>JAEIFS010000001.1:21282500-21918333 GCA_018904165.1 Zaprionus camerounensis | reverse complement strand
TCACAACGATGCAAATATCTATAGGAATCCCAAGCTGGATGGGAGTGGACAAGAGGTACAGCAAGTCGTGCCCGTGGAGCTGCCATTGCGCATCAAGACGGAGCTGGCTTACACTGGCAGTCCGAGTGCCAGCGCCAGTCCTAGTCCACGTGGCAAGTTGCGCATTTGCTGCATTCCCGGCTGTGCCCAACAGGCCAACTCATTGGGGCGTCTCTTTCGCTTCCCCACCTCCGAAACAATGCTGCTCAAGTGGCTGGTGAACACACAGCAGAAGCCCCGTCTGGTGGATCCACAGCATCTGTTTGTCTGCCAGGATCATTTCGAAACGGAAGCCATTTGCAAGAAGCAGCTAAGCAGTTGGGCTGTGCCCACACTGAAGCTGGGACACGATGGTCATATCATTCCCAATGCCAAGCACAATGGAAACATTGCGGACACACATGAGAATCGGCACACGCTGCAATTTATTTGGGCCAATTACTGCTCTGTGCTGGACTGTTTTGAGCCCCGCAGTGAGCAACTGCGTCTCTTCGCATATCCCACAGATCGACCTACCATACGCAAGTGGGCTGCCAATTGCAAGCATCGTTCCATGCAGGCCAGCAGCGATGGCTTTCAAGTAAGCAGTGAGCCATAGATGCCCCTCCCACACACTATTTAATTGTGTTTCTTTCACAGGTTTGTCAATCGCACTTTGAGCCACATTGTTTTGATCCGGAAACGGGAGAGTTGCGAGAGGATGCAGTGCCCACGCTGGAGCTAAGTCGTGGCATCAACAAGATGGGTTGCATGGTGCCCGGCTGCGTCAAGGAGGAGAATGGACCGCGTCGTCGCCTGCTTAAGATGCCCAAGCGTTCATCGCAATTGTTAGATTGGTGTCACAATTTCCAACTGGATCCATCGAGCATCTCAATTGAGAAGAGTGTTGTGTGTGATCGTCACTTTGAGTCGCATTGCTTGAATGTGCATAAGCAGCTGCGTCGTGGAGCACGTCCCACACTTCACTTGGGTCACACTGCGGATGTTGAGATATTGCAGAACCCTTGCAATTGGGCCCGCTGCACTGAGGTGCCTGAGACTCCTGCTGATGTCTGCTGTGTGCCCAATTGTGGACGGTACAAGGATGCCGAGGAGGAGGATACTGATATGCAGCTCTTTAGCTTTCCCAAGGTGCGAACGCTGGCAGAAAAATGGCTGAGGAACATTCGACTCGAGGCAAACAAGGAACAGTTGGCTGAGCTGAAAGTCTGCAATGCGCACTTTGAGATCTACTGTCTGGAGAATGGACGCCCACAGTTGGGTGCCATGCCCACACTGCAGTTGGGACACGATGATCACCATGATATACATCGCTCCAGTTGTCTCACGTCCTTGTCGGCCTCCAAAATGAAGCGTTATTGCAATAGAAATGGATACAGCTATGATTGCTGCTTTCCTCAGTGTGTGGAGCTGCAGAAGAGTTATCTGCGGATTAGCTACAATTTGCCACAGTCGCAAGCAATGCGTGATGCCTGGATAGTCTACATGGAGTTGGAGGAACCGAAGGAGCAAGAAAAGGAGCAGCAGCTGAAATTGTGCCCGCTGCACCTGATCATTCTTTACGAGCACAGCGTAGACAATTTCCCCGAGCACACAACAGAGGAACTGTTGGAGGATAACTATGCAGCTGCGAGAAATAGTGTGCGGATACGTATCATCAGTTGTGCAGTGCGTGGCTGCAAGACTCTGAAGACCCGCGATGGCGGTTGCCTTCACGGTCTGCCCCAGCGTCGGGATATACTGCAAATGTGGTTGCACAACATGCAGTTGGTGTTCTACGAGCAACAGCGCTACATGTACAAGATCTGTAGCAAACACTTTGAGCCCAATTGCTTTACGGACACAACACGCCGCCTCAAGCCATGGAGTATGCCAACGTTGGAGTTGCCTGTGCCCGAACCGGGTGAACCAGAAGTCTATCAGAATCCCACAGAAGCTGAATGGCAGCAAATGAATGAACAATGGGCAGCAGAGCAGCTGCAAACAGCTCAGCCAATGATGGAGGATGAAGAGCATGAGGAAGTTGTGCAAGTGAAGCTTGAGCCGGAGACGGAGATGGAAGCGGATAATCTGCTGGCATATGAGGAAGAGGATTACTCGCAGCCTCCAGTGGATGGAGAGGAGGATGCCAGTTCGCAGCAGCCGCTGGAGTTGCAACCCTTGGAGGTGCTGCTTGAGGTGGGGCATGTGGAGAAGTGCAGAACATACGAGCAAATGGACACCAAGGCAAATCTAAGTTATGCCGAGCAACAGGCTGGACCGCTGCCTAGTAATGGAATCTTTGCCAGTAATGGCAACAAGTACACTGCACGCAATTGCAGTGTACAAGGCTGCCACGTGACCTTGAACGATATCTGTGGCAATGTGAAGTTGCACAAATTTCCCACGTCGTGGGAGGCAATGCAAAAGTGGATGCACAACACCCAAGTCAAGGTGTGCAGAAGTGTCTCGTGGCGTTTCCGCATTTGCAGTTATCATTTTATGGAAGATTGTTTTCAAGGCGCTCGCCTAAGGCGTGGTGCCATGCCCACATTGCAGTTGGGCCCCAAGCGACCTTCGCACATCTATGAGAGTGAGTTCAATGTTGGCGATGGCGACGAGGAGCAGCCCATTGAAGAGTCATCAAAACAAACCCCAAAGGCAAGGGTGGTAGGTGGCGATAATATTAGCCTGTGCCTGCCTAGCCCAGGACCGCCTCGCAAGTCGAGCAAGTTCTGCCAAGTCGATGGTTGTCCTAATCATTTGACCAGCGAGAATCTGACGCTGCACAAGTTCCCCCACTCGCCGGACATGTGTGCCAAGTGGCAGCACAATACACAGGTGCCATTTGATCCCGTCTTCCGTTGGCGATATCGCATATGCAGCGCCCACTTTGAACCGATCTGTCTGTTGAATATGCGCCTGCTGCACGGCAGTGTGCCCACGCTGCACTTGGGTCCACGTGCTCCACAGCAGCTCTTCGACAGCGACTTTGAGGCCATCAGCATGCGCTTGGATAAGCAGAAGAGCAGCTCAGAGCAGCAGTTGCACATCAAACAGGAGCAGGAAGAGGATCACGATGATGCGGAGCAGGATGAGGATGAGTTTAGTTTTCTGGTGCCAGAGATGCAGCTGCATGAGGATGCAGGGGAACATGATGCTGACATAAAGACGGAGCCCAGTCAAACCTATAACGGACGCTGGAAGGATCTGCGTTTGCCCAGCATTAAGCAGGAGGATACACCGACCATGACGTGCTACAATCCCGTCAAGTCTGGCTATGACAAGTGCTCGCTGGTGCATTGTCAGCGTCAACGATCTGTGCACGGCGTGCATATCTATAAGTTTCCCCGTTCCCATCAACTACAGCAGCACTGGATGCACAATCTGCGAATACGCTATGATGAACGGAGACCCTGGAAAACAATGATATGCAGTGTACACTTTGAGGCGCAATGTATTCGTCTGCGTAAGCTGCGTCCTTGGGCGGTGCCCACACTGGAGCTGGGCGACAACGTGCCCCAGGAGATCTTTAGCAATGAACAGAGTCGGCAACAGTTTGAAAATGATGAAATGGATGTGGATTTAGACCTGGATCTAAAACAGCCAATGCTGGAGGAGGATTATGGCGATGATGACGACGTCGACAATGATGGTAATGATGCTGATGGCGACACGGAAGATGGAAATGCGTCAGTGCGTCAGCCACTTTGGAAAAAGAGAAAGCTAAATCACAATCAGCTTGTAAAGATAAAGACTTGCTCCTTACCCTACTGTCGCAGTCCACGTGGCGATGGCATCAAGCTGTTCCGACTGCCGAACAGACTGAGCGACATACGCAAATGGGAGGTGGCAACGGGAATGCATTTCACCGAATCCCAGCGCAACACGAAGCTCATCTGCAGTCGTCACTTTGATCCGCAGTTGATCGGCGTGCGTCGTCTGATGTACAATGCGGTGCCGACTCTTCATCTGCGACCAGAGACTGCGCGAGAAGAAAGGATGCCTCGGCGTCCTCGTCCAGTGGGGCCACGTTGTTTCATGCCCAGTTGCCCCCAGGATTTGCAGCAAAAGTTGCACAAGTTTCCAAGTGGTAAGTGAGCTTAGAATTCTCAGAGATTCAATAACTAATTTCGACTTCTTCTTTAGATCCTCAGCAGCTTCAGGAATGGTGTGCAGTGCTCAGAGTCTCCGAAACGCAGGACTTTAGTAACTTGTACATTTGTGACGATCATTTGCCAACGCTGGCAAGAAGCTGCCTCATCTGCAGTGTGGAGGAACTGCAGCTGCCACTGCTCAACTTCCCAGAGCATCGCAATCAACGCGCCAAGTGGTGCCATAATCTCAAAATCGATACCATTCCCAAGTGGGATAACTCAAAGCACATTTGCAGTCGACATTTCGAGAGCTACTGCTTCATCCAGCCGGGTCAACTGGTTCCCGAGGCTGCTCCCACGTTGCACTTAAAGCACACGGACAGCAACATATTCCTTAACGATTATGCCATAGACTCCAGCAAGATGATGTTGCGGATTAAGGATGAGCCCTTGGAGAGTGACGATCTGATGCTGTAACAATTAACCCTAGAAATACAAATACTACTAACAATTCATATGTGAACTAACGTTAGTACTATCGTATAGGGGCTACCTTTCGATACGATAGTATTCACGATAGTTTTGCAGCTACTGCGTATAGTCAGCGTGGGAATATAGTGTGTCATTATTATTATAATATGTGTTATTGGAACCCACATGTGTATAAGCCACATCATTTTAGCCTAGTTTTAGTCACTACTAAGTATCCTATCATTGTATCTAAAAACTAAGTGCATCACGTCTATTGTTATAACGCCTACTACTCTTAAGTAGCGACTTCCATATACCCCTTAAACAAACACACACACACAGACACGAAAACATACACACACACATATAACTATTAGTAGTTAACCTAATATTAATTAAATTTAATATTATTCTTCATTGATTTTTTTAATGTTTTTCGAGGCATTCTAAGACAGGCCATATATATTTAATATATAGTTTATCCCCCACACAAACATACACACAACGTTCCTTAGGTAGCTTTTGGCTTTTGTTTTTATCAATTTGTGTGAAAAAAATTGATTTTATTTGATATAATAATATAAATTACATATATCATACTATGTAATATCTTTGTAAACCTGTAGAGTATACAAAAGTACTTGGTGTTTTATAAAATATACACATAAAATGAACTATTAAAAGTACAACTTGACTTTTACTATGGGCTATCGTGGTATATAAGTAAATTTCCTTTTTTATAGCTTGGTTTATATGTATGTATAATATGTAGGTCGGCTTTGACTGTATTCAACTTCTATCTTTGATACAAAAAATATCTTTTGTTTTCCTTTTCAACAGATGCCCTCAAAACCGACTTGTGCATTTAATAAATTTACAAAAAACGGAACACGTTTTGCACCTTCCCTTAAAACTAAAAAAACCCCCCAAGTAAAGCTATTGTTTGCCAGCCTCGTTGCCGTCGTCGCTCTGCATGTAGCTGCCCTCGAGATATAAATTGCGATCCGATTTATTTGACTGCGCAGCGGAAACAAGACAAACAGGATGGAGTTAAGGATCAAAGAGATCTCAAGAGAATAAAAAGAACAAAAAGCTCATACCTCGCGATACTTTTGTAAGTAAATGGAGAGCGGTTCGACGTAACTGTCAAAGCCCAAATTGCTAAAGGCAACCAGCAAATCATCCCCATTGACAGTCTTGCGATTCTCGGCGACACTGCGCTCGATGGCCTCGCTGCTTATAAAGGATATGAACTCCGAGACGCACTCCTGTATACACTCTCTGGCGTCTTTGGCGATTTTGCCGTTCTGTGGCACAGGCACCTTCATTATCTTGATGATGTTGCAGATGGGGAGGAAGCGATCCTGTTCGCGCAACATGCTGCCATGGCCGTCCTGTCTGTCCGACTCGTCTGTAAGAGGACAAGGAACTCCATTTTAGTTAAGCCGCACCAAAACATTGATTATTTTTCACATTTCTCTTACCGCCAGACGCTTCGTCCTCGTCTTTGACCAACACATCGTTGAGATATTGCTGTGAATCCTCACTGTTGCTCATTTCTTTATCCTTTCTTCTGCACTTGCACGGCTCAAGAAATAGGCATTTGATCAGGCACTTTAAATAAATATTTGATTTATTTTGGTTTTGGTGTTGTTGTTGGTTTTCCCTGCACGATTTGCTTTCACGCACACACACATGCGAGTGAGGGACTTAACATTTTTTCGAACTGTTATTAACAGCGAACATTTATCGGAAGTCAATTGTTTTTATCGATATGTTATTGTTCAAACATAATATTAATTAAACTTAATTTAGTGTTCTGCTAGATAATGTCAATAAAAAATAAATTGTTAGTGTAGCTTTGAGTATAAAGAGTTATGAAAACATATATTTTAAATTTGTATAATATAATGTTCCGTTGCAGCTGTGCGCCCGAAGTTTGAAATTATATCGATATTTAGTTGGCGCCGCTCTACGATATATCGGCACGGCATGACGGGCTATTATTCGATACGATTTTGGACTGCACTCGATAACGGCAACTGATCGCAGCGGTAATTTATTTTGCGCACTCTTTTTGTGACTGCATGAGATAAGGAGGCATAATGCAAGAGGAAACCGTAATTATTAAGGAGGAAATAGATATTGACGATACAAAGATAAAGCTTGAGTTGGATGAAGTTGATAATGAGCCAACGCTGGAATTATCTTGCGGTAAATATAACTGCTTGCTTGCCTTCGCATGCCTGCACATGACTTTGTTTGTGTGTGTGTGTGTGTTTGTTCATGTGTGAGCATGTGTTGCGCGTTCTTTAATTACGCACTATACCGTTAGTTATCTGTTTAATTTCTCTAAACACTGCAGCTGGGAGTCTAATGAAAATAATCGAGGAGCAGCCGAATATGATAACGGTGCCAGTGCACGATGTCAAGTCCGAGGATGAGTTGAAATTCATAGAGAGCTTCAGCATTCTCGAACAGCAGCAAAAGGTATAAAACCTAACCTAACACACACACAAGCAAACGGACGAGAGAGTAATTTCTGTTGTTGTTGTTCTATAGTTATTTGTGACGTCATCTGCTGAGAATAATGAAGATCACATTCTGAACACATATGCATGCAAAATATGCCGGCTACACTGTGAGAATTATCTAGCACTCGCCTCGCATCAGATCAATCATCAACTGAATCGTCATTTCTGCTCTCACGGCTGTGGCTACTGGTGCGATGGGTTGGATGAAGTGCAGGAGCATGAATATCGCAAACATGCTGGCGGCATCAATAATTCCATTTGCAGGGTAAGCGAGAGAGAGAATCTATAAAAGATCAATGTTGTAAAGTTATTTATATCTTTTATGCAGATTTGTCAGTTGGATTTCCGTATTGCCTCCAACCTGGCCAAGCACATGTTAAGCCATTTCTATGTACGCCGTTTTGTCTGCGCCCTTTGCCGACGACATTTCTTTTCGCGTCAGGGACTGCAGCTCCATAGACAGCACAGCAAAGAGATTTGCGGACAACTGGAATACGTTGATACCCAGGGCATTGCTGGTCAGCTGGTGGCAGCCAGCACTTTGGACTCGGAGTTGTCAACTGAGTTCGGTTGCGATGTGGACATCAAAGCTGAACCGCTGAATGAGAATGAGCAGCGACAATTGCAGGAGGCGGATCACTACAGACTAAATGATGTGGCTATCAAAACGGAGCCCAAAGAGGAACCTCAAGTGTGCTCCACTAATGACAGCACGAGTCTAGCAGGAAAACTACGTGGAAAACTGCGATTGCCATCGATTAAGAAACCGTTAAAAACGGACGATGTGCCTGCGAGAGTGCCCATGAATCCGCCAATACAGTGTGGGTTAAGACCAACAGATCAATATTGAAAATATCAAGCTAATATGTTCGTTTCGTTTACAGTTATTCCAGTAAATAAAAGCAATGTTCCATTGGTCCCACTTGTCAATGCAGCTCCACCCAAGCGTCCGAACATTCTAAAGAAAAAGAACATTCTACAGTCGTCGAAGACCGATCCAAATGTTGCAGCCAACAATCAAAACAACAACAATAACAACCATAACAACATACTGAAGATGCTGCCAAACAACTGTATGGTGATCAAGTTGCCACCAAATACGAAAATAGTCAAATTGCAGCCCCCTTTATCGGGTATTAATACCAACAGCTGTACAATTGGCAGCAAGATTATAACCTTGCCAAAGGCCATGACTATAAGCCAGGCTGTGCCACCAAGTGCACCATCAGTTGATGTACCCCATGCAACATCTTCTGTTGCTAGTCCGCAACCAGTTTCAGTGGTAACCATCAATCGGAATAACTATTTCAGTGATCTTAGTTTGTTTGAAAGTTTACCCGAATCTCGTAAGATAATTACAGAATTTCAGAATCAAATTCGCAGCATTGAGCAGTCGTTGCCACTGCCTGGCAGCGTGTTGCACGCAAAGAAGAGCAACACCAACACAGCCATATTGCCCACACAGCTGGAAGTGCTACGTCTGCCGCCCACCAGGGCGAGCAACATAAAGGTACGTGAAATGCGCTACATCTATCCTGAGCATCGATTCCACTGGCAGTGCCCACACTGCGCGCGCTGCTACGAACAGTATTTGCCGTTCTGCAACCATTTGACGAGCGCCCACAACATTCCAGAAGAACAGTTTGATGACATGCAAGTGGAGGTTAAGACTTTCAAGAGTGAGTTATCAGTTGAAACTGTGTTTAATTTCAATCATTATATATAATTTGTATTTCCAGAAACATTAGCCCCGCTGCCTAGGTCACCCAAACCAGAAGTTTCCTCTCCACCTCAAGTTACAACACCTGCTACGCCTGCTACCGAAGTTCCACCTCCTGCCACAACTCCTGGTGTGCCTGCACCTTCTCTCGTAGTTGTTACACCTCCTAAACTAGATGTGCCCGCTAAGTCGGGGCGTGGCTCAGCCTCTTTTCGTCCGCAGCAATATAAGTGCGAGATATGCGAGAAATCCTTTACTACAGTAGGTGCTGTGCGCATTCACAAAATGATTCACACTGGCGAGCTGCCTCATAAATGCAATTACTGTGACAAGCGATTCCGCACACCTGGCCAGGTGCGTGTGCATCAGCGCCGGCACACCGGCGAGAAGCCATTCAAGTGCAAGGTGTGTAGATTTCCCCACTCCCTCCATAAACAAATCTATTAATCTGTTGAACCTTTCCGCAGGTTTGCTCACTTGATTTTACCCACCGAGAGACACTTATTTCACATCTCTCACGTCACATTGGCATGAAGCGCTACAAGTGCTACGGCTGTGACAAGAGCTTTGTTGTGGTCAGTGGATTGCGAGCACATCGTCGTCTGCGTCCGGACACTTGCGGCAAGGTGAAGTTCACCGCACGTGCGCACGGTCCACGCGTGCGTGTGATACGTGGTGAGGTTGTCTTCGAATCGCAACCCGAGCACAATGGTTACTTGCGCAGTGAGGATCCCTTGAACATATTGTCCGAAATGAATCAGGTCAACAAAGAAGCAACTTCCCCTGCAAACTCCACGAGTTGAATGTTTTATTTATTTAGTTTAGTTTTTTTTCTTGTTATGCGCATAATGCAGTTTTGTAAAACTCAATTCGAATAAAAGAAACATTTATTTTTGAATGAAAAGAATGATATCGTTTTTTAAATATTTATTTTATTTTGTCTTTCATTGGTTTTCGGGTTTCGAAAATTATATTTATCTGATACATATAGTCGTATGGTAATGCTTTAACGTAATGTGTCACTTACTTAAACAATTATGTATACAATATATGAAATACGATCGCGCAATCTCAATGTGTAGCTGCTTGATTATTTTCTTGTATTTCTGTCTGTCTGTATCATTAAAATTGTTAATATCTGACTAATTGTTAAAATATATATGTATGTATGTATGTATATAATATTAAACAATTAATATATTAACAAAATTTGACAAGCCGACAAATTGATGTAATATACAATATATAATTTGTATTGTTGTTTGTCTGCATGTATGTAAATTTGTAATTCATTTATATTTATTTATATATAGTATGCTAAATACTTATATGCTTGCAACGCTGTGGTTGGTGGTTGGTTACCATTAGTCTAGACATCTATTTGTTGCTATCTGTTTACGCTATAATTTAATTAATCTTTCCTTTTTTCCATTCCTTCATATATATTTATTATAATAATGCCAAATCTTCCCCACTCCGGGTCCATGTGAATTTACTATGGCCTAACTTTCATTCATCTTCCCAATTCTGGGCAACTCGCTAAACTTGCTTGTTGTAACAAATATGTGTGAGTGTATGTGTCTGAGAGTGTGGTTATGTATATATATGCTATATATATTCATATGGATAAGTGTACATACATATACGTATTCCTATTGTTGTTTAACATGTGTTCGGGCTAATAATTTAGTTATCGCTTTTATGCATTTGCTTGCTAACGTCATTTATATAAATACTACTCCGATTTGAATAACTCTATTCGAACATCATCATCATCATCATCATCATCGTATCATCGTCCTATCTGGTATGTACATTAACTGGTAATTCTCTTAGTTTATAATGCCATATAATGGTGTAGCGTTTTTCGGTTTTATAATCGTATGTGGTACATACTTTGTTTTTTAAGTTTTCATATATGTATATGTATATATTATATAATTCTACAATACATATCTACAGTTATCTTATTACTTTTCGCTTGGATTATTATTATCTATAGCTGTCTTCATCATACGCTTTAGGTACCATAATTCCCTAGCTTTAGGACCCTAATTTCTTCGTCGAATAACTTTATTGGGTTCTTCTGGTATATACAGGATAAAACAATTTAATTTAAATATAAAATAAGCCAGATTTAGGGGGAAAAACGAACAAAGAATAAAAGTTACATATATTAATCTCTGAACAGTATTGGAAGGATATAGAAGAGGTGAAGACTTCAAATTGTCAATAATCTCCAATGCTGGAAGGATAAATAGTCTGCCTAGCAAATACTTGTGTGTAAGTTCTTAAGTAGTATGTGTAACTAAGACTAAGCGATAACTGTTAACTAAATCTAAGAACTAATTAAAACTAGCCGACTCATAGATATGCACTACGCAAGACTTTTTGACTAATTGCACGGTTTACCATTCTTTCTTTCACTTCATTCTATCTTCTTTCTTTCGCATTGGATAAGCATTATTAAGTTAAGAACCTAAGCGGACACTTTTAAGTAGGGGTCTCGTAGTAAGTATAAAAAAGATTACTAAACGTATTTGATTGATTGTTTTTAATGATAATTGGATTCTTCTCTTTCACTCTCTACTTCTATTCTCTTCTATTCTCTCCCTTCTTTCGTCGAGATTCATTTTAGGCGGTACGTTTAATAGCTACCAAGTCCTTATTTAAAATATGTATAGGTTACCAGTGGGGCGTATGGGGTCACACGCCCCACAACAACAACAAGTATTGATTGACTACATTCGATTAGTTTGGAGCAAAAACTGTATGTATGGTAGTATACGTATATAGAGAATGGGGTTTATCATATCATATACATATACATATTACTGATAATTAAACTTTTAACAGTCTTCTCGAGTTCACATTATACAAAATCGAAACGAAAATGCAAACCGAAAACGAAAATCATACAAAGACGGAGACAGTGGAAAATAGAAAAATAGTAATAGTAGTACAAACAAACATGGTATGTATTAAGTATAGTAAATAGTAAGTAGTATGTGGGCAGTATTTGGCTATAATACTTTAAAGTTAAGGTATCCGTATGTCTATCGTAAATGCGTATTATGCGTACAGTTTTCGAAACGAATATGCAAAGAATTCGACAAGATTTTTGCTCTCTTCTCTCTTTATCTCTCTATCTTTGTAGTCTGGACTTTATCCATTCTGACTCCATTCTCCATTTGTTCTATTTCGGCATTTGCCCAGCCTTGCCTGCTCAGTTGGCATAGTTGTCAAACGAGCCGAGATACTCCAAAGCGGCGCGGTAGCAGAAATGATATTGATCCTGTTGCAGAAAATATAGGAATTTAAATATATATTGCATATTTGATAAACTATCTCTTGCTGTCTGTCTCACCTCAGTCTGCACCATGGCGGGTCGCTGGGAGCGTAGAATTCGCACAGTTTGGAATACGTCGAGCACACCTTCGTACTGCATGCGCTCCAGCACAATGCTGAGAGTGATAAAGACCCCAGTACGTCCCACACCAGCCGAGCAGTGCACCGTGATGGGGCCATCCTGTCCAAATTGCTCTTTGGTCTTGTGCACCTGACCAATGAAATCGATGAACCCGTCGCCGGACTTGGGCACACCCTGCTCGGGCCAATCGATGAACTGGAACTGCCGTACGGTGCGCGAGGAGCCATCGCGGGCATCGGTTACCTGAGAATGAATAAGATATTTAGTATGTCACACCATATTGAATTGAGAAGCCCTAAACCTTCACTAGACACCATTTTCACTGCCCCATTCCACGTGAACTCACCTTGAACTCACGCAGCTTGTACTGCGGCATGTTGTACTCGGCAATGGGATCCACAACGTAATACTGATAGCGCACAGAGCGTTCATGAGGCCAATACTGGAAGCACTTCTCCTGCAGAGAGAAGAGAAACAAAAGAGATGAAACACCTTTATTGCTGTGAGGTACTTCCCCTCCACTTACCCTGCCCATTTCCTTGAGCTTGGTCAGCATGACAACAATGGTGGAGTTGTGCTCCCAGAGCATACGCCAGAAGTCCTCAGCGGTGTCCTGTACGGGTCCTTGGGCAGCAATGTAGGCTGAACGATAACGATAACCATCGATAAAGCTGGCATTGACATAATCGCTACCCTCGATGCCGTGTATGGGCGTAAGGTAGACACGACTCGACTCGTATGGCAAAATGTGAACCAGGCGATTCTTATGCTTATTGCAGGCCAAATTGGCGGTAACAAACTTGGATGAGTCCATCTTAACATTGGATAACTTCTTGAACTCCACCTCCATGCCGGAAATACTCTCGCCCGGTTCGGTGGTCAACAGTTTCTGCAAATGGGTGTGCAAATTGCGGGCTGCGACCTCGGTTAGACCACAAATGATGGCCTCCAGTATGGCATCGTGTATGAAGATGTACTGGTCCTCGGTCTGTACCATATAGTTGCGCTGGGCACGCAAACAGGTGACGTGGCCATAGATATCGATGATCTTCTCGTGCTTCATGCGCTCCAGCATCGAGTCAATAACAATGTAGCAGCCTGTGCGTCCCACACCTGCCGAACAATGGACAACAACAGGGCCGGATTCAGGTGGCGTGAGAGCACGACAACGACGGAGGAACTGCAAGAATGGAGCCGGATGATCGGGTACTCCATGATCGGGCCATGCTGTGAACTGCAACTGTTTGATCTCGCGACGATCATTGAATCCCTGACGGCACAGTTGGAATGTCCTTATGCTATATGTGGCCAGCTCCTGTGTCTCGGTGATGGTAACAAAGATCTGACCGTAGGTTTCAGTGCCACGCGTGGGCCAGTACTGATCGCATTTGATCCTGGTACGTTCTTCCAGTCGCGTCATCATCACAATTGTCGCCGTCTTCAGTTCCCAGCACATGCGCCAGAAGTCCGCGAAGGTCTCCTGCAGTGGCCCCTGTGTGGCCACATAGGCGTTGTGCTTGCGATAGCCATCACAGTAGTTGGCATTGATGTAGTCCGAACCGAGCACACCCTCCTGCGCGGGCAACTGGACACGCGAATGATCGTAGGCTGTGACATTGGCATAGCGATTCTTGGACTTGTTGTGCTCATAGTT
Organism: Zaprionus camerounensis; assembly: GCA_018904165.1. Taxonomy (NCBI): domain Eukaryota; kingdom Metazoa; phylum Arthropoda; class Insecta; order Diptera; family Drosophilidae; genus Zaprionus; species Zaprionus camerounensis. The sequence goes on along the minus strand of JAEIFS010000001.1, from coordinate 21,904,409 downwards.
TGAGTTATCCCACGTGAATTGCTGACCCGGCTCGATGCTCTCGTATTCCTGCGAGAACTTCTGATTGTCATTCGACTTGAGGCGCTCGATATGATTGGCAAACTCCGAAATGGGTATGGGCGGATGTGAGATCATGCCGGGTGTCTGGAAGTTCAGTCTGCGCATATCTACGGGATCGCTGGGTGCGGGTCCGGCACCAAGATCGGCAGCCATTAGTGGACGCGTTACGGCTGCCTGATCGGGCGTCTTACAAGGCTGGCGACGGCGACGTACTACATAGAGCACAATCAATGTGGTGGAGACGACAAAGGCGGCGATTAGGGGCAGCACAACCCACAATATTTCTGGCTCATCTTTGTTGCGATTGACCGAAACCTCCGGCTCGGATGGCCAATTGGGATCGGGTCGATGTGGACGTTCACCTGGCGGGGCTTCGCGCATATCGAGCGATAGGAACTCGGAGAATGGACTCGATGTGTACAGATGCTTTTGCGGAGTGTCGACCACGGCGCGAACAAAGATTCGGTAGCGTTTCTCTCGTTCCAGTTTGCGATTGGTGAAATTATGATAATCATCTCCAGAGCCGAGATGGAATGTAAAGGGAATCGAACGCTGTGGAAACTTGGCGGCGATATATGGTGCATTCGGTCGATATAGCTTATTCTGACCGGGTTCCAGATCGCTTTTGAGGAACGTGTCCGGATTCTTGTGCAGATTGGACTTGTCCTCTGGCACCACAACGAGGAAATAATGCGAAATGGGTCCATATTCTTCGGAAGCCTGTGGCAAGATCACCAGAATCTCTTCCCCATTCACGACACCATAGAAGTCCGGCTTGACCATGGGCTGTGGGGCTGCCATTTGTGTGGTCACGGTTATCTTTGTGGGCGGACGATACGAATAGTCAGAGGGAATCGCACTCACGTTCACATTGTATGTGGTGAAGGGACTCAGCTCGTTGATCGTGTGCGTCTTGATGAAATGCTTGAGGGGGATCTCCCGCTTTTGCACCAACTGAGTCTGCGAGAATCCCTGCGAGTCCACAAACACCTTCATGGCATCGAAACTGATCTTATAGTTCACCGGATTGAGGCGAATGGGCGGTGACCAGGACAATGTCATCGAGTGAGTGCTGACATCATGGGCACGTAGATTTAGCGGCACATCCTCGGGCTTAATGCGCACCGTGACCTTCTCGCTAAGACGTCCGAGACCATTCTTAAACCTTGCCGCAATGGCCACCGCATACTGGGCGAACTTCTCCAGATTAACCAGATCTGCCGATTCGGTAAGGCCCACAGTCTTAGTTTGCCAAGCATCCAGGTCCTCCACAGCTGTCATGGTGTAGAAGATCTTGTATCCTAAGAGTTTACCACGACTTGCCACGACGGGCTCCCACCAGATTTCTGCAGTTTGCTCGGAAGTTGCCACCGCCTGGACGGACATGGGTGCTCGTCCCATGTCCCGTTCTGTTTCTACCAGCAACTTATCGCTGAATGGACCCGCTCCCTGCTTTGTGTAGGCGCGAACTCTGAAAATATATTCGGTATTCTCCTCCAGATTCGTGAAGACTGCCTTGTTCTGTGTCATATTGCGCTCAGAGCCGAGACCATGATCGATCTTCTTGTGAAACTGCACATCGTAACGAGTTATGATGCCATTGCGATGCTCCCTGGTTGGTGGCTCCCATGTGACACAAACCACATCGGGTGTCTGGAAGCGTACCGTTATATTCGAGGGCGGTCCACCGGGTGTACCCTCAGGGGTTTGGAATATCTTAACAGTTTCCTGACCAATGCCAATGTGATTGCTGCCTGCCACACGGAATTCATATTCCACACCTCGCTCCAGATCATTGAAACGTTTCTTGGTCATCTGTGGTCCCGAGAGCATTTCCTCTTTCAGCATCTGATCCTTGACACCCCAGCGAAGGCGATAGCCCCTCAGCTCACCATAAGTCTGTGCCGGGCGTTCCCATTCCAATTCAATGGACACAATCGGGTCACGTTCCATGATCTTCAGGCTAACTGTGGGCCGCACAGGCACCCCACCGGGTGTCTTAACAACAACTGCCACGCTGCGATCGCCGTCGCCCTTGCGGGTCAATGCTGCCACCTGAATGGAGTACTTGGTATCCGGCTGCAGTCCCGACACGCTGTACTCGAGCACGTCAACCACGTCGAACTTAAAGGGTTCATTGAGAAAACCCTTGCCCTAAGGTAAATGATTAAACAGATTGTTAAGTCGATATCAAACAAGTACAGATTAACCAAGCACCCTCAATGCTCTGTAAATTGCCTGCAACTAGTATTAGAAACTGTGCTAACTGATATCATTTTGTAGGCGTGCTCTAAGAGAAGGCTTTTACAAAATTTGGATACTCTAGATAGTTTAGTTTCTAATATTAAGGTGTTCATACGGACAAACAGACGATTATGTTTGCATTAACCTCAACAGGTAGTAACAGTCTCAATTAGTCTCTATTCCATTATCCCATTTCCACCTACCTCATCTCGCATTTCCTGAACATGTATGTGATAACCACGAATTATTCCATTGCGATCCTTTTCCAGTGGCGGTTTCCAGCTAACATGTATCGACGTGGAGTTCAACGGCGTGGCCTTCACATCTTGCGGATCTCCAGGCACTAGAGACGACGACGAGAGATGAACAAGATTAGCTTAGGGCATTAACAAATAGCGAAGGGATACCGAATGCGGATTAAATACGTAGCAAGTACTTAAAGTTAACTTACGGCATAAAATATAAAATTTATGGACTCATAAGGGTCCTTAGAGCTAACTTGCTTAGAAATAATTATAGACATATGTATAAAGTATATAGATTTAGACGGAACTATACATTAAACACTAAGGGTTGCTAGAGTTGCCTTACACCTTAGAGGAGAAATATACAAAACCAGAACAAGTCTTGATTTGATTCAAGTCAACGTCACCACATCACAGTTAGATAAATTAAAAGGAATCAAACGAAATGTATAGTTTGTATGTATACAAATTGAGGAAAGTGCTTCTTAAGTGCTATATATAGAGGTATATGTATAAAGTAGGTAGTAGTAGTATAGATACATAATCAAAAAGGTTGCTCAGTAGGTGCACAAAAAGTGAATAAGGAGTGCAGTTTATACCTTGCTTGCTATGGAGATTAATAGTAGTAGTAGAGTACTTATAGAATAGGTTGTTTTAAAAAATCGTAGTTCACACAAAAACTTGACAGATCGGTTCGACCGTTTTCAGGCCTTCCAATGTTCTTTTTTTGGAATGGGCAAAAACAAACATGTAAGCATTCAAAAAACGTTTCGTATTTGGTTGGTGTGCAAAAATCGAAAACATATATAGCATAGTAGAGAAGTATTATGTATATGTAACGTAAAAATCGTGAATGGTTTGGAAAGTCAAGAGCCTTATTTGCAAAAATCCTCGCTGACTTTATGGGCATCAAAAATGGAAAAACATTTCAAAAAACAAACAAATAAAAAAAGAGATTTGAGATTTCTTTAGTGATAAATCGGTCTACATTTCTGGACCAGTACAAAAATATATATATATATTGTTTTGGTTTAGATATGTATGTTAATATATATATCGCTATTGGGCATTCTTAAACATTATATTCAAACCATATAGAAATACTCACTCTTTTTCTCTAAATAGTTTAAAAATTGTTTTTTATTTATTGTATTTGTATTGTAATATTTAACCACCATCCATTAAATGTTGCGTTCAAAAATCAAATTTCACAAATTGTTTTTTTTTTGTTTTATATTCACATCAAAAAAGTTTTTCAAAATTTTTGTATATCCATTTCGAGTTTGCATTCAAAAAAAGGTGCACGAAACAGAGCAAGTAGTGCAAGGTGCGAGTGGCCAAGCAAAGATATATTTGTGTTTTGTTTTTTATAGTATATGAAAAAAGATATAAGATATAGTTCTTTAGTTTACAGTATACAAGTTTCAAAAAGGAGATAATTATTTGGTGCATTTTACGTGGTATTCAAAATCAAAAACGATTGTGTTGTGACAGGAAAGTCGGGGGAAAAAGAAATGAACTAAACGGATTTACATTGTAACTATATGATAGAAAATGTACATATTTGTTGGCACACCCGCTTTGATACTCTTCCTTTTACTTGGTTAAATATGATGTGGTATTTTGTAGTTAGCTTAAAATACTTTAAATTACCTTACTGCTTAAAACAAACTTACGTGTTACGAAATTCGGTTATTATTCTTAAATTCTAGATACTTTCTGGTTTTCTGTTCAATTTATATTCCGCGGGTCAGTTGACTTCATTAAAACTTACTAAATAAATGCATAATACAAATTATTCAGATGCAGCATACCCAACGGCGCAAATGTTAAATTATGCTTCATTAGTGTTCTTCGCAGCACTGTGCACTGTGCACTGTGGGGCTGCATCAGACTAGAGGGCTGTGGGGGGACAAAGGGCATGTGAACTGCAGCTTTGTATGTATCTTGTCATTGCATATGCATTCACAGAGCACAGCTATAGCACACTTGCTCACAGATGACACCTACGTACACACACACATACACAACGACACACACACACACCGAGCCGCACACTAAAAGTATATAAAATAATTAAAATGCTACCTTTATGAGGTGTCCTGTCTATTTTTTATATATATTTATATGTGTTTTTTTTGCTTATTTGTTCTCTGTGTGAATGTGAATAGAAAGAAGCAGACAAAGGGAGTGCAGGTTTTAGCCAAGCTACAAATGCTCGAGGTGCTCACTTCGTTTTTTCGCTGCATTTTTATACCCTACCCTCATTATGTCGAGGGGCATACAAGTTGACCCACGGCTCTTTTGTATAGTTAAATTTAACTATAGTGAACATTTAATTAAAGCTCAACAGATACTGTAAGTATATGTATATGAAGGGAAGAGTGATACAGTTGAATGTGCATGACTATTTGATACTCTACACTCGCTGAATATATCACAATAATTACTTCTGTTTTGTTTTCCAGTTACGACTACAAAACCTTCCCTTATGTTAACTAAAGATCGATATAATTTATATCATCTCTGCTTGCGCCTCTAAAACCTTATTTTTATTATTTTTAGAGGGTATTCCTCGGACGAGCAATATTGGTTCAACTTTGTACTATCTATTTTTGCTGAGTATTTTTTCGGTTATTTCTTGTTGCTCCATGGAGAAGAGCTTGTGTGGGCTTGTCTGTCTGTAACATACACAAAGGGAAAGCAGCTTGCTTGCGTATTCGCAGCGCGCGGAGAATTCATGCTACACGTGTGCTGGAATTACGAGAAAAAAGCAAGTACCCAGCTTTAGACAGGTGCTATTTGCATTTCACATTTCGTATATCGCATTGAAACCCAAGCTAACAAGCGAAACGAAATAAAAATTAAGCAAAAAAGAAAAAGAAAAAGGAGAAACGAGTATCATAAGCAACATTGGAGCGCATTGGCTGCAAGATACGCTGTAATCCGTTCGTACTTAGACCATTATAGAGGTAGATATCGACTACATAAATGTATATTAAATATCTAGAAGACACCTTCATTTATCCATTGCATACATTAACTCACCCTGAATATACCGATTTTCAAACATTTTCAGTAGGTATGACATATACAAATAATTTAAAGATATTGTTGCATACTTATGAGCTGACCCTTTAGTTGCTCACTTCAAGAGCCGCAGGGGTATCAATGCAACTCAGTTACACACTCATACACACACACACACACACACACATACAGTGCGCTTGTGGTACAATTAAAATATAGGCGAGCAAAAAGATCAGAGTGCTGAGTGCGGACTAGACAACTTGAGGTGCTCATTTGGCTTGGAAAAGGACAAATAAAAAATGAGAGACATGAAACGAAATCATAAAGTAGCCATATAATATACTCTTAATTTAGAATATCTAGTATATACTTCGATCTGTCACTTGTGCGAGCCAGACACATTCAATTGGGGCACGTTGCCACTAGGTGATTCGTGATTCTTGATTCTTTTTTAGCAGGTGCTTCGTGAGGTGCTTACTTAGGCTGAGAGTAGATAATCAAAGTGTGCTTACAGCTTAACTTAGTTGCCAATAGGAGACGTACTACCAGGTGCTTAACACTAAGTAAGTACAGTTTTTCATTTACAGTGCTTAGTTCAACAAATTAAATAAAGTGAGAGAGCAGTAGAGAGCGAGGGAGAGAAAGAGAGCGCGAGCGTACAAGTGCGAACGAAAGCCAACACTTTTCGAGGTGTTGAGAGTGTTGGGTTTCAAGAAACACAAAAAATTAAGTGGCACTTGAGAGAGAATGAAAAGTTTTCCACACTCTCTTCTACCTCAGTATCTTTCTCTCTCTTTCTTCCTTTAGTTGCCAACAAGCAAGTTAAACAGGCTAACAAGCAGTTGAGTGTGTTATTTTAGAGGGTGTGCGAAAATCGTAAATGAAAACGTAATGTTGAAAATGTCTAACAAATGAAATAATTAGATATGCATTAAAATATGTATTTAAAAGTACATGGCTATACATGTAATATATACCTCAACTACGTAAATAAAAATGCACAGTTTTTTCTACAAACATAATTATGAAAGTTGCTGCTAAAGTATTCAAATTAATTTCCAAATCAATTGTTAGAAACGAACTTGAATATTAAAAAGTCATTTTTAGACCGACGAGCACGTTAAATTAAGTAGTATCTTTTTACATTTTATGATCTTAAATATTTGTAACTTTTATAATAATATCGTATTCAGTTTTTCTCTAATATAAACTCGGCATCGATCAGGCAACTGTTTGGCTTTCATAATTACGTGTGTAACGGGCTCTCTGGTTAACTATATGTATACATATTATTTATTTATGTGTCTATATCTATTGGCTGGTCAAAAAAGCACGTTTTTTGCTTTGTTAAAAATGCATAAAAAGTCGTTAAAGATAAATAATAAAATTGGTTCATTGTTGTTTCTACAAATGGCGGGATCAACTCAGAGGGGTGCCATGTTGGGATAAAATAAACAAAAAGACACCAACAGTGCCCGCACACACCCACACACACGGCCAGGTGTGGTGCGTGTATGCTGGGTGTGAACCAGATGCAAATGTGTTAACTGAGCAAACATGCAGGTGATGGCGGACGTAGGGCAAATAAAACTTAATCAAATGTGTCAACGGAATACAAATTAAATACAAAAATCAAATAATTTTTGTGTGAAAATCAATTTAAGGATTTTTCACTATACGCAATTGTTGCATTTGCTGTTGTTGTTGCCGTTTTCCACGCGTATTTGCATAGCAATAAAAGCAACAAAAAAATGCATGTACATTTATATGAAAATATATAACAACAACAGCAAGTTGAAGAGAGGGAAAGGAGTCTAAGGGTGAGTTCAACGGGCTATTGTAGGCGCCAAAGTGCAAAAATGTGTGCCAAAAACAAAAACAAAGAGATCGTGAAAGGAGGCCCAAAAAGATTACACCGAGCTGCTGTAAAATGTTATTAAATATGTATGCATACACGTAGATATATATGTATAGATGTGCGTACATAGTGTGTGTGTGTGTGTAGTTCTTGTAAATGTGAATGTAGGAGAAAACAACAACAAACAACAAAAAAAAATCATTGTTGTCCGAAAATTTGATACACTTGCAGTTTGGTGCCTGAAAGCGGCTTATAACAGCCTCTGAATTGTTTCACATTGTTACTATGAACAGTACAATAGAATACTAGACATAGCAATACTATCTAGAGGGTAGAGACTGGAGTTCAAGCTTTAACCAATGTTTCATAACTGTTGACAAGTTTACAGAAAATTTTACAGTAGTTTAGTACTAATAGAATTATATCTGCTGATTTTACACGGAATTTGATAGAGCATCTGTGAAATGAATAATACTCACTGCAAGTGTAGATAAAATTATAAATAAATGCAGCGAAACGTTTTGCATTATTTGCTAAAGATGGGTGGGTTTGTTGGATTCGTAGAGGGGGAAGGTTGGAGGGGTGGCATTTAATTATTTATGTTAAATGGGTATTTGAATGGAAACTATGATGCTGCTTAGGCTTGTTTGCGGGGGCATTTTTGTGTTTACATTTATAATTGCATGAATTTAATTATGTAAATAAATCAATTTAATATTTAATGCGGTCCTTTTGCTTGACCAAAAACAAAAATCAACAACAAACAACTAACTAAACTGGCAAAAACATAATGTATATAATATAAATTTTTTGGTTTTTTAGTTTAGATTACATTTGCAGGTAGGTGTAGGTAGGAAGGTAGGTGGTAGTAGTAGTAGTAGTTATAATAATAGTAGTATAATAGTAGAAGTAATAGTAGATAGTATTATATCTGGTGCGCTTACAAAAACACAGAGCTCATGGCGTTTTTGGGTGCTATACAAATTACCACAAAAAATTCAATGCATTATATCAAAAAATATTATTTATATTTATAATAATTTTCCAATTCGGTTTATGCAGTTTTTTTCAATTTGTTTTTCGTTCATCAAGACGATCGAGAATCGTAAATAACAAAAACACAATATAGAAGTTGTGCTAAAAAAGTTTTGCTTTTATCGATGTATTTTTTTATAGAGATACAAGTGCAAAAAGTAGTCAAAAATTGCGCCAAAAAATATGCAATTTTATATTACCAATTATAAGATTTTTGGTTTTTGTTTTTGAATCGAAATGAAAACAACTTAAGAAGATAATATAGTTTTATAACTTAAGCGAAACATCAAAATATATACGAAACATTGTCAATAAATTGGGAAAGGATGGATATCTGGTAGGTAAACAAGAAGTTTTAAGATATATAACTAAAACATTTTTCAAGATCGAAAAATTATATTGAAAATAAATTTGAAATTGCAGAATGTTTTGAGATTTGAGTTGAAGATTTTGATAACATTTTAAAATTACTTGTAAGGAACTTTTTGAAGATATTCTTGGAAAGAACATTAACAAATATAATGAAAATTAGTGAAATTAAAAAAGTTTCCGATTCTGCAAAATTTTTAAAAGGGATTTCGTAAGGAAACAGATGACACTACAGAATGATCTACGAAAAAATGAAAGCTGCTTTCAAAAACATGTACATGTTTGCAGCACATCTGGAACGTGTATGATATATGCTATATAGTATGTGGCAAATGGTATTTATTGCCACACACACACACATACACATACACATATACGTAAAACAAAAGTCAAAGTTTCAATTTAAAAATGAAAATCAAGTGTGAAACTCTCCACTCTTGCGTTTTCCGGGCAGCTCCTGCGTTTGGATGCTCGATGTCAAAATTCAAAAATTGTACAAAAATTTGTTGATTGATTAGTTACAGTTTTTCTTTTATAATAAGTTGATGTTAAGGGAACTTAAAACTCAAACTAAAGCGATTAAAGACTTAAAAGGTTTTGTAAATTAAACGATAATAAACATATCAATGATGGAAAATGATGAAAACATATGATTCGAGACAGACAGAGAGAGACAGATTAAGACTTACGCATAGGTAAGATTGTCATTGGCATACATACCATCCTCTTGGGTGCGGATTATGATTGGATGCGAGCGCGGACCGTCGCCCACCGAGGTGCCGGCAAGCACCCAGATCTTGTATTCAGTCCAACGCTTCAGTTCGTCGAGCACAATTTTGGTCATGTTCAGGGTAAGCGTGGTGGCCTCGTCGTCTTCGCGACCCACCTCGACGAACAACACTTTATAGTAAATGATGCGACCGTTGGAGCGTTCCGCGGGCGGCGGTAACCAACTGAGCGATATCGTTGTGGAGCTGTTAGCAATGGCTGTGATATTGCGTGGCGGTGCACCTGGTACTAATTACATAATATAGATGGGAACGGTACGTATTTGTGTGGTTGTTTTTTTTTTTTTTTGCGATTTTGGAAGTTTGCATAGAAATTTGCGATTATGTTTGTTTATTTTTTTTTATAGCGTTCAGCGATTAGCGTTAGGAACCAAATCAAATATATATCAAACCAAAAACATGTAACGAAAAAAAGCGAAAAATAAAATGTTTTAATAAATGACATAATGGATAGGCATAAGTATAATGTATAAGGCATATATTATGATAAGTTGGCATATATAATCAAGAAATAAAGTTAAATTAAAAATCATTCAAGACATAATTTATTTTCCAATGGTTTATGCAAATAATGTTGTTGCTTTTTTTCGTTCTCGAGAAGCTTTGCGATTTTTTCATTATAGCGACTTCTCTTATGATAATTGTGCATATTTTTTGGTAACGATTTTCAGCTGAAAATAGTTTATTGTTTGCCTAGAACTACGAGAACTACGTGGAGGAAGAAGTTAAAAGAGATTAACATAGTTTTATACACATAAATACGAGAAAGAGAAAGAGTACGATAGAGCACTATAAACGTTTAAGAGGTGCATGCTTAATAAGGCAAACAGGCGAGTGAATAGTAGCTTAATTTAAAGGCTCACACACACACGCACATACCAACACACACACTCACACATAAACATTTAATTTGCATAAACCATGTGGTTCGGCCTGGGATACTCAAGTGCCGTATTAAAAAACACATAAACTTCAAATGTGATACTTAGGATTTATATACGGTAGTTAATATTTTACGCATAGTACATACGGAATGCTAAGATTTATGCAAGTGCCATAATTAAATGCAGGCAACGTAATAATAAAACAATTAACGTTAAATAATATACGAAAGTTTTGCAAACTCTGAAAAGGAAACAAGTTGAATGAGGAAACAAGTCAATTGAAGTGATGCATGCAAGCGAACTTAGCACATTTCTCATTTTGGTCATTAGGCGACCAAAGGCGACCAGCTGGAACCACTGGAACCACTCAAGCCACACCACTACTAGCATCGCTTAGTATTTTAATTATGCGCCAAATCATGCGAATGTGCAGAACGTGCAAATATGAAAACCAAAAGTGATAGATACAAGATGCAAGTACAATTCATGCCACAGCTTAACTCTCGCGTTGCTCTCCATTTAAATCTATTTGAAAATCAATTACTATACACAGACACTGAGCGAGACAAATGGAGAATTAGAGAGACAGAGAGAGAGAGGTGGAGGGAGGGAGCAACAGACAGTGCAACGCTCAGAAGTTTGAGTTTTGTCTAAGAATTACGGTTTTGCGGCTTCGGTTGCAGTTGCATTCGAATTCGAAATTAGAATTTTGACACATGCTAAACGATAGTTGCAATTACTTTTCTCATCATTTGCATAATTAAGCTCTTAAAACAGAAATTTGATAATGCAAATAATACATAAATTTACGGTATTTAGTGCGACTTAATTTAACATTCGCATGCCAGACGCATATCGAGTATAAATTTCAAAACTAATTTCTATCGGGCATTGGTTCTATTGTCTGTGCTGGTAACTGTGAATGTGAGTGCTATGTTGACATTGTTAACATATGTTAAAAGTGGACTGTGACTCTAGTGTGGTGATGTTTACAGTGTTCTTTAGGTTTTTTAGAGTTTCTATCAACAGATCGCAAGACTTTGGGGCTTAGCTTATATTGAAATATGTTATTCTTTTTAATATAAAGCTTAAATATTTCAACAATTCCCAAATCATCTGCTATCTTTTGAGAAGGTATTTATAGATTGGTGAATGCTTCTCTATGTACAACTTTTCTCGTTATATTTATAGTGAAGCTGGTGTTTGGTTTGGTTTTGTATATTCAGATTTATATATGTAGTATGCCTAATTATGCTATGTTGTATGTATGTTAAGTATAATCTGGACTAAACTAAGTGTCACTGGTGCAAGTGTATTTAGGTATATCTTATGTTGGTGTATTTATCATAATGTATCGATAAATTTATATAAACTGAATTAGTTTTGAAATAACTTGCAATAAACTATAGCAATCACATATCATACAATATAATATAAGATATATATATAAATATAATAGGTATTTTAAGTAAAGTTAGAAAAGTGCAATTCATAACACACCTCTTTCACACACACACAGATACACGCTCATAAATAGTCATACTTCAACACACACTTCGATCTTTACCTTTCTCCTTGTGAGCGCCATAGAACACAACAAAATTATCTCTTTCACACACAAACACACAACTTTTCATATAAGGTTTCAACTGAATAAACAACTACGTTAATTATGAAATACATATATGTATATATAGGCAGTTATATATAGGTATAAATTCATATGGTATATATAAGTATATATAATATATTAAATTGTTGTATATTTGAAATATGTTTAAAATAAATTATATTTTGTCTGTAGTTTTACTTAAGCTATAAAAACTCGATCGAATACTACGGCTTAATAGAGTTTGTTCGTTTTCAATTGGGACCTAACTTAGGTGTAATAGAAAAGTATTTAATAACTTACCATATTGTTTGGTGCGTACTGGTATTGGGGGCGTGGTGGCGCCCTCGCCTCGCTGTGAACGTGCTGCCAGCCAGATATAGTACAGGGTATCAGGATACAAACCATCAAGCGTATATGCCTCCGAATTCGAAATGCGCCTAATACAGATGCGATAGCAAATTTCGAGTGTTATTTGATTAAATGATTAGGTCTAAGGGAGGAGGGGGGAGCATTAACTCACTTGTGATGATCCTGATTGGCGTATGTGTCATTCCAGTAGAGCTCATAATGGACAATATTCTCGCTGGAATGCGTCGGCTTGGACCATTGCAATGTGACTGCGGTCTCGCCGATATCAGTGGCCCGGAAATTGCTCGGTTGTGATGGCACACCTGAACACGACGACGCACAACGACACATGACATCCACATCCATATCAACAAACAGAGGGCAAAGAGACACGTATGGCACACGTGCGTACAAGAATATTTGGTTTTTGGTTTTCGGTTTCGGTTGGTTTGGTAATAATGAAACGGAAATTACGGAAATTAAATAAAATACAAACAAATCAATGTGGCATTTATTTATATATGCCAATTTCTGATATCATGTAGATACTATCCCCACACACACACACACACACACGCACACTTACGTGCACACGCCATGAAACAAATGGCAGGCGGCCTACGGAATTGATTGAATTGCATGCTCCCCAAGCAGACTTATATATCGCATTTATTTTTGTTTATATCGCCATAACGAGAGCTCTGTCCGCATTCGAGACCACATTCCGTTGGTCTAAGCGTTGCAAATATTATGTTTTTTCCTATGATTTATGCGCCCCACCAGAGAAATTATAATTATGCTGGACTTAAATGTTGTTTATGTGCTTCCACTCGGATACCTGATCGACATCGTTAGCATCGTGATTAGTTTTCAATTATTTTCGAGAACTAAGAGACTAACTATGAATATGTTATTCAACTTGGGAATTTATTTTGTATACCCGATACTCATAAGGAAGAAAGGTATAATAGCTTTGTGCCAACTGGCCGTGCGTCCGTACGAAAACGTAGATCTCAGAGACTATAATAGCTAAGACTACCAAGCTTGGTGTCCATATGTGTTATTATTGCATTATTAATTAATTGTTTTAGAATTTGAAACACGCCCCTTTCCGTCCCTTTAAATTTATAAAATCTAATTGCAAGCGTGATTCAAATGGAGGACAGTTAATTTTTAGTAAACACAAGAACTATCAACGCCCAAATAATTTCTGTGATTTTTGTTGCGACTGCATAGTTAATTTAGAAGTTACATAACAAATAATTTTAAGAGTTACTGTTTTCCAAAACGCTCCCTAAAGTATGCAACACAAATTACGCTAAAAATAGCAATATTTATAATCATTTTGGTCAGGTGATGGATAGCGGGTATAACACTGTCAAGCACACTACGCTGTAGCTTTCGTGCTTGTTTATTTTAAAAAGTCTTTTTGAGCTTATCGTATATGGAAGATGTTGAAAGTGCTGAAACTCTGTCATCCGCTTAAGAATTAAAACTTTCAATCAATTCAATTTTAGCATAATTGCTTTCAAGATTTTCAATATGGTTTTTTCATTTGTCAACGAAAAATTTCCAATTCATAATATCACTTTAATCTGGTTTAATCTTATAAAAGTTTTCACAGCAACAAATTGTAGAAAAATGTTCTATTTGCAGTTAAAATTTGCATATATTTTTATTTGCAATTTCGAATGCAAATCTAAGTAATCCCATGCAATACAAAGGACTTACAGCACAGTAGGGGAACTACTGTGAAGAGGCAGGTAAGAGTAATAAAGAGAGAGAGAGAGGCACAAATAAAGCTAAGCGCATTATGCAACCGCTACCAGTGCAACAAAATACGATGAAAGCAACAAATTTAAAGTCAGACCATAAACTGCTGGCCACACCACAAGCTCCTCTTAGACCCACTGTAACCTCTATCAACAATCCCCCTAGCCAAGTTTCGTTCTGTCCTCTTTATTTGCCCTCTACGCCCATGACCCTGTAAGGCCACAAAGCTGCATATCTGAATATGGCAAATGCAATTGCTTCGCCAGTCAAACTTAATGAGTATTTGTTGCACACACACTCACAAACATACACACACATGACACACAGTGGCACACACACACACACCCACGCACATCTCATCATTTATATTGTGTTGAAATTAAATAAATGCCTTTTGTGCTGGACTGTTTATTTAGTCAGACAAGTTTAGTTAGAGGAGTTTTTCTAGAATGCCAATGACAGTGCTGCCAGATCGTTGCAATTAAGTGAGGTTAAGTAATTATATACATAGGTGAGGTTAAGTCAACTTTTGAAATTCGAAATTATAATTAACTAATTGCTGTAATCTCCGATCAATTAAATTGCACATGTTTTAGGCCCAAATCACATTTCATATTCAACATTCAACATTGTGTGTTTGTGTGTGTGTGTGTACAGGTGTTTGTATGGGTTAACTAATTGGGAATGATTGGGCAATCAATTTTCGGGGCCAGTAAGGGGGGGGTTACACTGTCACTCACCTTGCTGTGTCTTCACCTGGACCGGCGTGGACATGGGACCGGCTCCCATTGAGGTGTAAGCCTGCACTCGAACCGTATAAATGGCATGAGGTGTCAACTCCGATACGGTTGTCAGTTCGCTGTTGTCAATCATTTGGGAGTTCCAAGAGGCCTCTGGCTGATTCGAATTGGTTGTGTAGTACACCTTGTAGCCCTGATTAAATAGATATAGAGAGAGTGAGAAAGAGAGAGAATTAGGTAAGTGAGTAATTCAGAACACGAATATACGCTGTTTAATAAGATACAAACTATTGATAAGTCTCAGCTCTTATACTTGACAAGTGTGCTTCCTTTTAATTTGGGTAAACTCCTCAAACTTCTGTTAAACAAAAGATTCACCAAATCGTAAGCAAGTGCAAATTGAAGTAGACTTTCTATTGGTTTCATAAAGTCGTACCTAAAGTTTATCGACAGTTTATTAACCACAATTGAAAGCCACAAGTTTTGTGGCACAAACAAACTCTGCCGTCTCTGCCGCAAGATATCGAAATCTCCTTTGGCTGGCCATAAACTGCTCTGATGACCAAAAATGAAATATGGATTTGTGGTCTAAAGATTTGCTAACTTTATAATTTCGGGCGTTGTGGCAAGGACAGTTTGCAGCAGTAGCAGTAGAAGCAGCAGCTGTGCAAGGAGTGTGCACAACAAAATATGCTGGAGACCACAACAATTGCGGCCCAAACACTTGACTCGATCAACGTGCTGCACAGTGGGGCATGTGGCTAGGCAGAGGAGTTATTTGTGGGGCGGGGGGAGCAATTCTAACTGGCTATGGCTGTGTGGCTCTGATTTCATTCGCACATTTGCATTTAAGCGCTTCCTCTCCTGCTCTGCCTGCCGCTCTGCCTTCTGGCTTCTGCTGACTAACGTCATTTGGCCATTTTCTAGCCAACTCCCTTTGGCTGTGCCCCGGTGACAGAGTGTCGACTCTTGCCCTGACCCGGAGTCAGGAGTCTGCTCTCACTCTGTGTACGGATGTTGTTGTTGTTTAATATGCGCACTTGATGCCAGGTACTTACGGTCACTTGTCCATTGGGCGTCTCTGGCGGCTCCCAAGTAATAACCATTGTGGACGAGCTCAACGGGCGCACTTGCACATTCCGTGGTGCACTTTCCATTTCTGAAACACAAGAGAGAAAGAGATGGAGAGTGTGTGAGTGAGAAGGTATGCATATTAGGCTTGTTAACACGAGCAAAAGCTGCAAAAGTATTTATTTTTTGACTGCAAACAGGCGCAAGAGCTTGCAAACGATTAGACTCTTTTTATGAGAACTGTGGGAAAACAACATTGAGAATGAGATGAATGAAAAATTTGCTTGAATGGCAGATTTATTCGGGTCAATTCGTTGGCTTGAAAAAATGGCAATCGAATGCGACGAATACTTGCAATCTTACAAACTGTTGAGGATTCTTTGTATGTTATTTGTAACGATTGTCATAAAATTTGGACACTATTGAGAAGGCAACACAAGAGTCAACAAGAAAGAAGGAAAACTCATTGATAACTATACGCACTTATCACCATATATGTACAGAAAAGAGATGACCACAAATTAATAACAACACTAAGAAGATAATCTAAGAGTAAAGCATGCTTAGTTAGGCTGCAATCCCACGCAGAAGCATCAAGAGAGGACGAAAGTTCTTTCCGATTTATAAAATATATCATGATATGCAGCAAAAGCAGTCCTGCTAACGTGGATAATTTCAGATACTTTACCAGGTGATAATAATGTCATCTAACACTTGAATATGCAAATAATATCGTCGCACTGGGCGTATACTTGTTATTTGCAGCTTCGTTAACCAGTGCAGTCAATTACAATAATTGCATGTGAAGGCAACTGTGATGCGCGCCTGTTGTCGAATAACTCACAATAGTTTTCGATCATTCACAATCAAATGCACTTTAAATGCGACTCCTGAGCGGTATCCCTCCTTCCCCCAGCACGCCCCTGTCTCTGTTCCATCCTCTGTTCACGGTGTCAGTCATGCATATGCAATTTGTTAAATGAATTTCGGCATTTTGCCAGGATTTTAAATCAAACAAGACACAGCAGAACAAAACAAAGGGTGAAGGAGGGGGAAGAGGGTTGGCTTGGGGGGGGTTTAGCTAGCGGCGGAGGGGGGAAGGGGGAGCGGACATTGAAAAACCAAACGGTATTAGGGCACACACACAAATGTTTTCAAATGCAAACAATCATCCATCACAATGCCGGCGATGTGAACTTTTGTTCAATTCATGTCCGTGCATACCCCCTTCACACACAGCAGGTCTGCCCTGCCTGCCGACAGAGGGCGCCAGGCGCAGGTCACACATCATTGCGCAGCAACATTTTTGTGCATTGCTGCCACGTCAAGTCCGGCGCATTATAGTGCGAATTTTGCATTTATAATGAGCTGCATTGCACAGCACAATACACACACACACACACAGCAGAGCACAGAACATAACACACACATTAACTGATTTTTGTTGTGCAGAAAACAATGCGTAAACGAACCCAAAATCAGCCCAAACGAAATCTGCCTATACCATAACAATAGACACGGCATATGCAATGGACATATATGATTATACCCTGAATACCCTATAATTAATGAGCTGTGAGGGTACAGTTACACGGTTTTCCTTTCAATTTGATGCTCACAAAGCTCACGTCATTACAGGGTATATGTAGTTGCCTCTTGCTCAACTTGCGCTCTGTTATTTCCCATGTTGCCTTCACTAGGGCATCTGCAGGGTCGAGCAGCCGCTCTAACCACATTCACACATATTTGAAATGCATTTGCGAGGCGTGAAATTGTCGGACAACTGCCTGAGTAGGTAAGGGGAACAATGTAGAGCATAGGGGGCAGAGGGAAGCAGCAGCAGCAGGAGAAGCCTCTGCTAATTAGTGGGTAGAGCATTGATCGCCTCAATTGCTGACAAGCATCAGGAATTGGCAGTGAGTTCAGTAACTGATGTAGAGTCACTTCCTTCTTGTGGCCCACTCTGCCACGCCCTCCTTCGCTGGTGCGCCCAATTGGTTAATGGCCAATCAATAAATTCCAATTCTCACAATTTTACTGCAATATCTACATGTGCCACTGCAGCGTTTTACCCACAATTTATATCGCAGACATCTCATCTGTTAAGCAACTGTGTGTGTGCGAGTGTGCCACTGTGTGCAAGTGTGTGCAAGTGTGTGCAAGTGTGTGTGCCGGATAGAGCTCAGGCTTGCCATTGCCATTTGCCGGTTCTGTGCTAAGATTTGCATGCAGCACATGGGCACTCAAAAATTGCAATAGCTTTTGCCAAGGCAGCCCTGCCCTTTTGCCCAGGCTTGTCTGGCCAGGATGCTCCTGTGCTGGTCCTGCTGCCTGTGTTATGCTGCCGGCTTCTTGCTTCTGTGCGTCGTCGTCGTCATCGTCGTTGGCGTCACGTAAGCTGCATTTAAGAGCATATACATTACATACGGATACGCTCCATTAATATGTATCCCTTGCATGCCTGCCTCACGCCTACTGCTTATGCCACTAAATTCTTAGCAGAATCTACCCCCCTCTTCTGCCTTACTTGCCCCCTCACCACACACACACACATACACGCATGTGCGCACACACGAAGGCAGCGATAGCATGTGCAGGACCTGTGACCTATTACATGACGAAAGGAGCTGTTAAAGAGTTGCCTGCTATGTGTCCATGTGTGTCTGCGTGTGTGTGGTTGTGTGTGTGTGTGAGTGGGTGTAAAGAGTGCACATTAAAGTTAAATGGGCATATTACACGTATTATGGCCAAATTGCAATACAAGATAGCAGCAGCAAGACCTGCTCGAGGTAGTCAGAGGTTAAACGCAGACGAGGCCAGAAGGCTTCAAGCTGTAAGATATTCCTTGTCCAAGCGATAGAGACATTGTTCGAGTGTTTAGGATATGCGAATAATTAAGTGAGAATTCTTAAGTGAGGTTATGTTTCACTACACACTTAATTTAAAATAGTTAACTTTCATTCAAAATCAACTATATTTATTGGAAATATTGCTAAGCAAAGTGAGGTTATGTATCACAACCTTGCTAATCAGAGAAGTGCGCAAATTAAGAACCAAGCGAACCTTATAGTAAGACACTCTAGCATACAAATCAACAATTTAATATACTATAGTACTAAACTTTGCTTTAAAAGACAAATTTTCGATTTACTGGTTGAATTAGAGTGGCAATAAAAATGGTTAATTACCATCAATGCTAATCGAAAATAAATATACTTTGTGGAGCCTGTCAGGTCTTTTTCTGACTATTACTTACAGTTGCAATAAGTTTGGGAAAGAAGTATAGAGGAATGAAGTATAGGAGAAGAATTATCTAGAAAGGATTTTTGAGTTACTGCTTCAATCAGCGTGGCATCGAAAATGTTCAATTTTATATGATATACAAGAGCCTTCATGCCAAATTTGGTATTTCTGGCCTATACAGTTGCTGAGATTATGGAGTTCATATAAACAAAAGAACGTAAATAGGTTAATTAACATTAATGCTAATCGAGAACAAAATATTCTTTGTGGAGCCTGTCATGTCTTTTTCAGTCTTTTACCTACAGTTGCAGTAAGTAATTATATCCAGGAAGGAATTATTGAGGTAAATTATCCAAAATCGAATTAGTGAGGAAGAATTATTCATGATATATAGAGAGATATATAGAAGAAGGAACTTAAAAGCCTCATTCCACATAGAAAAGCTAATCACGAATACCTTAAATTCCACTTATATTTATGCTAGTCCACTTAATATTACGATATACTCAGACACAATTTTCTAATACTCCGATAACATAGATTTATAGCAAATTTATAGCAATTATCTGCGGGTTCAGATCTGTGCAAACTCCAAGTCTTCGCTTAAAGCTAACGATAATTTCATCATCCTCAGCAGGTACCCCAATTGTGTTTCCCTCTCGCTCACTCTCTGCCCGCCCGATATTGTCGCCTCATTTCGATGTCGTTGGTGCTGCCTTCGCTGTTTATGGCACACGATTGTTGCAAATTCCCGTTAAACGCATAAATAGCACTTTGTCAGCTGCTACCTAAGCCAAAGGCGAGCAAGCCCAAACCGAAGGCGACACGTGGCATTATCCAAAGTTGTTCGACCCACGTTGTTGTTGTTGCTGTTGCTAGTTTCTGTGCAGTCTGCTATCGAAATAATATTTCGAAACGATATTGGGCAAGCGATAAGCATAATTGCAGCAATAAAAGTTTTCAACTTTTATACGACAAGCTACAAAAAGTAAAGGCGGAAAAAATATACGAAGAAGAAGCGGCAGAGGAGGGGAATTCTAGAAGAGAGCAGAGAGAAGGCAGGACGAAGTGCTTACGCGCAATTGCCATGGCTAAAATGGCGTTGCACATACACAGACAGACAGACAGACAGACAGAGGAAGACAGGCGCACGCATGAGACCGGCACGCACACACACACATAGACATATACAGACAGACAGTCACAGAGACACGCACACATACTAACACATTGATGCGCATTCATACGAACGCATAACAATGCAAAGTTTATGCGTTGCGTGGGAGGCGAAGGAACAGGGGGAATGTATGTCGCATCTGCCTGTTTACCCACACACACATCAGCAGAACGTGCTCTGTCTGTCTGCGTGCATGTGTGTGGGTGTGTGCGACGCAGCTGCGTATGCAACGCTTTTTAGACATTGCATTTACCTTTGATTCTCAGCTAGAAGCTGCTTTCCAGGGACTTAGTCGAAGGTTGAGTGCTACCACAAAGGGGGGAAGAGGGGTGAAAGGGGGTTATACAGGGACTATAATGTTATGTGAATGCTGCTCAAGAATTGTTATTGAAATTGTTTTGGCCATCAAATTTTGTTTGCCGCCAAAAGGAAAAAGGCTAAAGAGATACTTACTTGTGCCACCAAATGAGAAATCGCCTAAGATTCGCAATGCATGAGAAAGAAAAAGACGCAGAGGCAGAGCGAGCGAAAGAAAGAGAGAAAGAGAGCATAACGAAAACGGGTTAGTACCGCACACGAAAAGCGAAAAGAAATCAAGGGGAAAATAAAAGTTGCATAAAAATATATGGTATATATTCTAGAAAATATCCTTTTGTAATCGTAACCAGGCAGCAGCATGTGGGATAGAAAAGATGGTTCGAAAAGAAGAGAAAGAGACAGCGTTAGTGGGTTTATTTTAGCAAGGACTTGCATAAGGAGCTGCAACAGTTAAGGGTTTAACCTTTAGTCCGTTACAATCCCTCATATTCTGTTATAGTTTGGCGACTCTACTTACTTGTCTCACCGGTGGTGCAAGTCGCTGGTGCTGAGGGAGGACCTCGTCCGATATTATTCACAGCTATCACATAGAACTCGTATTCCGTATAGGGACTGAGGGCCCGCACTACATAGTACATGGTGATAATGCCACTGATCTCGCTGAAGGCCTGATTCGCATTCTTCGGTTTGTACTGGATGACATAATACTGCAGATCTTCGGGTCCCTTGTACGACCATTCCAGACGAACCGAAGTTGCGGTTACCTCAGAGATCTGCACGTCCGTCGGTGCGGTTGGTAGAGCTTAAGTTGGTACAGCAAAATAAATGTCGTTTAATTGGAGTTATGTAAACATTATATATTCTCATTCCAACTCACATTGCACCTTGACAACGGACACAGCTTCGATTTGGCCAAGCGAAGAGGCGGCAATGCAGGTGAAGTTTGCACTCTCCTGTATATTGTTCAGCTGCAACACATTCCGACCAATGGGTATGTCATTCTCCGGCGTCAGATCGTGAGCACCTGCAGAAAGAATAGTTGTAAGTTGTGTATACAGAATCTGAAATGAAACTCTACCCTTACCCTTCATCCACTTGACATGTGGCATGGGAGAGCCCACAGCAATGCAGGAGAGATTCAAACTCGATCCCAGCATCACCTCGTTGATGGCCTCTGGTGGACGAGAGAAGGTGGGTGGAACACGACGTACTTTCACATACAGATTGGTGGCCTTCGAGTGCTCCGTGCCAATGGAGTTCTCAGCGACGCATTCGTATTTGCCTTGATCCTCCTCGCGGCTGTTGTTGATTTGCAAGATGCCTGGAAGAAAGAGAGGGAGAGAAGGAGATTAGAGAGAGATATAGTCTGGAATAATGACCTAGTCGAAAGGGAAGATCTACGTCAGGGTATGTAGGTAGTATTATTATATTATGTACCTCCTCGATCCTATCCCCTTTTACAACAGGGAAATACACTTATTGGCCTGTAAAACATACCTCTTTGAGCAGCTGCCAAGACCCAGAGACAGCTTAGAACACCTGCACCTGACTCTTTTCTTTAGCAACCCTTTCCTACTTTCCTCTACCTGTTCTTACTATAAAACAGACTTCCCATTTCGAACCCAACTCAGTCACTTATTGACAAGCAACGAGAATGCAACAGCCACAAGTCTTTCTGCTCCTGACGAGCCTCTGTGTAGTTCAGGGCACAAACTTTAATCCTATAGAATCAACCGCTTTCGCAGAGCAATTCGAAATGATCGATGTGCTGGACTTGGGTAATCGACCCACACGGATGACCCACCCACAGGAACTGCACAATTCGGCATCGAAGTTCTTGCTTGAAATATACAACGAGATCAACGAGGAGCAGGAACCACAGGAGGTGCTGCATCAGCGTCACAGGCGTTCCCTGGACGATGATATTTTGGTCACGAGCAAAGATCGTCAAGAGGTTGCTAGCTGCAACAGTGTCTTGACCTTTGCCAGTCGCCAACTGCAATTGCAGGAGGAGGCGGAGGACCAGGACCTACACATCACATTTAATACCAATGATGTGCCCAAGGATCTGATGCTGGTGCAGGCCAGGCTGCGTATTTACAAGCAGCCGAGCTCCAAGATGCTGCAGCGACAGAATCTCACAGTCTCCATATACCGACGCATTCACAGCCATCAACGGGAACCTGACATTGCACCAATCTATCGCATACTGCAGTCTGTGAACACGACAACGGGTCACAAGGGTTGGCTGGAGTTCAATTTGACGCAGACGCTGCGTGCCTGGTTGCTTCCCAACACCTTGCCACAATCATCCACATCGCGCCACGAGCTGCGCATCTCAGTCAGCGGCGAGACAGAGCTGAGTGCTCGTCAGATTGGCCTAGTGGCACCACAACAAGTAGCACGCTCCAATCTGGAACCCTTTATTGTGGCCTATTTCAATGGACCCGAACTGCTGGTCAAGGTACAAAAGCTGCGCTTCAAGCGTGAACTGCAGAAGCGCAAAGCGACGCTGCCAAGTGGACACCAACTGCTGCAGCACCCACCGCCCGCAGATCTGTACAGGCCACCGCAGTCGTGCGAACGACTCAACTTCACTGTCGACTTCAAGGAGCTGCAAATGCACAACTGGGTCATTGCGCCCAAGAAGTTTGAGGCGTATTTCTGTGGCGGTGGCTGCAATTTTCCACTCGGCACCAACATGAATGCCACGAATCATGCCATTGTGCAGACGCTGATGCATCTCAAGCAGCCGCATCTGCCCAAGCCCTGCTGTGTGCCCACTGTGCTGGGCTCCATCACCATACTGCGGTACCTAAACGAGGACATTATCGATCTTACAAAGTACCAGAAGGCAGTGGCCAAGGAGTGCGGCTGTCATTAGAGCGATGTGGTACAAAGAAACGAGACAGTGCAGGAAGGCATTGCATTTTATTTAGGCGCAGCAGAATAAATTCATCATCCTCTTATTGATAAGTTAAATTTGTATGAAATGTACACAAATGTAGCCTTAATTGAAAGAAATATTTTTCTCTTTTTCTCTCTGACATTGCAGAGTGGCAAAATAATTAACTTTTTTCTAATTTGTAATTATTTATAATTAATAAGTAATATTTGTATAAAATATGCCAAAATAACATTAATTTAAATACAATCAAACTATTCCATTAACCATAACTCAATCTATATACTTTAAATTCCCTGAGGCCGATTTGTCTGTACTTAGTTAAGCAGTTTGAAAAGGTTGTAATCTTCGTTATGCATAAGGTTATATGCGTATTAGTAACTTTAAGATCTAAGATTTATCAATAAATTTGAAAATGATAGTTAAATAAACCATGATTCTTCTTCCATTGTTGATAGTACAATTTTAATGACATGTACATAATAGTACCCTAAAATGAAAGCAACCCTTCTCATACCGAAATTTTAACATTAAATTTGTACAATCCCAATATTTACTCTTTCTATAATCTTAACCCATTTGTGAGTACTAAGTTAAGCAGTCTGTAATGGCCATAATCTTCTTTTTCCATAAGGTATAAGTAGATTTAAGATCTTAGATTCATCAATAAATTTGAAAGTCAAAGTGTGCTGTGTGTTTTGTCTCTCTCTCTCTCCCTCTCGCTCGCATTGTCTCGTCTTAATGGTCGAACCCACATGATACTCATTGGCCCATAAAATGGCTCGAGTTCACCTTCTTTTTATGTACAGACGGTGGCGGTGGGTGTTGGAAGCAACACATGAAAATTAACACAATTTTTATACGATTTTAAAGGCCGTATAAAAGTTATGACAGTGTTGCGCACGGCGTCAGACGCCTGCAATCTGCCCCAGTCCCGGTCTCAGTCCCGGGTCTATTAAATATCGAGCGCACTTTTCCGGCATATTAAGCAAATGTGAACGACACACACACACATATGCTGGGCCATATAATGCGTCATAAACTGTCGAAGTCCCTGCATTATATTTATATGACCAATAAACAATGAAATACCTACTACGAGGCTAATTCGGAGCTGTCGTAACGCTCCCAAGACAAAAGCGAGGTGGATGCATATAAATGGGCGCCTTTGCCTGAACAGTTTTGCTATTATGCACAAAGTTATGACTCAATGTGCGTGCGTGTGATTGTTTTAAGGTAGTTAATCAGCATATTTAGGGAATACCCTTAATGTGGTAACAAAAACGGGCCGTGTGGAAGAGGTTAAAATATTTGGAGTAAATTGAAAAAAGAGATTTCAGAAATATTATAGGTGCAGTATAATAAAAATACTGAAAAGGACTTGAGAAACCCTATATTTAATATTGAAGGCGAGCTTAGATATTTAAGTAGATTCAATTTACTTAAAAGATTTCAGAAATACTATGTATGCAGTATAATACCGAAAAAATACAAAAAATACCAAACATTTAACATTCAAGAGAGCTTAAATACTTAGGTAGATTCAATTTACTTAACAGATTTCAGAAATATTATAGGTGTTGTATTATAAAGATACTAAAAAGTACTAAAAATACTAAACATTAAGGGAGCTTAATTATATTGTAGCTGTAATATACTTGACAGTCATAAGCGAATGTTTTGTTCACTTTTAATTTTTGCATTCTGTACAAAATAAAAATTATAAAAATACTTTTTATTGTACCACATTTGTAGTATTTTTTAGTATTTTTTGCACATGAATTATTTTTAATATTCAATTTTACTAATTTATTCTAGCCAATGCTATAATATTAAATATTTGCGCTGTATTTTCGCATTTCCCCAGAAATTCCCCAAAAATTTAATAGTCGACCTAATTATGAATGCCGAATTAATTTGCATACTACATTTTATGCACTTTCATGTATCCAGATTCAAATTTTCCATTATCAAATTTCTCTAATCAATAAACGCCAAAATGTATGCAATATTTATTTTCTCTGCGCATGCTGTATTAATCATCTAACGTTAATAATCAATTTACGCCTGGATACGCCCCAATTAATCAGTTAGCCTACCATCATTTGAAAATTCAATATGACTCAATTTAAGAGACACACTCGTATATATGTATATACACCTGTATATGTGTGTGCATTTGGCGAATCGCATGAAAAATGCACATGAAATATGCATGATATATGGCAAACTATTCATTTGCACATTCATGTGAAATACTTTCAGATTTTAATCGCTTCATTATTTATAGAGAGCACATTTTTATGCTGCGATAAAAATTGTCGCATCGTTTATGCATACATATTGTGTATTCGGGATTGGATTTCATGACTTTTTTGTGTATTTAATATATATATATTTTAATATCCTTTGTTTTTGCCGAGGAGAAAGTTCTTTTTATATAATGCCAGCTAAAAAGGTAGGTGAAGATACTCTAACAAATTAATGGAATTGCTCTACAAGTGAATCATTTCTATCATAAACGATGTTGTTCCTAATATTTAATATAAAACCTATTTTTTTTTATTCTTCCAAAGACATTTCCCTATCAAATTTCATTGATTGTTTTCATATTATTTTAAAAGCTTTTTAACTTCTAAATCAATATATTTAGTATTTTTAGTAGTATTTTCTATTAATCTGCATATGGATTTTTCACTCTTCTAAAAGCAAACAGTTTTACCATGTTGATTTTTGAAAGTGCGTCAAAAATAACTGTGATGAATATTTTCGGTGAACAAGTGAATTTGACGCTGGTAATGTAAATAAAGTATTCGAAAGCTGTATACGATATGACTGTTTTTCTTGTTGTTATCTGTTGTTGTTGCCTGATTCGATATTGGCCAATTAATGAAAATGTTTTCTGCTTTGCCTCGTTGCCTTTCAGCAGTCGAATAAAGCACGGAGTGTGACAGAAGGAGTAGAAGAGCAGAAAGAGTAGGAGGAGCAGGCAGGCAGGGAGGGACGGCAAAAATAAACCACAGGGAAAAGAACTGCAATAATACGAGACAGACATACAGACTACAGTTGAGTGAATCATTTTAATGACTCGTGTTGCTCTTCGTCTAGTCCCGTACTTCCCCCGGACGCGACAGGAAGTAGTACGTAGTATAAATTGTAGTAACGTCGAGCTGTGCTAAATGTTGCAAATATCGTACACCCATTCGTGTTTATTATGTATTTTTGTTGTCTTTTTTTGTTGCTGCAGACTCGAATGAAATACATATAAAAATAAAATAGAGAAAATCGCAAAGAGAGATAGAGAGAGAGAGAGAGGGGAAGTGGAACAACTAAAATGATGCATACGAATAGATGATTGTGCGACGTGGTTTTTACTCTCTGCACAGCCATTTTGGGCAACGTTTTTATTTCCATTTTTATTTCCACTTGAATTTATATTATTGTTGTTGTTGTCGTTTCGGGCTGTTCACCTACATGAATCAAAGTTGATTGTTGTGAAATTTATTGCATACTTTTCGGCGTGTTCGCCTGCACATTTATTACGCTTGTTGCGCTTTCCCGCACCCAAAGCGCCGGCAACAATTGTTGCTATTGCTGTTGTTCTTGTTGTTGTTTAGAAACCGTTGAACCATTCAAACAACCATTAAATGCCACTGCATTTTAAATAATCGAAAAACTTGTTCATGAATACACCCACACACTCAGCCGACTGTTTGAACGGCATTTTGCATTGGTTTGCCAGCTCTAAAAACTGAAAATTTGATTGAAATTTATGGCGGGCGAAAGTTTCATTAAAATTGCTGGCAAGCTGCAAAAACATTAACATAAGCTACCCGCACAATTGCCGTAGCTATAGCAGGATAAAGGAGGAGGGAGAGAGGGTTTAGGGGACGTGGCTTGTAAAGGGTTTTCAGGGGTAACTCCAGCTGCGCCACTTTGCGTGTGGGCTTGACTTTGGCTATAAAAATAAAGCTGTATTCCATACATCTGGGCGTCGTCGCCTTTAGCATTTTTCGACAGGCTTGTGCCTGTTTATGTGCGTGTGGGAGTGTGTAGGTGTGTGTGTGTGTGTAAGGGGGTGTGCTACTCTTATGAAAATTAAAAATTCTTTGAACTGCCATAAAAAAATATAATAAAATAAATGGCAACGTGTTGAGAAATTGACTCTAAAATACGCTCGAACCGGTTCTCAAGATAACTTAATACAACACTATAGTTCAGTGGAGCAAAAGTTAGTCCTCTAAATTTTTTCATTTTTGTGTGGCTTTTAATTTAGGCAAATATTGTATAAACTCTTATTCACAAGTGAACTGGTTCCAAAATGAGCAGTTAAAGGAAATGTTCATAATATAGACAGCAGAATATAACAAAATCAATTATGTACGATTTGTGAACCAGTTAAGGAAGCTATGTTTAACTTCAAGTTTGATTCAATAATATTAACTCTAGAATATTTTTGTGGTTCAGTTCGACTTGGTTCTATATACTATTTTATATGTCTGACGAGAAAGCATTATTAAATTAAAAATATACAAGTTTTTAAGTGGTTTATGTTCAGACCCGTTTAACAACTTTATGTTTTGTTCCTTACTATATTCCTGAGTTCTTTTAGGAACTCAAGTGTGCTTGGCTGTGATATACCACCAACCCTAAACTTAATTTCACTTGGAAATTCAATAAAAAGAATGAAATAATAACAAACGACAGCAACAGCCGAGCGCACTCGATAGTAGGATACCCTTCGGCCTGGTTTAATATGTTAAATTGATTCAAATGCTTGTCGACAGATAGATCTCGAGCCTCCCTTGTTAAACCATTTTTAAAAAATAGAAAAAACCACAGTCGCGCTGCACGCGACAGTGGGATACCCTTCGACCTATGTTCAGGTGTAGTTTAATTTGTTAAATTCATACACATATACAAATGCGCATGCTTTTAAATTATTGCCGACAGATGGCGCTCGCGCTTTGCGCTCGCCCGCCTCCCTTGTTAGCTGATACAAGCACTTGGTTTTATGCACATACTTTCTTAAATAACTTCTGTGTTTATTGTCCGATCGGATTGCAATTTCGAGAAGAAATTAGATATTTTAATGAGCTTAGTATATGTTTAAGTCAGAAAGTTGTATCTTTTATACAGCGCTTACAAATTAAGTTCAAAAATTAAATTATTGATTTGCGGGGGCGGTGGGCGTGGCACCTAACATTTGAAATAAACTTGGTCAGCTTATAGTACACAGGAGTCTTCCTGCCAAATTTGGTAACTCTAGCTTTTATAATAGCTGAGATCTGTGCGTTCACACAGACAGACGGACAGCCGGACAGACGGACAGACGGACAGACAGACAGACATGGCTCAATCGACTCGGGTTGTGATCCTGAGCAAGAATATATATACTTTATGGGGTCTCCGACGCCTCCTTCTGCCTGTTACATACATTTGCACAAAGTTAGTATACCCTTTTTTGACCATTTTCAATGGTCGAAGGGTATAAAAAATTATGATCCTAAAATAATTATCTTAAAATATCATAAATTAAAGGTTTTTCTAGTTCTCGAAGATCGTAAAGCATGTGAAAACCATTACAAACACAAAATTCAAGTGAAAGCAGCGAGAAAAATAAACATAAAAAAAATGTTTTCCGGCTTCCTTCAGTAGCATTCACTCGTATTCAGGCGTTTTCGGGGGTAACTCTCTCTCTTAATTCTATAAGGATTTTCGATATTTCCTGTTTGCTCTCTCTCTAAACATAACACTAACACACACACAATCAAACACACTAAGGAAGGAGACACAGTTTCGAAATCCTGTTGTGTTCGGGGGGACTCGAACTTCTACATAACGGGTCGGTCGTACGGAAGGCAACTGCGCCTCATCGTTGTGAGCCATCCCGTCCCCCTTTGGAAGAGTTGTCAAATCCCAAATAGAGTTATAAGGAACTCTGTTGTTCCAATTATTCGACATAGTTCTCCTAGCGAAAACAGTCAAATCCATTCCGAAATACACTTACAAGGAACTGTCTGAATGTTAGTTTATCGGTTCGAAACCCAGCGGGATCCATGTTACATATATAATATTGTTATTTTTTTGCTTATGCTGTAACCATACCTATTTTTTATTTATTTAAAAACGGGTACAGCTATAAGAACCGTATGGGGCCCGTTCCAAGAACATATTTCTCCAACTCGCAGACAAGTTTACATGACTTACGAGAGCAGCAGTCGAGTTTTGTTTTTTTTTTGTTTTTTTTTTTTTTATACACATACTCGTATTCACGACAGATGGCGCTCGCCTGTATCTCCTGTTAACCAACACAAGCAGTTGGAGTTATGCTCTTTCTTGAATAACTTGTGTTTATTATCCAATCAGATTGAAATTTTTAAAAAACGCAGGTATTAGTATATGTTGAAGTCAGAAAGTTATATATTTTATACGACGCTTACAAATTGAGCTAAAACTAATTATTGATTTGCGGAGGCATTCAACATTTGAAATTAACTTGATCAGCGCATAGTATATAGAAAACTTCATTCCGAGTATGGTGTCTCTCTAGCGCTTATAATAGCTGCGATCTGTGTGTTCATCTGGTCATCTGAAAAGACATGGCTCGGCTAGTGATCCTGAGCAATAATATATATACTTTATGGGGTTGTCTCCCAGGCCTCTTTCTGCCTGTTACATACATTTGCACAAAGTTAGTATACCGTTTTTGACCATTTCTCCAAGTCTCAAGAATCTAACCCAATCCCACTTGCCTTAGAGTCCGGGACACTTTCCACTGAGTCAATGCAAAAGTCTTTCACGCGTTGACAAAGTTGCATTTTAAGACCATTTAACTGTGCATAAAAATAATTACATCATACAAAATTTGTCTGAAGCGGGAGTTGATATTGGGTTCTAGTTATAATGATAGTAATTATTGCTTGAATATTATACATATTTATTGTTCGATCATAATGAAATTTTAACAAAAAGTCAGCAATACAATGTTGGTCATGTGTATCGATGCTAAAGAGTTATAATTGCATTTGTAATATATATTTTATTGATGTTTTAGGCACTTGGTCATATTTAAAATAAACTAGATCTGCATGCAATAATAACTCTACGAAATCTAGGTTTGCAAATGTAAAGACAGACAGATAGATAAACGTATTTGGCTATATCTACTCGGCTGTTGATGCTGATTAAGAATATATACATATGTAGGTATACTTTGTGGAGTTGGAGACGCAGTCTTTTGCCTGTTTAAAATATATTCAGTTGGCAAAATGTTATAATACCCATCTTTCCCAAGTGTGTAATTATGAACTAATTCCGACAGGTTTCCGAATTATTTATCCTATACAAATTGTTCTAATAATATTTTGTACTTAGCACGTTAACCTTAAAGCCTAATTAACTCCTTAGGAACGAACCGCATAGGCTGAAAAGCGGAAACTTCATCAGTTGGCCGATTCTAATCCGCAGGGAAAATTGTAAATCGGTTCAAAGAGCTGCATAATGCTGATTTTGTACTACATACTTTAGGCCGCACCGCACTTAATCGAATCAAGAGACGAGTCGGCGAAATGCTGATGGTATGCAATGCGGAAGCATGAAACGGAACCATTCCAGCAAATCCCGTCGCAATCCTGCGTTCCGTCTGCGTCTGCATGTAGCAGCTACGCATCGCTGAATTGCTGGCGCTTTTTATGGCCACATGGACTATTTAGCCAAAGTCAATCACGGCAACAACAAGGCAGGCAGGCAGGCAGGCTGGCCACGGGGCGTCGAGGGAGGGGGTAGGGGCAGTGGGCAACCGTGTTGGCAACGCGTTGTCGTCTTTTGTGCCACAGTTGCCGTTAACAACAGGCGCGAGACAATGGGGCTCCCAAAACGAGCGCGCACAGACATGAAACGCTCTACCTACCGCAGCTGTCTCCCTGCAACCTCCCTGTCCCCTCTGCTTGCCTCTCTTGCTGCCCCGTCTTGTGCCAGTTCTATGTACATGGCACACATGTGGCATGCCACAACTGCACTTCCGCTTGCGCAGTCATTTTCATATTTTGTAACTTCCGCTGCCTCACACACACACACACACACACACGCAGTCGAAGATAGAGTGAGAGAGAGAGAGAGAAAGAAAGAGAGAGAGTGGAAAAGAGAGGGATAACTTGTCGCCTGGCTGAATCCCAGTGCCACTAAGGCGTGTGCCAAATGGGATTATTAATTAAATTATGCTTTAATTTAAGTAGTCCTCAACGTCTTTTCCTACATTGTCACATTTTCGCACCCCTTCTCCCCCTCCCTCCCCGCACAAAAGTTTCAATTTTGATAATGCAGCTACGACTTATCGCACCCTCGAAATGAAGCAACAAAGCAAAAAAGAAAAGAATTCTAGGTCTGTGGAAATATTAAAAACTTGACTGACCCCCGTAACGGGTAACGGGAATGTCGTTATGGCAGTTCCCCAAGTTACCCCAGTGAGTTCTCTGTCTCTCTCTCTCTCTCTCGGTCGAATTTTGGCCAATTACTGTCTCATTCTCTGTCAACTCTTTCCCTAGCTGGGTGTAGGGTACCGGGTAGGGTAGCTCATAATTTAAGCATTAAACTTTCTCAAATGCTTTCAAGTTGACTTGCCTTAACTACAGTTTTACAGCTCAAGTAAATAATTGCGAGACCGCCCAAAGCAGGCGTGCCTGCTTACGACAAGTGGAACAGGCGAAAGGGTTGGGGAAGGGGTAAAGTGGGTGCCGTGGCACCGTCTGGGGCAGGCGCGCCTGGCGATTGTAATGATGGGCACAGCAATTAAAGTTATAGTCGCTGGGGTATAACACAGACAGGGGTGGCAGGAGAACGGGAAGGGGAAGGGGGGTTAACCTGCTTTTAAAGAGGCTGCAGCTAGTGAACAATTTCAAGTTTCAACGAGCGCACATAAAAATGCCAAAAACAACAAGTGAATGTGTGTGTGTGTGTGTGTGCACAACAAATGCACAGCTCGGAGACTGCGACAAGGTGTGTTCGTTTACGAGAATGTCCAAGCATAAAGATTAACCAGCGCACTTTATGTGCCGACAACAGAGGTATTACAAATTTAATGGGGCATTCCACTTGTAAAGATTGAAGCCTTGTCTTGTCCAAACCAAGTTTAATGTAGTTTTCCGGAAAACAAACACGCGGATATAGCACGAAATTTCAATTAGCAATTCCGGGTGTGGGGCACAGCATGATAAGCTTCGAACTGCGCGATGGTTTCAGTGTAAAGTTTAAATAATCGTTTTTAGGTATATTTCCAGTTGATTGTTTTTATATTTTGACAGCATATAGAAGAGGTTGTAGAGCTACAGACTGGTAAATTTGACGGCGGTATTTTGAAAGATGACAGACTTTGGGCGATAGTTTCTTATGGTCTTTCAATTAAACACGACTCATGTACAATAAAATATATTTATTTAGACAGGATGTTGAAGAGATTACGTATAAATGGAGATTTTTTCATAGATTCCAAATCTTGAGCGATACTTTCATATATCCTTTCAATTAACTCCGTTTCGACTCATACACTCGTTTGAAATTGATTTATATTTAATTTTGGCATTATATAAAATAGGCTGTAAAGACAGATGGATTGATTGCGATATCTTAAAAAATGGCAAAACCTATGCCGATAATTTCTTGTGATCTTTCAATTAAGCCCTTTCCGACTAATGCAAAACTTATTATTTAACTGACAGATTAGTATTAAAGGGACTATTATTAAAATTTAACAGTTCATAGAAGGTTTGTACAGTTACAGACTGGTGTACTAGATTGCGATATCTTAAAAATGTAACATCTCTGGCAATAGTTTCTATCTTCTTCTTATTATGCACGTTTCAAATCATGTAAAACATTGTATGTCAAACTTACAAACTGGTTTTGAAATGATTGACATTAAATTTTGGCAAAATATAGAAGAGATTGTGGTGATAAAGATTGGTGAATTTGATTGCTATATCTTGAAAGTAATGTGAATCAATGCCGATAGTCTCTAAAGCTTTATTAAGTATATATACCTTATTATACTAATTTCATTTCACTTATTCCGTTCCGAATGTTGAGAAACTTACAGACTCGCTTGAGACATCTTTTACCTTTAGATCACACATAATTGTATTTCTATTCCATAAATGAATACTATATGATATTATACACTCTTAAATCAACTTACACATGCTTACAATGTTCTCAAGCACTCTCTAGTTGCAGCTTAATTTGATTCCCCGTATTGTTATGCGAAATACTATGCGAAATTATTAAGCTCTTAACCGGCAAACCCATCGACTGCCTTCAGTCAGGGCTATTCAATTCCTTGGGTCGACTGTATGACAACCCTTGGCTTGGGCATGGACGACACTTGTGACGGCTTCTGCGTAAGCTCATTGCCCATTCCACGTGCTGGCCATTAAGACAATTGGCCGAGGCAAAAACCAATTTCTGATAAGCCTCTTTTGCTAAAAAGCCAAATTATGGTATTTGAAAAAAATATTCGCTATACCTTTTTTTCTCCCCTGCTGCTATTATTGGTGTTGCTTCATTTTTTTTTTTCTTTGCGTGCTGCGCCAGAGCTAAACCCCAACCCAGTTATAAAGTAATTTCCCCAGACGCACTGAACCCTTCTAAAAACGAGTAACATGGTCAGTACAAGCCAATGCAGGTTCTCCGTGTCGCCTTTTGCTTTTCTACTTCAGCTTCAGCTCCTTCTTCTTCTTGTTCTTCTGTTTTGTTTCTTCTTTATTTGTATTTTTTTATTTTTTATTGAACAATACCCAGAGGGACTATTTGGCGGGCCTGGTGAATAAAAATAAAGGTATTATGCTCAATATTATTGTCGGTCTGTCGTTGAGCCACCACGCCCTCCTCCTCCCGCCTTCTTTAGCTGAGCCTACGCTCCACAGTGTGGACAAAATTAACTATCAACGGCAATGCGGCAATGCCCCGAAGTAATTTTAAATAAAATATTTATAAACGTATTTGCGCACTGAAGTGCGACCGTTGTCATTTGCTGTAGCAAGAAGTAAGAAGCAAAAGGAGTAGAAGAAGAAGAAGAAGAAGATAAGACAAGAAGTGCCAACTGTAGACAGACATGGAAAATGACAACGAAGGCTCCTATACCCTTTGCAGGGCTTTTAAACAGAAGGCTATTGGGGGAATTAGCTGCACCATTTGAAGAGACCCTCGCTGCACTAAAATCTTATGTGCAAAGCTCAATTGAAATAAATGCGAGCTTGGGAGAGGAACACAAGAGGGAGAGAAAGAGGGAGACAGAGAAGGAGAGAGAGAGAGGCACAGAGAGGGAGAAGGGTATTATACATATGTCGCTCTTTTCAAAGCTTACTTTGTTGAGAATCTATATTCTATATTCTCGCATGCCCTTTTCATCTACTAAATTGATCACATCAATAACTTCAATGCTTGCAATTCATTATTTTTCAATTTACCGAGGCGGCAGGGGGCGTGGCCAAATTGTTGAACAAACTTTATCAGTGTATGATGACAAATGACATTGTCACTAAATTTGGTATTCCTATCTCTTATAATCTCTGAGTTATAAGTGTTCATACGGACAGACAGTCGGGTTGTTGATGACGTTGCTCAGCAAAGAGAAACATATGCAATTTGTGGGCTCGCTGATGTCTTTTTTGCCTGTTAAATACATTTTTTATAGAGTCAAGCTCAAGCGGGTATAAAAGGTGTCTTTTTTTACTAAGCTTCTCTTGCCGCGAAGTAAATGTAATTAGGTCTGTAGAATTGCAGTATTGGTAACCCTAAAGAATCAATAATTTCGCAAAGACTAGTCTTTGTTTCATTGCTGAGCTGCATTTCACGGCAATCTAATAATAAAATGCTCTCGACAAGGGTCCATAATAATCATATTAATAAGTCCTAAGCAAATGGGGCGTGACCGAAGGCGCAAAATGATTGCAACTGCGAATGCGACAAAGGAAAGAGAGACAGAGAAAGAAACGTGGGGAGGAGGGGGGGAGCAGGGGGTAGATGCCCGGTAAGGACCGTGCAAATGGATCCCGAGGCGTTTTATTAAAATAATAAAGTTCTAATTTAATTATGAAGCGAGTACAAAGAGAGCAAGTAGAACAAGAAGAAGAAGCCCAACGACAGCAGGCTATGTGGATGGACGGACGGACGACTATACGAGTTACTTTTCATTTTGATAACTCACGTACCCCTCCCGAGGGTCTTAATTAGCCAGGCAGTCAGCCAGCGGCGTCGACGTCGGCATCGGCCGTATAACCGAAAAATCAACGCGCCCCGAGCAGCCTTTGCAAAATAAAGGACCATAAAGTGCTAATTGAATAAAACGGCACATGACTTGCATAACTTATTATGAAAAATATCTATATATACATACATATATATCGTATATAGTATATATATATATATATACGTATATCTGTAGTAAGCGTCATTGCTATGCAGCCCGGAACCAAACCGAACCGTAGCAAATAAAACCGAACTAAACCCGTCCGCGCCGCAAGCGAAAATTTATTTCATTTTCATAAATTTAAAACCTGCTTTAAGACAACAGTAGAGACAAAAGGCAAAGGGCAGCACAGATAGAGGGGGACAGAGATAGAGACAGAGACAGAGAAAGAGACCGTAGCAGAAGGAACCGCTTAGAGACGTTTAGGGCACCCAAAAGGATATTTAGCTGGCGGAAATATTTTTACGTTTCGTTTAACGTGCCAAAGATGGCGGCTGTCTGCTTGGCAGCCTGCTGGCACCTATATACCCCATGCCCCTGCCCCTATCCTCCGTTCCCCCACTCCCCAATCGTATTTCAGCAGTCGCCCTTCGTTTTGGGGCGCCACACGGCAATCCAAAAGTCTCTGGAAAGTTGCTCGGCCCACGTAAAACTAATTTAACCCGCAAAGTCCACGGCCACTTTTGTTCGTGTTACGCTAAATTAGTCGACCTGCCTGCCCAGCCTCAAAGAGAGATGGGTAGAGAAGGACAGAGAGGGGGAGCGAGAGCGGGACTAGAGAGAGAGAACCCAGACAGAGAGGGCAAAAATGAATTTGTTTCAGCTGCAATACAAATACATCGGCTATATGGCGTTACTCGCCATAGCAGAGTGTAGTTCTCTGAGCACATATACCATAAAAAATGATTTTACCTTGGGGAAATTTTTGCAACAGTTTTTAATTTGTAATGCGCTACAACCACTAAAACAAAGTGGTTAGTTCGTCGTCGTCTCTCTCTCTCTCTCTCTCTCTCTCTCTGCCTCTCAGCTGGATAATTGCAAATGGTCAGTGACCACGGGAGAGAAGAGTTGTTTAGGCTTACAGGAAGTGGGCTAACTAATGGCATGATGAAAGAAAAATACGGCAAGAAATCTAGAACAAGTAACTAAATATACATGATATAGAAATAGAGCGATCAGAGAAGAAAGATAGAAGGACATCCCGAGAAAAAAGGAAAGTAACTAGGAGTCATATAAAAGTGGAGAGAAGAGGGGGGGACATATATAAATACATTACACTCCATTACATACATTACACTCCATTACACTCCAGTACAGTCAGAAAGACAGCTCTGAGTAAATGAAGTATGACTACATTGAGAGAGAAAAGAAGATCAGTTAAGTATTCTATCAGGCAGAGAAAGGAAAAACAGAGAATGATATGCATTGCTCTTCTTTTTATAGAGTGCAGTCATAGATGATAGATAGATGACAATGAGATATAAGAGAATAGTAAAAGAATTAAAGAACGAGTAAAATGAGAAGGAGAAGATAAACAGATATAGAAGGTACACGAGAGAGATACTATATATGGTATATAATACTTCAGTATTTATAGAGTACAGTCAGATCTCTTGGCATTAGTTCATGGCATTAGTTCATAAAATAGAAAAAAAGAAAAATCAAGTACAATGCGAGAGAAAAGATCAGCAGTTTATATATATATTAAAACAGAGCGAGAATAAAAAGAGAAATAGATAAATATATGTACTTCCCACTTAATTATAGAGTACAGTTATAGTATGTACAGAAATGAAATTGAAAGACAGAGAGAAATATACATCACACTCCTGAGTTAATAAAATACAGTCAGAGATCTCTTCTCTACCCACAAGCTTAATCCCATGGACCACAGGTAGGGTGCAAACTCAGTGCCCACCTGGCTGAACCTTCATTTGCGCGCAGAGTCAATTGTTTAGCAGGTTGTCATTAGGCGAGCGTCCATTTCATTAGCATTTGCAACTTTTACCATGCTCAACACGTTTCGAATCGTTAAAGCGGCTGACCAGGCGAACTCCGGTGCTGGGGCTTCCGGCTGTGGCGTCGCGGTTGTAATACGCTTACAACGAGGCAACAGAAGAGGGGAACAGGGGAACAGCAGACTGCGGGCATTGTTCAAGGGCTGATCGGACTGTCGGCCTGTCAACAGCACTTGCAATTGAAACGTTTGTGGAGGCTTCAGCTTCAGCTACCGCTCTTCCTCCCCCCGTGTCCGTCTCGGCGGTTTTTACTCCTATTCCCTGTCCTAGAACTGAGCAAATATAATCATTGTTATCGCAGCTCTGGTCTGACGGTTTGGGAGTGTTGTCAGCGCGTGGCCATTGATGTCATTTTAAAAGGACTCTCTCTATCCCCCTCCCTCTTTCTTACTATCTTTATCTTTCGCTCTCTGTTAATGCATATTAATGTCAATATTAATGTCAATATTTGTGCTTCTAATGACCGTCGCACGGCTGTTGGCGGCTTTGTTAGGTTGTTCTCTCCCGCCGACGACGACGTTTGATGTGCCTCATGTCAACGACAGCAGCGGCGAGCAGCGCTAACGACATCGTCGCCGTCATCGACAGCATATTCCGTAATTAGAATCGTTTCGACACTGAAAAGAGCCCGCAATGTCCCACCTCAGCCAGCCCCGCTGGCTCCCCTTGCGACCGCGTCAGTCCGCCAAATGACGCGCTCAAGGGCCGCCGCTTGATTAAAGGACCTGGCGACATTCTGTTGACATTTGTAAAGTTTCTACCTAATAAGATCTCAACTAGCCGGGCTCATAAAACAGCCGCAGCTGCCCAAGAACTAAAAAGGTGTGTCTTCCCTCCCTCCCCTTTCAGTTCCCCCTTCAGCTGCTTTGCAGACGGCACTTTCAAGGACCAACTTTGCCATTTGTCAGGCCTGAACAGGGACCGAAGGGAGTGTGCGGGGAGTGCGACAGCAGCTGGCAAAAGTCAAACGTTAACTAAGCGCCGAAAAACTTGTGACACAAAATGCGGCGAAGCATAAGTAAACTCCTAAGAAATTCAAATGAGCGTAAGCGCAAAATACTAAAAGAAAAAAAAAATAAAGAAGAAGATGCTGAAAGATGCTAAAAAATCTGGTAAAAAATGGCAAAAAGAGGCAGCAGCACAAAAAGGTAGCAGCGAAGACTAGAATTTTAATAAATGAAGTCGTTTCTCAGCGCAACCGTCTTCCATCCCCCTCCCCACCTCTCTGGCGTAGGTGGTAAGGATATGCGCATATGCTCGATGATAAACATCAAAGAAATGGCTAAAATTAATGTTCATACGCCTGAGAGAGTGTGAGAGAGATGGGGCTATGATAAAGAGTACGAGACATTGGCAAACAATAACTTTGAAGTGATAAAGTTGTCTGTCCGGAATGCAAATGGAAATGAAGTCGGAGCCGCACACAACTGTTGATATTTATGATTTAATAACTGTCAGGCATTTCCTTTGGCAGCCCAACTTTTCACTCTCTCTCGGAAATTGGGAGAATCTGTGCCTGTATGTGGTGTGTGTGTGTCAGGCGAAATGAAAAGAATATGTTAGTTCGTTATGCCTGTTTGATTGAGTTCGTATCATATTTTTTCACTGCCAGAAACGAATGAAAAGATTGGAGATTGGACGAAGAGACATCTGTTAATCTCGTGGGTAAAATATTATGAGCATTATCCCAGGTCGACCATTTCGTTTTATGTAAAATGTCGCAAAAGTTTGCTGAAGATTTATTGAGGGAACACTTTTGGTTTTTAAGGGGTGAAAAATAATCGATTTCATTTATATCTTAGGGCTATATCTAATAGAATACACTCTTTATAGAGTAAATGTAGTTCGAGTTCTTTAAAAGATTTATTGTGAACTATAAAGTTAACTTTCAATTACATCTGATCTAATATAATGATATCTTTATCATAAAGTTTGAGTTATTGGCATGAACTATTATGAAGTTTGAACTAAAATAACTTAGCCAAACTCAACTTAATCTAGTTTTCCAATACTGCCTCTCTTCTTTTATATTTCTACACTATAAACTAAAAACCCTTTTTTTAAATTGTGTTAAATTGGGATGCAAGCATTTATTTAATCGTCCCACGTTCTTACTCTGGCTTTCCAATATTTCTCTTCTTTCTTTGTTTACAATTTTACATTATAATCTTAAAGATCTAAATTTAAATCGATGTAAATAGAGATGCATACATTTCTTTAATATTCTCATATTATTTTTATGGTTATCAAGTATTTCCTTTTGCATTAAAAACTGAAATAAACGTTTGTTTATTGAGTTTAATCAGGTTCAAAGCTTTTCCCTATTGTACCACTTTCAATTTAACTCTGAATCTAGAACTTCTTTGATTTCCCTGATTTTATCTTATTATTTTAAAATATTGTCTCTCTATGATTGAACTCACCATTATTTATGACATATCTGGGATTGGTCATGTCCACCTTGGTCTGATTCTTGATCCAGTAGATGTTCGGCGTGGGATTGCCAATGGCTTTGCACTGCATTTGGACCGTGTGACCCACTTCGATGACGCGTGTGCCTGGACCTTGCGTTATAACCGGAAATCCTGCGGGTGTTTTATCGCCTGAAATGCATAAAGAAAAGTTGCAAAAACTGTTAGAAAAATAACAAAAACGGGAAAAACACGCAGAGAAAATGCTAACATTTATATGTAACATGTGAAAATGGGTTTCAAAATTATGTTGCATAGAGTAACACAAAAATAACAACAGCAACACACACGCACACACGTGTCTATGTGTGGCATGTTAAAAGTTTTTAAAGGGTGTGGGCCATAAAATACGAAGGCACGAGGCGTATGGGGGCGACAGTTTTGGAAAACAATATGCCACAAATAAATGTGCACACACACACACACCTCTATACACTCTCTCACACACACGCACTCATAAAGTATTGTTTTACATGACGCTTTTATAAACGGAAGTTGCCGTTTTTTAAAATGCTCGCGCGCTGCACAGTCGCCTTTTGTTACCGCCATTTTGTAAGTCAAACAATGGCGTGCACACACTACCGTGTTTGTGTGTGTCTCTGTGTGAGTGAGTGTGTTGTTGGGGTCAGCATTTTTCCTTGTGACAATTCTCTTTTGTGACACACTTTAAGGGCTTGGCATTCGCATTTCCATTCGCAGTCGCAACTGGCATTGTTTTTCTGCGTGTGAGTGAGTGTGTGTGTGTGGCAAGTTTAAAGGCAAATCCGCAAATTGCAACCAAGTAGCGGCTCCGCCTGCTGCTCTCGACTGCATCTTTCAAATGAACAAAGCTCATTTACATTTTCCAATTAAATCCAGCAACCCGCTAACCAAGCTAACCTCGTCGCTCCATCTTTCTCTTCCATCCCCCCTCAGCCAGAGGCACTTCGGCTTTAGCTGCAACTGGAACTGCAACTCTGACTCCGACTCTGACTGTGAGTGTGACTCAAATTGCACAGCTGCCGGATGCTGTTGGCGCTCCCACGTTGTGTAGCTGCCTCTGCCTGCGGCGCAGCATTTTAGCTTAGCGGTATTCCCGCTATTTAATGACGTTTGCTTTGCCAAACATACTGCAACAGAATTTTTGGGGTACGTTGCGCTAAATTTGTTGCGGCTAAAACTGAATAATGTACATGCTGAAAGACAGGTGGGCAGCAAAAGTGGATGCAATGAGCTAAAGCGGATTGGAAGAAGTTGAGATGAGCTGGACTTATTTCATATTTCTATTTCAAACTTTTCACTATAATTAAACAATTTCAAATTGTTTCTAATCTATGATCCATTTGCACTGCACGGCCGCATGCACTGCTGCCATGAACCCTAAGCCAGGATAACTTAATTTTATAACTTAATTAATTTTAAGGCAATTAATTAGTTAACTATCAAGTTTTATATAAACCAGGTTTAGTCATAAGCTTTACGGGGCTACTGGTCAGAAGTGCACGCGGTCAAGTCTTCTTAAAGGGCTATTACCGAAAGCCCCACGTGTGGGCAGGAGTCATACTTGAAAGTATGCAACATTTCCTTACGATATTGTTGCGGTTTAAAGAAAAAAGAAATATATTAAATTGTCAACGATTTGCAAATACAAAACTTTGAAGTGTTTCAAAATGAGTATTTAGAAGTAGTTGGACCTCAGATATTGCAAGTTACTTAACCTTTAAATTTTGATAGATACAATATTTCTGCAATCAAATACCAGTAAAGAAATGTGTTATATCTTTTTGAACAGTGTATTTTTTAAAGAACTACATAGCTCATTTTCTTATTTAATTCACGTTCTTTTTTGACTTGTTATTTTGTTTTGCGCATTTGGCATTCAGCGACAGCATTCACAATAAACGTTTCTCTGTATTCCCAGAGATCTTTCTTCTTCCTCCCTACTCCTCTCCCTTACACTTTGCGTTCCTCTCCTTACTATCAGTTGTTTTGATGTGCCTTTGTTTGTGTTTTTCAGCGTGAAATTAAAATTTTTAACAGAGCGACAAAAAGCGCGAACTGCATTGCATATGTATGCATTATAATGCTCTCCCTTTCTCTCTCTCTCTTTCTCATGCACACACACACGGGTGCTTGCAAATACATATGCATAAATGCAAAACAAGAGGCGCAACAACAACAATAACAAGAACAACAACAACATTGATGTTGACATTTGACGTTGCCATCATTTTCGCCTCTCAACGTTCTCTTTACCCATCCGTTCGCTCCGTTGGCATTTTTGCAGCCATTTTTGCTTCTGTCTATGGCTTTACTTCCAAATCCTTTCTTTACCTCTCACTCTCACCCTGTACTCTCCTCCAACCGTTGACTTTTTGGGTGTTTTGTTTATTATTGCAGCGTCACTTCGTCACACAGAAACGTAGAGGAACAAATAAAGCGAATCGAGTAAATACGACTTGAACATACTCTGCTCCCGAAGGAGAAAGAAAGAAACATAGAACATGTCAATAAGTGATAAAGTGTACGTAGAAGATACTAAAAATGTTTTGAATATTTTCTTATATTGTAAACAATATACTTTTGTTGTCAATGGGATGCTTTTGTATTGAAAACTTCTTCTAAATCAGAATATTTAAGATACTTCTTTTTTGCCTCACAACAAACTAGGCTATGCATTTTGTACAGTCATGTGACTATTGTGAATAATAATACACCCTTTAACACAAATTTTCAATGGGTACAGGGTATAAGAAAAAATCACAACGGAAAACTATACTAAAAATTAACAAATAAAACTTTTTATTAAACAAATGCACAAAAGTGTATTCTGCTTAGATGGTTTATGTGTGTGAGTTGCGCGGCTGTACTGTGCATATTCCTGCCCGTGTATGGTTCTATTTCTAGTTTATTGTGGGATAAAAGAAAATCGAAACATACCGTCAAACAAAAAGCGTACAAAGCTCAGGACAAATATGACGTAAGGTTGCGAGCGAAACAGATTTCCCAGGCACAAAAAGTGCTGTAGAATTTTTGTCCAATAAAGGGAGTGCTGTATATCATATAGACATATAGTAGAGCCCCCACTGGGCATGCATTTTTATTGCAAGCCCAGCAGCAGTAAACAGACGAAATGAAATTGCAATCTAGAATTCTCCAGCCTCAAGCTAGAGCTGTTTCCCTTTCTGCAGGCGTTGATTCTATTTCAAACTTTATAGCCACTTCAACTTTTGTGCATATTTTTCACTATAATTAACCAAGTTTTAATTGTTTCTAATCTACGGTCCATTTGAGTATTTATTATTTATGCGGGAAGGCGCGCCTTGCTGTTCCCGACTTCCAAAAAATACACCGCCATAAATCGTAAAGCTATAACTTAATTAATTACTACGCCAAACGTCAATAAAGGTTAAATAATTAATTAGTTAAATATCAAGTTTTTGGCAGTAAAGTAGGCTAGATAGTGCCATATTTACAAATCGGTCTAATTTTTCTAATGCCAGATTTAGACATGAGCTTTACGCGACTACTGGCTATGCAG
Source organism: Zaprionus camerounensis (assembly GCA_018904165.1). Classification (NCBI taxonomy): domain Eukaryota; kingdom Metazoa; phylum Arthropoda; class Insecta; order Diptera; family Drosophilidae; genus Zaprionus; species Zaprionus camerounensis. Next base: position 21,860,456 of record JAEIFS010000001.1, on the reverse strand, counting down.
TGCAACGGCCAAGCCTTTCCCAGGGGCACCGAAATGCCCTACGCGAAGGGATAGAGTAAAAGAACAGAAACATCGATGTGATCGACGCCTCTGCACTGATAGTTATCTTGACGCGTGGGTGGGGTTTACCATGAAATCAGCGCCAAACTGATTGAGAATTCGCAGTCATACTTAAAAGCTTGCAAGAATTTCTTATTGCTAGATTCTTACAAAAGTTAAAAGGAAAATAGAAGTATAATGGTTTGGCTGATGTTACAAGATTCTTTTAAAATGTTAATAATGATGTGAGATAAGGAATAATATGAGTATATTATTGGAAACGGAAATATATGATTTATTTTAAAGTCATATATTCAATCACTTTAAAAGTCCGATAAACTATTATACATTTGTTTATTTATTGCTTATGCGGGACGGCGCGAATGCCATTCCCGACTACCAAAAATTACACGCACGAGCTATTCACAATACGAATAATCTCGCTGAGGTGAACTTAGCCGCAATTCTTAAGCTAACATAACCCTAATTATTTTATATCTAAATTAATTCATATCATTTAACTTAGTTTCTGGCAAAAAATTAGATAGCGCGATATTTACAATTCAGTTTCGCTAATAACTTAAAAAAAGCCAGATTTTTTGGATCCAACCTTAGCTGGACCCATGTAATTTTTAATTTCTTCATTTTTTCCATCAATATATGTACAATAATCTCTCATAACTACAACTCTTAACTAAGTAACGGCTAAGGTTCACTTCGAGGGAACCGCTTTTGTGAACACAGTAAATCTCTGCGCTAGGTAAGTAAGCAGCAACATCGATGTTTGTATGAACAACATCATCATATATCGATGTTGCTGCACCTCTAACAATTATGCTTAGCTTGACTCGTTGGTGGGGTTACCCTCAAATCTTGCTAAAACTGATTAAGAATTATTAGAGTGAAGCATTCACAGATTATGGTTGATGTGAAAACGTTTCTTTTAAAATTTTGATTCGTTAATGCGAGGAATAATATGTTGATAATATCGGAAACGAAAAGACTTAACTTAAATAAATCCAGTTAAATAATCCAGTTGTTTATTTATTGTTTATGCGGGACGGCGTTTATGCCATCCCGACTTCCAAAAATGATACGCATGAGGATTTGTGTAAGTATATAAGGATTGATCCCGTAAAGGGGGTTAACTTGGCCCACGTGCACTGCAGTCAAATTCTTCTTAATCTAATACAACATACAACATGAAACCTTAAAGCTAATCATTTAATTAATTACTAAGGCAATGGGTTAAGGCGGTAATAATTAACTAGTTGACCACTCGGTAGGTTTCGGTCTTTTAGAAAGTTGGATAGCACAGTTGTAGCTATTAACTTCGTAAAAGGGGCTCACCCGGCAATACCGACAATGCAGCGCACAGGGCCATGCCTCACTTCGGAGATACCATCTACGTGATCACCTCAATGACCTCTACGCCAGACATGTAATAGAGGTGTAATAGAGGTATAGAACCGTCGATGTTTGTATGAGAAGTCATAATCTAACAACGATAATTCTGCACCTCTAAAACCTAACTTAGCTTAACTTGAAGCGTGGGCGGGGTTACCTTGAAATGAGCGCCAAAACTGGTTGGGAATTATTAGATTGATGCCTAAAAGTTCCCTTTGGAAAGTATGCAACAAATTCATACATACATGTGAAATAGATTCTGGATCTGATCTGAAACTGTTTATAATGATGTGATGGAAGGAATAATATGAGGATATTATCGGAAATGAAAATTCATAATTTACTTTGAAGTTATATACATATTCAAAAGCTTTAAAAGTTTAGAATACCTGTTAATTCACTTGTTTATTTATTGTTTATGCGAGACGGCGCGTACGCCATCTCGACTTCCAAAAATTGTAAACGCACAAGATAAGCCTGCAGAGGTTGGCCAAAGCCGCATACACACTGCTACCAGATGTCTTAATCTAAGGAAGAAAACTTACTTTCTATAACTTAATTAATTACTAAGGCACATAATTAAGGTGAATTAAGGCGTAATAATTAATAAGTTAAATGTTAAGTTTCTGACATTAGAACAAGCTAGAAAGCGCGTTTATTTACAGTTGGGATGCGCCAATAACATTGCAAATGCCATATCGGAACATGGGCTGTTGCGTCAATACTGGACATACAGTGCAGCGGCTAAGCCTTCCTCTGGAGGTTACCTTCGCAAAGGGCTGGGTACATTTTAATTAATTTGACTCATGCCTGTGGTTATGATCAAATGAACGCCAAAACTGGTTGAGAATTATTAGAGTGATGCTGTGAATTTTTGCTCTCAAAAGATTGCAACAATTTCTTGCTCGAAACAGATTTGGTTGTTGTCAAACAGATTTTTCAAATATGTTTATAAAAATGTGAGAAACGGAATAATATGAAGCTACAGGAAAAATATATAATATATTTTGAAATTTCGGAATTCCTAAGGTCACTATTTCTATATCTATGAAAAATATATACATATATGAAAAATTATCAATTGAATATCTGAATATACAACAAGTTGTTTAGAATTTTATTAGAATTTAATTTAATTAAATTGAATTGACAGATTATATTTTGTGCTCATATCCTGAATACTTGAGAAAAATATATCAATGTCAACAGAAAATATGAATATGTATAAAAACTATAAATTAAAGATGTTTTTACAAAAGTTATAGAATATTACTATATATCCTATAACTGTTGTAATTAAATTATCAAATAAGCCTCAAACTTTAAAACATATTATATTATACTATAAAGTTCATATACCATTTTGATCTGCTTTAAAGACTCTCTCACTGACTCTGCTCTATAGTTAACACTTTAAGTGTAATCCGTTGGCAAATATTTAGTATTGTTCTAGACCAGATATAGTATGATACTATGTGGAGTTGCTCTTAGTGTGTCCCGCTGCCCCCCCCTCTCCAAGCATGTCAAAACTCTCTGGCAGTGGCGTCGATACCACACGCTGTTTAAAGGACATTTCAGTTGAAGACTAAAAAGTTGTTGATTTTGATGTTGATGTTGGCGCTGTAGTTGTAGTTGTTGCTGTTGTTATTGTTGTTTTAGTGGCACCCATGGGCCAAATTGTTGTTGTTGTTGTTGGCAATGGTATTGTTGCTGGTGCTGCAGCGTTGCCTATGCGTTGCCAATTTGAAAATGCAATGAAAAATTCTAAAAGCAGAGAGAGAGGACAGTGAAAAGTCCGAGCATGCCAGACTGGCGAACACTTCATTTACAGCGTTACGAGAGGTGTCGACGGGGGAAGTGCGACGGGGAAAGGCGTAAGGGGCGTGGCGAACGCATCGCTGACCAATGCAACGCGTCGATGCGTATGCTGCATGCGTGTCAGTGTCTGTGTGTGCATTTATAATAAAGCCAAGCCAAGCCAGAGAAGGGCAGAGAGATGGGAAGCTAGGGAGGGAGGGAGAGATGGGGCTATGGGAGCGGAGCCAGCTGCAGTGGCTGCTGTCGTTGACTGCCAAATTCATGTGGCTTTTCATGCATTTCAATTAAGCTGCAGCTAGTTGCCGCTGCCACCATCGCCGCCATCACCGTTGGTGTTGCCTGCTACGAAAAGTGTTGGAAAATGTGCGAACAATGTTGTGCGCAAAGATAGACTGAGTTAGGTACAGACAGGCAGACAGAGGGAGAGTGAGAGACTGAGAGGGACATAAAGGAAAACAGACATAGAGAGAGTGAGTAGAAATTGCGACACGCTGCTTGTTGAGTTTTTTATTTAAGATCAGCTCTCTAATGAATTAGCTAATAAAGGCAAAGTAAAGCCCTGCACCTGGTCACACCTGGCTTTTCACAGACTCGCACACACACACACACACACACACACACAATAGACTGGCAATGTCTTGAGAGAGCGATAAACATCATTAGATGGCACAAAAGCAACGGCACATAAAGCGCTTTATTTGCATGTTGTCTGCTTTTAGGTGCCACTGACCCCCGCACACACACACAAAACACACACACGCGCACACTTCCCCATACAACAAACATATAAAAGGAAAAACGATAAGCACACACACACACACACACACACGCAGGTGTCAGGTGTTTGCATTATTGAGTCACTTTCAAAGGCGCATTTTCACGCGGCGTTTTTCTCTCAGCTTTTCTCTCTGATAAATATGCTGTTTACCCAAGGAAAAAGGGGGCGCTTTTTGTATGTTTTTCCCCCGCTTCCACTGTCTCTCTCCCACTCTCTCCTTCTCGGCTTGTTGTGGCATAGCAAACATTTTACAGACGCGCACGCCGAAAGCGAAAGGCAGCATAAAGAGTCCGCTTTAAGAGACTTTTCTGACTTTCGACTTCGACGTCGGGCAGGTCCTTTCTTGCTGCCTCGCCTTGTTGCCTTTAAGTCTTCCAAACTGGCCACAGGCAAATTTGCATATTTTAATTATTCATGCATTTTTAAGATTGATAAGAGGCGCCTTTTTTCTGGGGTGTGTGTATATGTATGTGTGTGTGTTGGTGTTGTTACCATCTTGCAAGCCAGCGGCCAGTTGAAGTTGCGACCCTTGGCACTTTTCCACTTTCCACTAGTCAGCATTAGCATTGGCTTTCCTCTTCCCTCTTGAGGCATTTGCATCAACTTGTTGTTATTGTTAAATTATTAAAACAGCTGAGTTTGCCAAAGTATGGATTGTAATTTTGGGGGGCCATCTTAAGCTTCTTCCTCCTTCAGAAATGCTAATGCCATGAAGTGCGATTTGCGAAGGTATCAGCGGGTTGAGCCAGGAATGGCTTATGGCTAGAAGGAGTGTTTGCTTTCTCAAGAATCGCGAGTGAAAATTGATGGAAGGGTTAAAGATGAAAGACAGCACAGTTATAAATATTCTTCAGAAGTATAGTGAAGTAAATACGAATGTAAGGTTTCCTTAAAGGAACGCTTTTATATTCCTAGTTTATATTCCAGAGTGAGGCAATAGTTTATTTGGTAGCTGAGGAAGTGTAGAACAAATATAGAGAGAGAGATTGTGGAGGGCAGTCGCTGAGGTAATCCAGTTAAGCTTTCACTGTATAAGGCAACTTTAACTTTACATAGAAGACAAACAAAATATACTCAATCATCAATCGCATGTTAAAAACAAGTGAAAACAAACATTTATAAAAAAAAAAAATATATATATATATATATGGTGTAAAACAAACAAAACATTCAATTTCAATTTATTTGTTCAATTTGCTTTGTTAAAATATATAAATTAATTATATGATAATAATAATAATATACTTAATATACTTATACTCGCTCAAAGTTGCGTCAAATGCTTATTAATACTACTAATTTAAAGAGACGAAAGACGGCGTTCCAAAGATTCTAAAATGACAATAACTGCTGGCAATGCTACGTGTATTGTTAAGTGCAAACTGTGCAAGAATATACATACATATATACTTTATGGGATCTGCCAGGCCTCCTTTGGCCTTTTGCATACATTTGCACAAAGTTAGTATGCCATTTTTTGACCATTTTTAAAGGTGGAAGGGTACAAAAATATAGGTATATACATACATATATTCAATACATAAATTAATAGTCCAATACTCTTTACATTTCAATAGTTTATATCGTAGTTTTATCAAGCTAGATTGGTTGCCCTGTTTATGCTGAACAAGAATTTTACATACATATAATATACTTTTATATATTTAATATACAAGTTTATACCTTCCCCACTTGCCATACAACACAGACTTCTAATGTCTGTTCTCAAGCTAACATCAACTTTCTGCTGCTGCAGAAGAATTTTCCACTCCGATGGCTAGTAAAGCTTGGTGTCAAGTTTATGCAGAATTATTCAGAAAAGTTTGCCAACTCAAGCAATTGAAAACAAATCAAAACACCAGCAGTCAACAATTGTCGAAACGTTAAATGTATTTATAGGCCTCAGATGGGTTCCTTGTAATGCCTGTTCCCATCTTCCATCTCCTCTATATTTTTGCTACTCTGCTTGGGCGCCCAAAGCAAACAGTTTGCGGGCTGCTTAGCAAAGTTTTGAACCAGGGACGAGTGTAGCCGGTAGCTGAGGCAAATCCCAAACAAAACATGCTTGAAAATTGAGTGTTTATTGTGTTAAGTAGGCGCACAGGCAAGGCAACAGGAGAGGGGCAGAGAAGGGAGTGGGGGTAGAGAGCATGCGGAGACAAGCAGCATGCGACAAGCCAAGGAAATGGTGCCTACGGCAACTACAACGTGCAGGCAGACAGACAGAGAGAGGGGGAGAGAGGAACATGGCGAGGGAGACAGAGTAAATAACCGTTTTTTAGTGGCAGCAGCCGGAAAATGGCAACTGCCAACTGGCTGAAGATGTTAGACAATACCAACAATAAAGCCGCAAGTGCCAGCGGCAACCAAGAAAAAGCAGAAGAAGTGGGGGAGAAAAAGAAACAACGAGCGAGAAAAAATGAAGATATAACAAAGTTTCATTCACAAGACGCCGGGCAAATTTGTGGCCAGTCAACACTTCCTGCTGTTGGCAAAAAGGATGTGGCACACACACACACATACATACATGTGTGTGCGTTGAGGATGTGCACATGTGTGCACTGACATCAGGCAGCTCCATTGATCAGCCTAATGAAGGGCCAACGTTTGCCTAATTGCTGTCGCTTCTTGAACAGCTCTTGTAGCAAAATCGTACGTAGTCTGTACCCAGACAGGCAAACAATTGATTTCAATCAGAAGAGTTCTTCCTAGTGGCCCTGAAGGACATGCCAAGTAGTCGGTAATGATAGTCGTTAATATGCATGTGCCAGAGGACAAAAGAAAATGCATAAGCTTTTCAATTGGAAAATGCGAGTTATTAGCAAACTGAATATATGTATGTTAGATATATGTATATTATATGGAGTCAAAAGAGGATTATTTCTAAAGGAAGATGTTGAGATAAGCTTGAGATATTTCCCTTTCTGCAGGCGTTAATTAAATTTTACTAAGTTCGGCTTTATTTTCTTCTGTAATTAAACAAGTTTTGAATAGTTACTAATCTATGATTCATTTGATTATTTATTATTTATGCGGGAAGGCACGCCTTGCCGTTCCCGACTTCCAAAAATTACACGTAATGGGGAATCAACTGGCAGAGGCAAGCTTAGCCGTATGCACTTGCTCCCACCAAACCACCAAACATCTTATAACTAGGGAAACTTAATCCTATAACTTAATTAATTACAAGGCAAAGTTAAGGCAAAATAATTAATAAGTTAATTATCAAGTTTTTGGCAATAAACAAGCTAGATAGTGCAGTTCTGCAGTTCTAACATTGAATACGCCAGATTTAGACATAAGCTTTACGCGGCTTCAAGCAAATACAAACGTCTAAGCCATTCTCCGGGCTAACCCCCATTACGCCTCACGTGGAGGAATAGAGATAAAGAGCAGATACACCTTGATGCCTCTGCCCCTTGAGAGATAGTGTTATCTTGACGCGTGGGTGGGGTTACCATGAAATGAGCGCCAAAACTAGTTGAGAATTATTATTCATACATGATCATCAAATATTCGCTCTCGAAAGTATGCAACCATTTTTGATTGTTGGATATTTGCGGGAGTTTAAAGGAAACTAGAATATATTGCAACAGATTGGTTTTTTTTGTTGTTCAAAGATTCTTTTGAAATGTTAATAATAACGTGAGATAAGGAATATGAGGATATTATTGGAAACGGAAAAATATAATTTATTTTAAAGTAAATATTCAATCGGCTTAAAAATAAGGATTACTATTGTTCAATTTTTTACAAATTTTTTATTTATTACTATTATTCAATTGTTTATTTATTGTTAATGCAGAACTTCCACCATTCGCGACTACCAAAAATTACACGCACGATTTTTTCGCATAGGTTTTTCGCAGAAGTGGACTTTAGCCGCATAAAATGATGTTACAATTCTTAAGTTAACATAAACCAAATTTTGTATCTAAATTAATTCCTTTTTTACTTAGTTTCTGACAATAAACAATTAGATACCGCGATAGTTACACTTTTTTTCGCTTTAATAATATTACGAAATCTGACTGTAAGTGTCACGTAAATTGAACACCTGCCGAGTGCTGTTGGCGTTTCCACGTTAAGTTGCTGCTTCTGCCTGCAGCGCAGACTTTTAGCTTAGCGGTGTATTTCCGCTATTCAGTAAGATTTGCTTTGCCATACAAACTGCAGGAGAGGAAAAAGTAGATATATTTCAATTTCTGCAGGCGCGTTCATGCTATTTCAAACTTTACAGCCAGTTCGAATTTTGGGGTTATTTTTCAGTATAATTAAACATGTTCCAATTGTTTCTAATCTATAATCCATTTGAGTATTTATTATTTATGCGGGAAGGCATGCGCGTGCCATTCCCGACTTCCAAAAATTACGCGCAAGAGCCATTCAATAGGAAATGAACTCACCTAGGAAGGCTTGGCCGCATGCACTGCTGCCATGGACCCTTAAATAGGGTTACTTAATTCTATAACTTAATTAATTTTAAGGCAATTAATTAGTTAACTATCAAGTTGTTGGCAATAAACCAGTTTTAGTCATAAGCTCTTCACGGCTACTGGCCAGTAGTGCACGCGGTCAAGTCTTCATAAGGGGTAACTACCGAGAACCCTACGCAAAGTGATAGATTGGCGCGTGGGTGGGGATACCAAGAAGTGAGCGCCAAAACTGGTTGAGAATTCTTAAAGTCATACTTGAAAGTTTGTTTCCGAAAGTATGCAACAATTTCTTACGGGATTGTGGCGGAAGTTTAAGAGAAAATAAACTGAGAAAGAATGGATACCTTCGGAATGCTGAAAGTTGTATGCTCTTGCAGGTTATTGCCTCCTTCGATCGTTCCAATACTAGTTATATATAATGGTGCAGAATTGAATGGTTTTGTGTATGTTCAATCTTATTTGCCACTTTGATTGGCACTGATAAGTTAAGTTTTTGTTTTGAAAATCAAGATTATGGGGTCGGAGACGTCTCATATCAAAAGGTGTGATAATTAAAGTGCGTGTACATAGATTAGAAGCACACAGGGTAGAAGGATAGTAGTGTATGCTAACTGAAAATGTATGTACAACAGCAGCAAATGAATTTAAAATATGAAGAAGTTAGTTGTGTATCCTACTTGTCATAAACACATTCAATGATTAAACTTGAATTAAAGTTTTTTTACGATATTGGACTTTAACCACATCTCAGCACTGTGATTGATGGTCCTTCTCAATCTGTCATATCTCCTCTCATTCTTCCAGGCAAGTGGTTGCAGAATCCTGGCAGATCTAATACAATATTCAGTCCGGTTTCAAGCATAAAATGTTTGCTGATTACAGTTATATGGCAACAACTTGATGGGTACGTTCAACATTTTGCTGACTCTTCTGGCAGTCCGTTTTCTCCATGTCGCTGGCGACAGACGAGCAGACCAACTGACGAAATGGATGTACTAGTGGGAGTGCAGAGATAGAAGGAGGGAGAGTGGAAGAGATGGCCCGTCTGTTTGTCTAACTGTCAGTGCAGTCGTGAAAGTTGCATGTGTATCCACTGACAGACGACATGCACAGCCAGACAGGCGTCCAACAGTCGGACAGACTAGGCAGGCAGATAAAGAAACAGAGAGAGAGAGTGGGAGAGTGGTAGGGAGAGGGGGTTAGCGCACATCTTATTAAGTTTGCATTACGAAGGTTGTCGGAGATGCTGAACCTGTAGCTGAGGCTGAGGCTCGCCCGGAAGATGGTCGTCTTAGATGGCGGCGTTTCAATTTCGCTGCCCAGACCCCATGGCCTGTCGAAGACTATTTTAACATACACTAGCGCATGCTGTGCCGGCTCTTTCTATCTCTCTCCTCCATCTTCTTGCTGCCTTCTGCTCTTTGCCCGTCTTCTTGTCTGCACTACAACAATTTAATTTAATTTTTCTTGTCGTAGACATTTGATAATGCTGCATGCTGCCAGTAAAATGTTGCTAGAAATGTAGCAAATGGCATACAGCAGCAGTGGCAGTAGAAGGCGCAGCCACGTCCCCACCACCCTTGGCACACTCCTGTTCTTGGCAGTTATGCGCTAGCGCATTTTATAAATTTTTAAACTTATGACTCATTTTTATGCATTTCCACTGACTGCACACTGAGCTCGGCCAGAAACAAATGCCTGTTCTCTGTATTTGTGTGTGTGTGTGTGTGTGTGTTTACGTATGTGTGTGGTAAGTGTGGGCGGCTTGTGGCATGCAGGACGTGGACTACGCGAAGCGCACTATAAAAGTGAACCAAGTAACGTTCTGCCTTCTTGTCTGCGTCTAATGCGTTCTAATGCAATAATAAATCATTGGAAATCCATTTGTATTGTCAACACAAGCCCTGACAACTCTGGCAAGCGTAAGACAGAGACAGACAGTGGGAAAGAGAAACAGAGAGGGAGAGAGCAAAATTCTTGCATGCAAGTCAGCCATTAAACGAGGCAATAAAAAAAAACAAAGAACTAGTTAAGACAGTGAGAGACATAAACACCTTCTATCTACATATTCTAGCGGAACTTATTAATGAGGTCGCAAAAAAAGGCATGCCAAGAAGTTAAAGCAGACAGAAATATCAAAGAAAGAAGAAGAACTGAAGAGAATGGATTAAAGTTTTAGATATACTATGGCTTGATTAATATTAATTGTGCAGAATTAAAGCCAGAAATAATTTAAAAGGATATTTGGTAAATGAAAAAATAAATAATAATCATATTTCAAGTCTTTCAAATTTATAAAGTTTCTTATTTTCATTAAATTCCAAGCAATTTATATACTTTATATCACTTTTCTAGCAATTATACGATATAAAAATAATAATAAAAACAGAAAAGTAATAATAATAAATAAGTAACCAACATTATTGCATTTATAATGTTTCAGCTTTCGTTTTAGAAACCTTAAAAAACCGTAAGAACTTATTTTTTTTTTAAATTCCAAGCAAAGTTTTCTATGCTTCAAATCACTTTCCTAACAGTAAAGTCAGAAAGATATTGTGTTTATGATATAAGGCGTGTGTATTGACTTTAATATACTGGCATATCGTGACAAGAGTTGAGGAATCCCTAAACAGGCGAGAACAAGCAGCGCCCACACACTCACAAACCGGTAAAACACACTCACAAACAAACACACACACATACATACATTTACACACATCAATGTGTGCGTGGTGAGGTAGACAGACAAAAGCAAAACAGACGGCGAAATTAATAAATAAATTAATAAATTACAAATAATTTATCACGCAGCACACGCGTGTATTGGCAGGCAGCCAGATCTACTGTCTCCTGTCTCTCTGTGTGTGTGCGTGCGTGCGTGTGTGTGAGTGTACGTGCGTGTGTGTGTGTGCCTAAATAAGTCTATTAGAGAAATGAAAATAAATTGCGTGCTTTCAGGCGTCTGCCAGTTGCCAGTTGGCCATCGATTGTCGACCTGCCAACTTGGACAGACAGCGTCAAAACAACAGCAACAACAAGAACAGTAGCAGCAGCAACAGGGAGAGCCCCACAAAAGCCATATTCAATTATAAATGCGTGTAGCACCCAGGCATTGTCTTCGTATGTGTTTGTCTGTGTTTGGTAGTGTGAGTGTTTTCTACTAAGTGCAAGTGATTAATTTTTGACAGACACATTTGTTGTGCGCTATTGAAAACAATCAATGCGAATTGTATGACACGCCCCCAAATGGATTCGATGACTCCCACATGAAATATGTATGAATGTTTTGACTTGACTTTCGATTCCCTTGTTCCTTCCTATCCTTCTTCTTCATCATCTATGGGACCACGGACCACAAGTCAAGAAATTGATGAGCAATTAGATAAATATGGCAATAAAATTGTTTGAAGCATGTTTTACATTACATTGCTTTCAGCTTGAAAATGAACATGTATCGTATATAAACTTTATATATGTTATGTGGGTGCACATGTATATAAATTATTACCAGGTATTTTGTGGATGTGTGCGTGGGTGGGCTTGTATGCGTGTATGTTTTGGGAATAAACAGATGTACAAATAATGCCTCGGAGAGTGAACTAAAGGCATCTGCATATTTGAATAACAAGTGAATCGATTGAAACAACATATTGAACACACATTTCCAAAGCAAACAGTTTCAGTTCCATCTCGGATTCGAAGACGTCAAGTGACTTTTGAGTTAAATATGTGCTACATAAGTATATAAAAGTCGAAAATCTAAAGCGAAATATTTAAAAAAAATTTCTTTATAAATAAATGTAAAGAAATTGATTATATTAAAGCTTAATGGCATTTTTCTTAGCTTTTTTTCAGGTTAATTATTTTTAAGGCGCTTCATATTCATTTATTATAGTTGGCAGCAAACTGAAGTACTTTTCCGCTATTTATTTATATTACATCTTTATCAACTGTAAAGAAAATTTTGCCTATAAATATTAGCAATACATTACTCACTTGAAAGCACGCAAGGCTACAGTCAAGTGTGCTCGACTATGATATACCCTTTAATGTTACATTTAATTAAAAAAAATTAATTGAAATATAAAATAAAAAAAATTGCATATGTCGGGCCGGCGGCAGTGGGAGTCGAACACAGTACCCTCCTTGGTCTTAGAGTCCGCGACACTATCCACTGAGCCACTGTAAATAACTTTCCCGTGTCGGCAAAGTTGCATGTTAACACCTTTAAACTGTGCAAATAAATAATTGCATTTGAAAGAAGCGGTATTCGAGTCTAGAATTCTAGTACTAATAATGATTTTTTGTATATTTGCCATATTTATTATCCGATCATAACGAAATTTTCACAAAAAGTCTGCAAAACGATGTTGGTCTTGTGGCTATATCGACTCGGCTGTTGATGCTGATTAAGAATAAATATAATAAATAAATAAATATATATAAATAAATATATTTTAAGTAGACACAAATTTATAGTACACATCTTCCGTATGTGTAGCGGGTATAATTAGGAATTGGTTAAGTAAGGTGTACCATATGTCGGTTTCCGAACAATTTAACCTTTCATATATGTATACTTTCTGGGGTTGGAGACACTTCCTTCTGCCTGTGACATACATTTTAGTTGGGCACAAGGCTTTAATACTTATGGGTGGGTAGCAGGTATTAAATTCACCGAACATTATTTTTACTATTTGTGTGGCTTTTTCCCCGCTAGTTTTAAAAGTTGCCCTGGCTTAGTTGCCACTAAGCTCGCTTCCATTTTGGCCACTTCACAGCGATCCCTTAGCAGCTTAGCTGACCGGTGTCGGGTGTCTAATTTAGGTGTTTCAGCCATAAATCGTTGCATTTTATGCGGACAACACTCTCTGGCCTCCTTCTCTGTCTGCCCTTTGGTATTTATTCAGTATTATTTTTGTTTCTTTTTTGGTTTTTTTGGCTATTTACATGCAGCACGTTTTTACGAGTATCTTTGGCGCGCTCTTCGTTCGCCTGAGCCCAATGCGAAATGTGCGTTTTGGGTAAAATTATGCCATAAGCCACGTGCTGCGTGCAAAGCAAAGTGAAAAGTGAAAAACGGCAGGAAGTACAACAACAACAACGTACCATTTTATATATGTATGTATATATATGTATATATATATATATATATTTGGCTGTGCCAAAACCCAAAACCAAAGCAAAGTGAAGCCGGCGTGAAACCCGCGTAACGGCCATAATGCAAATTTATGATCAGAATTCAATTATGTGCTTATTGGAACGCAGCTGCTGCGCTCACGCTTCCTCTGGCTCCAGCCTGTCCCCCTTCCCCTCTGCCACTCCTCCTGCGAATGTCTGTGGCAGCCCATACCTGGCAGCAGGTACGTGCTGAGCCTCCTGCTGGGCAGGCAGGCAGTTAATGCTGCGCAGTTTAACGCTTAAAGCCAAAATGCTATGATTTACTCACACACACACACACAGATACAACTGTGGCGCAATTGCATTTGTGGTGCGTGGCACGCATTTTATGTGCCCCTTCGGGCAGCTCGGGGCGTGGCACTGGCGTCATTAAACCAGTTAACAAATAAATACTTGGCGGCCTCTTGTCACAGTAAGGGCAGAGGGGGAGGAGACCGGAAAGGGGTAGGAGGAATGTAGGCAAGTCAAAGGCGACTTTATGACCTTGTAGGATACCATGTCTTATACCTTATGGGAGGGCGCAAGCATATTAGCTGCGGCATGCCCCACTCCTGGCCACCACAAAGTCACCCCACAAACAATCGCTGTGGCAGCGGAAATTGTCGAGAGGGAGAGGAAACGAAAAATATTTCATCAGCAAATGCGATTCTCAGTTTTGTGATTGCGAAATTCCTGGCATAATTATAGGGAGGAATATTTAAATGAAAGAAAGAAGAAATATTTAATATGGAAATCCAAATTAATATGCTAAAAATGCCTGAAAAAAGTTGCAGCAACAGAGAAAATGTTGCAAAAGGGAGAAGTGAAGGACACTGTGGCATGTTAACAATAGTAGAAAGGTAATAAAGAAGAAAACGAGGAAGCAGGGCTACCTTTAGCATGCAGAAAGTTTTATAAACTTGCGAGCTCTAATCTCCTCCGACTGTTCCAATACCACAACAAAAATCGGCCGATAGTTTATATATGACAGCTATACAATATATTGGCCCGATCCGGTTTGTACAACTTCTATGCAGCGTGCAGCAATAAGAAGCATGTGTGCCAAGTTTCATCACGATAGCTCAAAAACTGAGAGACTAGCTTGCGTTGCAACAGAGAGACAGACGGACAGACAGGCATGCACAGATCGACTCTATATATATATATATATATATATATATATATATATATATACTATGCTATATACTTTATGGGGTCGGAGATATCTGCTTAGGTGCGTTGCAAACTTCTGGCCAAAATTAATATACCCTTTGCAAGAATATGAAGATTTAGAGCAAAGGAACAAATGCAATAAAAAGTTATGAAAAATAGAGATAGATGACAAAGTAGACAACGCAATCAAGACGAGGTAAGGTAAAAGAAAGCTAAGAAAAAGACAGAAATTATTAGAAATCGTTAAGAACAGCTAGAGCAGACAAAAGATGAGTGGAAGGTATCTGAAAGCAGGCAGTAGAAAGCCAAGAGAGAACAGGCACGAGATTCACTAGCTCTGCATCAAATAGAATCCAATTTCACACAGAAAATCGCCATTCCACACGTTTCTCTTTCATTTCCCCGATAGAGAGCAACTTTCTAACTGACTATTGTTGCTAGTTTACCCTCTCTCCATTCCCTTTGCCCCCTTCTTTGCTGGCTTTTTATTGAGCTTTGCTCTTTCGGCCCCTACGGTTAGCCTTTAATTGAGCACAAGCGCGTAGTGCGAACAACACCGCAGGCTGTGCTAAAGTATTTTTTTGTGGTTTCTGTTGCCAGGTTTTCTTCTTTATTTTATTGTTGTAGTTCTGTTGTTTGGTGTTTGGTGTTTTTGTTTTTGATACACGTTCCAGCAGTTGTTGTTAGCTTCGTTTTAACGGGGCACGCGCGTTCATGTATAAATAATTTGAAATTAATTACATGTAACATGTTACTGTGTCTGGTCATTCGTCTGTTTCGACTCTCTCTCTCTCCTTGTCTTGTTTTTCGCTTTGTTTGCCAGGGCTATAAAATATATAGGACTGACTTCTATATAGACATACTACTATTATAGGCACAGCATGTGTATGTTGAGTAACATAAATGGAGAAAAACGAAAGGAAACTTGCACAAGGCTTGCGGGTTTGACGATGCCTGTTTGCGGATTTATGGCACGCAATTAACAGTGCCGGCCATTAAGCTATAACAACATGGTGCACTATGAAATACCCTGTTATTTATTTGTTAAATCCACTAAACTATACTGTGCTTTGTCATGTAAAATAAAAAGACGATCAAATTTTTCTAAAATGTTCAATAAATATATAAAATGTATTCATATTATATCCTATTAAAATTTATTAACGATATAATAAATTGGATAAATTAAATTACATTCCATTATTTCTGTCAGGTCTTTATATTTCAAAAATATGAATTAAATAAATTATAAATTAATTCCATTATTTTTTTCCATTATTTATAGCATTAATTTATTGTAATATTATTGTTTTATATATAAATTAATGATTTATATAATTTATTTATATTTAAATTATTTTCTTATTTATTTTTCCCTTAACTACTTTTATCCCTATAGGGTATATTAGCTTTCACTTACCATATACAGAGCGCAGCGCATTGCCAGCTGTTGTAATGATCATACCTGTATGCATGGGCACATACGTGTACCTGTGTGTGTATACGCGTTTTCCTGGTTTATAGCACACTTTTATGGTAACATTCAGAAGTTTTTATGCGTTTTGCATTCGCATGCGGCTTAAATGTTTTTGAATTTAAAGTTATAATTAAAAAACTTTGCACCATTGCCGCATATTGTTAGCCTTTTAATTGGCTCTTTGTTACGCTTGTTGTTCCGCTTTTACCCCTAACCCCATCCCATTCCCCATCTCCACTTCGGGCAATGCAATTGCAATTCAATGCGAATGCCATTAAATCTTTCATATGTAAATGACATGTTAAACATTAAAATAGACTTGCAGAAAGTTGCATAATTGCATTTACGCAATGTATGACAGACATGCCTCCCCCTTCCCCCCCTTCACACACCCTCTGCAGTCACTGGCACGTCGCTCTCGGCATGTAATTGAGTGCGGGACTCTTTGCTCATTTTTGGCTATAATGTGTATATATTATTTATTGGAAATGCGCACATAAAATGTGCAATTGCTGGCGCTGGCCCTGCAATCTACCTTTGCTGTGGCGACACATGTCGAGCAGCGCCTCTGAAATTATTATTAAATATTGTGTTTAACAGTGCGTGCGAACAACAAATAACCAGACACCGTTAGTTGCCATTGATCAATTCATAATTATGACTGTATACTGGTTATTATTACTAAATGGAATGCAAACACATTCGACTCGATTTGCAGACGTTGCTGGAATATTATCAACAATATATATAAACATATTTAAGCAACTTAATGAACACAGACTTATACGTTAAGGCTGTTGCGTTCAATTTTTAATTAATGGGAAATTAATATAAATAGTTATAATATGAATTGCATGTTTACATGAATGATATGTTTATTTTTGTTTAATTAAAATATTCTTCTAAAGTGTTTGTAATTAATTTAATTATTTTGTTGGTAATTACATAAATTTTATTAGTATTCATTATTAAATCTATCTTATGCTTCAATCTCATAAGTAATTAATAAATGAAATGAATAATATATACTCAATCAGCATCGAGCACACTCGTCTGAAGCTTTCGTGATTATTAGCTTTGAATTATTATTTATTTAATTATAATTAATTTTCTAATTACTGCCTTTTTTTGGTACTACTTTTTTACTTTTAATTACTGCGACTTTTTTTTAACAATTAATTAAACTCTTTTTATAAACCTGCCATAAATTGCATGCCATGCGTATGCAGTAAACATTTACTATAAACTTCCTTCTGGCTACAGTCAAGTATGAAGAGTTTCCATTAAGCATTTCCCATTACGCGCACACATAAACACACACAGAAATGGCAACACATACACGTGCAGCTGTCTCATATTTGGCTTTATTGTTGTTTTAATTAACCGCTGCAAGTTAAATTAAGACAGTAACATGACAACAACAGCAACAACAATTAAAGCTACACAGTGCCTTGATTTCCCCACTCATACACCTACATAATAAAAACCACGCGCAAACACATACACACACACACATACAAGGCACATAAAAAATGCCGGAAATGCCGCAGAAAAACTAATAACCAAACGGAAATGCACATACATATATAAAAATAAAGCACGCCTGTCTGCAGCTTACACACCCATTCTCTCTCTCTCAGTGTGCTCTACTCCCCCGCTCCCTTGTCGACCCATCCCTCTCCATTCTGTCTTTCGCTGTAGAGGTAACGACCATAAAGCAGAAACATTAAATGTACAACGCGCAATGACAACCCCAACAAAAAAATTTAATTAATTTCATATGCGATTCGAAACGAGTCAACATTTTCAGCTTCTTTGATAGGTTCAACAGTTCACGTCTATAGGTCATGTTACCCCAGTCCGTCTACCTCGCTTCCCCTCCTTTCCTGCCTCTCTCTCTCTCTGTGTTCGCTACATTTTTATTTAAACTTCAGCTATTTTGGCATTCGTATTTCAATTTGTGCTTGACATCTATTAAATTTTTTTGCCTTTATCAATGTTGGCAACAGCTCTCCGTTTCCATCTCTCCCCGCACACAACATTTGCATAATTAAATTTATAAATATTATTGGCCGCATGCTTTTAGCTTTATTAATTTCTGTGCCCCATTTCGTTGCACTTACAACCATGGGGGAGAAATAACCTTCGCTTCGTTCTTCTTTGCACATATCATACATATCGCTGGCCGTATACGTATTTTTATTTTTTTTTGGAGCTATGTTAATTACATGTGATACAGTTCATTTGATTAATTTACCCGTTTCGAGCAGATAAAACCGACACAACTGACGCCATTGCGAACGCAATCCCATTGGGAACATCCACAGCGAAATGCGACAGTTATCGATCTGATTTTAATGTCCTGCGATGTTCCTAATGAAATTTATATGAGTTCGCCCAAGGCAGCATAAGGAAAGCTTGCTTTAAGAATTTTTGTTAACAGTCAAGTTAATCGATAGCAAATGATTAGTTCAATTCATTTCCTAAACAGTAGAACTGATAGATTGGGAAATTAATTTTCATGGTTCAATGTTTTCCAATTAAAATTTTGCATATTATTACTTTAATTCAATTCCTAAACCGAATAGTTAATAGATTGTCATGGTTTTACACCAATATCTTCGTTTGCTTTCAAGAATTTATATTTGTAGTTCATGAACTTGGGAATGAAATATTCACTTAAAATTTTTAGAATTAAAGTACTGAGTTTAATCGTTTTTAATGTTTATATTCTTACCATTGCAAATGGTAAAAAAAGGGTATACAAACTTTGTGTAAAAGTATGTAATAGAGAGAGTATGGCAGAGACCACAAAGTATAAATATGATAAATATCACTGGCCGAATCGATTGAACAAAGTCTAACTGTCTGTCTGTCTATCATCTTGGAGACACCAAATTTGAGATACGGGTTCCTGTACATCCTGTGCAGATAAATTTAATTTTAAATATTGGCTGCCACGCCCACCGCCTCTGCAAATCTATAGTTTCATTTTTCAAGTGGATTTGCAAACAACGTATAAAAGATACAACTTTTTGACTTTGATATATACTTAGCTGAGTTCAATATGTACCTCACTTTCAAATTTCAATCCGATCGCATCATAAACATCGAAGTTATGCAAGTCACCTAAGTGACCTAAGTATGTGTGTAGGAGTGAGAAAGCAATAAGTAGCAGAAGACCCTGTCTTTGGTAATTGTTGTGTTTCTTAAAACCTTGATATTAACTGTTAACCAACACACTAAGTTTCTTTTAAGTATTTTAATGGGACTAATTTATCTTCCCTTATATTGAATTTAAATTGCATAATCATTTTAGTCAGTTTTGATTCAATACCCTTTTATCTATGATTTCTTTATTAAACAGATGTTTTTCAACCCTTTTACGAGTTTATGGCATGTACTTTCTTTTTTTTTCAACTCATTCATGTAAATGAATTAAAAACCGGCACTTGTTTTATTCACTTCAGAGTAGTTAAAAAAGTGCTGCATACTTGCAAGCGCGCACGCTCTTGATTTGCCATTATATACAATTTGTTGTTGTTGCTTTGCCGCTGCGCCTGATGCGCACTTGGCGCTTCAACAACTTTCGAAGTGGTAGAGATTTAATTGCAAAAACTAAATGCAGCACCAGCGCAGAGAGAGAGAGAGAGGGATGAGAGGTGCTGCAGAAATCATCGGAATATGACAACAACATAAACTCTGGCCGAAACAAATGCTAAGCAATCAAAGCGAGTTGCGTTGAGTTTGTCTCTCTCTCTCTGTCTCTCACTCTGTTTCTTATACTTTCTCCCTCTTCTTTCACTCCTTTTTATTAATTATAGACTAATTAACAAAATGCTCAGCGCAGCCAGGCACTCGTGCATGTGGGCGTGTTTGTCCAGCCAGGCCCAAGTCGGAGCTGATAAGCAAAGCAGCAGCAGCAGCAGCAGAAGCCCACGCCAAGTGCATATTAAATGGCTTTTGGAAGTTGTTCTCGACTGTTCTCCTTATTGTGCTTGTGTTTTTTTCTGTACATTGCGTAAGCAATGCTCAGAAAAGTTTATAATTATGCACTGATTGTGGTCGCAAAGTGGAGAGAAAGCAGTATGAAATGAGCCCAAAGAATAGGAGAAGAATTTGATGTTTGTTGTGGCCAAAATATGGTCATAATTTTTGGAATTTTAATGTTAGCTAAAGAAAACTCAGCAGTTATGATTGTTAATAAATGCTCTAGGCTTGGCTGAATTGAGGCGTTTTATATGTATATAGAAAATATAGGAAACAAAACCTCATGTTTGTTGTGGAGTCAATCTATTATTTATTTTTAATTTTTTTTTCAATTTTTTTCAATATAATTGTAATAAAAACCGTTAGCAATTTCTCTGGAATCGTAGCACTTTATTGCAAGTAAATATAGTAAGTTCTGGAGTTATGTAGGCCCAGCTTTTTTGGTGCTTTTTCTTTTGATTTGCAACTCTACTCTCACAATATTGGTGGGCCGCATTTTCACTTTGGCATAGATATGCAAATGTAATTAGTTGCATGCCACACAGGACGCACAGCGGAGGCTGGGGCTGGGGCCGGCAACTGCATCTAACAGCAGCCAACTGTAAAATGCCACATGCCGCCCTGGTAAAATGTTAGTGTACCGAAACAATTTATACTGAAAATAGAATTAAAACCACAAAAGCAAAGCAAACAAAATAGAACAACAAGAAAACAAAGAGAACGAAACGAAACGAGTGAAAAAAATGGAGACTGAACGAAGAGAAATGTGAGAAAGGCTGTGGTGCGGGTGGCAGCCAGCAGGGCAAAGAAAGTGCAGTCGGCTAAACCAAGATTTATATGCAACAAAAGAATAAAGTGAACAACCAAGTGGCGCGAATATCACAAGGCATACGCGACTCATTTATCTCCTGCAGCAGCTGAAAATTAGGGGAAGTTAAAGCAAAGAGCTGAGCAGAGAATAAAGATAAGAAATATGAACTATGATTTACTAAACGCTTAACTCCATATCTCACTAGACATTAACAATACTCCCTGTACACGCACACTTTCATAGGGTATGTCCGAAAGCGAAGCAGCAGAAGTGAGCAGACGCTTAACAACGACCAAAAAACTGTGCATAGATTTGGACACAATGCCACGAAGTGCACGACAGGAGCCATCGAGAGTAACGCGGCAACAACAAGCCACCAAACAACAACAGCAACAACAGCAGCTGCAACAAAGACCAAGCACACGACGCGTATAAATTTGTAATGCTTGATGCAACCGCAACGTTTATTAATTTAAAATTCAATTTAAAATGGCCAAGACTCTCCGCCCCCAGGCCACAGCACGTGCCCGGCTCCGTGTGTGTATGTCTGCGTGCGTGTGTGTGTGTTGGGTCTGTGTGCCTGCATGTGTGTGTCTGTAACTGGTGTGAGGTTGAATCAATAGATTAATGCAGCAGCAATTAGTCTGATCGAGCGTCTAATTGTTTTGCCACGGCAAAAAGAAATTTAAATTGTTTGCTCGGGGAATTTATGTCAGTCACAGACACTCACACACACACTTGCAGACACTCACACACACATGAACACACTCACAGAGAGTGCAAAATGTGCAACTGCATCGGACACATCAAATTACCAAAAGGAACATTGAAAGAAACGAATGATAAGCCAAAACTTGTCGAAGTAGCACGCACACAGCGTGAAACGAACTCGAAATTGATTGAAACTTGTGTGTGCAGCTCAAGTGGCATATGTTCTATGGAGAAATCTTTAAAGAGCAGTTGCATTTTGATATATTGAAATGTGATGGCACGGTTTAATAACATTTAAATACTCAACTCGTACTGACTTTAAACTAAACTTGTAGTAAAGTGATAAAGTATTAAAAGAAATATTAAGTGAAATAATATTTTATTATAGGAAACATGAAATCTTATTAAATTGTATAAACTGCAGTAAATTCATTATGTTGTTCAAGGAATATTTGAACAACCTTTTTGCAGTTAGTTTAGTTTCTTGACAAATCTTAAATAACTTGCAGCTCTTTGAGCCTGTTGAAAAGACTATATCTGATGAAGAATATAAGTCTGGAAGAGCCCAATATTATATTAAATTTGCTAGTAGTAATTTAATGCACTTTTTAAAGGATTTTTGCGAAACATTTTAGCATAAATTTACTGGCATTTCTTTAATGACTTGCATTAGTTGGAACTTGATTTCATTGCAGTTTTAATATGCTTGACAAACTTTAAATAAGCTGTTGGACTTTGAGCTTATAGAAAAGATAATAAAATATACGGAACAAACAACTTTAAGAGTGCAATATAAAATTGAAATTGTTAAATAAAGTTGTAGTATTTTATTGAACTTGCAAGAGAACTGCTTGTGGTAAATTTAAGAAAAAGAAATTTAAGTAAGGATGAAAATCAAACTAAACAACCATGAACGACAATAACTGCCATTGTGTTGCCTACTTAAGGGATCGGTTTGGAAATCGGTAACTCTTAAAATTATTTGCTAAATAACTTTTATGTTAATCATCCGATAGCAACCAAAATTTTCAGTTTGGACGTTCATAGTTATTGCGTTTACCAGAAATGAACTTTTGTGCATTAAAATCACGCTTGGAATTCAGCTTTTATCGATTTACGGGCGTGGTAAAATTCTAAAAGAAACAAGGATGTTAATCAGTTTAAAAAAGTCTCATAACAAACCTTAAATAACTTGCATAAATTGTTTAATGATTTCATTTCGCTCTCAATATCCCTGGCAAATCTTAAATAACTTGTAGCAGTTGGTAATTGATTTTGATTCGCTTTTAATACACCCATTCTGCTGGCATTCACACTCTCTTGGCAACAGCACGATTATCCTATATTGCTCCCAGCTCGGAACAAGGATCCAGCTTAGCTGGTCTTATCCGCAACAGTTGATCTAATACACAACGCGTAGTGCACTTTGCGAGCTCACAACAATTTCGATAATGTTCTTTCGGTTTTCTTGTGTGTGCATGTTATGCTTTTCTTCTTCTTCTTCTTTCTCTTCTCTTTTTGGGTTGTGCCACAAGTGCAACACGAATAAGAAGATGAAAGAGTGGGGAGCCGAGAACAGGCAAAAAATACTATGCAACGCGCAGCACATTAAACACAACTGACAGCTCAACATACGTCACGTGGCGTTGTCGTAAAGTTGCCGCAGACGCAGCAAGGAGACGCAAAACGAGCAGGATGGACAGAGAGAGGGAGAGAAGGAGAGAGAGAGAGGGAGCAGAATGAAGAGGTAGCGAGTATGTATGCCAAACACACACACGCACACATACATGCAGGGGACACATCGATGACTCTGGGGCATTTTTAATGGAAACTCATTTTTGAGGTTAATTGTAAGCAAAAGATGGGCGCAAAACGGAATGGCCAGGATAGGGAAGGGGAGTGTGAGGCATGCGGGAAAGTTACACATACAGCAGGCAGCAGTGCAGGCAATGTACGCCTGGGGGAGAAAGCGAGACAGGAACAGAGAGCGGTTTCTGAGTGCATGAGCTGCAGCACAGCTGGCTCAAGGCTAGCGGCGTTCATTGTACGAAAATATGAAAAGCACAACGTGTGGCAAGCGTGGCAGGCAGGCAGGCAGGCACTTGCTGCGGCTACATGCACCGTTCATGGTAACCGTGAGGCATGCCACAGCAGCAGCAGCAATAACACCAGCAGCAGATGAGGTTGATGTGCTGCGACTCTGCGTTTTATAATGAGCGGAAGGTTTTTAAGCGGCCTGCGTTTTGTGCAACTTGTTCTTGCTGCTGTTGTTGTTTGTGGCTGTTGCTGCTGCTGCTGCTGTTGTTGTTGTTGCTGTTGTGCAGTTGGCCGGGCAAAGCGCTTGGCATAAGTTATACGGATAATCTGGCAAGTATGGTAATGTAGAGCACTCAAAATGCCCTATGCTAGCAGCAGCAACAGCATTGCATGCTGAAGGTGTTTTGCGGATGGTTTAAGAGGGTTTTGGAAACGGAAAAAAGTGTTCATGATAGCCTTGCGAATTGTATAATTATAGATAGAGCTTGTTGAGGCAACAACAGTTTGATTAGGCACTGAATACAATTTACAATATTTATATGTTATTGCATTAATATATCAGTTTTCATTGGGAAACTCAAGTTTCAAGATAAATTCAATAGATACTACAACACTTGTACAATTTCAATGCAAATTTAAGAGATTATAAAAGGCAAGATGCTTAATTTCTGCTTAGTTACGATGCCAAGCTATAGTCGAGTTTGCCTGACTATGATTGATAGTTATTGTGTTTACCAAAAATTAACTGAACTGCATTAAAATTACACTTGGAATTCGGGTTTTTTTCAATTTAACGGGGGCAGAAAGGGGCATGGTCAAATTCTAAAAAAACAGATTTCAATCGAAGTCCTAGTTTTTAAAGTTTGTTTTCACAAAAAATTTTATAAACTGCAATCAGTTGTGGCATATCAAATGCCTGAACGAGAATGTGGAGCGAGCAAATCCCTTTACCTTCAATCTGCTTTCTGTCCAATTAGCAAACAGCACTCTCCACTAATATTTTCACATTCCATACCTTAATTGGCGCCTGGCAAAACCTCAGCGAAATTCCATTAGAAATTTCCTATGGCAAACTGCATGCAAAACTTCATTGATTACCGTTTCATGAATAACTCTCATTAGAGTGGGCACACACACACAATCACACACATGTTCATGTACTAGACTTTCCCTAGAACAAAACTAAAAACATTGCTGGATTGGCCGAAAGCGTAAACCTCTTACTCGTGCCGAACAATTCGAATCATCATCATTGCCATTAACATCATCATTATCATTGCTCTACGAGTTAAAGTTGGCTCTACAAGCAGCTTAAATTAGCTGCCGAAAGGGATTCCGACTTGAAGTTTGGGGCACACGACGAAAGTGCTTAACATTTTTGTGCTGCCTTGGCATAAATGGCTTAATTGCAGACCTAATGACAAGAAGAAGAAGAATAAGTACCACAAGAAAACTGGCTCAAATTCCATAGAGCGCTGCGCAATTAATTTAATTGTGCGTCACATTTTTGTTGGTGTTGGAAATTGCAAATATTTATTGGTATTTATAAGCGCACAACACTCGCTCACTCACTTACACACACACACACACACGCACAGGCATAAACAGTGGCACACAGAGGCACTTACTCAGTGGCACAAGGAAAAGCACTCCAAGGCTCGTTCCTTGTCGTCGTTATGACAATGCAGAGCACAAAATTGTTGACATTTTTGTCATTTGTTTTTAGATTCTAGTGGCAATGACACACTGCCAAGTTGTTGTGCACACACTCACACACACACACATATGTGTATACAACAACAGACACTCACATTGAGCGAGAAAATGTTATTTATAAAAATGACAGACACTTCTATTTCGCCACATGCCACATTGCAGGTCCTTGTCGCTGTCCTTCCCATCCATCCTTTCCGGGCGCCCTCCCCTTCTCTTCCTCTTTCCTCGGCATATGCAGAATGGAATGCTGTGAAAAATGGCGGCTCTGTCACGTCGCATGCATCGTGAGTTTGTCACACATACCACACTAGATTAAATTATAATCGAGCTGCAGGCACAGTAGCCCAAAAACAGCGCCAGTCCTCCCCTTCTCCCCTTGCCAATCTCCAATCTCTTCTACTTTGCATCTTCAGCTGCGTCTGAGATTTGCGCAATTGACTGTGTAAGTGTCGACTGTCTCTCACTCTCTAGCTACCTCTAACTCCCTCCCTCGCTTCCGCTCAGTCTCTCTTTCTCTTTCCATTCAGTCGTCCCTTTTTGTCTGTGCCTTTTTTGGTATTCGTTGCTTTTTAATGAAATGTCAGGCAAGCGTTTGAGCCATTTTTCATCTGGCATTCGTAGTAGCAACAACAACAAAAACAACAGCAGCAACAACAACAACAAAAGAAACAGCAACAACTGATTAACTTTTAACAGCGCGGCCGCTTCGCTTTGTGCATTGCATTTAAAAAAGTGTAGCATACTTTTATGCGTCGCCATTTTTGATAGACCATCGTAAATCATGCGACGCCCCATTCCCTCTCCCCTTTAGACGACAGTCTTCTTCGAAGCCCCGCCCTATTCCCAGCTGCGCTGCCAACCCTTTTGACATTTGTGCCTGAACTGCAAGTTTGACATTTTGCGTTAGTTTATGCGATATTTCATATGTGATAAGAATGCCAACAACAACAGCTGTAAAAATAACTGACATTTCTGCGCAGTTGCCCTTTGTACACACACATACACACATACACAGGGACAAAGTGACCAGTGTTGGTCAGCGTGTACCTTTTTTGCAGCTCATTTAACACTTTGTACAATCGGGCAAACGCATCGCAAATAACGCTGAACTAAGTAAAACCCCGGAAAGATGGAGAAATGGAGAGCGAGAGAGAGAGGGATAGCCAGCTCTGATAATTTTGACATTTGTTGGCATTAAGCGAAGCAAATTTTTACTTTCACTGATAACATTTTCCTCTGCTGCGGGGGTTTCCTTTCTTCTTCTTCTGCTTTTCTTCTTTTTTTTGGCAAGTTCAGCAAAGATAAATGCATTTTTTTTATCTAGAGTGCGAAAGTTGCACACCGAATGAGTTTTTCTTTTGGAAAGTGAAAGCTGTGGGTGGTGGGTGCAACTTGTTTTTTGAAGTTTCATGAAGGTTTTTTCCCACACTTTGGGGAAGAAGTTTTTTCTAGTTTGAATATGTGATTTATATGCGAGTAAAATTTAGTAGACTTTTCTATTGTAAAGAGTAGAACGTTAAAATAAATCTCAAAAGGGAATATATTTCACTTTTTTGCCAGAGAATTTCCTAATGTAAATCCACATTAAAATGAAAAATTAACTGTAATTTTGGCGCAAAGAAAGCTTTGTTTTTTTTACAAATTACATGCTTACTCAAAATAATATTGACAATTTGTTGGCAACTGTGTTGAAATATATTTTCCAGAATTTCAGCAACATTTTCATTTGCAATTTTCCGCGTTCACATTGGCAACGCCTTTCAATTTCAGTGCGCGATTTATGCCACATGTCAACTGTCTGACAAGGATGACCCCGCATAACCCAAGGCAAGCCAACCACACCCAGTTCCCACACACACACACACACACACGTCAGATAAGTGAAAACTTTGTGTAAAAAAAGGATGAGGGGAGAGACGCAAATAAACAAACGCGCCTTATTTTTCTGCTCCTTTTTTTTTGGCTTTTTAATGTGCGAGACAAGCTCAAAGCAAATGCAAAACTTTGTTACACATGTAATGAAAAAAATAAATAAATAAACAACCACAATGCTCGACATATGTATCATGTGACGAGAGTTAGCCTTCCCCCCACTGCTCTCATTTCACTCTCACTCCAGTCCCTGCTTAGCTGGTGATAAAGGCGTGCTGGAGAATTGCGTCGATTTACCATGCGAGGGCTGTCGCTAAGCCGCACGCCAAGTTGAGATATCAAAAGGCAAACACGACAAACAAATAAACAAATAAAAGCAGAACAAGAGCTGCTTTTATGGGGAGGGGAGTGGAGGGGGAAAGGAAAGGGAAACAAAGACATATCTCTCAAGTGGCATCGTATGTCAAGCCAAGTGCTGCCGGCATGTCAAGTGCACGAGGTGAGTCGAGGTGAGGGTTGCTGTGTGTGTGTGTGTGCATGTGCGGTTCTGCAGGTGTGTGCGGGTATGCGTGTGTGTTCCCCCAAAACCCAAATCCATCAGTCAATCTAATTTGCCTGCAAGGCAGCGCACACGGAAACACGTGAGCAACGCGACAAAACACATGGAAAACATATTTTTCTTTGCCCGTTGAGTTTTTTTTTGTCATTTTTGATTAAGTTGTAAACATTTTCGAAAATATTTGGGGTTCTGATTTTTGATTTGAATGCTCAAAGTCATTGATAATTTTAAAGGAAACATTTCAGCTTGTGAACTGTCCCAAAACCGTCATTTGCTAAAGTTGATGTTAAAAGCATGTGCGCAGGGGACATTTATTATTAACAAATCGCAGAAACTAAGCGCAGACGTTGCTGCTGCTGCTGTTGCAGATGTGGCATTGTGTGGCAGCTACTCCAGCTGCTGCTGCTGCAAGAATAACAACAAAGGCCACTTGGCAATGCAGTTGGGGGCAAAACAAAGAGACCCAAAGCTAAAGCCATAGTCAAAGCCAAAGCTAAAGTCCAAACTGCAGGCGGCAAACAAAAGACGCGCCCACAAAAGTATGCTTTAAGAATTTGCCCAAAAACCTTGTGTGGGTGTGCACCATCGCATGTGTATGAGTGTGTGGGTGTGCTTATGTTTGCAGATGTATGTATGAATGTGTGCCCATGCTTGAGCAGGCATTGTGTGCACAATGAGAAGACTTTGAGCTCATAAGCAGCCGCCTCTATAGAATCATATGCAAGCTATCCCTCTCTCTCTCTCTCTCTCTCTCTCTCTTACTCTCTCCCTCTCTTTCTCTGTCTTTCTCTCTCTCTCCAGAGAGAATTTGTCAGAGTACCTAAGCGTCGTGACTGAACTGCGCATATAAAAAGCATGGGCCAAGGGATTAGATCAAAGTATTATGTGCTGAGCATCTCTTGTGTCGGAATACCCAACTTTATTTTGCATTTCGCAAGAAAACGAGTTAATAATGCTCTGTGAGAAGAGTTGACTTGACAATGAATGAAATAAATGCTCTGTGAGTAAATGAATACAAAGATGAATAGCAATGTGACAGATGAAAGTTGATGGCTACATTTAGAATGAATGTAGGGAATATACTTTATATAAAATTACTTGTACTTTCTATGGTTAGCATATTTTATATTGCATACTTGCAGGAGACATTGGCAATGCTTCCACTAAAATTCATTCTTAAATAACTTCTTTGTTAATTATCCGTTCGCAACTAAATTAACAGAAATCGTTTGGATGCTGATAGTTTTTGTTGAATTCAAAAATAAGTGTTTTGACATTAAAAATATGCTCGCAATTCCATATATATTGCTTTACTTAGGCTGGGCTTGGTCATCATTTAATATAAATCGTAAAGCGTATCGTTTTGAAATTTCTGTAGTCCTAGCTCTTATAGATTCTGAGATCCGGGTTATTATGCACACAAACTTGGCTTCATCGACTCGGGTGTTGTTGCTGATCAAGAATTTATAACCTCTGTGGGTTACTTATAATCTATATATGTAAGTTCCATACCGTCTTACAAATATTCAGCTTGGAATTTCTATACTTTAATGTAGGTCCTCATGCATCATATACAATTTATTTCTATACGTATAAATTTCATTTAAACGCGCCTTACATAATTCTAGACTCAGCCTCGTCTAGGCTCGGCCATAAAGTCTCATATACAGACAGAGTTCTTGGACTAAGCTAGATTAGCCTCCATTGTAGTTCTCTTTCTCTGTCTAACATAAATTGCTTCAATTTATTGCTAAGCCGCCTTGGTCCATGGCAAGTCTAATTCCTAATGCCCAACTATTTAGCAGCAAATGTTATGCAGGTCTCTCTCTCTCTCTCTCTCTCTGTCGTATATCTCGCTGAGGCTAAAGCTCAAGCGATGTTCGCGTCGTCTGCGACGTCCTGCGGTTCTATCTAAATTTCAGGGCAGAGACATCAACAAATCCCATTTCGGAGGCTACACTGCAATGCGTCAAAAACGTTTCTCATGCGAGCTGCGGCCTGCACTTGCACAGCGCATCGTTTACTGTTATGATGATGAACTACATTCGAGGAGTGTGGGGGAAACACCCCCTAAGGGAGAAACTTAGAATAATATATTGCATGTGCAAAATGTAAAACATGCCAGCAGGCAAGCAAGAGCAATACAGACAGAAAGAGAGAGAGAGAGTGAGGGAAGCGGAAAAATGTAATTTCACTTTTTCCGAAAAACCAATAAAAGTTCAATTTTTGAAGTCGCTTCCAATTTTATTTAACGTCATTACAACTGAAACTTTAATACCGAAAAAGAAGAAGTTGCACTTGCTTGTCGTGGTGGCAGGCGAGAGGAAGGTAGGAGGGGCGTGGCAAGTACAAGTATTGAGTGTCTATTGATGGGCAGGCAGCTGTCACATAAGTAATTGTATCCGGGCGTAAAGTTGAATGGCAAATGCTCTTTATACTTTAGAAAATTGAAAGAATATCTTGAATATATCTTTAAGATATATTTAAAAATCATTAATTTGGCTTGACTTGAGTATATTTCAAGCTGTAAACGTTGTAAAGGGAAATATACTTAAAAAAAACTTTAGAAAATAATTTGCAGACTCGGTACACTTCTTATCTATATAGTATCTTAGTATGTTATGTCATCAATACAATCCCTATTCTCATTTTACTATCATTTTCCAGCAACATTCTTATCAATTTCCCCAGTTAAACAGCTTATCAGGCACATTTTATTATAAATTTTCCAATTTTATATCTCTTTTTTTTCTGGCTGAGTTCCAATTTCCATTTGGTTTCATATCAATTTTCATTTCTAATCCTCATCCTTAGCCTTAGCCTATTCTGCACTTTTGATTAGAGCATTCGCTTCGGCTAACACATGCTGTACCTTTTCTCCCTTTCCCTTCACCTACTCCTCCTTCCTCAGTTGCTGTTCCATTTTCATTGCTCAATTTTTCAATTTACTTTGCAACAATTTTCTGGCCAAGTTTACCAGTGGCAGCCGCACTCAGGGCGCTGTTGCATTATATTTCTATGGCTGCAAGACGATGTTACTCAATTTAAGACGTTGCTGGCGACGAAGTCGCTTTGATAGTTACGTGTGGTTACACACGCGAGTACCCCTCTTCTTCTGCCTCTCTCTCTCTCTCTTACAATACCCCTGCATCCTTTCCCACTCGCAAACGAAGTCGCGGCAGACATGCCGGCAAGTCAGAGCTTAGTTATTGCTGCACTCACATCAAATGGGTTACATATAGTATACATATATACTGTATATATAAAGTCTATAAATATGTACATGGTGTGCATTTCTTTTTGGCAATTTCGCCAGGCACTTGAATTGCTGCCGGCACAAATCATATACAATTTAAATGAGCATTTAATGTGATATATTTGCAACGGTGGGTAATGACTCCTGATGAGTCGGGAACAGAAATTAGGCAGAGATATTGAGGACACTTAAGGTAGACAATAAAGGAAGGAGTTTCAGGATGATAGTACAGGTATTTATTAGTGTAATGTAGATTAAAGATATGGATTTTCTACGAAATTAAAGACTTTTCTATTAGATCTGGTACTATGCAGCAGCTTCCCTCTTAAGAACATAGAATATATGTTCTCAGTAAACTTATTCATTCAGATCTCTGACCTACATTAAGCAAATTTGGTCAGCAGCCTTAACTTTATCGGACAGAATTCGCCTTTATCTTGAATTAAAAATATCTTCACTTTCCGCTCTGATTTCGGCTTTAATTGAGCAGGGGCTAGTGGCTAATGTAACAAATTCCAAACAAATTTCTAGTCCTTATCAAAATTGTTGTTGCAGCAGTACTACACACACACACATTAGCATAACTTTATTTAACTTTAGCTTTAGTTTAAGTTATACAGCAAGCGTTCGCTGCCTTTGCCTCCGCTCTCCCTCTTCCTCTGTCCTTCAATTTTATCGGCCTCCTGCTCTATCCCGCATTGTGCTATATCATATATTAAGCGCAAAGCGTTCTAAGCCCAATAACTTTACCACACACACTTGTATGGGCTGCTGTGCAGCACAGTGTGGTGCCACCACCGACTGCATTGCTGCAGGGCAGCAGCAGCAGCAGCAGCAGTGGCAGCAGCGTACTTGCCTGCAAAATTTTCCCATTTAAACTTTTCGCAACAGTACAATTTTCATTATTAATATGACTTTTTAGGCAGCTACAAACGGCAAACGGCATGCGGCAAGCGGCAGGCGGCAAACGGCGCCAAGTGGCTGCCGGGCCTGGGCCTGGGTGGATGTTCCGGCTGTGTTCGGACCAAGCCCTAGTCCCAATCCCTTTGGCCAGTTAAACGCGAGCTGTGTATTGTCAATGTTTGTCTGTAAGAGGGCAGAGACGGGAAAGATGGTGGCACACCACAGGCGGCCGCTGCAAATGCCAAGGATAAAGTTTTTGCACCAGACTTGCCGTTTGACTTTGCAACAAGTGCACAAGAAGAAGCGAACAAGAGAGAAAGAGAGACAGAGAGAGGGAGAGAGGAAGTAAACTGTGTCCAGGCGGCTTTTTAATCAAGCCCAACTAATGGTCCAACCAACCTGGTCAGCTCCCAGTCACGGCGCCTCTTTCCCCTACCCCAAAGAGCCGAAGCCAAGCGTAACCACCAAAGCCGCTTATTACTATAAAGTGAGATTAATGAATCTCGGTGCGCCTGGTCGTTTTTTGGCTGGCAATTAATGAAATTTATTTGCAGCAACGTCTGCCCCGTCAGGCCCAGCCGTGGCATATTGTTTACTGTGGGCAGCAGGGCGGGCGGAGGGAGGAGACTGCGGTAGCTGCGGCCACAAGCAAATTTCAAAGCAAATTGTTTGCGTTTTTGTCTTGGGCCTGATGACGATGATATTATTACAATTTGCAGAGTATAAAAGACAGAGTATGTGTAGGTGGTGAAGCGTCGTCTAGACTTGCCTTCCAAGTGACAATGAAAGCCTTAGCTGAAGCTCTCTTAAGACCAAAAAGGTGCCTTTTTTTGGTGCTTCCTGACAATGGCGCTGAGGTCTAGACGTTGCTTTATCATATTGAAATGTAATGTTCTTATATAACGTGAAAACGATTTAAAAGTTTCAGCTAAGAAGAAGTGAGAATGAGGATTGAAGTTTTCTTTTTGACCTGAAGACAAGCACGGAAATTGTATAATATAAAATATTTAAGCATATAGAAGGATTGAATTTTAAATTGCATAAAGATTGTTAAAGTTAGTATATGAAGTTTATTTTAATAGTATATTTAGCTTTACTCATTACATTTATTGAAATATTTCCATGCAAAGTCGAAGTGCGAAAGTTTTGTTCAAAAAGTGACATCTGCCTGTGTCGCGTGCGACTAACATTTTTGTAATACATACATATATATTTAAAACGAACAGTTGCCCAACATCGATATTAGCATCAAATACATTGTGCTATTCAAAAGCTTTAAGTTTCATATTTTGTTAAAATAAAACAAAGTCTTGTTACACGGTTTTTTTCAGTTCAATTCGTTAGAATTAACAATAAAAACAATATTCGCAATCAATGCATGTTAAAAACGTTTTAAAGAAATAAAAAAAATTAAATTCACAAATCGTCTCTTGTAGCATTATTCGAACCCAGGACTACCGGCATATTAGTCTGCCACGCCATGCACTCAACCAATGA
This sequence comes from Zaprionus camerounensis, assembly GCA_018904165.1. Classification (NCBI taxonomy): domain Eukaryota; kingdom Metazoa; phylum Arthropoda; class Insecta; order Diptera; family Drosophilidae; genus Zaprionus; species Zaprionus camerounensis. Next base: position 21,826,816 of record JAEIFS010000001.1, on the reverse strand, counting down.
CGTTCCTTAACTTTCTCTGCTTATTTGCATTATGATTGCAAATAAATAATTACTTAAGGTTTCTGATACTGGAATTGAATGTTATATAGTATTATGTTATAGTTATGTTATTGTATGTTATAGAAATTGCTAAGGACATTCTTCATTATTTACTGTCCCATCATAATAAAATTTTCACAAAACGTTCACAATAGGGTGTATGTCATCTGTGTCATGCAAATGTGTAAGTTATGTTTATATTGAAGCTGTAATGCAGCTCTGAAGTAGAATTTACTGATTTAAAAAAGCGGAAAGAAGCGTGGCAACATTTTTGAAATCAATTTAACTGCTTGCAATGTATATGAGTATTGTTAGAAAATTTGGTGGCTTTAGCTTATACAGTTTCTGAGAAACAGGCGCTCATACAAACAGACTGACAGGCAGAGTGCATGGCTCAATCGACACGGCTATTGGTGCTGATTCAGAATATATGTATACACTATATAGGGTCGGGTTTGCCTTCTTCTGTCTGTTACGCACATTCCTCGCTAACTAACACAGTAGACCATGTATTTTTGTATATCCATGCTAGAGTTTGGCTACATTTAAGTACATTTAAATTTGCTGTTTAATGCTCGACAAATTGCAGATAAAACCTTCAACCATTTTTGATTTACTTGACTAAAAAACAACTCTAAAGTTTTCTCTTCATTCTTCATTCGCCTTCCCTTCTCTCATTCTCCTTCCATTATACTTTCTCTTGCAAGCTCATCTTCAACTGCTGCGCTGCAATCGCTTGTTTTGTAATACGAAAATAATAATGCAGCACATTATAATAAATACGCACTGCTCTATAAAAAAACAGACCCCGCATGCGTTTGTGTGTGTGAGGAGTAGGGCCAGGGAAAGGAGAGGGAGAGATATAAATATAGCAAGCAATAAATTTAGCAAAGCGCCAGCAATCAGCCAACAAATTGTAAACAGTAAATTTTGTGCTAGAGCCAAGCTGCAGGGCAACCAAGCAGAGGGAAGAAGAGAAGGCAGAGAGTGGGGGGAGGGGGGCAGAGGTTGAAGGGTTAGGGTGTGCGAGGGGCAGGCAAAGCTTGCTGGCTTTCGCATTAGCACTAAATCGCAGCGACTAACGCCGTCAGTTAGTTAAACGTTTTTCGCATAAATACGAAAACACACACACACACACACGCACACCTCAAAACAGGGCGTTCATGTCACGCCCAGTCGAGCAAATTTATCTGCCAAGGATAGTGCAAAGGGGGTGAAGGCGGGGGCAGGGGGCAAGGGCAGCGGATGCGTAGTAATCTTTCGATATTTGCATAAAAACAACAACAAGAAATATGTCAAAAAATTTGCAAAGCGTCGTCGTGTGGTTTTCTTTTTGGCTGCTTTCCTATTTTTTCTTTATTTATTTATTTTTTTGGTGGCTGCCACTGCATAAACTGAGCGCCAAAGGATTTACTGCAGCTGGAACGCCCCCCCCCGCAGCACATGTGCAACGCCTTCCCGCAGACAAGCAGCAATATCTGAGCTGAGGCTGCTGAGACAGAGTCACGTTATTTGCAGGTGCTGCAATCTATCCGGGCAAACTCTGACTGCGACTCTGTTGGCGGCTTTGCGGCGAGTTGTAATAAGAGCAGGAACAGCACACACACACACACACACACACAGACATAGAGACAGGCAGACATACACCTGCTACACCAGCTTGAACTGCTACACCTGCTCACACACACATGCTGGAGAGCGCAGAGAGCTCGTTGCAAGTGTTTTTGATCTCGCGCTCTGCTTTAGCCTGTTGGGAATTTTGATTAAAAATGCTTCCACGTGAAACACAAACGTGCTTGGTGTGTTTGGTGGCAACTCTGGCAGCACTCGGGCTTGCCTCAGCTTGCTGTGGAAGGCGGTGTATGGGCGTGTCTGAGCGCCTTTATTGGCATTGGCGCGTTTATTTTAACGCGCTTCACACCGCGCTCTGCGAATGTGCATGTGTGTGTGGCTGTGCATGTGTGCGTTTGCAAATTTTTACATTGAGATTTATCACACCAGAAACTTTAAGCCAACAGGCGAAAACATAAAAAACAAAACAACTGCAAAGAGTTACGTGAATCAAGTCGAAGTTTTAATGCGCTATAAAACAAAGTGCAATAATTACTGTAATCAATTGAAAAGGGTATTAAGTGATTGAATATTATGTTATTGAATTATATGTGAGTATCAAATTTCGGTTATATTGTTAGAAGATTTATTGCGAATTGACTTTACGAGAATCGTTTTATTATATACAAAGAATAAATACCGAATAAAAAAATAAATAAATAAGGCAACCTTCGACAGCTCTTTACCCTTGCAGGCTCTTATCTACTGCGATCGTTCCAATGCTAGTGATATATAATGGTGCAGAATTAAATGGTATTGTGTATATTCAATATTATGTCTCACTTTAATTGGCACTGGTAAGCTAAGTTATTTCTAAAATCAGAACTGGTCTTCATAGAAAAACCTTTTTTTCTGCAGATTGTTCCAATGGCAGCTATTTATTACTATGATGCAATTTTGATGAAATCTTATGTGCATTTACAGTGGGGAGCAAAAGTGATTCCACGATCAACGTTTTCATGTTTGAGCTCACATAAATATTAAACGAATACTGTAAATGACAAAATCTTTTTTTTTATTGAAAACCTTGTTTATTATCTACAATTAGGCGTATATAGCAAAATTGAAAAAGAAGAAATGGAATTTTAATAATTCAAAAACCAAAACAAGCGGCATGTACTCAGTTTTGCACCATTTAAGAAAATAAACAAAATAAATTCATTATTAATATTTTGTCCAGAGACTCTTATTTTTTATGACTTTTTCATACTTTTGGCATACTTTCAACTAATTTTTCGAATATTCCTTTCGGGATATTATTCCATTTTTGTTCAACACGCCCCCAAAGATCGTGCAAGTTGGATGGGGCTTACTGATACTGTCCGAGCCGTCGCTTGACGATTGACCATATTTTTTCAATCGGATTGAGGTCTGGACTTTGCGCTGGCCACTCCATCATCTTAAAATTTTGGTTTCCCAGACATTCTTTAACAATTTTCGCAGTGTGCTTGGGATCCCCATCTTGCTGAAAAGTGATTTCATGCTCTGGATAGGCACACTGGTCAAGAAAATTGTGAAGATGGGCTTGCAAAATACTCAAATAGTGTTCCTTTCGCATAATCCCGTCAATTTTGTGCAACGGTCCAACGTGCGAATACGTGAAACACCCCCATGCCATTATGTTGCCGCCTCCATGTTTCACGGTTTGCTTCACATGATGCCTTTGAAGCGTGTCACCAGGTCTCCGTCAACAGTATTGCTCTCCATCCGATTGAAAACGATTAAACTTAGATTCGTCCGACTAAATAACACGTTTCCAGTCTTCTATTGTCCAGTTCTTGTGTTCCTTTGCGAATTTTAGCCGAACCTTATCATTTTTCTCGGATAAAGCTGTTTTGTTTTTTTTCACTGCTGCGACGCAGCCAATCCTACGAAGCGCTCTTCTAGCTGTCCATCGACTCACGCCTTTATTTATTTCTGTAGATACTTCTTTTGGCGTTAAAAGTCTATTTTTTCTCATTTTAGACAACATAAATCGAGCGTCAGAGTCGGTTAGAAGGCGACGGCGACCATTCAACTTCTTTTCAGCACAAAAATTTTGTCTTTTCTGCACCTTGACAACCACTGATTGACTAATTTGCAGCTTCTCAGCAATAGTGCGTGTCGAACACCCACTTTTATTCAGGGAGATAATACTATTTTCTTTATCAGAAGACAGCTTCAGTGAATAGTTAGAGACTAAGTTACAAGTTCAACAAATCAACTATAAACTTGTAGAACAGAGTGATTTTCTGCATTCTGACAACAAACAATAAATGCAAAAATCACTTAACGGTAAATGTGCAGGTCTATTGCTGATAAGAAATAAAGAAAAGCATAAGTATGACCGAATAACGAATGGTGCAAAACTGAGTACATGCCGCTTGTTTTGGTTTTTGAATTATTAAAATTCCATTTCTTCTTTTTCAATTTTGCTATATACGCCTAATTGTAGATAATAAACAAGGTTTTCAATAAAAAAAAAAGTTTTTGTCATTTACATTATTCGTTTAATATTTATGTGAGCTCAAACATGAAAACGTTGATCGTGGAATCACTTTTGCTCCCCACTGTATATATATAGAATGCATTTTTTTAAAATCCATGGCCTAAAAAGTCCGATGTAGTAAAATTAGTTGCAATATCTTGACAATCAACAAAAATATCTGCCGATAGAGTTCCGACTTATTTACAGCGTGCAGCAATAAGAAGAATGTGAGCCCAGTTGCATAAGGATAGCTCTTAAACTGAGAGTAGCAACAGACAGACAGACTGACATGGTTAGATCGATCCCGTAAGCTTATATATGATACTTCACAGTGTTCTACATTGTTCAGCTTCAAACCAAGTTTCAATGCAGTAAATCAAATGTTAGATATGATATATAATATTGTACCTTAATTCTTAAGCAGCGATTAACTCAATGTAAAAGTGTGGTCCAGCAATTGAATAGATAAATTAAGAAATTGCAGATGTATATGAAATTTTAATTAAGTTAATCAATCATGTTTGAGATATACGAAATCAATCACATAGTCAAAACATTTAAATGCTCAAGTTCATAACTGTATCTCAGCATTAGGAGAAGTACTTTATATATCACTCGTGCTATATAAGAGCACCTTATTCATGCCTTTCTTAAAGGGCCGAGCCTTTCGGTTAGTGTATAAAGATGATGTAAATAACAACAACAGCAGCCGCAGCCTTTTTGCAACTGCTCCATAAAGCTATTAATTGTTAAGGCTGGCGGCGCTTGTGCAGCTGCAGGTGAGTTATACGAGATATATACACACACACACGCATTCACATTATATAGATGATGGATATACATGGGGCTAAATGCGGGCAAGGAAAGCAGAAAAATTACTTTCACGTGATATATTTGCGACAGTAAGCGCAAAAGAACTGGATAAATGTTCATCGCAAAGATTTACGCGCTCAACGGGAATCAGGCAAACGAGAATTATGCGTTAAAGTAAATAAGTAGTTACTCGATATATGCAAACAGAGAAAGCAAAACCAAAACACAGAAAACATAACACAAAAAGGAAAACGAAAGAACAACAAAATTTGTACCGCGCGATTTAATGGCAACTTTTACCTTGGCAACACTCGCTTGTAGTCCCTGCTAAACTACACTAATTACTTCCCCTCGTTGCAAGTATGTGTATGTGTGTGTGTGCCAGTATGTGTGTGTGTGTGGGGAGTCTATCAAGAAGCGTTACAAGCGGCCACAAATCAAATGTACACCAATTACCTGGCGCCAGGGCGCACAAAGCATAATCAACTGGCATAATTAACAACTAAAAATGCACAACTTGTGCGAGTATGTGTGTGTATGTGGGAGTGTGTGTGTGTGTGAGTGTATCAACGAAAATATGTTTTTGCACCTGGCCGTGCAATTTTCACACATTTTGCAGTGGCAAGCGTGGCACCACAGCGTCGCCACCTGCCCCGCAACAACAGCAACAAACAAGCCACAAAACAGTCTGTAGACAGTCAGAGTAAATTATAAGTTGCAGCCTAACGGTCGCAAAGTACAGCACATTACTCATACGCCACCGTGCGCATAAATTTTTTGAACCTCTACCTTTGGCAATAATTATTTTCCGTTTACAAAATGCCAGCCAAAGCGAAAAGCAAACGAGGGCAGAGGCAAGGAAAGGGGGCTGGCAGGGTTGCCCAAAATCAAAACTCAAATTGAGCGCCAGAGAAATACAAAACCGAAATTATGACAACAATCGAACGGTGTTTGAACATTCAAATTGAGACTGAACTGATTCAAATTAAAGCGAATGAACGAAACAATAAAACGAGGAAAGTTATTTTGTGTTTAAAAATCATTTGTAAACCGAGTATTATTAAATTGCAATTCGAGTTATTAATACCCAACTAACTTTGGCAAAACCAGACTGACGAAGGTTCTATACCCTTGCAGGTTCGTATCTCCTCCGCTTATTTCAATGCTAGTGATATATAATGGTTCAGAATTAAATGGTATTGTGTATATTTAATATTATGTCTTACTTTGATTGACACTGAAAAGTTTAATAGGTTATTTCTAAAATCAGAAATGGTCTTCATATAAAAACCTTTTTTTTTGGCGATTGTTCCTATGATAGCTATATGTTATAGAGGTCCGATTTTGATGAAATCTTATAGGCATATTTTATAAATAGAAAAAGTCCGATGTAGTAAATTTGGGCGGTAGTTTGTATGAAAATTATAATATATATTTGCCCGATCCGGCCTATATACAGCGTGCAGTAATAAGAAGTAAGTGTGCCAAGTCTTATCAGGACAGCTTTAAAACTGAGAGACTAGTTCGCGTTGCAACAGACAGAAAGACATGGCAAGATCGATTCCCCTGGTTATGCTGATTCAGAATATATATACTTTATATGCTCAGGGATGTCTGCTAAGGTGCGTTGCAATCTCCTGGCCATAATTGATATACCCTCTGCCAGTGTATACAAATATCTACACAGTCTTTCTGACTTTTACAAGCTTCAGCAAAATTGCATTATGCAATAAATCAATTTTATTTAAGCTCATTTCCAGCTCTTTACTCTTTTATTATAACTCGAACAAAGTTCTCAACTCAATGCACACTCAAGAAATTCATGTTTAATCAAATTAAACTTCTCAAAGTTTGAACATATTTTGTTTACTTGTTTTGGCAAATTAAAAGTTTGCAATAAACTAAATCTGCTGCAATACTCAATCAATAAAGAACTGTGTATATATAATGTAAAGCCATCTTCAGTGCTCAATTTGTTTATTATTTCATTTTTGCGTGTTGGTTTAGCAGGCGATTAATTTGGGCAAGTTTATGGGGCACTTAATTAGTTTAGGGCCCCTTTAAGCTCATTAAAATTCGCCGGAAAGTTAAGAGAACTCTTGGGCAGCCTCTCCTCCACCTCACCACAGGCCGGAAATGTTTGTTATTGATTTGCGGGGAAAGAACTCTGGGCTGTTTATAATTTAGTGAAAAATTATAAATACTTTTGGCCAAGTTTGCTCTCTCTATCTGTCTCTCTCTGTCTCTTTTCGGTTTAAGCAAATTAGTTCAATTGCCAGGGCCAGTAATGGAGCAGAGTCTTCAGTTCCCCCTTTTACTCTGTCTCTCTGGCTTGCTCGTTGGCATAGACTTGATTAGGCTTAGGCAAAAACTTTATCCTTTGCACAGTTGTAAATAAGCAAAAGTAAATTTTGGCAAGTAATTTAAGCCACACAAACAAGCTGGCAAACAACTTTGCAGTTACCCCTTGGGGAGGGCAGCTGGTTAGCAAGTCGAGCGCAGGAAGAGCAAGAGTAAGAGGTGGGTGGGCTGCCTGCTATTACGCCAAGGCATGTAAAGTTCTTTACCCAATTTTAATTCAAAATCAATGTATGAACTTTGCTTACATTACGCTAAAACTTTACCCCCGACTCGACTCGCCTCACCTCGCCTCAACTGCGGCTTCAATTAAGGCGCCTGCATTTGCTAAAATATATGTATGTACAAGTCGTGGGGATCTACATATATATAGTATGGATGGTTGGTTGGCTGCTGTATTGGTTACCACTTACCTTCATAGATGGTTAAAGTTGCATCTGCGGCTACCGCATCGCCAACACCGTTCTCTGCCACGCACTCGTAAGGCGCATCATCGCGTCCCGCCCGCACTGGTTCGATGCGCAGTATGGAAATGCCGCCCGGTTGCTCCAGCACCGTGTAACGAGATTGAGTGCCTGTAAGTGGTTGAGTGTGTGAGTGTGCGTGAGTGTGAGTGTTCAGAAGTGCGGGGTTACGACCTCTCATAAGTAGCACTAAAGCTTACCTGAAACTTTTTTGCCGTTCTTGCGCCAGACTATCGATGGCGGCGGATCACCGCGTGCCGCGCAATAGAAACTGGCCACGCCTCCAACACGCACGCCCTGATTCTGCGGCTTCCTGATGATCTCCGGTGGATCTGTGAAAGTGGAAAAAGAACAGCGTTTATGGGTTAATAAGAAGCTCAAGTGAATTTTGAATGTAATGCCCGCATAAGTAGGCAACACTTTTGTTGATTCGAGGAAGCATCTAAATAAAGCGGCGCGCAAAAGCAGGCAACAGTTTGGCAGTCTGGAAAGCAGGTAAAATTGAATTGCTCGCAAAAGTAGGCAACAATTTTAGGCCTTTGCTGGAAGGCAGCTTTCAATTCGCAACTTGAAAGGGTACCCGCGCGTTTGACTTGTTGTGTGCCACGCCCACTGCCGAAAGGGATTTGCGACTTAGTTCATTTTGGTTGGCAGCAGTTGGTGTAATTGTTGCCACAATGCCGCACACTTGTATCTTGCTGTATCTTTAAAGCCTTTTCCTGCAACGTCTGCTGCTGCAGCAACGAATTCGATTTATTTCGCGTTTGTGTGCTTTGCACATGCTTTTTTGTGCTTTCTTTTTACATATTTGTCACAATATGCTGTCAATACAACGTCGCATGTTGTTTGTGGCATATACACACGGACAAACGCGCGCCCGCTGCTGATGCGAGTACGTGCTGCACACACACAGCAAGAGATACGAACAGGAATCGGTTCGCGTCTGTGTGGCATTAAAAATCTGGTAAAAATCACGAAACGTTAAACAAGCAGCAAAATATTGTCATGTGCATTTCACAGCAGCAGAAGCAGCAGCAGCAGTTCTGCGTTCCGCTACGGCACGCCCCTTCTCCTGCCACGCCTTTGCCGATTGCTCTGCCTTTGTGCCTGCTCTCTCAGTGTGTGTGTGTGTGTGTGTGTGTATAAAGTAGTTTACCCAACATATCAATTCGATTTATGCCTTTTTTTGAATTTAAATGTTAAATTCTCATATAATTTGCGTATATTGTTTTTTTGCGCTTCGTGCGAGTCAAGCAGCAAAACTTACGTGTCAGATATTGTATATAAGATAAATCCGAAAAATTTGCATCTGGAATATAACGGTCGGGTTAATTATTTTGCACATCGCATACGCAACGACACGAATTTTCCGTTTGATAATTAACGCGTTTAACATGTGTTTTTTATGCTTCATTTCATTTTAAATTTATTTTTTTAAATGTTTATAGTTTGTATTTGTTTGTTGGACTTACAGATTAAAGACTTATAACAAAATGTATAATAATAATAATATAAAATATACATTAAATTAATTTATTGTACATAGATTGCATTTTTCATTAATATTGATTATTAGTATGGTGAAATAATAGTAATGATATGCTATAATTTACATCAGTAAAGGCTAAAAAAATATATCCATATTCAATTGTATACGTATATCTTAAACTTACACTAGTTATACTTATAATATGTTAGTATTGTTATTAATTTGAACGTTCTTTGGGTACGCAAACTACATAAAAATAAATTATAAAAATTATATAAACAGTCCGCAAACTTATTATTTGCTGGCAAGTAAACATTTGTTATTTCCTCAGTTATGTATTTGTTATTTTTTTCACTTTACAATGGATTTTCGTTCTGTGCTGAGCGACATTAAAACTTTTGTAGCTTTCGGTGTGGGGATCTCTGAGTAGAGTGTCAAACTTCGGCCAAGCGGGATTCGAAACGAGGCGAGAGAGAGCCAAAGCGAAATGCCTCAGGTTAAGAAATAAGAGAGAATATCTATAAAAGTATGTACAATAATATTTGCAGAGTAACAGCGACAGACAGAAGTAGAGAGAGATCGGTAGAGAGGACTGCATTGTTGCCATGGACACAAATCTGAAGGACATTGTAAGTACGAGTATTGTAAATAATTTAAACTTTGCTTCGAGGCATTCGCAGCCAAAACATGCAGACCATTTGGTTGCTAATGCGGTGCCAGTTGCCAGTCTACTTGTTCTTTCTGTTGTTGTTGTTGCTGTTACAAATACTTGATATCATTTGCCAAGTTTTGCGTTCAACTTTTGCCTCGACAAGTTGTTGGCCTGAGTTTTCAAGCATGTGAAAAATACACACACACAATAAAGGAAGAGGGAAGAAGCAAGAGGCAGAAAATCCTCACACTTAATGCGGCATTCAAGTGGAGGCTTTGCAGGCACTCTCCGAACAGGTCTGGTCAATTTCACATGTCAGCCTCGTATCTCTACCTCAATTTCAGCAAAATATTTTGAATTTGACACTTGCAAATGTAACTTGCGGTCACATAACTTTACAGCAAAGACTAGGAAAGATAAAGAAGTAAAGTAGACTTGAAGATACCGTAGAAAAATGCTCCACAAATATGCCCAAGGCAGCACACCATGCATCAAGTTGAAAAATTCTGGCAAATACTGTGAAATTTGCTTGAATATTCCCACATTCCACTCGCACTGCCTGCTGCTCATTATAAACCGCCCAAATGGAGTTTCCTTGCCAGGATGATGATTTGCCTGCTCGCCTCGACGACGTCGTCGTCATCGACGTCTTCGTTGGATTTGCAAAGCACTTGAAAGCATTTTACGCTTACGTTAACAGTTTTTATAGCCCGAGCGGCGTCGGCAGCAATAAGCATATTGGTTTGTGGCTGTAATGAGCTACAGCAGCCGCACCTACACCCCCACTCCCTAAGTCTTCACCCCCCCCGCTCTCTGAAAGATGGCAAAGCAAATTTACAGCAATATTTTCTTAGCATTTTGCGTTTTCTGCCAGCTTTGCTGTCGCGTTGGCGCATTTGTAAAGTTTTATGTTTGCTTAAACAATTTGATTGCAAAGCGTTGTACCACAGACAGACAGAGAGAGAGACAGAGAAAGAGAGAGAGAGAGAGAGAGAGAGACACAGAGAGACAGTCAGACACTTGCGTGACGAGTCATAAAAATCGTATCATTACAGCCATAAAACCGGGATTTCTCTGTTTATTTGCCGGATTGCTTTGCATTTTTCTTGTTGCTGCTGCTGCCTCCGAAGACGCAAAAAATTTAAATAAATTTAATTATGTTTGTACACAGCGCCCACCCCTTGTCTCTGTGTGTCCTGTTACAAAGATTAAAGGCAAGCCAAATGAAATTTGTAGATGCCATAGATATCGGCAAAGCTGGATACCTTACTCCCTATCGCCCTCTGGATATATATCTGTGTGTTAGCTAAACTGCAAGCAACTTTTTGCCTTGCGTGCAGCTTTTTGCTGATTTTTCATTTCGCACGTTTCGCTGCCTGGTTGGAGATTTGGTGGGGTGGGAATGAAGTGGGACAGAGAGGGAACTGGGGGAAGTAGCGTAGCTGGAACAGGAGCTCCATAGAGCGAGCAAACAATTTCGTTGTTGATATGTGCAAATTGATTTCAACGTTTGAAATGTGCAGTTATAGATACACACAGACTAATACACACACTACCACACACTCACACACACACACTGAAACCAGCACACACTATCGCAGCCATGCAGCGCAATACGATTACACACACCAACTGGCAGACTGGCAATTTATATGGAAATTAATACTAACATTTTTAGTGTGCCGCACATAGAAAAAATATAGAAAAAACGGGAAGAGGGAGATAGATGGCGGTGGGGGATTTGTGAAAAAATATATATGATATTTATACGCATACGAAAATCAAATTGATTTTGTTAAAACTATTCAGGAAACATTTTGCTGCACGTCGTGAAATAATTTCAGGATTGCCACAAGCAGCACTGTAACTGCGTGTGGATGGCAAGTGGTACGTAAGTTTGGCGCATTGATAACATTTTCATATAATTGTATATGGTAATGCAAAATGTATGAAGATTGCAAAAGGTGATAGACATTTGTGGATAGCAATTTGTGGCATATAAATTGCTGAGCTTAAAAAATACAAAATACCCAACAGATATGAGGAGTTTTGTATGTGGAATAAAAGTGGAACCTATTAAAAATAGTAGATAATCATTTAAAAGATATTTTATGGATGCTATAAACAAAGCTTATTAAGTAAAAGAATTATTTCTGCATATAAATTAAAGATAGTATTGGCAAAGACAGGCATGAATAATGAATCACCATGGATGGTTCCCCTTATTCGACAGAAACCAGATAATTGGTATGTGGATTGCATGTGGAACCTATGCATAAATAATACACAAATGTTTGCATATACATTAAAGATAGTAAAGACGAAGTATACGTTTGTGTTAAATGCGTATACTGTGGATGCTACCGTACATAATAATGTCCCTAATTCTATGGAAACAATAAGATAGGTGCAATGAATTTGTGTGGAATCTATGCAGAACTAATACAATAATCTCTTTCTAGACTTTCAAGGTACGATAAGCAATGTTCTACATAATTGTGCACCTAATTGAACTCACTCCTCTATCAATTCCCCATGTGAAACTAACTTGCAATCCACAAAAAAAACTGCGCAATTTGCACGAAAACTTTCACTGACATCTTTACAATCTTGCACCCTCTCTCTTTTACTCGCCCACTTCCCAGCCGCCCTCTTGCTCTTATTAACCCCTCATGCAATGATGCCTCTGTTTTTGGAACATTGTAAAATTATAGCCATAACTTTTGGCCTTGTTTCCAATATGCCAAAATGCTCATAAAAATTGACCCAGTGTGAGGGAGTCAGAGGAAGACGGTGAAACGGGGGCATATAAAATCAGCATATGCTCTATGCCGTAAAGTATGCAGCTGTTTTTTATTACCCTCTAACCCTAGAGTTGGGAAAGTTAGGCCTGCAAATGTTTTTTAGGCCTGGCAATTTATGCCGTTACTCTCTAGCACTCCTTGCCCCGCCCCCCGTGCACGCCCACGTCATCCCTCGGGCAAGGTTTTTCTATTTCATCTGTACGAGTTTTTAATAAGTGCAAAGTGCGGACGGAAGTTGTGCAGAAAATTTCCAACATTTTAGGGTTAGAAACGCTGATGTAATAGGGGAAAAAAAAGCTTGAACTGCAAGTAGTCGGGGGCGTGTGGAGAAGGGGGAGTGGCTGGAAGAGAGTGCGGTAAGCTGCTGAGTGAGTGTGTGTCTGTGTCTATGTGTGTGCCTTCTACAAATCGTTCCAACAAAACTATCAACTGCAAAAGTAGCTTCGCAAAAGATGAGCGAAACGCAGTAAAAGTGTCCCTTTTTGGAAGAAGAGTGCGACAACTGGCCTCCTCCTGCCCTCTCGCTCATTCTCGCACTCTCTCTCACTCTACTGTCATGCGGCTGACTGACAGCAGCAATTCACCTGTCAGCATCAGCAGCATTTCGTTTTACTGAATTGCATTGAAATACGATGCTAAATTTAACGATTCATTGCATTTTGCTACCCAACACTTCTGCTGCTCCTTCTCTCTCTTTCTCTTCCTCATCTTCCTCTTCTTCCTCCTCACAGTGAGTGCAAAATTGCAACTCTGTTGGACGCAGTCGATATGCTGCCCTGCCTTGCCTACCCAAACCCAAACCCACCTCCACTCTCTCCCACAGCCCTTGCGCAGCGTTGTGTATTTTTAATGCAGCAACTTTGGCATAGAATTGCTAAATCTGCTGAGTCTAAGAAACAGAACGCCTCGCCTGGCCTCCCTCTCGCTCTCAACGGGTCTGGTTCCTGGACTGCTGCACTGCAAATAAAATATAGAGTTCAGCATGGATATACCCTGTAGTAATGACTAGCTGCAAGCTGCATACAAAGAGTACCAAGGAAAGAACAATGGAAGATAGGAAAACTAGCTACTGCATCTACATCTAAAACTGATGCGCAGATCTCTGGAAGAAGATTTATGATTATCAAAATTGATACACATATTCCCTGATATCATATAAATTCGCAACTGTTCTAATGAAATGTACATATCTCTGGAAGTAGAAAAGACACAATAAAAAAGTGTGGCACAGATATTCCTTGATATAATATAAATTTGACACTGATCAACTTAAATGCGCAGATCTCTGTAATTAGAAGAACTACAACTACTAAATTTAGTACACAATTTCTTTGAATTCAAAATATGTTAACCAAAGTGCGAAGATCTGTGATAGTTGGAGGGACGCAATAAGAAAGTGTGGTAGACATATTCCCCGATAGCATATGAATTCGAAACTGTTCTACTAAATGGCGCAGTTCTCTGAAAATAGAAGCTCTACAATTAGAAAATTTGGTACACACTATTCTAGACATCTCATAAACTTGAAATCATATCATTCGATAAGCCAAAGAAATTTCCAAACTAATTACAGCATATCTGCCAGTCACAAATACCTTGCTGCATTTCAGCTTGTTTTACACTACAGTTTTTATGGGCGAAGCCAGGCGTTGCAGCTCTGCCGTATGCAACTAAATTTTAATGTTACTTGAAAGAGTAATAAAAATAAAGTTTACGCAAGTCGAGAACCCAAAGAACTGAGCGAGAGAGAGAGCTTCGCTCGACCGAACAAAAGGCACTGATTATACAGTCTACGGGCAACCCGAGTATGCAATGTTAAATTTTAATTAAATTGCACAACAAAATAGCCAGCGGAAATGCCAGCAAAGTATATAGGCTGAAGAGATAGACAGAGGGCAGGAAGAATCGGGGTTTGATTTGGCCAAAACAACAGCAAAAAGTGTCAACGAAATCCCATTAAACAATTCATCAAATCGTGAAATCGATAAACGCAAAGATGCTGGATAAAGTTTGTGAGTGTTTTCTGGGGTTCTTCTTTTTTTTTTTTTTTGATTTTGGGAGGGGGGTAGGAAGTTTGTCTCGGGCCTAGCGACAGGTTTCGTTGCTCGCTCGGGCATATAAATGATGTGGGCTGCTTGGCCATCATTAATCAAAATTAAAAGTGTGACCATTTGGTCTCGACCTGACTGAAGCTGCGACTGAGGCCTGAGTTCTTAAAGTATTAGTGTGGGGATAATATTAGCATACGTTTCGAGATGGTCTCCTATTCGGGGCCCTTAGACATCAGCAGCTGTGCTCGTGTTGTGTACGCAGTGACCCTTCACATTTGGCTTCAGCTAAATGAACCGATAAAAAGGTAAACCATTAAGCAAGCACAGGCAAGTTTTGTCCTATTTTACAGATCTCTCAATCAGCTGTCAACTGTCGGGCCATAACAAATGTCAATTTAACCCAGCCACCACACAATCTGCAAGTCAATAAGTCCCTGCGACCCAGGATGCCAGAGAATGGAGTAGAGATGGAGATTGACGTAACAAAGTGTGTCGTAAATTAAAAAATTATCATTTGCTAAGTCGGGTTGGGATTGCCAACAAAGGTAGAGCTTTTTATGTTATCGAGGGTTTTACTGGGGATCGATATCAATTCTATTTATGGAAAAGCTTATGGTTATTCAATTTGTTTTTTTGTTAATTTAAGTATTCAATTTTGACTGTAAAATATTTATATTTTATAATTTTTTATCTTAACACATTGAGAATCTATGATTCTTCTTTTTACTAATCCTTATCTTATCATATTTATTTATTAAATTTATTAAATAATTATTTATTTATCATTAAAAAGTCAAGGAGTTGTGCCTATTAAATATTTTAATTATTTTCCCAACCACCTTTTAAAAAGGAATAAATTAAAATGGAATTTGTATCTCCACTTAAAACAGAATGAACAACTCTTTATGATAGTCAATTAAATGTATTTTGTAAATTTTCTAATTAACCGCAAGTATTCTCCAAGGTGTTGCCAACTCAATTGAAAATTCCATTGCCCCATTTACCTAACGGTAAAATACGTAAATTTCCAACAGCTTCAACATAATTTTCATGACAATTCTCTAGCATTTTTGGCGAGTAAAAATCTAACTCGAAAATGACTTGGCAAACTCAGCGTTAAATGGACCAAAAAGACACACACTCACACACATATATACAGGCTGGCTCTGTCAACTTGGGGCTGACAACTATTACTGACCGTTGCCAACACACGAAAATTTTACATGACATTTTAATATAATTAGTTTTTGCTGCTGGCATAATGTAAAGTGCGGCCAAAAAAGTCGAGAGAGAGAGAGAGAGAGAGAGAAAGGGAGAAAAGTGGGAGAAGCTGAAAGAGAAAGTGAATGTAGTTCAAGTTGCCTTAAGGACAGCAAAGTTGACTCGACTGCGGTTGCTGCTGTGGCAGAGCCAAGGGTGTGGGTGGGACAGAGGTGGTTGCCGAGAAGAGGGACGCAGAGTGTTGAGGACTCAACTGGGGTCTGAAACTATTTGAGTTTGCGGTCGGTTGGCAGCATTTTATAAGCCGCAGCATATTTTTGCAAAAATTTTAGCCTCACGCCTGTTCTATTAAATGGGGATTTGTTCACACACACACACACACACGGATACCTAGAAAATCACAGTGTGTGCGTGTGTGTGTGTGTATGTCGATCTATCTGTTTTTTAACAGATACACGCAAAGACGTCCAGGCACATTGGGCCAAACATTCATTATTTCTCCATGCCGGATTATGCCCTAAGCCGGGCTACGGCTTAAAATGCCGCAAACTTTATGAGACGCAACACACGTGCCACATGCCACTCCCCCTTGCTCCGCTAGAGGCCTATGCCTCTGGTTTTCCTCTGCCTAGGCAATTTATGATTGCCTGTGTATGCTGAAAGAAAGAGAAGTAGGGAGGGAGGGAGCCTGGCATCTTGTAGACAACCTGGCAGTTTCATAAACTGTGTAGACACTTGCCAAATTGGCAATACCCACCACCACATCCCCTACCCTCCTCTCCCCTCCGCTGCTTTGTTTTCATCTGGTACGCACGTAAAGGCGAATGTAAGCAGGCTTTGATATTTTATTGAGCCTGTCATAATATTTATGATATGTATTTGATGCGTGTACCACGACTAAGCGAGGCTACCCAACTGCTGCCCACTGTCAACCTGATGCAGCCAATAACATGACCCTCCCCCACCACCCCCTCCCTCTCTCACTCTCTCCTGCTGCGAGACAATGCTGAAAGTTTGCGTAGAGTTTGAAAAGTTTTATTATTATTAGCATTAAGAGGCCGACGCCTCTGTCTTTTGGCTTTTATTAGTTTCAACTTTTGACAGAAATTATATTGAGCTTATACATGTGTATACAAATATATATACACCATATACACACACACATATATATATATGTATATATATATTGATGATCATGCTAAAACTTTTTGTTCGCATCAAAGTTTCATTTTTCTTGTGTTTTCTTCTCTTTTTTCGGGGGCTGTTTTGTTTAATTTGTGTTATTTATAAGCTGGCTAAAGCTTTGGCCAGTTGCCTGCCCCGGCCAGACTGATGCCTGCTGGCTAATGGCTAAAAGAAAAGAAACTTGTCTAGCACTTGGCAACAGCAACAACAACTGCCAGCTAAATGTGCACAAAGGTAAACAGGCAACACTTAAGTCGCGCCCAGCAGCAGCGACAGCGGCAGCGGCAAAAACAATGCAAGAAAACTGCTAACAGGTAACAGGTAACAAAGCCAGAGGCGTGGCAGTTAGTGGGCGTGGAGTCGACGGGGGGCTGAGGTTTTTGGTAAGCCCTGTGGCAACTGTAGGGGGCGCTTTTAAGTGCGCTTTCAATGTGAAGTTTCCCAGATTTAAGGTGTGGTATGAGTGTCACTCTCTGTTTCTCTCTGTGTGTCAGTGTGTGTGTGTGTGAGCCTTCAAATCCGCATTGTCATAGCTTGATAAATAGCTGAAATTACTTACAGAGTGGCAACACTCTGCTTAAGCACTCGCCAAGCCAAGAGACAAGGGAGAAGAAGAAGACTCTAAACAAGACAAACATTTTCAACAAATAAAACTTTGTTTAAATGCTGCAAAAGTGAAGACCTCAGACAGTCTACAGTGTTGGAAATACTGTGTGAGAGTTTGAAGAGTTGCCACCAAGTTGCAAACTCTGAATTAAAAGCAGGCAAATATCTGGTAATCTTTAAATTCATTTCATTAAACTAAAAATAATGATTTATGGCCTTATTAAATTACTGGTAGGAAATGTTTCTCTGATTTGTTTTTCCCATGAAGTTAGAGAAAGTCTGCAAAGCTGGCACAACTGGATCACATTCCTTTGTTTAATATAAAGATAAGTCGCAAAATTCAATTCCTGCTAAGAAAAATTTCTAATTATGCCCTTGATCTGCAAGTGGAGACTGCAGACAGTCTGCAAAGCTGGAAATACTGTGCAAGAAATTGAAGAGTTGCCACCAAGTTGCAATAAGGAAACACAGAATCTAAAATAAATAAAAAACTGAAGATATTTAGATAAATTTATCAGCCAGAAAATGATGTTTAAATGAATTAAATTCCCACTTGCCCACATGCCAAATCTTCAACTATTTCAAGCATAAAATTTCTTCAACAAATCAATCATCATATGAGAAACTCAACAAAATCTTACACAGGCTTAGTATGTAAATTTCCCATACCACAGCGTGGAAAACTTACAGACAATCATATCTACAATGTCTACATTTCAACAGAAAAAGCACAATAAAGAAGGGAAAAGAAGGGAAAAAGAAAATGTTTAGACGCCGTTTTTTGTCGCACAACCCCGACCAGCCGTAAAGTATGCAATGCCTTGGCTTTGAATGCCAGGCCTAGCAGAGGAGAGGGAGTTTGGGTAGACTGTGCTGCGGGGTCGTGTAGGGCTGTCGAGCTGCTCTTTGTTTTATTGTTTCTCAAATCGCTGCTCGCTGTGCCAGTCAAGAGCTTTGACTTTGCCTCTTTATTATTATGCAGCATGCGTCGTGGCGCGACCAGATTATAAAGGTCGTCGTCGTCGCGAGGGGGAGTAGAGGAGCAGCAAAGCAGGAGCAGTGGAAACAAGTCAAAGACATTTGCACAACTTTGTCACGTGGCACGAGGGGCACGCATTATTTTTCCGCTTTTTTTTGTGTTTTTAAAACAGGCAGCAGAATATTAAGGCCCATTTTTAGTTTGATAAATGTGATGCCAACAGAGGTTCACTTTGCGTGGCAGGTTGTCCAGTAAACCAAAAAAAAGGGAGGGGAAGGAAACACCATCAGCAAGTTTCCATCAATTTCCCAGCCAACTGTTGCAATGACAGCAATTATGAGGGGAGGCGATGGGCGGGGCAACATACGCAGTACATAAAAGCAGAGCGCACATTAAAGCCAAAGGCGAGTGAGACGATTAAGACGATAATAACAAGTGACAAGTTTATTGCCCGCACACACACACACACAACATAAGCCGCTCCCCCTAACACACACACACAGCTGTGCAGCAAAAACTCTTTGCCGGACAGACAAAAGAGACGAAAGCCTAAGCTTTTGTGGTCTGAAATCTAATGCCTTTAACCAAACAACAAAAGTGGCAACAAGGGGGGAATTAGGTGGGAAGGTAGGGGGAGGCAAAGTACCATGGATGGGGAGCACAACAGCGCCCACATTATTGCCATGCGGGGCACACAACATTTGCCGCCTTAAAAGCCAGTTCCACTAATGCCAACAGCTGCCCACATAAATATCAGGCTGGTGACGGGTGAAGAGAGGACAAGAAGGGGGGGGAGGAGGGTAAGTAAGATAAGTGAGGTCAAGCAAAAGGGGTCATGTGCGCGCATTGTTACGTATACGTAACGTGGTCCCAAGCCAAAACAGACATCAAAAGTGCGGCTGGCAAGTGAAAGCGCACAGCTCAGCTTGGCTCAGCACAGCTTCGGGCCACATAACGGAGACATTTCGCGAGTGAGAAAAAAGAAAGTGCAAGTTATGTTTGTGCGCCGCATAAAGTTGCAAGTACAGCGAGATTGTGGCAAGACGAAATAGTTGCAGCCTCAGTTAACAGTAAAGATTATAGCTGGACTTATAGTGCCTAATTATGGCAGTAGATTGTTTATAGCAGTGAGCGAAGAGCTCAGGCAGGTTAAGCTTGAGAATAAAAATTAAAGCATACTTTTTAGTGCAGCGGAAAATTATGTTGGCTAGTTCTACTTGTTTAAGAAGAAAAGCGGGTATATTTCTGTTTAGCTATAAAAATAATACATTTTTTCCTATTTTTACTTTTTGAACTATTTTTCTTTTTTAATTTTCAAACATTTTTTTTTTTGCTGTTAATCAGCAAGAATATCCAAAACAAGGACGAAAATACTAAAAAAAGTCAGCAATTTTTGAAAATTTTCGAACATTTTACTTTTGCTTTATATTCTTATTCCGCGCTTATTATTATTCTTGCAATTCAGCTGAAAATTTTGTATCTCTCTCCCTTCGTTTCTCTTGGCGATTTTCTGCTCATCAGCAAATGTCAAAAGTATTTCCAAATGCTTTAGCTCCAACGGATTTCTTCTTTTTCTTGTAGATTATTTTTCTCTTAAATTTTTCTAAGCTGTTTTCATGGTTTCCACGGCTTATGCAGCCGATTGCGTTGTTCTTGGCAATAAATTAATTAGTTAAGCTTTGTTGTCATATTGCAGCTTCATTAATTAAAACCACAGAGCAGAGCTCCCCCTTCCACCACTGCTACAGCCCCCTAAACTGGGCAAAGATAATGAAAAAGAAGAGGAGTAAGAAAAAAAACCATATCGTCATTCCGTTAAGCCAAGAGCAAACGGACATTTTGTCAAAAAGTTGCGTTACGTTTCTGCCTGGAAATTATTTAGCATGATTCAGCATATCAAAAGCCAAAGCAATTATAGCCAAAGGCACGCTATCATTGTAGGTTCAGGGCAATAGTATGATGAGAAGACAGAATGACTGAGCGGCGTGCACAGATAGCATGGAAATTGGCCACAGTTATTACTGACAGTCGACGTACGGCATGAGATTTCACATTCGCGGCAAATAGAGAACGGTCATTACGATTGGCAAACTGATAGGGGTAGTACGCGAATCGAAGGTTGAATCAATATAGAAAATAATCATATTTGAAAGTCTTTAGTTCCACATTAGTCAACACTCGAATCACAGCTTGAAACTCTATGGAAATGAATCAAAACTAAAATATTCCACTTAGGAAAAAAGAAAACTATTTTCAAAAGCTGTACTACTAGAAGTAAAAGTCAAAACAGCATGCTTGCCTCGTTCGTATTTATCTCTCTTTCTCCAGCACCTTCTCCCTCTCTGCTCTTCTTCGTTTTGCTAATGTTTTCAAGAGCAACGAGAACAAACAGTGCAAAAAAATACGAAAATTATTCGTATGCAAATCAACTTGAATCGAATCGAACGGTGTAAAAGATATATGTGATATGTGCCTGTGCATGTCTGAGTGGGTGTACGAGTCTGTGTGTGTATGTGTGTGTGTTTGTGTGAGCACATCTCGATAGATTGATGTTAAATTGATGCCATACCGAGTGGGTTATTGTCTGGCCCGCATATAAACAACCAAAAACATCAGAGCAAAAAGAGAGCGAGGAAAAAAGCAGGAATAAGTCAAAAGAAAAGTAAAAATTTCAATAAGGCTAAAGCATTTCTGTTCCAACTAGGCAAGGGGAATGAAAGAGGGCGGGGTGAGGGTAAAGAGAGGTAAGGTAGCTGAGAGCCCTGGCAAGCAGCAGCATGCGAAGTTGAGAGGCCACTTCTGGCAATTTATGGCATATGTTACCAACACACATACAGCACACTCACGCACACACACACACACCGCCGCATATGTAAATGTTAAAATAATACATGTGCGTATGGCATAAAAATTGATATGCCAACGTTTGCTCATGTGTGAGTAATTCTCAAGCAAAATTTATAAAGTTTTTAAATAAAATATAAAATAATGCAGCACAAGCAGACAAAGAGATTAAAATTCGATTTCGTGTATACCCTGTATTTAAATATCATGTTCAGAAAAGAAAGAATTATTAGTGAACAGTATATAACTTCTTCTTTTAGATTATTTTATGTTAGCACAAAGTAAGGACATTCCCCATTGACATTTACATCATAAACTACAATAACATAATGAACCCCTAATAAAAATCTGCTCAACATTAAAAACTGATTTAATTGCACACACACACAAATTAACCCACTTTCAACACAGCGCATTAGTGGGTTTCCCTAGGTAATTAATCAAATTAAAACAATTATTTCTTAGTCGAGTTTAAAAAATTAATAAATCAATTGTTTTTCCTCATTCAAAATATTATATAGTATTCCATTTTGCACACAATTTCTCTTACTTCCGCAGCATACCCCCCTGCTTGAACACCCATTTACAGGGTATTATCAATAGCAACTATGTGCAAAAATTATGTCGCATAATAAATTGAACTTTTCATAAATTTTGCAACTGAAATTGGCAAGGGTCGTCGCATCGCACCGGGCCCCTCCTCTTCATCACCCTGTCCGTTCCAAAGCGCCTTTATAGCCCCAGCCTGACATTGTCAACGTCTTTGGCAGCTTTGGCAGTTCTTCCCTGGCCTCTCTCTCTCGCTTTGCCCGCCCGCTTTCGACACAATAACAAAGCAGCAGCTCAGAATTTATGGTTGGCAGCTTTTAGGCTTTGTTTTGCTGCTTATTATTGTTATTGGCACCAACAGTGACATATTAGGAGCGCCTACTCCACGCCTGTCGAAGCTCATTTGTTGCCCTGGTACAGAGAGCAGTTCCCCCCCTTCAACGCTATCGAGATTCGATGGCATCGAACGTTGCGTACGCAGGATTATTAATATTAGAAAAAGGAAATATATTTTCTACTGCTGCTGACCGGCAGCTGTTTTCGATTATTGTCCTGGCCATCGTCATTGGGGTCGGGCCTGTTCCCTGTCTCGGTCTCAGTCTCGATTCTGTTCCGTTTTGCCGTAAATTGTTATTGACAACGGAAGCAGCAGTGCGGCACAAATTGGGCGTTGAATTTGCGGCTTGCTTTACGTTCTTTAGCTCGGCCTTTCCCTTTCCCCAACTTCCTTCGGTTTCCATTTTTTCCATTTCTATTCTCCTCTATAGATTTCTTTTTTTCGCACGGAATGGGACAAAGTCTGGTCCATTTGTTGTGGTTATTATTATGGTTGATTTAGTGGCCACAAATTGAATGAATTGTCTTACTTAACCGAAATAAGCAATATACAATACGCAATACAATAAACGACACACAATATACAACACACAGCAGATACAACACATACACAGAATCATCGTATATATCGTATATGGGTTTCGTATAACTGTATAAGTTTAAATTCAATAACGCCTAAGTGCGTGCTCAAATCAGATTAAAATGACGACGGCGCTGCGGAAATGACAGCCCTGAATTGAATTAATTAATGCCACTTGGAGAAGGAACCAAAAGGAAGGAAGCAGACGAAGACAGAAAGAGAGAGATAGAGAGAGAGAATGTGAGGAAGAGATGGCAGTAGATTGCGCGAAATGAAGTTGACAAATGCTGACAACGACGACATGCCACATGGCACAAAATATTAAAATAAAGTTGTAATTAAACGCCTCGCATAACTTGCGCAATGCCAGCTCAAACACCTAGAACGACCCTCTGTCTTCGTCACTCCTCTCTTCCCCTTTCCATTTGTCCATTCCTTCGTCGCTCTTCACTTGCGCAACAGTTGAATAGATGAAAATTACTCACAAGATGCCAAGGTTGGTGGTAAGGACTGTAATGTGTGTGCGTGCAGTGTGTGTGTGTGTGTGTGTGTGAAAAAAGAAAACAGTACGAATGCCACACATAACTTTGACAATTAGAAAATTAAAATTACACTGCAAGCAACAGGGGGTAGTTAGAGCAACTTTAGTTGTTCTGAGAAGAGTTGAATAGGGAAAGCGAAACGAAGTGAGGAAGGGGAAAGCGAATCGAAATGAGGAGAGGTATTGTAAACAGTGAAAATAACGTTTACGAAAAACTTATCGATAGCTGCGGCTGTGAGAACAATGTAGACTGGTCACATTGAGAAAGCGACGCCATAAGAAAAGACTTAAAGAAATAAAACAGTTGGGGAATTGAAAACAACTTTACAGTATCACATTATAATGAAGAGAGAGTAGGAGAGATAAGTATATTAGAATAATAATATATGTGTATATAAATGATACACATATGAATTTATAATGTACATATGTATATAATCATCGGAGTTATGTGTATAGAATGTCAAATTCTAAATTCTCTTATTCCTCTGCACATTGGATTGCCTTTCTTGATATAATAAAGATATATTCATAGCAGGGAATTCAGTTTGTAATATATACGACATATACCATAGACAGCAGTGCTTTGCAGCTTAATCAGCTTAACTTTTGGAAACCACATACACAGACAATTGTTTGCAGTGTATGCAACCAAAAAAGAAGACGAATTTGAGCGAGCAACTGCTACACAATGGCAATAATTCTGTTGCGCTCGCAGCGAGAGCTGGCAGAGAAGGGACAGAAGAAAGAAGAGGGAGAGTGAGATAGAAAGAGAGTGTATGTGGGGGAGCCCCAGCAAGCTGCTCGCTGGCAATTTGCAACCACTGTTGCCACCATTACGACCGCCAAGAGTGGAGTATCAGTCTGTCTTCGGGCCGCTGGCAACTCGGCAGCTGGGCCGGTACCCAAACACAGTCTCACCACAGAGACACCAAAACCAAAAACCCAAAATGAGAAATACACATGATGAAGCAAAGAGAGAAGGGGGGAGACGGAGAGAGAGAGTGAGAGCGTGAGAGAGATGTGCGCGCAGGCATATTAAAATATTTAATTACCATGTAAACTTACGACTTTTGTTTTTGTTATTGTTTTAATTGTGACAACAACTGTCATAATAATGAATATGATGATGTTTGCCAGGCGCCCAAGGGGGGCAGAAACAATGAGAAGAAGGGAATGAGGGTAACCGCAAGAGCGCACTGCTGCTCTTCCTCGCCAGACTGGCAATCTACGAGGCGAGCCCGCAAAAGTATGCTACATGCGAGTGCTGAAATGGATGCCGAGCAAAGCTTTATTACATTTGCTATGACTGTCGGTGTGTGTGTGTGTGTGTGAGCGAGTGTGCCAGTGTGTGTGTGCGTGTGTGTGTGATTCATAGCACGTGTGTTTGTGTTTTTCGGCGGTTTTCTTGAAATTGTCTGGCACTTTTCAAGTTGTTTTGCGCCTTGCATGTTATTTGAATTTTAATTGCAGTCTCATTCATTGCATGCTTTTTTGTGCCTCCTTTGTTTTATTGTTCTTCTTCACTCCTCCCACTAGAGCACCACACCCCCACCCTATTTAATTAAAAATGCCTGTCTTGGTCGCTGCACTCTGCGCCAGGTGCTCGTCGTCGGCGTCGTCGTGTTTGCTCATTGGAACTAATTAGTTTTATTTAGCCTCACTTATTGACTCAATGACTGACTGCCCTGCCCAGTTCCACAGGCTCAGAACCCAGTACCACCTCCAGGACCCTGTCCAACAAACATTTTCAATTGACATTGTCAGGACATTGTCAGGACTCCCCACACACAGCTCTCAACTGCCTCCCACCCCAGTCACGTTTTGCTGCCTACTTGGTATGCAGCACACAATACACATAAAACATTAATAAAGCTTGTTGTCCTTTTTGGCTCGCTGGCTTTACTGGCAATTCTTAAGCTCAAGCTGAAGGTCCTTGTCATTACCAAGCATCATCCTGTGCCTCTTTGCCTCTGCCAGTGCCAGTGCCAGTGCCAGCGCCAGCGCCCTCACCTTCACTAGGCTCTCTGCCTGTGCTCGGCATATGCTTAGCATAATTTTGCGGACCTCAAACTTCTGATTTCTGTTGTCAGCTTTAAACGTCGAGCTTAATTAAAAAAAGTACAGTGAAAACCATAAAAAAACAAGTGAGTTAAGCTAGCACCTAGCATGCTCAAATAGGGTGTACCCTGTAGATAATTTCATAAAGAGGAAACATTAAACAAACAAGTAAAAAAGCTCTTCTCGCTACCTTTATATCCGCTCCAATTTTTACAAGAGAAAAGGTGTATAAAAATTTGTATTGCATACTTGCAGGCGTGGAAGTCCGTACGCCCAAAGAAACAATTTCTTAAAGAACTTTTAAGTTAACTATCCGTTCGGAATCAAATTTTCAGTAATCAATAAGATTGTAATAAATATTTTTTATATAAATATTCTATATTTGATCCTAATAAACTAAGAACGTATTAATTCGTTCGTCATAAAGCGGGGACATAAGAATTTCAGACCTCTATCCCTAATAACCAAAAAGATCGAACTGTTTTTAAAGTTTATAAATATATTTTAGTCTTCAAATATGTTAAACTGCTTTACTATACAAATCTACAATATCCTTCTTCCGTCCAATCTACTGGGTATACAATTAGTTGAAAAAAACGTTTAAAGTTTTAAATTATGAAAGCGCTTGGACCTGGCTCGGCCACGGTTCATATCATAATTCAGTCATATAAAATTTGTCTAGCGGAAAATTAGAAATGCCGCAATAACAACAACAACAACAACAACTGTGCCAGCTAACAAGCACCACACAGCAGACGCCTTTGTAATTAAAACCCAAAGAGAGGGAGAGACCAAAGTAGGAAGAGGAGGAAAAAACGAAGAAAATCACTGGCATCCATTGATATGCTGATGAGCTTAGCTGTTTTTCCCAGGCTCTGATGCTTGACATTGAAGTGACTGCGTGAGTGGCTCAGCAAATTGTGGTCGACAGTGTGAGTGAGAGGTGTGTCTGCGTGTGTTTGTGTGTGTGTCTGTGTGTGTATGCCAGATTGTTGTTTACATAAAAATTTAAAGCCAACACTCAATGATTTTTATGCTTATCAAGAATGAAAATTGAAAACGGGCACGAAAAGAAAAGTTGACCCTAAAAATGTTTGGATATTGCCAACAAATGTTGCACATTGAAACGCAAAACGAAAAGTGCTGTCAAGTAAGGTTTGTAATTGAAATATTTTATGGCCTGAAAATGTTGTAAATAAGGCTAAAGTTGGCAAACATTCAGACTTAGTTTTTAGTTTTCCTATTGCTTTCGCTCTTCCCCCAGCAAAAAATTCAATTCAATTGGAAGACAAACAAAAGCTAAGCAAAAATCAATTTGATGACACAAAATTGTTGTTACGAAAAGGGCAACGTAGCTCCGCCCCCTTCCCCTCCCCCCGTCCAGCACATGCTCAAAACCCATGTCAAATTTCTGGCATTTCTCAATCAGTTGCAGCCCACTGTGCGGCTTTTATTAAATTTCACAACGCCAAATAAATGTGTATGTGCACATGGTATGTATCCGTGTGTGTGTGTGTGTGCTTGCTCGTGTGTTTGTGCGTTGATTTTCAATCGAAGAAGCTGAGCCCCCCGAAAATTGTGCTTTTTCTTTTCGTTTCTCGCTCGAAAGTTGTTTGCCAACTTTGCGGTTTTTGAGGTTGACATGTTGCCTCTTGATGCGACCCTAAACAAGTCGAGCAGCAGCCGCAGCAGCAGCACCAGCTGATGCCTGATTATGATGATGATGGGTAGTGTTAGTAGAAGGAGCAGAGGAGAGTGAAGAATGGGGGACGATCCCCAACAGTCACTAACAAATCGAGCGAATGAGAGCCTGCCGTATTGCTGGCTCGGCTGCTCGACTAAAAAGGATATGCATTTCCTGCCAGGTAATTACCTGATGATGGGCTACAAACAAGCCGTCGACTTGGAGCCGTCATCAATTCAAGCCGTGCTCTAATTAAAGATACGAATCTGAACATGCAAACTGCACAAACGGACAACGAACTCTCGTCGCGCACACAAACAGACAAACACACAAATAGAAACGCCTACAGCCAAAAGGGTGTGAAGAGCGAATATGTGTGCGTGTGTGTGTGTGTTTTAGCTGTTGAGTGGTAGGTGTAATTGATTTGCCGGCAGTTTGTCTATTGTTTGTACCCTGTACACCTGGCAATTGCTTGAGCTGGCAGCATGTACAGTTTGCAGAAGTAAAAGAGCTGGGGGAAACTGCGAGCTTGAAGAAATATGCATATATCTGCATAAACCTTAGGATCTCTTTAACTCGAAGTGCTGGGGTTAGCAAATTTGGTATGTAGATGCTGGTAAACCAAATGCAGTTGAAGGGTATTTGAATATGAAGTTATCTACGTTAAAAGTGGAGTAAAACTAGAAACAAAATTTGAGAAAAGGCCTAAACTAAGGTATGATTACCAATAATATTAATTATTATTACATGATTTTCTAGAGAAAACCACGAGCGCGAAGAAATATGCATATATCGGCATAGCCCTTTGGATCTCTGTAACTACTAGAGGTGGAGTTAGCAAATTTGGCATGTAGATGCTGGTAAACTTAATGCAACTTAAGTAACTTCTAAACTTGAGGCAGCTATTATAATAGAGGAGTAAAAGTCGAAACAAAAGTTGAGAAAAATATGTTTAATCTTCTTTTTGGGCTTGATAGCAAATGAAATTGAAGCTGTATCTGCGGCTTATTATAGATGTTTTTTCATAGTGGAAAAAAAGATGGAAGAACTGTAAATTTGCTAATAATCTGTATATATATATCTGTATAAACCTTTGGATCTCTGTATGTAAATACTGGGTCTACATAACTTAAGTTAGCTATGATATAGGGTGAATAAAACTGGAACAAACCGACTACTAATTATTATTTATCTATATTTATTTATATATCCACATAGGAATTCAGCTGAAATTGAGACACTACTCAGTGCTCATTACAGGGTATGGTTTAGTCTTAGCTTCACCTTCCAATTGGCAAAGGGTGAATTTAATAAATATGAAAAACATCAAATTATTTCAAATGCCCAAGTGTCTGTCTGTCTGTCTTTGCCAACGTCTGTTTGTCTGACAGTTGCACTGACAAACGCCTAGCGCGCACGAGAAATATGCTTGGCGCGAAGGAGAGAAGTGAGGTAAGGCAGAAGGAAGGCAAGGCGGTACAGTGGGGCGTGTGTTGTGGCACTGTGGTGCGCTGCTGCATAATTTTGCAATTGCTCTACAACAAATCGCAGTTGATTGTTTTACGTAGTCGTAGTTGGAGTTGCAGTTGTTGTTGTTGTTGTTATTGTTGTCGGGGCATAACAGCCTTAAAATATGCAACGAAACTTTGCTCAAAGCGTAAAATCAACTCTCGCTCGCAGCACAGGACACAGCACAGCGCAGCGCTATGCTGCCACTTGCCACTGGCAAAAGGAGCTTGCAGCCAAATAGGAAATCACAGCAACAACAACAACGTTGCCAACTGAAACGGAAATGCAAGGCATTCTTATGCATATCCTCTAAACAACAAAACGAACAGCCAAACAACAAGAACAACAAGTACAACAAGGAGAACAAGGAGAAACCAGTCAGAACTCTCCACGACTCGTTTGGGGAATTGTTTTTGCTTTTGCTGCTGCTGCTGCTCCAAAGGAATTTTTCATACGCAAATTAAATCCATGTACCATAGCCTGCCACGCCCCCCTCCAAAGCGTCTAGGCACATGCCTGCACAAATATTCATTACATAATAAACTAAACAGCAGCAAGAAAAGTGCGCAAAACAAATCAAATTGCACATAAAAATTTCAGCAATGCGTGGCATGCCGAGCTCTTGGACGAGAAGGGGTGGCAGCCAAGGGGTATTCCCGCAATATATTTCGGTTTATTTGTGTTTTAGCTCTTGTGGTGAAATCAATGACATGTAAAAACTCTAATTAAACGCACGTTTTTGGCGCCCAATGTTCATTTCCGTCCAAGCCAAGGCCATAAAATGGCAAACACACTCACACACACACACAGACGCATTCTCATGCAACCAGCTACAGAAATTGGTATGGCTAATGTTGGGGAAATAATTGAAGGGGTCTTGGGCCATATGATATACGACTAGACCAACCGATTCGCAGCCATAATTGAGCGGGTAAATAAATGGATTTCACTCGGCGAATGGTTGAATAACATTTGAATAACAGTAATATAAGGGTATTGTGAAAAGGTTGATTTAATTTAGCAGGGATGCACTAGAAGCAGCAGTAAAAATGGGCAATAAAATGCGATTTAATTTGGGGGTTTTCGAGTGTCTAATGGCAACGAAGAAAGACTTTCAAAGTATTAGAAATATAACAAAATGGGAGTAACTGATTAAATATTAATAGCCTGTGCTAAAAGGGATTCACCTGCGCTGTGCAAATATGTATGTAACAGGAAGAAAGAGACAGAAGAAGGCATACCAAGTGAATATACCTAAGATAACATCAATAGCCGAGTCAATGTAGTCACATCCGTCCGTCTGTCTGTCTGTATGAACGTCTATATCTTGCTCACTATCAAGGCTAGATATATCAAATTTGGCTTGTACTTTTTCGTATACCATATACAGCTAAACTGTCATTCCAAATCGGTATGCCACGCCCACCGCCAATTCAAATTGAAGCGAAGTATTTAAGTGACAACTTACGGCACACACATAAATGATTAATATAGCTTATTGGATAATAAACACAAACATAATACATGCTTCATATAATTATTTATTATTATTATAGTCAGTAGGAATCGAAACATAATACATACATATATAAAAATATTAATATTATAAATAAAAAGTAAAATATTTAATAAAGATTTTAATAATTTTCTCATATATTTATATATTTTGATATGCAGTCAAACTTATCAACCAACCCATTTATAATCATTTTTTTGTATATGAATTCATTATATTTTCAACTTATTTGCTAATCTTTAACCCGCTTCACACATCCAAAGCGAAACATTATCTCTCTCTGTGGCCACCCTACCCTGGCGCTTAACTCCAGCACTGAACCCTTTGACCAAACAACAACAAATAGCCCCTCCCCCCCTCACAACAACTATATGAAAATTTATCATCATTAGCTTGGGGTCCTTTCCTGCCCCAACCCTCAAAAATACCATTTGCATAGTTCTAATTCCTTTTACAGCGTGGAAAAATGGGGACTGGTAGAGCAGAGAGGGGGAACTAAAACGGAACCTACAACCCATTAACCACAACAACTCAGTTAGTGTTTGTCGCGTTGCCAACTAAGTTTTGCTGGACTGGCTTTGGTTCTGCTTTTGCCACTTCATCGGACCCTAAAAGAGAGTCCTGAAAGAACATATAATACAAATTATATTGTTTTGTATTTATGGCATGTGGCGTAGAATTTCTTTTACAGCTTTTTAACATGTAAATTCGATTTTTAGTGTTCGCACACACAACACACGGGGTGAGCAACAAACAAACAAACACACACACACACTCACACACCTTAATTAAATTTCTAATTATTGTAATTAACCACATTAATATGACCTCATGCGCACCCTAATTTGCTAAAATTCCCAACCTTCGCGCCGTGCTGCGACTGCTCGACGCGACTTTGCCGCGTAAAATTGTGTAGAAAATTGTCGGTAAACATTTTTACAGTTTATTTGCAGAGCGTGGCGAGCGACTGTGGCATAGAACTACGCCCAGTGTGGCAGCCCCCTTTCCATTCCCCTCCCTGCTCTGTGCTCACCTGGCCAACCATTGCAAGAGACCATCGCAGTCTATACATGTGGTTGGTCCAACGTGCGCTCGCTCTGCGGTTCCTTGTTGCCTTTTATTATATGGTTCACGGCTATTGTTCGTGCTGTTATATACCTGTGAAACCGTGTGTGTGACCATGGGGTAGTTAGAATTTCTAAACAATATGTTTATATTATATTAGATGGTTATTTTTTGTTGCCATCCAAGAACTGTTGCATGATAGCCTAAGCGACATTTGTTGCCAACATTTGGCATACTCCGAAATCGGTTGCACTTTCAACTTTCACTGGATATACTCAAGTCGTGCACTCACTTAATCTTTACAAATCCAACTTATTTCTGATTGTTGTTGTTCTCGCAGCAGTTCTTGTTGTTGTTGTCGGTTTCGTTGGCCAGCGGTTGGCCTTAATGAGGTCATGTGTGTGTTGGTTGGTTGTGCGACGTCGGTGATTATGATGGCATGAAATTAACATTTAATTTGAGCTGAGCTAGAGCGCCACCTAGCGACGTTGGGCAGCTCTCCTTCCATGTGTGTGTATGTGTGTGAGAGAGAGTCTTTGTCTGTGCGTGTGTGTGTGCTTTTGGCTAATTTATGCCGCTTGGCCCCATAGACGTCTGAATGTGGCATCATTAGAGGCAACTTTGTGGTCCCGGACGCGCTCCATTGGACAATGGCATATAATTTATGTTTGTCTTAGCAGCTGCTTGCGAGGCCTGTTCACACACATTCACACACACACACACACAGTCACATAGACACACACACACAGACAGAACTGGGTGGCGGGGCAACAAGTATGACGACCAACCAGTTAAAAGTTTTGCGGCCAAAAAGTTTTGCTTGTCTGCGTTTAAGCTGCGACCAGACCCAAAGCCAGATTCCCAGTTGTCCAAAAAACAACAAAAACACGCGCATCCCACTCTTTCTCCCCCCCCTCTCTCCCCTCTCTCTCTCATCCCTCTGTCACTCTCCCCACCCTCCCTCGGGGGACTTCTGCAGGCTGGCAAAAGTTTCTTGGCTTATCAATGTGCCCGTTGCCGTGTGGCTCTTTCACGTCCGGCACGCCCACTATCTGCCACCTATTTCTATTGAACTGAAGCAGCTGCCACGCCCACCCACGCCCCGTTCTACTATTTGAAAAATAAAACTGCAGCTAGCAAAATTATTATTGAAAAGATGGCAAATATTGAGCGCATGTCAGTGGCAAAAGTTGCCTACCAAAAATTCCATTTCACTGTCTCTCTTCCTCTCTCTCTCTCCCCTCTCTCTCTGTTGCCCTCGCTTACTATTGCCATCTCTTTCTTTAGTTTCTCGCTTACATCTCGTTGTGCTGCCGGCTGCGTAATATGCCCTTCGTTATTTATTAATGAGGCTTAAGCAGCGTCTAACATTTCAAAGCCCAACGACCCCCAGCCACAGTACAAATACAAACACACACACACACACACACAAGGGGAGACACACCCGCACACACACAGACAAAATAGTAAAAATGTGCGCACATTAAATATTAATTTCCATTTGGAGACTGATAAGAGAGCGCAATTTCCTATGATATACTGCGTGTAGGCGTGGCAAAAACAGTTAACCAGAGCAGGCATAGAAAACTTTTTCACGCTGTCTGTCAAAAGGTCACAAAATGCCACAGGAAGCTTTCAATTAGCAACCGGACAGGCAGACAGACATGACAGACAGCCACGACAAGCCGGGCAGAAAAGTTTATACAAATTTAGCTAATCTGAATATTGCGGAAATTATATGGAAGTATTATAATTAAATTAAGTTATCAAGTATTCATTCTATTTACTTAGTAAATGTTGAGGGAAAACACTTTTATGTTTTATAAATGGAATTATTTTAATCGCAGAAGTTTTAATGATATTTCCGTTAAGATATCAGTTTGTGTGGAGAACATTTTACTGAAAATTAGAGAGATATTTTCTTGTGAATAAAATTGAAATATTAAGGATATTTCGAAAATTGAAATTATTTGTACAGAAATGAAACTACTTTGAAAAGCTCTTTTATTTAAACACAACTTTAATGGAAGCCTTTTTTGCTTAATGCAATCAATTAACTTGCAAACTTGCTATACTCCAAGCGGAAATTATGTTGATACTTGAAACTTGAAAACTTAAGTTGAAATAATTTGAGTTCTTTGTGCTTTCAAGATCAATTCCTAAGATGCAATAAACTTTTATATTTAATAAGACCTTCAACTGATGCTTTGTTTTAGCATAAGGTATGATCGAACATATAAGAAAGCTGCTTCTGCGATCGACTTGTATATTTAAAAAGAACTTTAACTGATCCTTTATTTTAAGATATTTCCTAATTTAAGATCGATCATAAAGAAAAGCTGCTTCTGTGATAAACATTTATATATAGAGAGCTGAAGCTATTTGCTTTCTACGCGAATTATCTAAACTTTCGTTGATATTTATAATTTCCGAACATATAATATGTACTTTTATTAGATACTTCCCATATATTAATGAAGACCTAGATCAACAGATAATTATATATTTTGTGAATTCAAATGTTTGGTACTTTTAATGAGTTAAGATTGAAAATATAGAAAAGGGCTTTAACTTAATGCAATCAGCTAAATTGAAAGCTTTCTGTACTCTTTTAGCCTTCGTTGATGACACCAAAATTCACTTCACATTATACTCTTACCATATAATAATGAAGTCCCTATTAAAAATGGAACATATTCATATCTAGCACTTTCCTTCCGCTTCCATTGTCTCCCATTGACAATCATATCCGTTAACACCCAACGACAGAAGCTGTCCTATTTGTAGTGCTTCGTTTCTTCGTCATTGACCCAAACAACACTTCAGTATTTCCGCTGCAACAACAGGAACAACAAACAGAACTCAAAGTGGGTGCAAAGCACAAGAATAAAGAGCGAACCAACAAAGTTTAAAAAAAAGGCGATAGAAAAAAGCAAAGAAAGGCAAAGAAAACCGGCAGACAAATTCCATGAACAAAATGAAATGTCAACAGTAAATTTACCTTACACTTTGCTATTGTCCAACATTGTTGTTGTTGTTGTTGTTGCTGGTCGGTCTCTTGGTTTGGTTGTTGGTTTTTGGGCTGATTATTTTCTTTTCTAATGCGCTGAAAGCTCATTTTTCTTATTTGGGTAAAGATTCGCTCTTAATGGGATTTACAGAAAGAGGGAGGTAGAGTGAAAGAGACAGCAAACGAAATGTCTGCAGACGGTCGAGTGAATTGGGTTCGTAAGTTGGTCCTGGTGTGTAAAATGGCGCATAAATATGTTGAAAATGGACTTGCAGAATTTATTTACATAAAAAGGATTTTACAAATAAGCAGCACGCACAATACACACACCCGCACACACACACACGCAGACTGTGATTTGTGCCTTTGTCATTATTATAAGCGGCTGAGCGATCCCTTTTTTACATTTATTTATTTTCTTTCTGTGCCTTTGGCTGCTTGTTGCCTTGGTGACAGCTGATACCAGGCTGCCTCGTGGGGAGTAGGGGAGCATTGTTATTGAGAGCTGGCGTATCTGTTACACACATGGCCATAAATCTGTAGCCGATGCCAATTTTGTTAGGCGACACACTCGATTCAAATGTTGCTCCCCACATACAATGCGCACAGCTTACACTTTTGCACGTTTCTCGACAAAAGTTCATTTAAAATTTTCTGTCAGGGGCTGTAGACGATGCTAGGGGCGGCGGGGGGGGCGTAGTTAGGGAAGTATAGGGGGCATGGCAAAACAAAGTCGCGCACTAAGCAGCAAATCCTTTCATCCGATTTAAGTAAATGCAAACAAAATAAGTAAATAGCAAGAAGCAACACAGCCGCTCTCTGCACCCCTCCTGTCACTGCCCCCGGGCAGATACTTCTACAAAAAGGGGCTTAGCGCCTTGCCATGTCTTCCCTTCGCTCAGCCATGCCTCCTTGGGGCCCCTCTCGCCAGGCACTCGGGTGTGCTTGTTAAAACTTTAAGTCCATTTTACTTAACTTGGCTCCTTTCCCTGACAGTTGTAACTGTTTTACTTCTCCTGCTCAACTCTCAGCTATTGCTGTCTCGCTCACGCTGTTAATTTTTAAATGAACTGACATTTAAAGCCTTCAACTATTTAACACTCTCTTTTTTTTTAGTCCGTTTTTATACGTATTTCTCTGTTATTGACAACGCCTCTAATTGACTTGCATTGCTTTCATATCTATGTTCGTTTAACTATACTTCTCTCTCTCTCTCTCTCTCTTGCTCTCTTTCATGCTGTCTCTTGCTGGCTTTCGTGCCTGTTATGCCCTGTAATTAGTCAACTCGCTTAGGCACTCTTGCTATTGACACTCGTCCAGCAGAGAGCGCCATTTAAGTTTTTAATTGAATGTCATTTATATTTTTTTGCTTTCTACCTATTGTTGTTCTTGCTGTGGTCTGATTAGGGTTATAAATGGGCGTATAATGAGCTTAACGGACATGCTAACAGAGACTGAAAGAGACAGGCGCGAAATGGAATGATTTCTGTTCAAGGGAAATATAACACTTTTTAATTAGCCAAGGAATATTATAGGGTAATCGAAAGTAATTTATTGAATGAGTAAGAAAACTATATACAGAGGAGTTAGATATTGTATATAAAGTACATAAAAAATAATATAGTTATGCTCAAATCCGACATTCTCAACAAATAATTGATGAAAACGTTCAGTCTTTAACTATTAACAATCTGTGGTATTGATTACAAACTTACAAGACACAAGTAGTTTTTATCGAATATCGATATAAATCTGTTGCAACAAATATACAGTTGTATTATGAAACATTTCCATGTTCTAATACACTATCAAAAAGATAATTAAATAGAAAAAAAATCTTAACTTAAGCACAACAATTGCTCAAACTCAACTGAACTGGCTGTGAACAAGTTCGCTGAACATGCCCGCATTATTCTCATGCTTAAAGCAAACCAAACAAAACTTGAACTCAACTCAAGTGGCAACCCGAGCAAGTCAGTAGCAAACAGGAACCTCCTCTATGGGCCTCCCATACCTACTAGTCCAGGGCAGCATGCCAGGCACACTTGAAAAGTTGCCCATGGTCTCTGTGTGCGATATTTGCGCAGCTCGGCATAATTTCAAATTAATGCACTCAATGGCAAATGGTTTTCAGTTTTTCAGGTTTCTAGTTTTCAGGTTTTCCACTCAGGCCGCACACACACACACATATTTACATAGGAAAATGGGAAAATTTGCTTAGGCCTTCGTTCGTTCTCTTCGCTCTACCGACGGAACTGTAGCATCAATTTCTGCAAATGCAGCTCGAAAAATATGCCATAAGGCAGGCAGAGAGGGGGAGGCAAGTGGAATGCAAGGGAAACTGGAAACGGAACGCGTGTTTGCGGCTTTGCAGCAACTGCGACTGGTCAACGAAAGGTTCGAGGTCCACCATTAAAGCCACACGCAGTGGAAAATGCTGCAAAAAATGAAACCAAAGTTGTTTTCTCGGCTACCTCCCACACCCCTCCCCCCAAATTCTTGTTCTTTTACTTTTTGTTTTTTCTGGAATTGCTTTGACATTTTAACATTGTAGTCGTGAGATCCTTTTTGGCGTTGCTGTTGCTGTTGCCCCTGAAATGGCGAGGGCGTAAAATTGCCGTAACATGACAGCGAACAACTTGGCGAAGGTAGCTCAAAATGCGCTGCGAACACGCAAACCGCCCGCCAAAAAGGAGACTAAAAAACACATAGAGAGAGAGCGAGAGAAAAAAAAAAAGAAAACTAGAAAAAAAAGAACAAGCAGACGCAGTAAACCTCAAGCTAGAAACGAGGCGAAACTTCCCGGCATAAGCCAAGCATTTGCCTAATGTACTCGCGCAGCCCCACGTTGGGCGCCTGCTGGTGTTGACTTAGACACACGCACACACACACACACACACACACACACACAAACGCATGCAGACTTGGTGTGTGGGTGCAGGCAACGTTTATCAGCGCGCGCTAGAGGAAAGTTTTTCATAATGTGTGGAAAAGAACTTGCAGCAACCAAAAGGAAAAACTGTCAACTTGACACAGACGGTGTCTTTTTTCTTTTCGCAGGGTATGTGCACGCATTAAAGCGGGCACATTAGCTACAGCATAATACTATGTAGAACTAAGTAGTTAAAGGTTAGAGACGGGAGCGAAGCTTACGAGTCTAAAGTAATTTAACAACTTCGTTTGGAATTCTCAACCAGTTCAAGCGCAGCAGTGCTCAAAAGCACTAAGCACTTCCGGTAGGGCATCAAATATTCGTTGTAGTCATCGGCAATGGACAGCTCACATTTCTTATTGCCGTTACTGTTGTTGTTGTTGTTGCTGCTGTTGTCGGACTCGCTTTCGCTTGCAGCTTGTGCTCTGCTACTTCGCCCTGCCTACATTATTTATGCATTTTTCTTCGGCTGCTGCTGCTGCTGCTGGCTTTTAATAGTTGTGTCTGTGGCAATGTGTGTGTTTGTGTGGATGTGTATGGGAGTGTGCGTGTTTACCACATTGAAAAGTTTTCTTTGCAAAGTGCTTGGTACATGCGAGCGCGCAAATATGCCAAAAAATATGCTACACAAAAATCGCTCAAGTGCAAAGTTTTAACAATTGGAAAGTTTGCATCCAGGGTGCACTATACACAGCCAAGCAGCCTCCTCCCTCCTGCACCCCCGTCCCAGTCCAGTCAAGTACTTAGTTAGAGCGTCAAACACAAAATGCAAACCAAGCGACAGACCGGCATGCACAACGCGTAGGTCGCGAGGGGGAGCCAGGGCTGAAGATGGAGCAGAGAGGGTAGCGCGGTCTTGGGATGCGACGTGTGCTTTAAGTGCTGGTCACATGACTGCGAAAAGGAGCAGACAAAAAATAAACTTGTCCCCAATTTGTGTGCATGGCAGCAAAGTGTTGGAAAACGCCGCCGAAAAGCACAAAAATCAAATAAAAACAAAAAATGCTGCAGCAAAGTTTCGCTTGGTTTGTAAAAACGCTTTAAATGAACAACATAAAGCACGAGTAGTTCTTCTTTGTTGCCCCTCGACTAGTCGATTATTATGAAAGTTTTGAAACGTTGAGCAATGTTAATGGATTTGCAACATTCATGAACATGTAATACTAAAATGTTAACTAATTAGTTTGGAAAGTATTTTATATGGGGTAGAAAGGTATTACAACTTTTTTCCAGCTGTCTGTCCGTCGGTTTGAAAACCTAGTTCTCAGACTGTACTAGCTATGGCTACTAAGCTTAGTGTCAATATGTGTCATCATCATAGCATGCAGATCAAGTTTGTATTAGAATTTGAACACACCCCA
This sequence comes from Zaprionus camerounensis, assembly GCA_018904165.1. Lineage (NCBI taxonomy): Eukaryota > Metazoa > Arthropoda > Insecta > Diptera > Drosophilidae > Zaprionus > Zaprionus camerounensis. The sequence continues at coordinate 21,788,089 of JAEIFS010000001.1, read as the reverse complement.
TTCCGCCCCCGTAAAAAACCGAATTGCAAGCGAAATTTTAATGCAGCACAGTTCATTTTTAGAAATCACAATAACAATCAACGCCCAAATGATTTCTGAAATCGGATACTTAAGAAATCATTTTAAGAGTTTCTGATTTCCAAACCGCTCCCCAAAGTGTGCAACACAAAATGCGCTTAAGAAAGAAGTTATATATTTAAAATATAAATTTTATATAAATAAAATCTATCGTTTATTGAGTATTAACATAAAAGAGGCAACGGGTTGGCTTGGAAGGATTTTAAATATACATACACATAAATGTTAAGTAAAATAAAAAGTGTTCTTTAAATATCTACTGTACAAGTTCAACCAATGGTACAAAGTTTAATTCCATTTATCCTCTTATAAAGTTGCAATTTCTCTTGAATCAATGAAATAAATAAATAAATTCGCATTGACTTTAAACAGTTAGTTGACTGCGGCAGCTGTCAACCGAGCGAAAAGTTCAACTCGAGCCAAAGCAAATATGCCAACAAAGAGATATAGATAGAGACAGAGACAGAGACAGAGAGAGGAGGGAGAGTGGGCAAGGGGAGCGAGAGTGGGAGGTAAAAACAAAGTTTACTTGCCTGGTGCCTTGCAAGTGGCAAGTGGCGCCACCTGTCGACCAATGAGGTGTGAAGATGAACAGTCGCAAGTGTCTAAAGGCGTTATTGTTGCACATTCAACACACACACACACACCCTGATTCTCTCTGTGTGTGTGTAAAGCAAATACGTGGCAAAAACCAAATCAAATGTGCTGATATCTCGGCTAAGAGAGTCCTTCCTCTATGAGTGAGTGTGTGTGTGTGTGTGAGCTTGTGGCCTGCTTGCTACAGTTACCCCACCTCCTGCTGCTGCCGCTGCTGCTGCTGGCACACCCCACCATCAAGTGCTGCCTGTTGCCTGCACCTTTGTGGAAATCCAACAATGTCAACTATGCAACACAAAAGCGACAATGCCGTCGTCGTTTTGTCTGACAGTGGAGGCAAAAGCTGCGCTGCAGGCTCGCCTCCTTTTGCTGCTCCTGCTCTTTCCTGTTGTGTTGTGCCGCACAAAAATAGCTCGTTTCTCGCTTTCTCTCTTTGTTATGCCACTTCCCATTCCTCTACATCTACCCCCGCTCCCTCCTTGTTCCACTTTTCACCTGCTTCAGGTTGCTTTTTTATGTCCGCAATTTGCATTGGCCGCTTTGTCGACGTCTTTTGCACTTTTGCTTTTTCTGCACTGCGAAGAGGAAGAAAACGAAACAGGGGGGAGCAGAAAGACTGAGAGGAAGCGAGAGAGAGAGAGAGAGAGGGGGAGGGGGTAGCAAAAATAATGACATTAAAATGCGCATTATATTAAAGCCCGATTGCCCGATTTGCTAGCCGAGAAACGATCGACGTGCTCACAGCATTTGCACGTGCCTCGCTTGAACCTTAACCCCTTGACGCCCCCAGGGTTGGCGTGTAGCAGTGCCACAACATGCAAACAGGCTAAGCAACAGCACAAGCAACAACAATAGCAGCAACAACAATGAAAACATTGACTGGTAAACTACTTGAGTTTTATGAGAGCAGTAACCCGCTGTGCACCGCTCTCCCTCCCGGCACGCCATCAATTGACAATTATGAGGCCACGCCCATTGCCGTGCTCATAAATTTTGTAATTATTCCCCTGCGTGCCCAAAGAAACAGCCCAAAAAGAAGGAACGAAACTACAAAAAATAAAACGAACCAACACACACGCAGGCTGCATAGCAAAAGCCCCAAGAGAAGAGGGAAGTAGAGTGGGAAGGGGGAAGGCGCAGGCTTTTCATGACAAGGATGGGGCCATGAAATTTTGGTTATGAAAGCGGTTTATGATGAGTGTGTATGAAATATTGAAATGTGTACTGGAAGGAAGAAGTTTCATTTACTTCGAGTATACTCAAGCTAGTCCGAGTAGTAATTAATATTATATTTTAAAAGATCTGTGGAAAACCATAAACAATTTGGCGTGTTTTAAGTAAAGAGCGTATAATAAATATAATAATTTATATGGGAAAAGACCTTAGCTAAATAAAAGATTACATTATACTTTATGTTATTAATATCGCAGGAGAACTTCGAGTCTGAACTTCTACAAAATGCAAAAGTACAAGTGACATTAAAGATATATGGCAAACTTGTTATGGAAGAAATTATCAATTGTAAATAAATAAATTGTTCATAAATAGGAAATTGAATGCTAAGAAGCCAATCGGAGAACTATTAAGAAAATTAAATTATGTTTATATTGCAAATATTAAATGAACTTTTCAACTAAGCAGCGACTAAACGTGCAAACAATCACCCAGGGGTGCCTAAGGAGGCAACCCCATCTTCTTTCGTCTACCCCTTGACGTCTAAATGAAATAAATGAAGTTTATTGTCACGCACAGCGCCTGCGAGACGCGTCTGGGTGTGCGTGTGTCTGTGTCTTGTCCCTCTCTCTCTGTCTCTCACACTCTCTGTCGGAACAATTTGAAGGAATGCAATAAAAATTTCATGTATTTAGAGGCAGCGCACCTTAATTGATTAATACAAGCGCCGACCCGAGACTGGAAAAAAGGTAGAGAATAAATATGTATATAAAACAATAAGAGGCCACAAAATTGTGGTATGGAAAAAAGAAAACGAACGAAAAATAAGAAGAGGCACAAACAAATTAATTAAAAAATGCGTTGTCTGCTTTTAGGCTGCGTCTTAGCTTCCCCTGTAATCCCACGAACCCTTCCTCAGCTGGTAAAAATAAATAAATTGTACTTAAAGAGGCTTCTGAGTCGCCGCAGTGCAGCCATAAACATTAATTAAAAGTTTTGACCCTTTGCCACGGCATCAGCGCGAAGGGGTGTAGGGAGGAATGGGGTGTAGGGGAGGCAGCTGTCGCTCATCAGCTGCAATATTCATGTGCAGCAGCCGCATAACAACAGGAGCAGCAGCAGCAACTTTCAACTACAAACTACTACAATAAAATGCACTCAAAATTGTTGCTGCGCGTCGCTAAGCGGCGTCCAGCGCGACGACGGCCTCAGTGGCCTTATTTGCCCCGTGTAGAGCGCGCGCTCTCGAAAATTACGAGTTAAGCACGACACACACACATACCTGTACACACACACTCAGCTACAACTCATATGAGTCATGAATCATTTAGCGCACACGCTGTCCGAACTTTTGCCCCTTTTGGCGAATGAAAACTGCCCGTGGATTTTGCAGGGCGCAATTGAAAAGCATCCAACGACAACTGCAAGCTGCAGCCATATAAAGCTGCACTTAATGTCGTCTAGCAGAATGAATTTAATAACGGCTAAATAGAGCAAATATTTGGACAAAATATTAAGAGTTTAAAAAGTCTAACATACTTTTTTGGGCAGCAGCTTGTGTGAGTAATTGAAAGTAAGTTTCGCTGATTAAAATGACTATTTAAAGAATACAAGGTATTTTATTAGTTAATAAAATAATTATTATTTATATTTCCTTAAATTCCGCAGGGTATTGCACTAGTCTATCAACTCTAAAGCCGCCAATTAAAACCGGTTCCGTTGCTGTTTTTTGGCTGCTGTCGAAATTTGTTCGCTACAAGCAAAATATGACACGAACATATGGCGCTGGTCAGCTTATGGTGTGTTGGCGTATGTGAGAGTGTGAAGGAGCGAAAGAGACGCAGTGAGCGTTGAGCGAAAAGAAAAGGCAGCGTGTAGCTGGCACAATTTTCAGGCGTCTGCTCGGTTAGGTGGAAACAAACAAATAGACAAAAGTGGCCAACAAACAGCACTCTTTCTCACTCCCTCGCTCCCTTACTCTCTCTCTCTCTTTCTCTTTCTCTTTCTTCCCCACACATTGAGAGACTTAATTCAAGAGAACCCAAGCGAACCAGCGAAGCGTTAAATTAACATTTTTTCTAATTAAACCGGCAGCAAGTGGCATATAAAAAATTTGTGCAGTGGCGGCCAATGCTGCCGTGCCACAACTTGTGGCACTTAAAAAGTGAAGTAGCAAAGATTTGCATAATGTCATTGTCATTGCGAGGCTACAAATTGGAGAGACAGAGAGAGAGAGCAAGTCCAGTGGATTGCAAACAATTTCGGAAATGTTTAAAGACTTGAAGCTGTGAATTGGTTCTAAAAAAGAAAGCTAGAGGCATGAATAAAGGTGAATTAAGTTGAAGCTGGAATGGATATGAAATACTTTAGAAGAAGATCTTAGATAAGACTTAAGGTTTCCTCTATATTTAGGAGAGTTAAGAACTTAAGATAAATATACAATTATCATATTTGTTATCAATAGGCAGATAAGTTAAGTCAAGTAATAATGCACAAAATGGAAATCTAACGTCTTCAAGGCGATTCAGTCGTTTCAAAATGCCTACTTTGAATTGGCTAGTCAGCTATTTTTGTGTTTAGATCTAACAAATGACATTAGATTTCAGCTTTATCTTTTAACAAGAGTCAAAGTGCGCCCCATTTGACCTGCTGCCTTTGCTGGACAATTGGCCAAATGAGCAGCGCAGGCCAAATGCGAATGCGTTTTTATTAATGCCGCATATCATTAGATCAGCAAACAGCTACCAGCACACACACACAAAGAGACAACCACACCCCCTGCACACACACAAACACAAAGAACACCACACGCACAGGCAGCATAAGTAGTACACGCTCTTAACTGCCCCGAATGATGCTCAACAATAATAATGCTTTGGCATTTATCACACTTGCTATTTGTTGTTAATGTTGCAGTTGTTGTTGTCGTTCTTGTTGCTGGCCAAGTGACCAAGCAAAGTGGCTCTAAAATTTCAGTGGCAAAAAAAGCGCTTCGCATAGAAAGAAAACCTCAAAAGAACAACAACAACAAAATGAGAACGTAACGCAGATAAATAAATGTGGCAACAACAAAGAGCAAAGCCCCATAAATCTAAATAACAAATTTTTACGAGAAACGAGACCATAAATAAGATGTTACAGTCTGCCCCAGAGAGCCTAGCGGAAAATAGTGTAGAGAAATGCCCAGATGAACGGACAAACAAGCACCATTCACCATCCCCCTCCCCTGGCACCAAGTGGCAACAATTCCTAAGAGTTCTGTTAATTTAATATTATTACTTTTCATTACAACTGGCCTGCTTCAGTGTGTGTGTGTGTGTGTGTGTGTGTGTGTTGGCTACAGCCAAATGCTGTTAGTTTCCTTGGCCTCTTCAAATGTCAACACATAAAAGTCCAAGACCTCTGCCACCTTAGCAAGGGAGGGTCATATAAATCAACATTTATCTGCCGCCATCGCCGACAATTGAAAATGACAGTAAAATGTTGCGAGTACTTCTTCAATTCTCCGCCTAATTACCTAATTATTTAAGATATTATATTTCCCCCATTTTATCTTTATTTTTATCTTTAATTGTTTGGCTATGTATACCTTTTTTTATTAAATTATATTCTTTTAATTTAGGAGGTTTATTTTTTTTATGTTGTACTAGTTTAGGTGTTTATACTGTAATAGTAGTAATTTAGTAATTTAGCTAAAGAACGATTTATTTATGTTAAAAATAGATATTCTAGGTGTGGTTAAGAAACTGAAGTAGGTAGAGTAGAAATAATTGCTTTAGCGGACGAAATGAGAGAGACTCTTTGGGTACCATTTTCATACTCTTCGCCCATTGAAAATAATAGAATATAGAAACAGCAGGAGTCGTGGCAGACCCCGAAAATTAGAAATATTCTTAAACAGGATCACTAGACTAAGCGATTGAGTCATTACTGTATGCCAGTCCGGATGTCTATGTGAATATACAAATGTCAGCTAATATAAGAGACATTACCTATGCTTAGCTCACTAGAACCTTTTTCTTATATATTGCAATCCCTAAACACAGAAGCGAAAAGCGCACTGTAGGTTAATAAATGTTTGGTTTATTTGAAAATTATTAAATTGGAGCAATTACTATTTTGGTGATCCTTTTTTCTGGACAATTTAAAGTTGCAACATTTCACTATTATGGGGCCACTGAGGTCAAAAATAGTACTTAACTACCCTAACAAGAGTTAAAGCTAGTTTCCGATGATGTTTGTTGTTGTTTTTATACCCGCTATCCATACGGTAGAAGGGTATTATACATTTTTGACAACCGAAAATGTATGTAACAGGCAGAAGGAGGCTGTAACTGTATACATTCTTAGTCAGCATTAACAGCCAAGTCGATTTATCCATGTCCGTCTTACTTTCTGCCTGTCTGTCTGTCAGTCCGTAGGAAAACCTAGATTTTTTGCATGCAGATCAAGTTTAGATTTAGATTTTACTTTAGCGCCCGTAAATTGATAAAATCCGAATTCTAAGCGTAATTTTAATGCAGGACAGTTCATTATTGGTTAACAGAATAACTATCAACGCACAAAAGATTTTTTTAAAATTTGGTTGCAATCGGATAATTAAGATAGAAGTTATTTAAGAAATTTTAGATATGTACTGATTTCGAAGCCCCTCCTTGAAAGTATGCAATACAAAATACGTAAAACATTTAATTTACATACTGAAGAAATCGTTTAGGTCAGGTGTGTAGAGGGAATTTCACAGTCGAGCGCACACGAATGTAGAATGAAATCAAATCGAAATCAACAACAAAATTGAATTGTTACTAATGTAGACAGGCCATCTAACCTCACTCTGTTCGCAGCAACCAAACTTGGTTAACGATTAAACGATTCATGACATTTTATTTATGTACATTTTGAGTTGACATTTAAATATTTACAAATTAGATCATTTGGAAATAGTTTTTAGTTTTTCCTCTTTTATTAATGCAGAGACAACCCCATGGACGTGTTAGCCCGCTATCTCGCGGGCAGCACCTTTCACACCGTGGGGCACCTCATTGCATTTTTCGGCTAATAAACAAGCAGCAGAATGGGGCACACAGCAAAACAAACACACACACACACACACATAGAGGGAAAAAGAGAAAAGGAAAGCGCAAAAACGTGAAATGGAAAGCGCAAAAACAACAAGAGACAAAACATTGCACATCCTGTTGGACGAGCCGAGTTTTTTGCACACTTTTGTCGCACCTCGCATTGCATTGGTGTTGGTGAGCGTATATTAGAGAGAGCACTATGTGCAGCTGTATGTGTGTGTAGTTGTATAAACCATTAAATTGAAATTTATGCGGCACTTTGCCGCGTGAAATGTTTGTACAACTCGTTGCGGGCTGCGGCTTTTCAGCCAGCCTGCCTACTGTAGCAACCCCCACACACCACACACCCCACTCCACACTCCTTCCCTGGGCTAACACGACTTCTGCTGCAGTGCCATAGGCGTTGACAGAGCGACAAACCGTTAGACAACATTTTCAGCCGTCGAAAAGGGGATGGAGATTGGGGTAGAGAGTTGGGGCAGATACTAAAACATATGCAAAACTGTTTGCTGTTGCATGTAAATGGTTTTTTGTGACCCCCTCACAACCCCGCCCATTCCTTTCTGACTCCCTTCGATGGCATACGGAAACGTTTGCCAGCTAATTTGTCGTTTGTTTGAAATTATGACATGGCAATTGTCTAGCATCGCACAGACCGAAAAGGGTAAGGAAGGAAGGGGGTCTGAGTGAAGAACTCTATTGCGATGTCTATCCCATAGATACCTCTCGCAACGTGCACTGTGCGTAACGCAACTCATTTTGGTATTTATTATACTGATATTTTTTTTGGTTTTCGCAACAAGTTTTAATTAATTTGCCACAACTCCTGCTGGCAGGCTCGGATTCAGTTACCCCCCAAACTCCCACCCCCCTACCTCCTGCCTGCTCTACGCTCCACAAAAAGTTGATGCTACGATAATTTGAAAAGTTTTCGCTTAGACAGCGACAGCGGCAACATCGAAAAGTAGGTAGAATTCGCTGCCACTCGCTGCCGCTCACTCCATTCGTGCCCCACTCCCTCTTCCACTTTAGCTCTACCACTCTCTCCCTCTCTCTCACTCACTCTCTCATTCCTAAAAACAGAAACCGGCAAACCGAGCCAACTATATGAATACGACATGCTATATTAAGCCTCAAATAAATGCAGCGCCATAATTAACATATAGCAAAAGTTTCGCCTGCGCTAAGCCATAAGCTGTGCCCACCTCCTCCCTCCCTATCCTGTGCTCGCTAAAACCTACTACCAATATCATCGCACCCCCTTACTGACTGATGAAATATGGCCAGCTAGAAAGTAGTTTGACTCTCGGCGAGTTGTGTGCGCGGCTTTTTCGCAAAAAGTAATTTGAAATTTACAACTTTCAGTTGATTGAGCCAAGAGTCAGAGAGCGAAAGGTATTTCGATGTAAAGCTGCATCAATCGGGAATTAATTGCAGGCGAATGAGTTTCCCATTAATTGCCTTCTCCCTCAACCTCTTAAAAGCCATAACACGGGGAAACTTTAGTGAAACCTGCAAGGGAAATACGTAAATACAAGTTATCTCCAGAGAGTTTCAATATAAGCTGCGGGATTTGCATATATAACTAAACTGAAAAGCTTATGGAAAACTTGTGATGAGTTAAGAAATCATATTGGCTAAGCTGAAGTTGATGGAGGGGAAAATAGTGAGGGAAATGAGAAAATTGTTTCTAATTTGTAATCATTTTTAAGAGATAAGTAAAATCTATAATAACAATAGTTTGTTAATTAATCATACCATATGTATTATTATTAAATAAACGTATTCGGTTTTAAATTATATTAACATATTTATTAATTATATTTACATTTTTATGGAATTTAAAGATGATTTTCTATGGTTATAAAATATATCTAATTCTTTTTTTTTTAATTTAAGGCAAAGCTTTATAAAATATTTGAATATAATAGAAAACCCAAAATAAAAATCTAACATCGGAATGCCGAAGATTCTATACCCTTGCAGGTTCCTATATTCTTTGACCGTTCCTATTTTAGTGATATATAATGTTGTAGTATTATGTGTAACTTTGATTGGCACTGATAAGTTAATTTATTTTTAAAATCAAAATTGGTTTGCATAGAAAAACCAGCATTTCAGCTGATAGTTCGTATGTTAGCTATATCTTATATTGATCCTGTTTTTATGCACTTTTATAGGCATTTTAAATACATATACAGAATGTAGTTCATTTTCTTGGAATATTTAGTTTGCGTTGCAACAGACGGACACACGGATATACAGACACGCGGACAGGGTTAGATTTAGTCTAAAAGATAGAATGTCTTTAGTTTACGGCAATGCGTGCTGTTATCAAGCAGCGGAACTGCAAGCTCTTTCACATTGATCTCCAAGCATCTCAGATACCTTTAACTGAACTTGGAAATTGTGTCTTGTATTGAGAGCATTTTGAGATCTTGATGTAGAACAGTGTTATGGACATAAAAGACCACACTCGCTAAAATACGCAAACCGCACTAAATTTTAAAATGAACCAATTTGTTCTCTGTACATAGAACATATCATTTACTAATTCAAATTCAAGCCAAAAGTCAAGAACTTATAAAAACTTAAAAGAACTAAGTCAGAAATATATAATATAGAAGTAAGTACACACTTGATTTGAACATTCTTAAGCCTATCCTGATAAGTTGTTCACTTTTCTTAGACATAGTAAGAAAATAAACGGCTCTTAGATGGTATTTAATATTTAAATATATTCTAGTTTTTTTTATAGTATTTCTTTGGTTTATACTCACGGACTGCATCGACGGTCGCTGGGGTCCAGATAAGCAACAACGCTACAAGGAAGGTGGCTGCGACAAGGGAGGCTGCCATCTGCAGACCCATTATTTATGTATGCGCAACGGGTTCAGTTGAGGGGGGATTTGGGGGGAGGAATGTATGTATGGAATGTGCAGGAGAGCAGCAGGAGCACTGTTGAGAGTGAGAAGGACAACAACAAGTTCTGCAGTTATCTTCTCAAATAGCTCTCTGTTTGCGCTCTCGCTCTAGCGCGTGCTCGCTCTCTTTTCAGTTCTTCTCGCCTTGTCAAGCCGATCAGACTTACTCTCTTGGCTGTGGCTGACTAAGGCTCTCTCGCTCTTGCTCTCTTTCTCTCTCACCCACTTGCACTCTCTCAAATGTTGCGCTCGTCTTGGCAAAAATGCACGCGCTGAGCAAGAGAATCAACCGAGAGTTTCATAGCGTTGAGAGTTTTGTTGAGTGTGTGTGTGTTGTGTGTGTTTTAAATTGTTGTTGTTATTTAGTTTTTGTTGTTTTTAAAGGGTTTTAAAAGTTTGCGATTGAAAGTGTGTGTGTTTGTTGGGTTCAATCGTTAGTCAGATACATTTTCGCAAGCCGAAAATCATCGGATATTACAAGATGTGTGAATAGATGCGATGTCATCATCATCATACAGATCAGATCAGTAGGGATTATCGATGTTATGTCACGCCCATTTCGATAGCATTATACGTGGGTGTTGCAAGCGTGGTTGTCGATACATATCGATAGTGTGTGATCGATTTAACATTGTGTTATCGATGGTTTTCGTGGTTGCAACAATTCCAATTTCATTTTCAGCGGGATTATCGTTGTAGTTGTTGTCGTTGCCATGTGGAGGGAAGCTGTTGTTACTAGACGAACAAATTTACCTGCTTAAAGTTGAACTAAATACTTAGGGGGAGCTCTTAAACATAATATTGATATATGTATGTATCGTGCTCTATTTATACAGTATAAAGATATGCAGTTTTATATGGTTTTATTGATTTATTTTTGTATTCTCATGTGCCTGTAAAAGAAAAGAGAAAGAGAGCGTCACATGTTGTTGCTGTTGTTCTACAAGCTTAACATTGACATCCTTTTGCAGGACATCGAGCAGAAGCGACCTTTGTGTGTGCGGTTTTTTGAGCATTTGCAAATCTCTTTGACTTGTTAAGCTGAAGCCCGAAAGCTGTAAAAATAAAAAAAGAAACGAAACCAACTTATGTGCACACATGTATGAACATATGTACATGTTTGGGTATTATAAATGTATGTATTTCAATGCTTGACAGTTGCCCCTTAAGCGTCTTTTAAGCAGGCAACAGGAGATCAAATGTTGCAACTGCTATGACTAAACTGCGGCTAATGACAGCTGAATGCTTCACATGATTTTGTCAGCGAAATAGCGAAATAACAAGTACAAGTCGAACTTAAGGAGTCTTGGAATACTTTGTCGTAGTAAGACAGAAAAGGGAGATTACATTCCGTTTGACTATAACTGCATTGAATATTCATAGCTGAGTGTGCATATTTATGTGTACCTATTCTTTGTACTCTACTTTGTTTATTTGTTTCAAACACACAGAGCTACATCGACTAAGTTCATCATGCTGATCAAGAAAGAATAGAAATATGTAGGCTTCCAAATCTACTAGTTTCTTTGTCTTTAAACAGACTAAGAAACGCGTGATCAAGTATATATAGAAGTTATCGTTATGGGTACCAAAAAGATAGTGAAACAATATATGATCTCCTTTGTACTTTTCTAAATCGACTTGGTTTCTAGGTGCCTATTCTTTATCATGCGGATCAGGAACATATATGAGTTATAGTTGTGGATAACAGTAAAATGTTATATAGGTATGTATTCTGTTATCTCAACTAGGTTCTTTATCTATAAACAGACAGAGCTGTATCGACTAAGTTTATCATTCTGATCAAGAATATATAGATATAAGTTATAGTCGTGGATACTTGGACGACACAAGTATACATATGTCTATTCTTTTGACAGGACTTGGATCTTTAGTTATAAACAGAAGAAGGGTGTTTTGACTAAGTTTATCATTCTGATCAAGAATATATATATCTTAGTTATAGTCATATTAATGCATAAGTACTTTTCTAACTTGACTAGTTTCCTTATCTATAAAGAGACAGTGATGTATCGACTCAGTTCATTATGCTAACAATAATATATACTTTATTTATAATTTTAATTATGTGTTGCAGAAGCTTCTCTGTTCAATTAACAGACTGTCAATAAAGCTAAACTCTAACAATAATTATTATAAATGCAACAATAGCTAAAACCCGCTAAAATGTAGCTAAAAAATGTAAAGCAAAGTACAAACGAAGATAAGAAAGTTTCGTTTTCGAAATGTGCTTGAAGAGGTGTCGAAAATGCATTTGCTTAAGACTCCAACGAGAAAGAAAACAGTCCAATTAACACGCGCTGCACTCAATTGAGTTAATCACAGTCGCGAAGCTAGTTAGTTGAAGGCATGCCTCGAAGGCAGCCAGACGTGGCAGGCAGCCTATCATTACAGCACCCCTGAGTCATTTCAACAACTATGCTGGCAATTAAAAAAAGAAAGAAACGCTAAAAAAAACAGGCCTCCCCTGGCATAGTTCGTGGACAGACAGGCAGAAGGACAGACAGCTTGGCGAGGCACTTGCCAAAAGGTAAATATGTATAAAAGTCACTGCACAATTGCATGAGTTCCGTTACTTTTGATTTCACCCCCTCCCCGCAGCACTCTCTGGCACTGCCTTGCCTTGCTGAAAGGTTCGAGGGGAGCCTGCCCACTTAGCGCAGGTAAAAAAAGGGGGCAGCAGCAGAAGAAAACAGAAAACAAGCAGTGGTCGCAGCTGATGGGAGTGCCACGCCCAGTCCACACTTCAATACATACACATATACGTGTGTGTGTGTGTGTGTAAGCCTTATGCACTTGTAAAAATCAATTAAACTTTTCAAGTGAAGTTATAATGGCTGCCAACTCGTTTTTTTGCAGCTTTCTTATTGTTTTCATAGCACTGCATTGTTGTTGTTGTTGTTGTTGGTGTTGTTGTTGTTGTTGTTGCTGTCGCTGCAGCTGCTGTTGTTGTTGCAGTTGTCAAAAGTTTTAAAATAATTGGATTTTTTGCTGTTGTTGTTGTTGTTGTTGTTGTTGCCATCGCACTTTTGCTGTAAGCACAGGCACGAACCCAACAAACGGAATACGGCAATCCTCCTGCCTCCCCCCTTTCAACTCACTAGCCACTCTTCCCCCCCCCCGTGCTATAAAAATTAAAATTTTCTTTGTTACTGACAGCAAGGTATAGACGAAGTCAGCAAGGAAGAAAGAGTGTGAGAGAGAGTGAAAGAGAGAGAGAGGGGGAGAGAGAGCGAGATAGGTTCTGCCACTTAATGCTGACTGCAGTCGCGTCGTCATCGTTGTGCATTGAGGGTATTACCCAATTTCCACTAAAGTTTTCAACACCAATTGCAGAACGTCAACAGCAGCAGCAACAATAGCTGCTGGTGGGCGTGGCCGATCAGCCGCCCACACCACACACAGCACTAAAGGAGGGTTGCCAAGTGCTTGCCATAAGGGAGAAACGTCGTCAAGTTGATTTAATGGATTTCTATGCCACACCACATGTGTGTGTGCATATGTTTTTATATATATCAATATATAGATGGGCCTAATATAGCGTAGCGCTGTCAGATCAAGATGTTTGCCTGCGCTATTTGTGTGTTTAATTTATCGAGGGTAATTTGGAGGCTTCTTTTTGGCAATCAGATTGTATCAGCAACTTTTGAAGTAGGCCAAAGTTTAAGGCGTAAGTTGTGTATTGATAGTGAAAGTCTAATAAAAACTATATAATGTTGCGCTCTAATTCGAAGGAAGTAAGTTCAGAATATGCAGAAGATCGTTACACTTTGTAGACACGTCTCTTTTGAAGGTAATTCCTCAACTTGCTCTGCACTTTGCAATATTTTTCTTCGTGTAAATAAAACCATACAAATTATTAACTAACTGCAGCTGACAGATAACTAAGCTGTGTTCATTTTGTTATATATTTTCCCGTATCTATACAGTCAAACTGGAAGCAGAAGGTGCTGACTTTTTGTCAATTAAGCTAATGACATCTGACAAGGCAATTCAGTGCGTGCTATCAATAAAAACAAAGGAGAGAAAATGTCATCGATGGGTCAAGTTGACATCACAAAGCCACTGACACGAGACGGGGGGGAGGGAAAGGAAACTTTACTTGTCACACACGGCGTATGCTTGTTATGCGCTCGAAAGAGTTTTCTCTCGTGTGTCCGTGCTGTGCTGCTGTTGGGTTTAAAGACGAACCAAAGAAATCTGCGTACGAGCCACAAACTTCATTTAAATTTTGTTTTGATAGACATACACAGAGGGGGAGCGGGAGAAAAGGAGGTGGGGAAGGAGAGAAAGTGTAAGCAGAGGGAGAGCAGCAGCAGCAGCAACAGCTTTTCTCTTAGGACGACTCCTCCTTGCAGCAGCTGTCGTCGCAGTAGCTACATTTTTTGCTTTGCTATATAGCTCTTCTACTTCTCTCTCTCTCCCTTTGCCTCTGTCTCTCTAATAAAAACACTTGACACCGAAACGAGAAAAGTTGCCTTAACGAAAATGAACAAAGAGAATGTTCTGTGGATTTTGCCGTTAGTAAATGAAATGTAATGCACTCGAGAAATACTTTCGAAAAGGAAAACACGAGAGAGAGAGAAATAAAAAAATGTGATGATGAAGAACCTGCTGCAACACCTGCTTTAACAGAAAATGGGAAAACAAAGCGCAGTTGGGAAAACTCACTAACAATATAAGCTGCACATAACTGAGCGGCTTTTCCTGGGCTTAACGGCAAATTATCTCCATGACAAACAATCAATGCTGAGGAAAAGTAGCTGCAACAGCGAGAGGGAAGAACCAAGGACACAACACCATGCGAAAGGGATCGAAAAGGGATGCCACAATAAAAGAAGCACAAAAGCAGCACAACAAAGTAACGGCAGCTTCAAAGCTCTAGCTTTGCAATAAAAAGAAAACAACAAAAGAACACAAACTAAACTGGAACAATGCACGAGTATTTACAGTCTTAATGCGGCAACTAAATGTTTTTACCCTTTAGCTAGCCCCTTCTTCCCCTTCCTGCTGCTGCACTTCCCTTATTCCCCAACTGAGTTGATTACAAAGCTAGTGCAAAGCAGAGCGTGTTTTCTTGACTTTGCATGCTGCTGCACAAAAATCTTCATTCGTATGGAAATTGAAAGCGCCTCAAAGCGGACTTACAAAAAATGTTGCATACTTTGAGGCATCTTCTATTTCGATTTCTGAATTTGTAGTCTTGTTCTCTCAGCTTTACTTTACAGCCAACGTGCTGACTCAGTTTTAATCTGTGCACAAGGTTTTGCCAAAGTGAAAGAGGAAAGTGCAGAGAAAGCATAGGGAAGCTATGGATTTAATAAGAATCCTTAATAGTTTATGGTATATACTTTTATATCATTTTGATTGGATTTAGTTGCAATATAGCTAACTGTAGCCTTATCTTCATAATTATTTCTTTAAATAAAAAGAAAAAACAAAATATACTAGATAACACCTTGTTATGAACCACTTTTTAATCATTAGTACCTAACACATTTTGTCTATCTGTCCATGCTGAACTGTCTAATTATAGACTTTCCCAGCAACTTAATGTACATTTGCTATTTGTACGATTTCTACTTTTTATTTCTCTCATCTAACGTCATAACAATTGAAATACTGCGAATAATATGATGCATTCTCCAATATATTAGCACTGCTTTTGTATCAAAACATACTTTATTCGACTACTCAACTATATCTGTTTAAACTTCACCTTTTTATACCCTTCGACCATTGAAAATGGTCAAAAAAGGGTATACTAACTTTGTGCAAATGTATGTAACAGGCAGAAGGAGGCGTCGGAGACCCCATAAAGTATATATATTCTTGCTCAGGATCACAAGCCGAGTCGATTGAGCCCTGTCTGTCTGTCTGTCCGTCTGTCCGTCTGTCCGTCTGTCCGTCTGTCTGTGTGAACGCACAGATCTCAGCTATTATAAAAGCTAGAGTTACCAAATTTGGCAGGAAGACTCCTGTATACTATAAGCAGATCAAGTTTATTTCAAATGTTAGGTGCCACGCCCACCGCCCCCGCAAATCAATAATTTAATTTTTGAACTTAATTTGTAAGCGCTGTATAAAAGATACAACTTTCTGACTTAAACATATACTAAGCTCATTAAAATATCTACGTATTCTCGAAATTGCAATCCGATCGGACAATAAACACAGAAGTTATTTAAGAAAGTATGTGCATAAAACCAAGTGCTTGCATCAGCTAACAAGGGAGGCGGGCGAGCGCAAAGCGCGAGCGCCATCTGTCGGCAATAATTTAAAAGCATGCGCATTTGTATATGTGTATGAATTTAACAAATTAAACTACATCGGAACATAGGTCGAAGGGTATCCCACTGTCGCGTGCAGCGCGACTGTGGTTTTTTCTATTTTTTATATATATCTTTAAACTTCAAATGAACTATATTTTCATTCAAAAATAAATGCAAATTTCATTGTTGAAAGTCATGTGCAGTTGGTCAATCCGTCAAATGTTCAATTTGTTGTCCTATTGACCACGTTCCATTTCTCGTTGTCGACCGCATTTGGTAAATTCGCTTGGACGCTGAAAATTCACTGTGCGAAATCCTAACTGTGTCAATCTATGGCGCATCATTCACACTGTCCTTCGTCCTTTGTCCACCTCCTGCTGCTGGCCGAAAGGAACTTGAGGCCAATGTCCATTGCAAACATTTCAGCAGCAGCAGCAGCAGGAGAAAAATCACTTCTCATAGCAGCTCCTAAATCGATTTAGGCCGCATCGTTCACTAACACACAAACACTCTTACACAAATACACTTACAAACACACACACACACACACATACAGGGAAAAGTGTCGTGGAGACCTCACGGATGCTTTCGCTGTGGCCATCAGTCGCAGTCGCCGCAAACGTGACGCTAGTTTCGCAACCGCGCCGTCGCCGTCCAAAACAAAAGCAGGAAATTTGGGCGTCAAATGCTAAACCCTCTGCACACCCTCTCCCCCTTATGCCCTACTATATAGCCGACCTACAAAATGGGCAGCAACTGTTAACGCTTGCTTTAAGCAAAGCCCGAGAACAGCTCAAAAATTGTTGTTCCGCTCGTAAAAACCAAAATGAAAATAGATAAAAAAAAAACAAGAAAAAGAGAGAAAGGGATATGGATGGCGAAAGTGTGAAAGGGAGGGAGAGCACACAGTGCGAAGCGGTTGCCCAAAAGCGACTTCATTTTGTAAATCAATTGAATTTTCAATTGTGTGCGTGGAAAAGCCAACAAGAGCAAAGCCAAGCAAGTGTGAAAGAGAGTGAGGGAGGAGAAGGACAGGAATCAGAAGAAGGTAGCATAAAAGTCAATGCGGGCACGAATAAAGGAAACGACACTATTACCCAAGACCAGCAGCAGTGGAAGGACAATGACACAGGACATGGGACACACAGCCAAGTACCGCAACAATAACAACAACAACAACAGCAGCAGGAGAACAGATTTTGATTTTGGGTTACTTTCGTGACCCCGCCACGCCCCCTCCTACCATCCCGTCAGCAATTGCTGTGAAAATCGTTTCGTTTGTTGAGCCACTTTCAGAAATTTCTATAAAGATTTTTCCTCTTTTTTTATACGTTCTTCTGCTTTGGCATAATCAAATTAAGCGGAATGCGAAAAGAGAAGAAAGAAAAGATTCTTGTTTCATCCTTTTTTCTACAGTTTGCTCTTTTGCTTTACCTTTATATTTAATAATATTGCTTGAGAGAATCCTCAAATCGAGTTGGAAATTAGATAGAAGATATTTAGTGTCTCTCAGCATATTCCTATTTATATTTCCATCTTCATCACTATCCCCACTACCATTTCTTTTCCCTATTCTATTTCCTTTTCCCTTGCACATTCCCTTTCCCGTGCATTTTCATTATTTCCTTTCATATCTAAAAATTCAGAACAACGTCCTGGGAGAGAACTGTGTCAATGTTTAATGGACACCGCACACACACACACACATACACAAAGATCTGCTTCTGTTTCAGTTTCCGGTTAATATGAAATCAATTTTTTACCAGCTTGAAAAGCAGTTTTTATGCTTGAAACGTAGTAGTTTTAGTTTATGCCGCATTATAATCCAAAAAAAAAAAAAGAAAAACAAAAACTAAAAATGAAATGGGAAAAACGAAACCCGTTAACCGGCACGCGGTAAACACGAGACGCGTGGCCGGACTCCTCCACTACAGGGGGAGGGGGGTGGGCGCGCGTAGTGTACCGAACAGTAACCGAGGCAAGCCGAAGATGTTGACGGTTTCAAGTTAAACTTTAATTCACAAAACACCTTGCCAAGATTTTCTTTTTTATATATTTATTACTTTTTATTTGGATTTTTATAAATCGTTACAAAATTTCTATAATTTGAAATTCTTTTTTTTTATTTTTATTTATTTTTCTTGTTAGTGTATTAGGTCGCGATGTTGTTGTTGTTGTTGGATTTGTCACACACAGCGCGCTCAGTTTCTTACAGGCTCGTTACATCCTGCCAAATCCCGAAATTGTACTAAATACGTACAAAACTTTTACGATTGGCCAAGGCTCACTGGCGCCCGCGACGACCTGCTCGCCAATGTGTGTGTGAGTGTGTGTGCGCTCGTGTCAGGGACACGACAAGACACGACGAGCACAAGTCGCCACTCGGCAACTTCGGCAGGTGGCAGCTGTGGTGAGTTTAGGGCAACGAAAGAGACGCACGAGCGTCGTCGAGTAGTTCAAGTAACTCAAAGCTAACGAAGAGCGAATGAGTTTGAGAGTCCGAGTGCCAACAAGCCACTCAGCACAGTAAAGGGACACTCGAGTGAATCAAAGAGCAGCGGAAATAGTTTAATGGAGCCAACTAAGTAGCTCAATGTGACACTGCAGCAAAAGTGCAAGTAAAGAGAAGCCTTGCGAGTGAGTTGAGTGAGTAGTTCAGAGTGAGAATGACATAACTTTTAAAGAACTGAAAGAGATGCAATTGGAGTGAATTAAGTAAGTAGTTCGGAATGCAAATGAGACATATTTTGTAGTAGTAAAAGAGTTGCAATTGGAGTGAGTTTCCTAAGTTACTCCGAGTGCAATGAAGACAACGTAATGCATCTAAAGAGCAGCAATTAGAGTGAGTCCAGTATGTAACTTTGAGACAACTTTTACAGCTAACAAAGAGAATCAATTCGAGTGAGTACAGTGAGTAGCAGCGTGTGCAACGGAGAATACTCATCAATAGCAGCGAACTCAAGAAAGAGTTAAGTAGAGGCGACTGTAAGAGTCAATGTTGTCAACTACTTAATAGTTTCATTTTTTTTATACAGCTCTCAATAATATGCTTGATATTAAGTACATTTTTAAAATGTATTTATTATAGCAGAATATTGTAAAAATATGTTAAGAAATTTATTGAGAATATATAAATGAATAAAGCATATCTATGCATATTATGAGCACAGATTTATTTTATTACTATTTAACTTGCTGCATACGATAAAAAGTTACTCCAGGCTTGAAGAGTGCAGTTGAGTAGAATATGTGCAAATCAAAACAAGCACTAGTTTCTCCATTAGAACGGCAACTAACAAGATAAGAGCGCACTGACCAAATGAGTTGCAAATGGCGCTCAAAAATACACAGTTTAAGCTACTCAAAAACAGTTGAGCCATAAAGCAGCTCAAGAGCAGACAGAACCCAACAGCAGCAACTCAGCTCAGTAAGAAAGCAACTCAATACCAAGTGGAATATGCACTCAAAATCTCTTTACCTGCGAAAGGAAACTCTGATCATAAGGCAACGCAGAATAACTCAAACTGAAGAGCTCAAAGAGTATAACGAGCACAACGAGCGCATCGCTAATTCAACTCAATTCAACTCAACTTCGGCAAGGAGCTTTCGCCCTTGCACGAATCGTGTTGTGCGTTCGGCTGTGCGACTCGTGTGTGGGTGAATTTCACGAAGCTGCCAATTCGCACGGACACAAAAGCAACGCACTGTCAGTCTCAACTGAAGCGGCGTGATGTGTGCTGAAAGCGGCAGGTGCAAAGGCAGGCCAAACTGGACGCCGCTTGACTTATTGTGTGTTGCATACTTTTTGGCGCGCGCGTAAAATAAAATACACAACGAAGGCTGAAACTGAAACTGAATGGACGTGAAATGTGAATTGTGACAGACGCAGGCAGTGACAGTTGAACATTTGCAAAAACAGAAAGAAGCCCACTGAATCAGCACTGAAACAACAATAACAAGAGCAACAAGAAGAACAACAACAAGAGCAGACAGTAGACAGCACAAGTTACTGTTGTAGTCCTTGTCAGTGTGTAGTGTGTGGTCCTGTTGGCCCCAGGAGACATTTAACATAATAAAAACGAACGTGTGCGGCATTCGTTGCTGTTTTTGCCAAGTTTCCCTACGTGTGCCAGTGTGTGTGTGTGTTGGTTTTGTTTAATGCTAATAACACACATACACACACAGACAGAGTGACGCACACACAGTCATACGCCCAGTTAGCAGAAACAATATTGCAAATGTGTGCGGCAAAAGCAGTTGGCAAAAGTGTCGTAAATCGTTTAGACGGCAAACGTGGCAAGCGCCCGGGACACGCACACAGTCACACGCACACAGAGCCGTCCTGGCAGCAGGACGATATGTAAACGACAATGCCACCGTGGGAAAAACAAAAAAAAAAGAACACACACATACAGCAACAACAACAACGCAGTTAAACAGCGAAAGGAGCAACAGCAGGAGCAGGAGCAGCCACAGCGGTGGCGCCACAGGATGCTGTCGTTTTGATGGCGAGTCCTTTGCACAGTTCATGTGAGTATAAATATCCCTACTCTACACTCACCCTCTCCCTGCACTCCACAGTGAATGAACTTCATAACGGTTATTTTCGTTTCTTTTGGCGCGCGCATTTTTATGAGGTTTTAACGTAAATTCGAATGTTTGAATTAGGCAGCGGAGTCCTTGTCCTTGCCCTCGTCCGTGCCACACTTGCAGGCGTGATAAATTTTTATGTGCGGCTGCTGTGGCACACAGATCGTTTGGGCTCAATTAAAGTGCGTAGCCAGAAAATCGAACTGATTAATTCGATTAAATTTATATCGCAAGTGGCAGTTTTAGTGCATTTTGATTGGCTTCTATTGCCAAGGCGATTTATGATTTATGGCCGAGAATTAAACGAGTGAAGAACATAACGGAAGTCAAGCAGACAAGCTGTGATAAGATGAGTTTTGTATTAATATAAATGCGATATATTTTAAGAACAAGAGATCCAACCAGTTGTGTTATGTGAATAGTGATGATTAGACACTAAACTATTTCAAAATGCTAAAGATTAACTTATTTTATACAAATATTTTGTGATATTCTTCCAGAAAATTATAGGCTGTTTTTGTGCATTTATTCCAAGTGTATTTTTCATGTTCTCACACTATTTTCCACACCAGAAAAGTAGCTTCAAATTTACTTAGATTCGACTGTGTAAAACAATATTCATGTTCTAGATTCCTATTAATTAATATTAAAATGATAAAGCTATCCAGTAAGTTTTGAACAAATTTAAAATAAATACTTTTCATTTTAAAAGTGAAAAAATAAAATAAAAATAATAACAAAGACAATATCGAGTATTTTAGGCTTACAAAAGTTGGTGTCAATATATGTTATTATTACACGCAGATCAAGTTTGTTTTAGAATTTGACCACGCCTGTTTCCTCTCACGAGAAAAAAATAAAAACCGAATTCCAAGCATAATTTTAATGCCGGACATTTCATTTTTGAATAACACAATAACTATCAACGCCCAAATGATATCTGACAATTTGGTTGTGATCGGATAATTAACATAGAAGTTATTAAAAAATAATTTTAACAGTTAGCGATTTCCAAACCCCTCTCTAAAGTATGCAACACAAAATACGCAAAAAATAAAAGTTATACATGTATATATCACAGTCAAGCATATTCGACTGTAGCTTTCGCCCTCGAAATTATAGTTTTTAAATAACGTTTAACCTTTAACTTTGAGTATAGCGCGCAACATTTAGAAATTATTTTATTTTAAACCAAAAATAATCATAACATTTTATCAGATTATTCACTTTATGCTAACATTTCACTTCAATAAACATATTTTGATTGCTGAAATTTGGACAGCGCATTATATATCCAATGAATCATGCACATGAATTTTAATTCGCATTTAAAAACCAAAATTGACATAAAATTTTAGCATTTATGGCGCATGTGGCACAGAGAGAAATCGACACTGTGATTCGCTCGATTTAAAGAGGGAAAAAATGCAAATGCAAATGTCAAATAGCCACATCAATTTGGCAGTGAAAAAAACTCACAAAATGAAAAGTCAAACGGAATTAGCTTTGTCACGAATGCCGCACGAAATATTTGCCAAAAACTCGTTGAATTATTTCGGACAAACAATGAATAGAAAAAAATACCCGTTGATAACATTTTGTTTCCTTTTTCCAATTTGGCAAATTTGTTTAGAAATTTTAAAACTGCACAAAAATCTCTTTAAATTGGCCACGAAAATATGTCAACAAAATTTAAATGCAGTTGAACTTAGTTTTATCTGTCAGAAATTTGTATTAATTTGTGTTTCTTCTATTTTTTGCAGGCATTGCAAGAGAGACTGAAACCAAAATAATACGAGACTGAAAGACCGAAAATAATCATGGAAAATGTTGGATGTTGGGAATCCCAAAGATAACTTGACAGTTGATGCTGCTGGAAACCTTACAAAGGGTAAGTTTTTAGCTCTAAATAGAACAAATTAACAAAGCATTAAAAGCCAAAGTGAATTTCTGTAAATTAAATTCTTTTTAAAAGATTTTATTTTTTAAAAAAATTCTAATTAAATTCAGTTTATTTTGAATATTTGTTGAAATTGTTTTTTTCCTTATTTAAAAACCTTTTTGTACTCCATTTAAGCTGCCATAAACATTGTCAAGCATCCACTTCAGCTTCTATGTTCCCTATTCGTAATTTCAGTTTATAAAGTGCATCGTAAAACTGAACTTCTAACCCTATCTCTATGCATCAGCAGTAGAGTACTATGCATAAAAAAAACCCAAATGAAAGCACCTTTTTGAGTTACCGTTCTACAGGTTCTACGACAGTAAGGGAGGGGAAACAGAAAGGGGGAAAGGCAAAAAAAGCGTCATAAAAAGCACTTGTAGTTCCGTTATATAGCCGCATTATGTTTCGCATTTTACGGTGCTTAATCCTTTTTAACTACAGCCCCGTCTCCTCTCCTTCTCTCCCCCCCCACACACCACTCTTCCCACTCCCATCTATTTCTCTACTGGCTGCTGTAACAGAACAATCTGTCACTTTGTGACAATAATGAAAACTTTCGCACATGTGCAGCAAGAACAACAAGAGGGAAAACAAATGGAAAATCGTAAAAAACTGTAAACTGCGTAGTCAACGCAACAAGCAAATGCACTCAAAAAAAAAAAAAAAACAGCGACAGCAGCAGCATGCGATAAGCAAACAAATCTATAAAAATATATACAAACATACATTCATATATATATTACTTTATAGTATATATATGTAGCGGAACGTGTCGATGATAAGCGCTGCATCTGCAACTTTACGATCAAAACGAAGTCGACAGTGGACGAGAGAGGTACCAATACCAGTATACCCCTCTCCTTCCCCACCGCGCTCTCTGTTCTGCTCTCGTTAAAACACCGCACGTAGCTTTAAGCTCTGCTGCTGATGTTGCATACTTTTATGCGTCTGTTAGTATTAATTTTCTGAGGTAACTTTTGGCCCGCATGCAAAGAGCCAGTTTCGGTTTCGAGTACCAATTTCTGCTGCTCAGCTCATTATGCATGCTTGTCCGCACGCTTTGCTTTGACTCGTAATGCCGGTGCTCACACACGCACACACACACACACCCCGACACACACCCACAATCCGACAATCTTGCTAGCAAGTTTTTGGGGCAATTTCATTTTCAATTGACTGTCGACCAGAACACGCTGCTGGCGCTGGCTAACCAACAGCAGCAGCAATTGAGCGTATGAGAACGCCAAAAGCGAAGCCCTCACAAAAGTTTTCCACACACACACAGTGTGCATGCAGAAGACAAGGAGACACACACACACACTTACAAAACTCGCACACAAAAGACACAAGAATCCTTTTCTTTCATTTGAGTTCCCTTTCGGATTTCCAGCTACTTATTTTATTTGAAGCATTGAAACGTGTGTATAAGACAGAGAAGGGAGGAGGAGTCGATTAGGGTCAGGGATCAGGGAGGGGAGGGGTGCCTATTGCAAAGTTTTGTGCAAAATTACGCAGCACAGACACGCACAATTCATTTGCAAATAGAACAGTTTAATTTGTTGCCTTTGTGCCCAGCCGATATCCTTTTTGGCCTCAAGTCCTGCACCACAAAAGTTACAACTGTAAAGCAAAAGGTCTGAAGAGGGAGGTAGAGGCGAGAGGTGGGGCCTGTGCCCGCATCTGGCTCACACATGCCCGCACACACACTCGCACACCAAGACACACCCCATCGCTCTCGAGCTGAGATTGCTTTATGTGCAGCTTGCTTTATGGCTGGAAAATTGAGGCGCCGCCCGAGAAAAACAAAGCGCCTCCATTGCGCTTACAGTAATTACAAATCGCCTCTCTCCCTTCCTCTCCCTCTCATCTCGCTCCCCCATTCACATTTCCATTGAGTGTTTGCATTGGAATTGTCGCTCGATTTTGCATTGGCACGTAACACATACAAACGCGTCTAATGGCCAAATCAAAGTCCGGCAAAGGGGGCAGGAAGGGGGCTACAGTTGGATATGTTGCCAATGCATTGGCAGCAATTGACAAATAAGAAAGGCAGAGATGAAGAGAGAGTGAGAGAGAGATAAACTGGCCGTACGGCTCTTAATTCTATCTCATTGCTAGCCAAGTGGGAATTATCTTAGGATAATCGAGTAGAATTATTTGCTGAAATCTGCAGTTCAATTTAGACCCAGAATAGCTTCAGCTCAGCTTAGCTTAATATAGAAATTTGCATATTTGTCAAGCAACACAATGAGCAGCAGCATAAACTAATTGAGAACTATAAGCAAAAACACAATAAATGCTCCACCGAAGATAGTCAGGGTAGCTGCATTAACCGATTGGGAGTTCTAAAAAAAAAAAAGCAAGAAACTCTATTAGCGACAAACTAAACAGGTTGCGAATTATAAGCGAAAACCAAGAGTACTCATTAAGCGACAGGCTTTATTGATTGGGAATTCTAAGCACAAACCCAAAACTAGATTTAGCAAGGAAGTTGCACATAAATTTGGCTGGTAATGCCCCAAGTGAGATCTCTGAGATCAGTAATGAACTCTGTACAGTATTCGAAGATTGGGAAAATTAATTTTTATAGTATTACAATTTTAATATACATCACGATCATGTTTAAAATTCGATAAACAGAGAACATAGAATGATAGGAATTGTAAGATAATGAATAAATAAGAAAGTAAATCATCAAACAGCGTAACCAGATAATATTTGTAGGGAATAGCAGCACATCTCACAACTTTTTCATTCAGTTGTTCAGTTCGGATATAATTTCTGTTTATATATGTACCCACAATTTTTGGTTTATAAAGTTTTTTAAATTTTTATTCGTAACTGCATATCTTTATAGCAAGCATATCAAGTATATATTATGATTAGATCGTTTTAAGAGCTCGTTAAGTATTTAAGTCAACCATAAAGCAATACAAAACATCTGTACTCACGTTATAAAATGTCGCCATAATTTCGCACTGGCTTTTGTTCTCGTTATTGTTGTTGTTCTTGCTTTTAGATTTCTACGAAAGTCGAAAAGTGTCGTTCAGCATTCGATGAGCTAAAAGTAGAAGAAAAATAGAACATAAATATTAATTTGATTAGTTTAAAGTCACTCGAAATAAAGCCAAAGCTAACAATAAATTTGTATTTCATTTCTTTCATTTACAGGCGCATTCACACTGGACTTTACCGACGGGAGGAAATCTTTTAATGCGAGAAGCTCATAATTTTTTTCTTTTTTTTTGAAAATTTTCTTATATCCCGCAACAATAAATATAAAAAAATATATGTGTTTATATATATGCCATAAATAAACCAATTTTCCATCAGTCAATAAAAATCGAGTTACTTTTCATGGGCGGGAGGTGTTGCAGCGCAACGGGGGGCAGAGGGAGCAGGGGCAGCACCATTTATGGGCACAAAATGATTGTTATTATAGCTTCTTATTATTATTGTTATCAAAGCCAATGTCAAGACCTGGCACAGTGCACGAGGCGCACCGGAAAAGCCGCCAAAGCAAAGAAACGTGCCTGGCATAAGGAGGGTGCGAGCAAGACAGCAGGGAGAGAAAGAGAGAGAGAGAGAGACGCTGCCACCTACTCGTACAATGTCGTGTGCAAAAATTTATGTTTTGTTTGTTTATTTGTTTATGCAGTGCTTTGTGAACTGTTCCCCACACACTCCTGCACACACATTCGCTTGTATCGCCGTAGCTCATGCAAATTTATACACCTGCACCGGCGCTACAATAAATATTCGCCGAAAAATATCTCATTTCAGCGCCTTTTGTCTACCTGCGTTCATTTTCGCTGGCTTGTCACGTGTCGCCATCATTACCGCACGTAGCCCCGTTATTTATACAAAATGTATATCGTTTATAGCGACAACCAACCCCCAAAGCAAAATAAGCATCACCTGCCCCAGAAGAAAAAGAAAAAGGCAGATGAGCCTGCAATAGTCGAAAAGATTAAATACCCTTACCAGAGCATTTAATTCGAATTTATTTGCTCAACGAGTGAAAGAAATAGTGGCTAAATACGCTTAATTTGTCAGATACTGCTGGAATTTCAAAGACACTAAGTTCTTGAATGAAGAAAAAGATAGTAATGGTATTTATAGAAAGAAATCTTAAAGAAAAAGTGACGCATTCGAATGAAAAAGAGCTGTATATAAATTAATATAAGAAAATTGTCGAAATTAAGAAGAAATTTTGCTCCGGAATGGGTTGGAAATTAACTGTATTAGAGTGACTCAAGAGGAATCAGTAATAATTGACAATATCTATGTAATCTACTAAGCATATCTAGTCAAAGGAGGGGACGAGAAATTGTTTTTCGGAATACATATTATAAAGTATACGACTCAATGAAAATATTTTTAATTTCGTTCAACTTTAGATGATATTTAACAAGGAGAAATTGTCAAGAGAGTATAGCTTTTATTTGTAGATTGCAATCGTTATCATCTCCTACATATCCTGGATAACAATACCCAACATACCCTTAGTGAGTGTATACAAAAGAAGAAAACAAATTTAAATCATCTGACAGTAAATTTTTTTGGGGCTATTTCTTGAAGTCTGGGCCATGTTGCTAATTGTTCAATATACTGGCCTCAGTCGGGCCCAGTGTGTGTGAGTGTGTGTGGTTGTATGACAGGGAGAGGAGCAGCTGCTGGCGCTTAAGCAGCTCCTTTGGGGCATGCAATTTACGACACATGTGCCTGAAACAAGGCAACAAAACATGCACAACATGGCCAACATGGCCGGCATGTTGACCAGCTCAGTGGAGCAGCTCAGTGAACGTTTCAGTTAATTTGTTGACAGCTTTGCTTGGACTACGAACGGAACCTTCAACCGGTCTCCCACTCCAACTCGTTCCCTACGCCCGTTCCAACAGAACTTCCTTGAAGCATAGACAAGACGAACTTGCTTTGTGTGTGTGCATCTATGTGTGTGCGGCAGCAGCTGACCAAAGTGCTGGCATGGACGCACGAACAGGAATGGACAGGACAGGGCAGCGTGCAATTGTAATTAGTGACTATGAGGCAATAGTTTAGAGGATACGGATACAAACTTGCCACGGAAATGAGATGGTATAATGAAAACGAGAACACAATGCCATGGAACGCCCACCGACCACGCCTCATTCATACAGGCGAATTTGAAAACGTAAAAAATGCATTTTATTGTATAAATTTAGGAACTACTCAAGGGTTTATGGAGTATAAAGCTGTTAACTAGTAGATAAACACAGAGAAAGAGAGAGACATTCCGTATTATAAGAGGGTGTTGAAAATGTGAGAGAAGCGTGTAACTAAATCCTGACGTTTTCTTTGAAAGATATAACAGAATTGTAGTGCTGTATAATTGCGATTGTCTTTTATTTCGATGATCAATATTGATAACAATTAATGTTGGCACATCCGTATTTTTTATCTTAATTTAACAAAGTTACCAGCTTATTATAGTGTGTAAGAATAATATGTGCTTACGTGCTAAGTATAGTTACTGTTACTACAGCATTCAATTTTATTTGTATAATATATTGATATAAAAATCAAATAATAATATTTTCTTTTTTTACCTTAATCAGTCAACGGGGTATAAAGACCACATGATGAAATGAAACAAAAAGAAACTACTCCTGCTTTTATTTTTGTTGAAAGCAATCCTTGAGCCTCTATCAAAGTTGCTCATTACAACCCATAAAACGAACTATTTATTTTATTATTTGTACCAAATTAATTTAGCACATTTCACTTTTAAGCTCTCATTGTTAGTTTCTGTCGGGGCTTATCTTCCTTTCTTAATTCCCCGAATTCTGTCAGCATTTCAAACTTTAGCTCTTGCAGCGCAAGAGTCCTTAACAAGCACATCATTACGTGAAACCAAGAAGCCCTCAGCTTTTTTCCAGTTTCTCCAGTTTCACACGTTGTCCTGCCAACTCAACCATATCCCCGGGCCTGACAATCTAAGCTACACACACAAACACATACACACGTATATAGCTTGGACTGACGCTCGATATACCCGCATTTACTTGTGATTTGATTATCAATTGTCCAGTCCAGGAACAGAAATAGAAAGAAAGAAGAAACTGTAAATGAAACGAGGCAAAATATTGTGGCTGCAACATCCACTCCCACTCTCCCATTCCCCTTCCTCCTGCCCTCATCCACTCCCCATTTCGTTTGTTATCAAATACAATTTGGAGTCCAATTTTCAATTGGTATCGCCGAGCGCTGCGTTGTCAAATTTCAACGTCAACATCGTCTTCAGCGTCAGACGTCATCGGCATCGCCATCGTCAACTAATTGGGTTTCGGGCTCGTCAAAAAGGGAAACGAAACAAGCAGGTGGAAAAAAGAAGAAAAGAAAGAAATTCTGCACAAGAAACGAAGGAAAAGATTAAATTTCCTCGTTACGAGAAAATGAGAAGAAACGACAAAAGTGAAAATAAATATTGAATTATTGATACACAATAAATATTTAATACGCACACACACATGCGTTACTTATGTATATACAGTCGACATGGCGACACAAAAAGTTTAGATATGTGAGGGCGTATTTTCTTATCAAAGGGTTCGCGTGGCGTACTCTGCTCAGCTCGAGCTGAGCTCATTTCAAATGCAGCTGACAATTTGCGTTTGGCAACTAAAAACATAAAAATTTCATAAAAGCCGCTCAAGATGCGTTGATGTATTGAGAAAGCAACAAAAAACGGGGCCGGCGAACAGACATGCGAGTTTTGCGCCTTTCTATGCGCTTCACAGCGTGCTGACTTCGCTGCGAGGGAGTGTTCTCGAAAAGAGATTCGCCTTGGCGAGGTAAGAAAGAATTGGCTCTGAGCCAGCTTACTTTGCGCCTCTCTATCAGATTCGCAATGCGTCTACTTTGCTGCTGGGCACATTTTTGCGCCTTTCTATGCGATTCGTAACGTGCTTACTTCGCTGCCAAAGTCACTATGCGATTCACAAAGTGCTAGCTGAACTGCAAAATGACTTGATTATATACAAAGCAAACTGACCTTACGCCTAGAGCTGGAAAAACATTAATGTAACGATACATCGTCGATGTTATTTCCAGCTCTACTTACGCCTTTCTATACGCTTCTCAGCATAAAGATTTCTTGTGTACTTTCTCAGTGATTTATATCATTCTTTTGTAGACTGAAAATTCAGATTGGTTTACTCATTGTGAACGAGGTATCAACTTTAACCATCCATACTAAAGATTAGGATGACAGCAGTAGCTTCAAAGTTATTTTTAAATAAGTGATCAAACTAATGTAGTCCTTAAGAAATCTATCTATTTTCTATAATTTCATTTTGCTCACTTTTTGAAGCCCCAGCGAAATCGTTTGCCAGAACACACGCGTATTGTATTTAATTCACTTTTTTCTCTGCGCTTCACTCAGCTTATTGTCAGCGCAAATATTTGTTTGTTTGTCTTTTGACGTAAGACGCAGCCACCAACCCACCGAGCCACCGCTTCCGTCAGCACCCTCCCCAAACCCAACAACAGCAAGAACCGCACAAGATACACAAGAAAGAGGCTCCATAGAAACGCAATGGAAGGAGACGCAGCAGGCGAGAGAGAACGACTGAGAGAGGGAGGAAAGCAAAGCGATGTGGGAGGCTTATTTCGTTTTACGAGTGTGCCCAGGCTCAGGCAATATTTTGCATGTTTGCATACAAAATATCATATTTGCTGAGATTGTTTCATTAAAAAAAGCAAGGCAGGTGGTGCAAACATATTTCCAGCAGCAGCAGCTCAAGTCGAACTACCTTTTGGCTATGCTAGTACGTGTTTAGCTTTAGCACCTGAACGCAAACATAGACACAGATACACATACATATGTAGCACACATGCGTGTGCCATAAAATGGTCATATTACCGAAAAAAGCGGTAAGTGCCGCGCTGAGGAAATTGGTTTTACCACGCACCATGGCAACCAACAACAAGAAAATATATATAATATCTGTGAAGAGCACAAGAAAGGAGTTTGAGAAGTAGCAAAACTGTACTCGGACTTGTACGAGAATAGTTGTGCATGCCGAGCAGGTGGACAGGTCTCATAAAATTTGCTCGTTTCTCTTGTGCGTTTGTGTTTCGAGTGCCTTGCAATGCATTGAAAAGACATAAAGCTGGAAAGCAGCAGCAGGCGAAAGAGGAATAAAGAAAATACACACTGAAGCTTATCGAAGTCAAGAGCGAAAACAACTGAGAGTTGTAGAAAAACATTCAATATACGATTCAATAGCAGCTTTTGTTATGATTTTAAATATATTTACCAGGACAATTATTATAATTTTGTATTTGCAATATACTTGTTCTGACTAAGTTGAAATTCTTGTTAAACCAATTAAATGGGTATTTAATTATTCTTCTCTCGTTCGTTCCTCCTTTCTGTCTGTCTTTAAAATCTTTTTAATCCCCGACTATCGCTAAAAGTAATTTCCATTTGACATTTTCTCTTCATTCCGCTTTCCCTTCCAACGGTCACAGTTTTCCCCTCGCTGCGCTTAAATCAAAGTCAAAAGCTTTTCAAGCATCTGCTTTCAGCAGCATTTTAACTGAGCATAGAACAACATGAACTAGCGCTAAGCATCAGCATCAGCATCATTGAGAGAAAGATACTGCTACTACTACTATTTTCACCTCGTGACAGCCCAAAAAACTACCCTAGCTACCCCATGTGCCTACCCCATCTTGTGTAGACTTGTAGACTCTTTGTCCTTTCGTTTCCTTCATGAAAATGTTATAGACATTAACTTTCCATTTCAGTCAAGCTGTCAGCAGTCCGAAATCTCTCCGCCCACCTGCACTTTGCTACCTTTTGCCTCCCCACACCCCTTCCTCAATCGCATTTCCCTCTGCCTGAGCTTCTCTCTCCATCTCTTACTCTCTCTCTCCCGCACACACCACAGAGTTACTCAATTATTTCGTTGACATTAAGCACATAAAAATACAAATAGATGACACCCAGCCACAGCAACAGCAGCAACAACAGCATGAAGTGGAGGCGAAAAAAGGGACCACAACGAGTTCTTATAATGGTCATCATACCCCTGCCCCTGCCCCTGCCCCACCACCTCTTCTGCAAGCCTGTGAGACACAGCGATTTGTCTGCAGATAGTCCGCACCTTTTTTGCCTGCCTACCAGAGGCCCGGACGGACGAAGGGGCGTCTTTATCGCAGATTAAGTGCGACATCGTCATCTGCCATCGGTGCCCGAGTATGCGTTAGTTATACTGAGCATTGTGCCGAAATGTGCTTACAGCACATTAATTTCTTGCACCTGGCATTAAGATAATTGTCGGCCTTTGTTTAGATACCAGATACAAGATAATCGACTCAACGCTCGCTAAGAAGGAGAAGTAGAGTGGGCGAGAGGAGACTAACGAAAGCGTATGAATGGCAGGTAAATTGAATGGCAGCACCTTGTTGAAGGAGGGGTGAAATGTATGCCAAGTATGTGGGAACTAGTACGTGCAGCTCTTTAAGTCGCACATTGATACGACACTTTTAGAAAAGTTTTTCAAGTCGTAGTTCGAATTGAATACAATAAAATAAAATAAATAAAAATTCGCAGATTACAAAGTACGAAATATTGTTAATGTATTCTATCTGAACATATTTTATTTTACATTGCATACATTGAAGCGGCCTGGAAATCAGATCACCCACTAAAATTATTTCCTCAATAGCTTCTATCATAACTTGTCATTTTCAACCGAAGTTGAAATAAGAAATCATTAAGAATGCGATGATAACTATTTTGTACATAATTTACCATTAAAATGCTGACTGCAATTTATATTTTATCGATTGTAGAAGGCGTTAGTGGGAGGGGCACAATAATAATTTCTCAAAAAATTAGGACATCTTTAAGTAATTTTCAGAATTTCTGTTACAAAAGAAAAAGCTATTAAACTTAAAAAAGCATTGATATTTATTTTATATTTAATAATTCAAGTTTTTTCCAGGTATCTTTATAATTTATTTGTATAATTAAGGATATCAAATAATAAATATTTATTTCACAAATTTGAGTTGAAGTTAACATATAATGCTACT
This sequence comes from Zaprionus camerounensis, assembly GCA_018904165.1. Classification (NCBI taxonomy): domain Eukaryota; kingdom Metazoa; phylum Arthropoda; class Insecta; order Diptera; family Drosophilidae; genus Zaprionus; species Zaprionus camerounensis. The sequence continues at coordinate 21,755,322 of JAEIFS010000001.1, read as the reverse complement.
GCTTAAAGTTCTATATTTTGTAAATAGTTCTACTTTTCTTAATTATTTTTATTATTCAGTCAGCATTTCTAATTTCCAAAAATGTCTATTAATCACATAATGATCTTCACTTTTTCACTTTTGCAAATCAACCTTGTGCAGATTACAAATCAAAATTGCGGAAAATTTCTCATTGCGAACGATTTTCTGTCAGCAAAGTATAGAAAATTAATCAAAAATCAAAATGTCACAGAACCGCGTAAATTTAATAAAATGAAATCAACCTTTTTAATGACATTGTGGAAGGGAGAAGGAAAAAACAGAGATAGAGAGGGAGAGATTAGCACTGGCGAGGGCAGCTTAGACGGTAGGCAGGCACTTTGAACTTTGCGAAAGTCATAAAAATCATCCACACACACACACGCAGGCCAAAGGCAATTGCGTGTAATTTAATAACAAAATAATAGGAAGCAATGACTTAAAAAAGAGAAACAAAGAAAGACACAGGCTAAGAAAAAGTAGGTGAGGGGGGGAATCAGAACGAAGAGGGGGAGTGGAAAGGGCAACCGACGAGCGAAGTCATAAAATGTAATCATAAATTATATGCCCAGCCATTTGGCAATGTGCTCAAGTGCAGTGCGTTTTCAGATATTCTGTAAGCTGTGTGGGTGTGTTTGTGTGTGCGTGTCACTGTGTGTGTATGCCAGTGTGTGTGCGTTGGCGGGTGTGGGCGTTTTGTGTTGTCAACTGTGCCAATTTTTGTTGTTTGTCATACCCAGTGCGCATTGAAAATGAATGAAGTGAGGTATATCGCGTTGATGATGGAGTTGGTAACAGAGATAGACAGATCAACCAGATCAGACATTGGACTTCCTGTCTTGGCAAGGTTTTATTGGTTTTAATAAATGATATATATTTTATTCAAGAAATTAAAATCTATACACTATTAAGATACAGTATCTAAAGGATTCTCTTTTTCTATTGCACCACGGATCACATAACTGCCTTTCTACAATTGGAAATAACTTGCGAATGTGAATCGTACAGTTTACAGGGTACTCCTCCTTCCATTTATCTAGCCCATTGCCTGTAACACGCTTGTTTTGAAATATACTCAACGCAATGCCAACGCCTAAAAGCCGCTTAGTAATTGCTTATGAAATATGCAAAGGCGTAACCGACTTGGACCATCATCGGGCTTCGGGTTCGGGCTTAACCTCACCTCAGTTCGCCGCGCTAAAGCAACCCGGAGCGCCTTGTCGCCGCTCGCCCCCTCCCCGAGTAAGGCACGCACCCTTTTAGCCGGAAATCTTCGTTGGGCTTTTTGCGGTTGGGGGCGCCACAGTGGGCCTAGCCTAGCATGACATTGCCACTTAGCGGCTACATTAATGGCAGCGCCAAATGGCTCTCTTTCCCCCCTTACAACCACCCTCCCTCTCGTCTGCCTCCTTCATCGCTTGCAAACTGAGCGTGTAACGGCAAATAAACTAATACACAGAAGGCAAACGAAGTTGGCATAAAAACGTAGCATACTTTCATGCGCTGCGTATGAAGATGTAACACAGGCCAGCACTCCCCTCAGCAATATCTCTCTCTACCCCCGCACGAACTGACTATATCATGAATATTTAATGCTGACATGTACAAAGCATACGATATATGTAGATGAACAGTTTTGGACATGTGTAAGCATGTCTGCGTTTGCCATAAATTGTGTGTGAAAGTTTTTTTGTTTTATAGTAGAACAAGAAATTTCTGATGAAAAGTGAAAAGTTTTCGCATTTGTTATGTAATTAATTTGTGGCAATGCCAATTTAATAGTTTAACAATATATAACAGTTATAACTGTATAACAGCTGCAATAATTATTACGTTCCTCATCAGAGCTGTCGACAAATCCCTTGACACTCAATCCACCACACACACGAAAAGTGCAAAACCTTAATGTTTCAATCATGCCTCACCTCTCTTCCCCTCACATTGCTACCCTTGCTGGGTAAAACAACAAAACAATTAAACGCTTTAATGATAATGATGTATGAACAACTAAAGACAACAAACAAAAGTTGCACGTGTGTTGTTCTAATGTTTCCCACTCCCCTTCTCTTTCAGCTTCTTGTTGTTGTAGCTGCTTCTGTTGTTTCTGTGGATGTGCCTCCTCCCCTCGTTTGGGGTTTTGCCGCGCTCTGCGCCATCAACAACAATACCGACATTTAACAAGCTAATGTGCTTTTAATGGTCCGTGCGTCCAGCTGATTATATCATCTACTGAGGACGAGGCAGAGAGGCAAGGGGTGGTAGGGAAGGGGTGTGTGACAAGACCAAGTAAAATACACAAATAATTAAAATTAATTATCTTGCAATTAGTTTACGATTTACTCATTAAGCAATGAGAAAGCGCTCCGATATTATTAGGCCTTTGCTTAGGCGTTACGCATACGCCGCGTATGACAGTGTAATTATGAAATTACAGCCGTCTAGCATTTCAATTGAGTTGTTTTGTTTGATTTATGTGCAATTGCACAAGGCAAATAAAAGGCAGACTCGTGCCTGCGCTCCCCCACACACACTGGGGTAATTTGTCATTTATTACGCATACGCTGTGTTGGCCTCACAGCATGATGTTTTCACGAGGTCAACATACGTTTCACGTTTTGCCTTTTATTGACATTTAACACACTTGCAAACACTCTACCAGCCTTATGATTTATCGTCACGCTGCGCTGCTTAACACTTCATTGCTTAATTGCCAAAAGTTTTCGAATTCGCAGAAATAAATGAGAGTAAACAGACTAAAGGATGCTCTGTAATTACCTTGAAGAGTTACGATTATATTACAAAAGATTTGTGGAGTATCTCTTAATAAGTTTCTAAAATAAAACAATTAAAAATTCTTCAAGACTACTTAGAATTCAAAATAAGAAGCCCAAATTTCTTCCCAATTTCCCTAAACTCCTTTTACCCTCAAAATTTTAGAAATTATTTGAAACTGCTGCCAACGCACACACACACACTCACAGTAATACTATGCAGACTTCGGTTGGCTTGTTGCCAGGCAAAATACTTAACTGTCTGCTTATTATTAAAAGCCAGCTTAAGTGGCAGAGTCAAGCTAATTGAATTAACTTTTCAACCCCGTTGCGTGGTGCGTGAAAAAGGCTAAAATAACATACAAACAACAACAGCAGCAGCAAAACAGCAACAACAGCAACAGCGAAATAAGTTGCGCTAATGTTGATAAAGTACCATCAACTCAAAGAGATTTTACAATATTTTTTGCCCTCGAGTTTTGGCCAGAACCTTTAGCAGGAACTAAAAAAAAGCCAGAGGAAAAATGATAAAAAAGTGCAAATAATGCGGTCATGCTATGCACAGCAGATGCCCTTGCTGGGGATTTATTTAATTAAATTAAGTAATTGAATTAAACATTTGTTAAGGATTAAAAAGGATTTTGATGTACAAAAAAAAACGCAGTTTAATTTAAATATTTTAAAGTGTTAATTCATAACAAATCATTTGACAAATATTGTTTATATTTACAGATTTATTTTGCATTTATATTTGTTATCAACTTTTTAATTGTTATCTCTCTCTCTTTCAGCTGCTGCCCTTGTGAACTTTCGGTCAACCGTAATCTGCCAAGCAACTGGCCTTGCCCGCAATGCCCGTGCGTAGCGTACAAGGAAAAAGGGTTTCAGTTACGGGCCACAGCAGCAGCAGCTCTGGCTGCGTTTGGGGGTTCGTATCTATGTTATGTGTCGATGGTCGTGTTTCGTGTCCTGTTCAACACGCCAGCTATCTCTTTAGCTCTCCCCCTCTCTCTTTCACAGTACACTCTTCTTTGCGTCGGTCTGTCTGTTGTCCTGTTTGTCCTGCTGAGTATTCCGGCTATCGGTTTACGCGCTATGCTTCGTTAAGTGCATTTTGAATTTTTAATGCTCTTCAAAACTTGCACAAAGCGTTGAAGCAGCGCACAAGGGGTTTTAGCAAGGCGATACAGGGGGAGAGGGGGGGTTGGAAGTGCAGCGAAAGAAGAGGGGCAAACGTTTGTAAGGTGACTCCTGGGTAAGGACACTCGACTTAGCTGAGCGCGCTGGCTGATTAATTCGCTTTATTAAAAAACCATACACCCCCAGAAAGACGCGTAATACTTTCTCTCTATCTCCTTCTCTTTCACTCCTCCTCTCTCTTTTCTCCTTCTTCATTTCTTGCCAGCGTTTTGGAGGTAGCAGCACTTGCGCCCAGCTGTTGCGCAAACGAAAATAATCAGCACAAATTACGCGCAACGCAACGTAAATATGCCGTGGTACCAGGTTCCCCTAATAAGACCACGGCCCCGCCTCCCACACACACACACACACACACACCCATGCACTTTTCAGTCCATGCCCAATCCTCAATCCCAGGGCAATTAATTTTTAATCTTCGCTAAGCATTGCTACAAATTGTGAACTAACCAGGCAGCTGCTCTGAGAAAAGGAAAAATGGGAAAGGGGGGAGGGCGGAGATAGCTAGGTAGTGGCAGGGCGAAGGGGGGGGGAGGACCGAAAAGACGAGTGCGCGTTTTGCGTATGTAGCTCAGCCACATATTTATCTTAATTTAATGTTGGCTTTCTTTTTCAATACCCTACAACAATTAAGGCTCAACACAGGGTGTCTTCAAGCTAGATATACTTAATGTCGAATATACCCAGTTCTGTAGCTGAGTTTCTTTTATTTAGGATGTTCTGGAATTACAAATTCTGAATATCTATAGATGTCTATTGAAATTAAAGAGGAATCAGGGTAAATGATTTCCAGCAGCACCTAACAGTAGGCTTCGATTTTATGATATAATTTTCTTTGAGTTTTCTTTGAGTTTCTTACATGTGAGGGTTATAAATTTCACTGAATTTATATCCCTAATGCAGCTTACTGAATTCTGATAATAAATTCAGACGATAAACAAGAATACAATAAATAATAATTTAATAAAAACAATATATTTAAAAAGCAGTCGTACAATATTTCAATTAGAAATTGAGATAATTAGAGATGCTTCACATTGAAAACTCTCTTTGCTGTACACTCAGTTGGCCACAAACAAAGTATTCGCTTAAAAATGTTTAGCTTAAGAGAATTGTTCGCTTAAAAATGCAATGCTAAAGAAAAGTGTCCGCATAAAGGAGTTGCGCTTAAGAGAAATGTCCGCTTTGGGGGGTTACGCTTAAAAAAAGTGTCCGTTGAGGAAGTTTGCACTGTAACAAACCCAAGCACAAATCAATTATTGAAACTGAAGTCTCCTAGAACTCTCTTTTAACTTCATTCAAGAATATATTTTGTATATTAAATATGCATATTTTAATATTAATATATTTTTTATATATATTACATTATCTAGCCCACAACTTGCACAACTCTTTCAATCACACCTCACTCGACTGAATGTACAGCATATCTATAGCGTCTAGCACTGTCCTCGCAGTCACCCGCACAGCTGACGTGTTTCTTCTGCTTGCGCGTTTGGTTTCTTTTTCATGATTTGCGAAAGTGCCAACAGCAGTGTAACGGATCTTAGCCCAAGCCAAGGGGATTAATAAAAGGATTACGCAGCGGAAAATGCCAGCTGCGATGTTGCCGGCATCAACTTGGCTACTCGCAGCTCGCAACTCGCAACTCGGATGCGGTTGAGGATGCGGATGCGAATGTGTATGTGGAATACAGTACAGCCTGTTGGCAATTTGTACATAGATAGATGGGGGATGCAGCAGAGTTGCAGAGGGGGAACATCTGCGTAGGCGAGTGAGTGTGCAGCCGAGGCTAATTGCGTTTCGACTTGGCAGGCGGCTGCTCCTCCCTACACGCCCACAATCTGCCCCGTTGCAGTTTTTCGGGATAAGAGGGAGGGAGCGGTACGACGACAGGACACGGCCTGGGCGCAGCTCGACTCGGCTCTGTTCGGCTCGGCTTGTTGTATGCATGGTCATATATTAAAAATAATCCATTCGATATCTGTTTTAATACTTCAAATTTATAGCAGCCGCTTACAGCAAAAACAAGAGCAGCAGCAACAACTGAAACAAGTACAACGACAGCAGCAACAAAAGCAACAGCAACAACAACTCACTGTCATTTTGAAGGGCTTTTAGCTTGATATTTTATTGCTTAAAGGATGTAACGGGCATCAGCATGCGAGGGTGGCTAGAGAACTCGATAAGTAACGGCAGTTGCTAGAAAAACAGCTACAAATTTATATATTTTCTAATTTTAATATTTCATTTTATATTACATTACACTAGTACAGAGTGCAGAATTTCTTATGTCGGTATTGTAACATTGAATAACTTGAATATTAGACAACCAAAGACTCAATTCAAAGACAGTTTTAGCCATTTTTCGCTTTACATCAAAAGAACGTGTAGATATTGTTAATTTGTGCATTGAAAAAAGTCGTTCGAAACATATACATAGTGTAAAATATCATTGTAAACAGGCATGAACAACCCGTTCATCAAATACAAAAACCAAAACAGGACACAGTGCGAATCCAACAATCCAGTGTCTGCAAAGAAAATTCCATGGAAATCTCATGTCAAACAGAGGCGATACTGAATGGCTAACTAGATCACCGGTTTTGACAGCTACGCACTTCTTTTTGTGATATGATTTCAATATCAATGTATACGCCAGCAAGCTAAAGAACATGAAAGAGCTTTAGGAAAATATTCGTACCGAAATCACTTCTATATCTCACGCGAACTTCAAAAATGTAATGAAAAAGATGCAAAAAGGGCATAGTTATTTTGCTGTGGCTTATGAAGGTGACCACTTAATAGCTATTGTTTTGAAAACAATTAATTATAAAGAACAAAATGCAAATTAAATACTTCATATGCAGAAATTCGTTGTTTTTATAACCGATAGCTTCTACTCTATGGCTAGTGTATAATAAGAGAATTCGAAAATAAATTATATTTGCGTGCAATAGTAGGAAATACTGTCGACAAATTGAATAGCGCTAGAACCTATAGTCCCTGATATTGATTCATGATTCAAGTGGACAGCTGATGATGCTGGTAAAGAATTTATACACTTTATGGTGTGAACCAATTTATATTACCCTCCTACTCTCTTCTCTCTTTCTAATCATAGCATGGCAGTATAATAATATATTACCTCCATGGCATCCAATTTTAGTTTCTAAATAAATATAAAACAAACAAAACGATCTTTTTACATGTAACCATCCCCCAAGCTCAAATTCTCTTACCACCCTCGCATAACGCGTTACGCGTCCATTGTTTTTTATATGCGGAGGCCATTTTAATAATAACATTTGTCTTCGGCTGCGGTTTTTTATGGGCCACGGCGCTGATTTGCTTACAATTGACATAACGGGGGATCATATGAGTTATGCTATAACTGCGAGGGCTTTGCGAGGCAGCACCAGAGCAGCAGTTCCAGCTCCATTTCCAGCCCCATTCCCATGCTCAGCCCAAACGCAGAGCGAGTGCGTTGCAGATAAGCCGCACTCAATCAGCGTAAAAAGCTACGCTATGCAAAAAGCATAGGGAAAATGCCAGGGAAAATGTTTAAGTGTGGGGGTGTGTGTGTGTGTGAAGCTGAAGCCAAAGCAGCTGCCGTTAATCAGAAAGTGCAACAAAAATGACAACATGCAGGAGAGAGAACTGAAAAGTGAGAGAAAACAGCAGAGAATACTAAATTGGAACTTGCCAGGACACGCACGCATTTAATTAAAGTAAAAGCTTTGGTTTTTCTCTATTTGTCTACTCTCTCTCTCCCTCTATTTCTCGCCTTTGGTTTTTGTTTTTCGTTATGCATTTTCATTATTTTTTATTTACTTTTTCGGTTTTGTTTTTCTCGCACAAAAAAATGCAACGCGTCAAGGGATTCTCCAGTCCAAGGATAATAACGTGCAATTTATATGCGTACCATTTTTTAAAAGTCAAGCGAAAGCGGAATCTCTTGCAGCTAAACCCCACACCCCCTTCCCCCTACTCAGATACTAGCAAGGGGTAATGCCGGACATGAATGAGTGAATAAGTCGAGCAGGGGATGAGCAATGTTCATTCTACATCAATTGGGGTTGATTTTATGGCAAACTGAGTGAGAGTTCCCCTTCTGGAGAGGGTTGCAGTCTTCGCTATCTGTTTTATGGCAGAGTGTAGAGACTTGAAGAGGGGTGAGCTACGCTATAAATCTGAGCACAACCGAGAGTTTTGTATAAGTCCGGGGTTGCCTTTATTATACTTGTCTTATATTCTTATATTTTTATCAGTACAAAATTGTTATAAGTTGCAACTGTTATACAGTTACGAAATAGAAGCTGTTATATATACATTTTCTTATATTGTTATACATTTTAGCTGGTATATTATAATAAAGCACAAGCTATAGTAAACAGTTAGTGTTATATTGAAAATTGTCATACAGACAATAAGCAGGTTGTTTTCTAAAATTGGTATACATTCTATGTGATAAACAATATATAAATAAAGTAGAATACATAATAAGTATAATAGTATAGTAATAAACTGCAGACAAGTAGTGGGTTATAAGGCTGTTATACTCCAGCAACAACATTGATGTACAGTATGTGGTATACTCGTACAATATAACAAATCAACTGTAAATGAAACCCTTAAGTATGAAAACAACAAACAACATTCTGTAAATACGAAGTTACTTAATTATTATAACGAACTAATATATCGCTTTATTCTTTACTAGATGTGTTATACAATAGTACAATTGCAGTGCAAATTAAACCCTTAAGTATAACAAATTCCTAGGGGGTTGGAAAATGGATAAGCAAATTGGAACTGAACTTTTCTACTCAGACATACAATTCACGTAAAACGCAAAGATATAACAAATTTTGTAGGGGTTGCGAAATGGATTAGCAAACAGCAGAGAAACTCATATAACACTTTTTTTCTACGGGATATAACACATTTTATTTGTTCTACAACAGAGCGAAAATATAACAAATATGATAAGGGTTGGAAAACGGATAAATTAACTAAAATAAACTGATATAACACATTTCTATTACTCTACTTCAACATTCATTTATATAACGAAATATTCTAGAGTGTTATAATCTAAACAAGGACGATGCACAAGTTTTTATGTGTTCAGTTAGCAAAGTTTTCCTTAAACTGTCATACAGAACTAACAGTTAATATTGGCAAAGCTTTGCAGCTTTTCGACCTAATCAAACGAACCATAAAATACTCTACACAACTTTGAAGCTTGAGCAGCTTTCATATGAACGTTTATAGCAAATGTTGGTATCTCAGAAAACATAGAATTTCAGAGCTATAATTATATTAAATGCCAATGTATATAACTATATTTAAATTGCCAAATGTAATACGATTATATATATATATATATATTAAATGCTCTTTGCGATGCTGATTAAACAAAACAAGAAGCTCAACATTTTATATTTATAGGCTGTTGTTTGATTTATCATGAATAATCAGGGATTATTCACAACGTACGGTCAAAGGTCTCAAGGTCCAAGTCAATATATAATTGAATTGGGTCAGAGTGAAGAGAACTAATTCTTATCTCTCACAACTTCTTTGATATATTATGAAATTGATAGTGCTGAATTCACTGCAAATATTCCTTCAGCTTTAATTCACTTTAAGTTGACCAACTTATGGAAAAGCAAGAACAACAAGAAAGCAAATAAGCGACAACGCGACAACATGAAAAGCCTGCCAAAAAGTTCGCTAAAGCTTATCAATATGACAATCCCTAAGTATGCGTATGTCAAGTGGCTTAAGCGAAGGCGTTGGCATTGGAGTAGACTAGAGGCGAGGGGCGAGGGAGGGGGCGTGGCTAAAAGGCCGCACTAAGCCAAAACGATTGAAACACATTGATAACAAATTGACTGAGGGCCAAGAGTGTTAGCGGGCCGGGTTGGGCGTCGGCGTGGGGAGGCCTTTTCAATTAAATATGATGGAAAGCGTTGGGCCCAGTTGTGACTAGAGCAATTATAGACCATGAATAGGGCTGCCAATAGGCAGGAGGGAGTGGGACTGAAATGTAAATGTAAATTGAGATAAGCAAAACAAGAACTACAACCGAGGTAACCCCGGGAGATAAGCACAAAGAGAGTTGTATGCTGAGTGGGAGAACCAAATGAAGATGCAGAGATGGATAGAGATTGTCATTATTTAGATAAGACCCAAACTTAAAACAAATAGAGCATAAAGTTGAAAGAACTGGAATGAAATATATTGAAGTGGCTTTGTGATAAATGTGTTCAAATGTAGACCTACAACATTGGCATGTGCTAATGGATGCTAAAGTTTAAAGACATAGTTTATTAGAATTGTTGTAAACTTTGTAATCTAGAACAATCTAAAACTGATTGTCACATATTCTTCAATTTTATAATAATAAGTAATGAGTAAAGTATCTTTTTGTCAACTGTCTGTCCGTACGTATGAAAAGCTACATCTGAGAGACCATAATAGCTAGAGCTACCAAATTTTTAGGATTTGCATTGATAAAAACGTAATTTGAATGCACGAAAGTTCATTTTTGGTAATCGCAATAACTATCTATATATATTTATATAATGATATATGATCGGATTATTAACAAAGTTATGTTAGAAGTTATTCAAGAAATAGTATTAGAAGTCTTTCATTTTCAAACCTAATAAGAATTCGTTGTTGTTATGTATGTGGGCAGCGGGTATACTAAATCACAGTCTTGTACACTCGACTGTAGCTTTGGCGCTTGTTAATTATATTATTATAAATACCCCATATATTTTTTACCTTTCCACGTCCTTATATTCATTATACTACGAGGGTCGTTTGATAAGTCCGTGACTTTTTGAATAAAATATATTTTTTTCGTCAAAGAAGCGTTTTATTTCTCAACATAATCTCCTTTTAGCTCTATACATTTAGTCCAGCGTTTTTCCAATTTTTTTATTCCTTCCAAATAATAGGTTTTCTCAAGGCCCTCAAAATAGTCGTTTGTTTCTGTGATGACCTCTTCATTTGACCCGAATCTCTTACCGCCGAGCCATTTCTTCATGTTTGGAAACAAAAAATAGTCACAGGGGGCTAAATCTGGAGAATATGCTGGATGGGGTAGCAGTTCGTAGCCCAATTTATGAAATTTTGCCATGCTGACTACACACGTGTGCACCCGTGCATTGTCCTGATGGAACAGCACTTTTTTTTCGCCAAATGCGGTCGTTTCTGCTTCAAATCAATATCGAATCTGTCCAAAAGCTCTGAATAATATTCGCCGGTGATCGTTTTACCCTTTTCAAGGTAATCGATGTGAATGATACCTTGTGCATCCCAAAAAACTGTGGCCATGACCTTGTTGGCCGACAGACCCACCTTGGCCTTCTTTGGTGCACGTTTACCCGGAGAAACCCACTGTCTTGATTGTTCTTTGGTCTCTGGTGTGGTGTGGTGGATCCATGTTTCGTCTACGGTAACGAAACGGCGCAAAAATTCGTTTGGATTGCGGTTGAACATCGCCAAACACTCCTTTGAAATGGTCACACGGTTGCGCTTATGGTCGTGTGTGAGCAATCGCGGCACCCATCGCGCGGAAAGCTTTTTCATGTCCAAATATTCATGTAAAATGTGATGTACCCGTTCAGTTGAGATGCCTACAGCCTCAGCTACCTCACGCACTTTCATTCTCCGATCATCCAATATCATTCCATGGATTTTGTCGACGATTTCTGGCATGACGACCTCTTTTGGGCGACCTGAACGTTCGGCATCACTTGTACTGGTACGACCACAACGGAACTCAGTAAACCATTTCTTAACCATTGAAATTGATGGTGCAGAGTCCCCATAATATTTATCAAGTCTTTCCTTGGTTTCGGTGATGGATTTTTTACGCAAAAAATAATGCTTAATTAGCACACGAAATTCACTTTTTTCCATTTTCGTTAAAATTCACGAGATCGTCTGCTTTCAATGCCTATAAAACGCAAACTAAGAAACGCAGCTTTCTCAAAATTTTACAGTCAGCTGTTAATCGATAACTGCTGACAGGAGCAGTGTTGTATTTAGAGCAGGTGCGCGGCAAATACAAAAAGTCACGGACTTATCAAACGACCCTCGTATTTACCTCATTGCCTATATACATATCATCTCCTAAGAAGTCTACAACAAAAGGATGTTGATTATTTATTGTTTTATTTTGAATATTCTATTTACATATATGTATATTCCTTATGATTTCTTATATCTTTTTTGTATAGTCATTAAATATATGCTATATTTTGTATCCTAAGTTAACTACAAACTTTACTTTTGTCAACTTATAACTCCAGTTACATATCATCAAGAAAGCAGTCCACAACAATATACTACAATCACATTAGCCTCTTGAATAAATTCTCTTCTCTAATGTTTCTAAAAACTTGTCTTACAAGATATTGTCAACTTAACTAAACTTGATTTAAACAGCAACAAAAGAAAACGTCGGGGAGGGAGAACCAACAAAGAGTTCCCATTTCTATTCAAAAAAAAAATCAATAAATTGTCGTGAGGTTTCTTTTCTATAAGTTAAGTTAATTTCCTTTCCCTACCCTAACCCAACTGTGACGTATTTATTTTTATATTTACAAAGGGAATGTCCTATTTCTCAATTTAAAAATAGATAGAAAAACTTGGTTAACACCCTCCCCGGAACAAAACTATTAACGAAGGGAAAGGACAAACTCCTGACCCTGGACACGAGTTAAGTGTGTGCTACCCTCGTTCCCTTGCTGGTGTGAGGAGTTTTCTCGATAAAGCAGCTTAAGGGAAACAGAGAAACAGTTTGAAAACAAATCTCAAATATTCCCTGACGACAAGGACACGAGCAACTAATTAAAGTACCAACCAGCTTACACCCCTTACCAATCCAACCTTCCCCAACCCCCCCTATTAGCACCCTCTCTATACATTCCATTTTTCAATCCCGAAAATTAAAAGTCATTTGAAGTGAAAGCAAAGCGAAGTAGGAAATGGAAATGGGAAATAAGCAGCTCTACTTTCCTCTTTCTCTGCCTGTCTCCTTCTATATTTCTCTCTCTCTCCTGGTAAGTCTTATTGATTCCGGGAGTAGCAAAGCTATTTCAATAAGGAAATTCTTCATTTTGACAGCCTCATTTCGCACAACGTTCATAATTGCCAACTAATGAGTCGAAGGGGGCCGGAGGGGGGGGGGCGTGGCTGTGCATTTCTCCAAATGAAAGAATTTTAATTTTCCAACACTTTTTAAGAAGTTTTTCAACTGATAAAATAGTTGATGGCGACAGTAGGGAAAAGTTATTACCAAGTGGAGGGCAGGAGGGGGTTTTGAACAATTAACTGGCCGCACATTAAATGATAACAAGAGTGCATAGTGCCCACTGGCGTGGGGGAGGGAAAGGCGGCTTCTTCAATAAGTTTCGAACAAAAGGCGCTAAACAAAAAAAATATATACATATATAGAAGTAACTGCTGAGGCCATTGCAATTTAGGTCAAGCCAAAGGATAATGCGGTTCGCGGTGTAGGCAAACACACACAAATATACACACACAGGCACACACACAGACACAGTCACTGAGATAAGAGAAGTACCGCTAAGTCAGAAAACTTTTGTTTGCAGCCCTTGTTTGTTGCATCTTCTGCTTGCTGCAGTTTTCGGTTATTGTGGTTATCCAAGAGATGGAGGGAGTAGGGGGGCACACAGAGTCCAATTAGAATGCACTGTTGCTTCAACTTTCGACTGGCGCGCGCTGTTCGCCTACTGCTGCGGCTATCGTTGTTGTTGTTGTCATCGTTGTTGTTGTTCTTGTTGCCTTCGTTGTTGTTGCTGTAAAACATAAACTGGCTGCGTTCAGGCCCGCCTACGCAGCGCGCTAAGCTGGACCCGTTAAACAACAACAGCAGCAACAGCAGCAGCAGCTACGACAACCACTCAATGAACACCGAGAGCAGCAACAACAACATCAACAAAGACAAGCAGCAACTTGTCCACGGGCCACACATGCTCAGCTTAGTTATTAGCGCTGCCGCTGTCGCTGCATACCGACGCTATATAATTGTTTAAATGCACAATTAGAGCCGAAACTTACTAGCAAATCGATTTTTTTATATACTACGGCTACTCCATACACAAACACACACACACAGAGGCCAACACTAGCACACTACACCACACTGTGCCGCATACGTGCGTACAAACAAGTGAAAAACGCCGACTGCGAGCGCTGCTGCTTGCGAAACGACACACACACGCACACAAGCGTACGAAGAACGTGTACACATAGTTTTCATTCACTTATTTATACACATAGTTAATCAAAACTTACATGCACGATATTTTTCATAAAAAACTCGCACTTTATTATTAATTTCTGCACCGTGTGTGCAACGCGAACGCGACGCGTAACAGTTGCGTATTGCTATTGCATTTATATAAATGTTAATATTAACAGAAACATAAACTCAGAATGGCACTGTTATGTGCTCGAAATGGCACTGTTAACTCAAGTGAACCAGGGCTAGCGAACAAAGCAGCTGCTGCTGCTACTACTACGGCTGCTGGTTAGGTGCAAATTGTTTAAACAAATCGAAGTTGCGGCAAATTTATTTAATTTGATTTATGTAATTAATTAATTGCTCAACTTGTTGAGTAGCCCTCGCAATTACTTACTTGATGCGTTCGGCTTTTGTTTGACTCTCTGCTCGATTTTGGTTTGATTTGATTTTGCTGCCCGTGTTGAACTTTTGTTTTGTTTATAACTTTTGAGGCACTTGAGCTGCTCGCAATCTCAGTTTTATTTTTGTTTTTTTTTGCTATTGTTTACGCCGCAATATGCTCTCTATTTATTAGTGCCGCTTGCGTGTAAATTACACTCTTTAATCCACTTTGTTTTCATTGGTGACAAAATCGATTTTTTTGCTTTTTGATTTGCAGCTCGAAACACAAAAGTAAATTTTTGATTTTAAATGCACATTGTAATTAAAGCATTTTATGGCCTTGAATGCAGCCCAATGCGGCAACAAAATATTTAATTAAATTCCCATAGTTCTAGGTTTTTCGGTTTAAAGGTTTTACGGTCGAAACACGCTTAGTTTTTTTTTTATTATTTTACAAAATTCAAACGAAATTCGCATTCGGAGCAGACACGAGGAAGCGCACGCTGTCAACTGAACTAAATTCCTTCATAAAGGATATGGATGGCGCTACCCCCGAATGTGACAACCAAAAAAGAATCTGCAAATGAGGGTTGTGTATCTCTCCGGCGGATCGGCGCATGCGCCGCACATACACAGAGAGACCTGAGGAAGCATTCAAATTGTGACCGCCTAATAGCTAAAGAGTTGTGTCGTCTCCTCCGGCGACTGTGTTGCAACAGGAGGAGCTGCATCCGTGGTGGACCGAGCCGACTCATCGGGTGTCTGCTTCATGATGTGATTGTAGATGCTGTCTATGGTGGCAGGCTCCTCTTCTGGCGCAGCGCTTGCTAAGATTTTCTGCTGCTGCGTCGCCTTGGGCTTCCTGCCAAAGGCAAAGCACCCGCTCTGCTTGGTGGCCACCGGTGACAGATTGTCCTTGTTCTTGGTACTGCAAATGGAAAGGGGCGAATGATATTAGAGTCCCTGCTTTAGCCTGCTCCACTTACAATGCCTTCAAAGCCTCCAGTTTGGGTATATTACGATTGTAGCTCTTGCCACCGCCGGCTGCCTCCTGAGCTGCCAGCTCCTCTGGATGCGACTTCTTCTTGTGCGTGCGACAGTTGGCACCATTGGCAAAGGTGCGTTCACAGAAGTCGCAGGAGTACGGTTTGAGTCCGGTGTGCAGGATGAGATGATTCTTGAGCGCCTTGGCACGCTTAAATTCCCTGCCGCAATAGTCGCACTTGTGCTGCATTTGGTCTGTGTGCACCAGACGATGCCGGTTCAGTGTGGCACGCGAGTTCAGCTGCATGCCACACTCGGGACAGATGTACTTGTGCGGATCGTGAGTCTCCTTGTGATGCTTCAGCCGACTAACGCTCTTGAAACACTTCTTGCACACGTCGCACTCGTACGGTGCGTAGTCTGTGTGGCTGAGCAGGTGCTCCTTGAGCGCGCTCAGGGAATGCACAGCAACGCCGCATTGCTCACAGATCACTGGACGCGGTCGCTCCTCCTGATGCATGTACTGTGCATGTGACTGTGCTGAGGCGGAGGTGGTGAACTTCTTGCCGCAGCTGGTGCAGGGATACATCTTTCGATTGGGCATGGGCAGATGCTGCTGCATGTGTCGCTGTAGTTGGTAGCGCGAGCGGAACATCTTCTCGCACTGCTCGCAGGGCAGCAGCTTTGACTGCCTGACCTTGACTTTGCCGTGCTCCTGCCGCATGTGCCGCTGCAGCGTTTGTTCCAAGGCATAAGTTCGCGGGCATTCGCTGCACTGATACTCCTTGCCACGCGACGCAGGGTCTTTGTGCTTGCTTGGCTTGGGACTGGTTTCACTGCTGGGGGCATTACTATAGGCGTCGCACAGATTGACCAGCAGCTCGGTGCCTGCATCTTCGAATTCCTGATGCGCCTCCTCTGGCTCCTCGTCTTCCTCATGCTGCACAGTATCTTTTTCCTGCTCCTCATCCTCCTGTAATTTGTCATCTGCTTTGATCGACTCCTCGTTCTTCAAACACGGCGTGAGCGGATTTTCCAACTCCAACGTCGTCTCCTCCTCTTCAAGTTCATTGAGCTTGGGCTTCTCCTCTACATAATGCACTTCGGTTAGCGTCTCCGGCTCTGGCTCTGTTTCCGCCTCCTCATCCTCCTGCAGACCAAATTTAGCGCGCAACTCCTGCACATTGATGGACTCCTTGGGCGAGCTCTGCAAGATGCAGTAAAGCTTTTGCACGCGTGTGATGCGCTCCGAGAAATTCACCAGTGATGTGACCAGCGTGAGGCACTCACTGCATATCATCTCTGGCAGCTCCTCGCCGCGCGTTATCTGCAAGGAATATTTGTTTATATTCTGCCCTGCACAAACTGTTGCACTCACATTAACCCAGAAATATTTTCCTATGGCTGTGGCCAAGGCGAGGTCATTGACTGCGCCCCCAATGGCATCCCCCTCACGTTCTGCTGACGTAGTATGTTCGTTCTTGAGGAATACATTTATATTGCCCTGTAGGTCATCTTTGGCACAAAGGCGACACCAAAGATGCCAATTACTTAAGCTAGAGCTCACTCTCGGAATCTCAATTTCATCGTTTTCCGTTTCAGTCAGCGCTGCCATTACGTTGTTTAGTTAAACATTTTTGTTTGAATTGAAATGAGCTCTATAACTTATTTAACTTATTGGCAATAATAGAAAAATTTCAATATGCCAACGAAAAACAATTATTGTGATTGCAGAAACAGTTATTCAGGCCGCAGCGAATATCGATAGTTTGAAAAATAAGTGAGCGATAGTGCTAACAGTCATCGCAATGTTGTTTACATATCGGCTTGCTGCTATTGGCTGCAGCGTATATCGATAGATTAAAAGTATCATATGAGTAAGCGATTATTGTTTTTAATGTTATTAATTGACACATCGATATGTTGTTTACATATTCTTTTGCTGCCGCTGGCTAAGGGGAGTATTCGCTAATTAGATATATAATTGTTTTGTGATATAATTTATGTTAAGTAAAACTAAATGTAGAAAGTTTTTATGTGACTAAAAAGGGACCTGGCACATAATATTATTAAACAGGTATTAGCTTAACTGCGTTCACAGTAGTATTAGCTTAACTGTATACCATTGACTGCCGCCACTTTGTACAGGGTATTTTCGGTGCAGCTACTCCCTTCATGTTTTGCCATTGTTATTGTAATGCCAGTTGTGAAATTGTTGACAGACGCATTTAGTTTCGGGGAAAACTGCAATAATGTTTGAAGCACGTCTAGGCAGCACAACGCTGCTAAAAAAGATTGTAGACGCACTAAAGGAGATTATAAACCAGAGCACATTGGACTGCAGCGATGGTGGCATCCAGGTATGTACCCTGAAATCGACAGGATTCCCAATTATCAATTTCCATATAACAGTTGCAGTCGATGGACAATTCCCACGTTTCACTGGTGGCTATGTCTCTGCAGCATGATTACTTTGAGAAATATCGCTGCGATCGCAATGTCTCGCTAGGATTGGACCTAAAATCGCTTGCTAAAGTGCTGAAATGCGCCAGCGGAGATGATGCCGTTACCATTAGTGCCGCGGACAAACCTGACAAGGTGCAATTAAGCTTCGAGTCGTTGAACAAGGAACGCACCGCCGACTATGAGCTGCGTCTGCTGAATCTTGAGCAGGAGCACCTGGGCATACCCGAAACAGACTACGCCTGCGTGGTGCATCTGCCTTCCACGGAATTCGCCCGCATTTGCCGTGATCTCTCAGCGTTCAGTGAATCCGTTGTAATTGCCTGCAACAAGGATGGCATCAAGTTCTCAGCCAATGGTGAAATGGGATCCGTCAATATAAAACTCAGCGAAACGGCTAAAGGAGATGTCAGCCTGCAGGTGGAGGAGCCTGTCACGCTCACATTTGCTGGACGTTATCTGACAACCTTCACGCGTGCCACGCCTCTTGCAGAGAAAGTAAAGATCGGTATGGCAGCTGATGTGCCGCTCCTAGTGGAGTATCCCATTGAGGATTACGGCTATATACGATATTACCTGGCCCCCAAAGTGGATGAAGCAGATTAATGAGTACAAATTTCAATATTCAGTGCAATTTAGTTTTAGCTATTTACTTATTTATAACTATGAGTTTATACTCTGTGCAATTTATCGATATATAATAATAAATAATTATATAAAAATGTCTATAAACAAATACAAAAATAAAGTATTTATTAAATATTATATATCAAAATAATTGGACTTTTTAAAACTCATTCAAAACATCGGTTTCTAATGATTAGCGTACGAACATCTCTAGCTCGATAACTTTAAAGTCAGCTGATTTTTTGTGGCGGTTGTCGATAACACCTGGTAGTGTGACATTTGGCCGTGTCAGCTGTTTATTTGGTAGCCGTTCAGGCGCAAAATTTTAATCAATACATTAGATAATAAGCTAAATTAAAGAATGTTTAAATACTTGAGATTTCCGTCGCAGTCATCAGCACGCAACTTTATTCGAACATATAGTGAAAATGTGAGCGGCGGTAACAAAAGTACAAAGACTCCTTTTGGTCCACGGGTCGATGTCAAGTATGCCCTGGAGGGATGGGATGAAAAGATGAAGAAAGCGGGCGTCGAGGACAGGGAGTTCAACCTCAAGTGCATTGTGTCGCATGTGCTGAATCGAAAATTCGTAAGTATACGTAAATACAATGTTATTTTAATAGATACTTATTAATTTTCATATCCTCCCGTGAAAGAGCGAAGTGTCGGATGACTATGCCCATCTCAGATTCTCATCGGAACAGTTGGCAGACTTTCAGCGCTACTGTGAGGCTCGTTGCGCCCGTATGCCCTTGCAACACATTATTGGCGAATGGGATTTCATGGATATTACATTGAAAACTGCCCCTACTGTTTTCATACCACGCCCTGAAACGGAGGAGTTTGTGCGTCTGGTAATTGAGAAATGTAAAGAGTACAATATTGAGTCTATACTCGAGGTAGGCTGTGGATCGGGTGCCATGTCGTTGTCAATGCTGAAGGCTTTACCTAAAATAAAAGCCACCGCCATTGACCGCAGTAAGGCGGCCACCAAATTGGCCCACGAGAATGCCCAAATGCTTGGACTAGGTGACCGTTTTAAGGTGTACAATCACACCATGGAAGCGGACAAGTATGTGCCTGAGGAGTTAAGCGACCAATTCTACGATGTGATAATATCAAATCCTCCCTACGTGAAGACGGACGAGTTTCAGTATCTGCATCCCGAGGTTGTGGTGTAAGTAAGGCTGCAGATCATATCTTAATTCATACTAATCTCTCGTCCTTCGATCTTCCCCTAGTTACGAGAATCTCAATGCATTGGATGGTGGCCCAGATGGGCTACGCGTAGCACGGCTCGTTTTCGATCTGGCCTCTGAACGTCTGCATCCTGGTGGCAAACTGTGGCTGGAACTCGGAAATGATCATCCGCCAATGGTCAAGACGATTATACATCAGAAGTATCAGGGCCGCCTTGATTTCGTTGCCAGCTATGAAGATCAGTATGGGCGCGAGCGCTTCGTGGAGTTGGAGAAGGTTTAATTAGTCAGTAATTAGCACGATTTGAACATGATTAATGCAATTATAATTAAATAGCATTTGCATTTAGCTGTGATTTTCCCCCAATAACAAACGGGCACACATACGATATATGTGTATTTAAATGCCTGAGAGGCTTGACTATATTAATACATAAATACTACATGTATTTCCTAATTTACTATATCATTTGCCAATTGTATTGTCACAATTACAACAACTTATTAATGAACTTAATTTTTTTGGGTCCATAATTCATGATTATAAGCTATCAAATAAACTCGTTACTATATCAACGACAACAACAACAATAGCTGCAATTAAATCTAATCTTTATGCTTTGAAGTTGCGGGCTGCACAGTGGCCCGAGGGTGGGCGAAAATGTGCACTACAATGCACATACATATATTG
This sequence comes from Zaprionus camerounensis, assembly GCA_018904165.1. Lineage (NCBI taxonomy): Eukaryota > Metazoa > Arthropoda > Insecta > Diptera > Drosophilidae > Zaprionus > Zaprionus camerounensis. The sequence goes on along the minus strand of JAEIFS010000001.1, from coordinate 21,734,697 downwards.
ATTTATGGGAAGCATTGCTTTTATTTTCGATTAATTTGCGAGAGAAATAAATAATAATGTGAAACAATTGTGTGGATTATAATCAATTTGAACGTCAATTTTGTTTTATTTTTTAATACAATTTTATTTTTTTATAGGCAGTCTGCATCCCAACATGTTGGATTTATTCTACTACTGCTTAGCTTAACTTATAACTTATAGATTAACATGATATTCTATATACTTTGGGTACAACTTTCTTTATGTAGTTTTTTGGTATTGTTGAAAATCTACAAGATTAAATTTATAGAAATATGAAATTTGTTTATATATATGTATATATTTGTTATAATAATACGAAAATATCATTCTCTAATAATATCTAAACAAATTTCAAACAAAACACAAAATATTAAAAAGACCAATATATGAAAATAAAATTTATTTCGAGCTTTACATAATTAAATCTAACCATATGAAATAATTATTAAATAAATATCAAAAAACTACTTATTAAAAAAACAAAATATCTGTATTAATATATTATATTAATATATTAATTTGCAAAATTTAAAGATTTGTCTTTTATTTCAAAATTAAAAAGATATTCTTAAGGAAACCTTATATTGTAATAACAATTTAGATTTAATTATTTTTAGGATATCTAATTCTAGAAACAAAATATCAAAACATTATTTTAAAATTTCAATGTGCATTATTTCTTTTACATGTATTTTAAATGTGTTTATTTCGAAAATGTAAAAGATTTCTATAAAGAAGTACACTAATTTCATAATGTAAATATACCTATATATAATACATATATTAATTTAGTATCCTTTTCCTTAAAATAAATTATCATGTGTATAATTTTAAAACATTATTGTGTATTGTTTATTCGATATGTATTATTGGGATTACTTACCATTTCATTAACTTTACATTATTGACATTATTTACTGCCACTTGACCCACTGTGCTTATTTCAATGTCCGCTCTTTTTTACGATTTTACCGTTATCAATCGGGGCAGATGCTGGTCGGCACTGAAATATTAGAGAGTCATTAACAAGCTGCCCCATTCAATGTGCCGCACAGTGTCATCTTTGGCACAACACTCTTTTTGCTCAACAAAGACGTTGGGCGAGACAGGGAGAGGGGTGTGGGAGAAGGCAGCGGAATGTGCGCACATGTTGAGCGCACTGCAGTAGCCTGGGCACACTTGTCGCTCATTAATAAAAGTTTGCCAAGCAGCTGCACAGACTCAAACCTACACACACACACACACACACACACACGAGCACGCAGACTCACGCACACACACATACACACGAAATCCATTATTTTTCGCAGGTATAGAGACATTGACCAGCAGCAACAGCGACTGCGACGCTGCAGCATCAAGTCGCAGCCGAAGCTGCAGACGAACCCTCAGCTGAAGCCGAAGCCACCCACGCTGCGCTGGCGTCGCTGCTCTGCTGAACTGTAAACATTCCAGTGAGCGCAGCTTTCACTCAACTCTGAGTCGCAGCATACACAACAGATGCAAAGAGAGAAAGAGAGAGAAAGCGACAGAGCGAGAGAGAGAAGGAAAGTTGACGAGAGAGAGAGAGAGGGAGAGTGAGACAGTGTGAGAGAGAGTCTGAGTGAGTTTCTCTAGGCATCTTCGGGCTGGAAGCTTTGCGAGTTGAGACCCGTTTGCCTGCGTGGTTCTGCTGCTGCTGCCTCCGCTACGACTGATGCTGTCGTCGCTGCTGCTGCTGCTGCTGGCTGTGCTCCGGTCCATGGTCGTGTGAAAAGCTGCGTTGAGCGCATTAAGTCGTTAGGGTACAACCAGACAGGACGCACAATTTTCCGCAGCTGCCGCGTTTTGCTTAGCTGGCGTTCGTCAAGCGTCTCAAACAGCGCCCAACAGTTTGTGCAGCAAACCAACAAAAAAAAAAGAAAACAGAAAGGAACAGAATATCAGCAAAGTAGTAAATAAAATATTGATAACAACAACAACCTAAAATTCTCAATTAAATCAAAATATAAAACACACGTAAAGAAAAACAATTCGCTGCAGAGAAAACGAGTTTGAGAATTGATAAAAATACGTGCTCCCCTTGCTCCCCCTCACCCCCGCGCTCGAGTCAAGCCACGCGTCGGAGTCGACAACAACAATAAACTTCTCTATTGCCTTTTTGGCGTCTCCCGCGCGCGCTCACGTGTGTGTGTGTGTGTGTGTGTGTGTTAGTCGGTGTGTGCGTGCGTGTCTGCGTTTGTATACCGTACCCAGTGTGCGCCAGTGTGCGTATGTGTGTGTGTATGTGTGACCAAAACTTCAGCTCAAGTGTGCTCACAAAAATATCAGCAACAACAACAACTGAAAAAAAACGCCAAATTTTCAACAATTTGTAGGAAAACCAATTAAAATGTATTCTTAACAATTTAAAGGTAAACAACAATTGCAGAAAAAACCAGAAAAAAAAAACAAATATACTCACTCTGGAGAGTCATCTCAATTGACTCTCGACGTGTTGGGGCTGCTGTTGCTGCTGCTGCAGTTGGGGTTTCTGCGGTCTGGCCACAGCAGGCTTTGGTGCAACAGCTTAAAAGTATGCTATGATTTTTTTGCGCTCCTGCATATAAATTGTTGCGCCTTCCTTGCGAGGAAAATCAACAAGAACGATGGGGCTGGCAAATTGAAAACGTGTGTGTTTTTTCAATAATTGACCTGTTGTTGTCCATTTCAATTTTGTATGTTAATTGTTTGAAACGAGCTTAAAGAGTCTACCATGAGTTTTTAATGGAAGTGTAGAGAAATTTAGCTGCAACTGCAGCAAACATATTAATTTGAATTTGTCTTGTTTTTATCATACTATACCTAAAAATTGAATAACTAATAATGCAAAACTACTTGAAAATTTAAAAATAAAGAAAATAAAAAAGAAAATATCAAAATGTGTAGTAAAAATTGCTAAATCAATCTAGAATAAAATTTGCTTGGCAAACAAAAGTGATTGTATATATCAGTTTTTGGTTATTTTTATTAAAATCTGGCAGCATCTCCTCTCATTTTGTTTGTGGCTTACAGAATATTTGAGCCAATTGTGGTAAACTTAAATTCACTTGATGCAGTGTGAACACTTTAGTTATTTAATTGTTTGTTGTCGAAGGCAGCAAAGGATTTATTTTTTGGATTTGTAAAGACGGTCTAAGGCTTTGGTGAAAGACCAAGCAGCTGATGAATTTTAGTTTCTTTCTCTTCTGGAAAAAAAATGCGGTTTGAGCTAAAGAAATAAGATATATAAAGCTTGGGAATATAAAAAATATATTTATTCACTTCTTTTTAATAAATTGGTATGTTTAAATACACTAAACCATTAACGCAGAATAAAAACAAATATATTTTTGTTCTGACTTTGTCAACATTCTCATTGTACTTCGTGCTTTTGCAGATTTAATTGATTATTTATTATTTGTATTTGTTTTATTTAATTGCAATTAACAACTGCATTATCTCTTAATTCTGTTTATTCCTTTGCGCTCATAACTGTTGAGCGTGTCTGTGTTCACACGAAAATATTTGATTCATTTCCGTCTGTTCTGTCGTGAGTATTTCCTTTTGCTGTCGACGCTGCGTATACGCAATGCAATATTTGCAGCTTGCACATTAAATTAAATGCTGAGTGATAGCTAAATGATATTGTTTCACTGCCACCCCCCTTCGTTATTTTTAGAGCGCGTAACGCGTAACGCGAATTCCTTTACAAATTCCATTTGTTTCATCCCGCGACGGCGGCAATAATTAAAATTTAATTATATACAACTTTAAATTGCAATTTCATTGTGTCGAGATTTCAATGTTCGTATATAAATTGCACTTTGTGGCTGCGAGCAGGGGTAGGGGTCGGGGCAACAGTATCTCTAAAGAGCCTGTCGAATAGTTGAAAGAGTTTTTCGGTGCTGGGCTTGGGTTGCCCGTTTCCGGGTCCACATGCAATTAACTTTTGCACTGCAATCAATCAGTTTTGTGGCTGATGTGAGAAAGTTTTCTATATGTGTATATTTGCCACGCCCACATGTCTAGAAGGCCCACACATGAGCGCCACCTTATCATTCAATTTAGACCAAAAATTGTTGAAGAAAACTTTTTGCGCCAACTAACGATTGGCCAAGGCGTGTCCAAGTGGGCGTTAGTGTGAGTGTATAAGAAGTTTGCGTGTGTGTGTGTGTATGGGTGCCTTGTTGAGTGGCAAGTTGTGTACACACGCAGATTTTTCATCAATCATTTTCACTGACAACGCCTTGAGAGTGGAGGGAGAGGGAAGGGCATAGAAAATGATTATTGTCATTCAATTGGTTTATTTAGTTTCAAAACTATTATGATCGTCAGGTTGTGTGACACTAAGTGCTGCTCAATGAAATCCAGTAACTCAATTTGTAAGCCTTGGCAATAGCTCTTTGAACCCGAATCAACGTTGTGGCCAAGTTCAAACTCAATTAAAGTCTTGGGTTCGGTTTAGGTTTCAATCTATTAAATTAAACACTTTTCAAAAGTATGTTTATTGATTTTTTATGATTGAAATCGATTTAAATTTTAAAGACCTGTAAACAATTGAAATGTGCTGAAACTTGACTCTAGTAATGGTTAACCATTCCCAGAACTTGAATATATTTTTTAGCTTCTGTGCTTTCCACTTAATAACAACAGATTCTGGGAAAATACTTCGAGCTATGCGCTTGAAGTTTCACATGAAAAAGCACTTTACACATTGCAGCATTGTCGGCATATTCTCTTTAAACCTATCAAGCATATCACAAACAAAGGTCATTAGGGTCAAAATAACTTGAGTTATTATGGAAAAATTTTCAAGCATTTTAAAAGTGGGGAATTTTTAAAATGGAGCTCGAAAAGAGAAAGAGAGAAAAACAATAATATTCTCTGCTTGGTACATCAAAAAATTCCCCGAAAAATTGTGCATCATTTTCATTTCTTTATTCTTCTAATTCTTAACAAATTTTAAAATTTAACTAATATATTTTAGATTATATTTGCAATTAATTATTTTTTAATTTAAAGTAATCATTTCATATTAAATACAGTTTAATTGCATTCCTTTCATTTGAAATTCATGAGGAGAATTAACTGCAACACTGAAAAGTGTGCTACATTTATTAAATTGATTAGTGCTGCAATACATTCACAAACATTCCTTTGAACTCCTTAAAAGAATTTAATGCTCTCCTAAAAATTACGCTACAACTACATGAATTAATGATTTCCTCAAGAAATATTTTTTTTAAAGTATCAAAGTAATAAAATTGAAATCTTTAAACAGTTTCAGTTTTTATTGATTGTCCAATAGAAAATCATTTCACTCCAGCACAATTGATTGTCTTTCCTTCGCCCCATGCAGCTGTGTGCAGCAGTTTTCCATCAGGGCAATTTTCCCCATTTCACCTCCCCTCCTTCAACTTCAATTTGCGCTTTTCCTTCTGTTTATTTTTTTCTACTCCGTGCCATCTTTGTCTGGAATCTTCTTCGACTACTTCTTGTCGCTGTCATCTATCAGTGTCCAGTTCAGAAGCGTTCACCTGCTACCGAAACAAATAATAACACACAAACGCACACACATGTACATAGTCTGTAGACCTGCCCCAGTTGTCATTCTGCTTAACCTATCTTCATTAAAATCAGCCCGGTCCGAAGTTATTACCAACATTGCTCACTGGGCTGCCCATTGTTGTTGTTGTTGTTGTCCTGCCTGGCTGATAAGCGACAGTGTAGACATCATAAAAACTTTTATATATATATACACACACACACACACACACACAGAGAGTCGAACATAGACGTATTTGTATGTGTATCTAACGTAGCTAAATGCTAAAACACAAATTGAAAGCACAAAACATACCAATACACATGAAGTCGTCTAAATTGCTCCACTTTATATACATAGAAATGGTGCGTACGTGTCTGTGTGTGTGTGTGTGTGCGTCTGGGAGAGAGTTGTACACCCGCACCCCAGCGAAAAGCCCCCATCACATTGCCGCGTTCTTCATTCGTTCCTGTATCCAAAACACTTAAACATAAACACGTTGTCTGTGCCAGAGTCCTTCTGCGTATGTGTTTGTGTGTGTATTGGTGTGCGTCCTGTTCGTCCCTTTTCTTGCGTCTACGCACAATATGTTTCGTCTTTAACCCAGCCAAAAAAAAAGCTTCGCTCGGCTATCGTCTTCAGCTTCAGCTTCAGCTCCATCCAGCCAGCCTCGTCTCGCTGTGTGGAAGTTTTAATGTGATTTCTCGTATTAATTTCGACATCGTCATCCTTCGGTTTGCCTGCTTCTTTTCTTTCGCCTTTACCGTCTTTGCTTTGCCATTTTCTATTTTTCTTTACGCACTTTTATTGCGATGCTTGCCTGTGCGTTTTCGTCTCTATTTGATTTCAACAACGTTGCCTCCTCGCAATTTCTGTCGAGCTCGGCAAATTTCGCTTCAACCACCGCCAGTAACTCCGCTACCCCCCTCTCTCCACTCTCTACCCTCTCTTCATTCCTCTCTCTCTTTTTCTCTCTCTGCTTAACCTTTTAGCCTCACTCTTCTGTCGCTCAAGTTGTTTATGTTCCTCTCATATGAAACGCGACATTGTTGCACTAAACGCAACTTGGCGATTTACAACATTTTGGTTACCCACAAAGTGAAGAGGGCTAGGGAAGGAGGGAAGAAGAAGAGAGAAGATGGAGTAGTAGTGGCATTATCTGACACACACACATACACACACACACAACTGAAGACAGACAGTCATCCAGTTAGTTTGTTACCTTTGCTCTATGAAAGTCTCCCACAGCAGCCTGCAGAAATGTAGCTCAATCCTCAAGGGAGACAGTTCCCGAGTGGGCGTGCAAGTGCGAGTGAGAGAGAGAGAGACAGCTAGCCCAGTCTTGGCTGCAACTTGAATATGCTCTCACAAAGGAGTTCTTAGCCACAAAAGGATGCCTTTGCTGGGTTTCCCATTGCAGCAGATGAAAAAGAAGCCCAGAACTTGAATTGAACAACTTTACAGTACTTGGGGTCTATGTACATATATATACCTGGGTATCTATCCTTATATATATAGCTATATATGTATGTTAAGTCTTAAGTATTTTTAAACGGCTACTGCAGGTAATTTTTATAAATGTTCAAGGCAAAAAGCGGAGGTAGAAGTTTTAGTTGATGCTCACAAAGTAACAAAAATGGTTGCATACTCTTAGGCTGGCACAGCAAACCTGAAGAGTGCTCTGTAGTGTTGAGTAACGTCGTTAGGGCTTAGTTGATATTTGCTTTCAAAATCTTTCAAAGCTTTGAAAAACTGCAACAAGCTCGCTTGCAATCGTTTGCTCGCTCTCCTTCTCTCTCTCCCTCTCTCTCTCTCTCTGCTTCACAACTTGCCACAATCAGTCGCAGCGTGTGGCACGCAAATAGCGCAGCAACGCAGCTTACACAGCTTGCAACATGTGGCACGCTCGCCACACTGCCTGCCTAAGCTGGCATCCATCATTGTTGCCACGACTTCTGATGCTCCACTCCTGGCGGAGGACACGTAGCCCCACTGCGTTCTCCCTGCACTCTCCTCTACTTATCCCTTTTTTTACTGTTTTCACGTTTGCAATTGTGTAGAAAAAGTTTTTAATTGCTCATTATGTTTGATTAGGGCTGCAGTAGTAGCAGCAGCAAAGCTCATGTGTGTGTGTGTGTGCGTGCCACACACTGTTGCACGCTGGGGGGCATATTTTCAGGCGCAGATCAAAGCAGAAGCAAACAAGTGTTGCAAGTGTGTCTAGGCCGAGTGTGTGTGTGTGTGGGAATTGGAGCACAGCAACAAATACAAGAGCGCATAAAACACTTAGGCAACCAAGGGTTAATTGCTTGAAATAATATTTTGTGTAATATTCAAATACATTTCATGTACATAAACATATCGCCAAAGCTTTTCGAGGCGGGAAAAGCAACAGCAAAAAAAACACAAAGAAAAAAAGGTACACAGTCCTGTCTGTCCGTCTGTCTGGCTTGCAACAATTGGCAGTCCCCGTCGTCGTCGTCCTTTGTCGTGCTGTCGCTTCGCTCTTCCAAGTGTAAACAGTTCGCTCGGTCTGAGCGCAGGCGGCCTTCCAACGCGCTCGACATTCTTTTCTCACTCAAAAACAGCCAGAAAGAAATAGAGAAAATAACAACAACAACGAGCTCGGCTCGAAATTGCACTCAAATTTTCCATCAATGGACACTGAGTTCTCTGAACTGATAACAGGCAGCGAAACACACACAGCCATACATACAGTGGCACACTCGCACACACATACACACACACACACGCAAATGAAGCTGTTTAAAAAAGCTGTCCAAATCAGGATGCGAGCGAACAACAACAACAACATGAACAAGCAAAAGGCAGTGATAACATGAGTTCTAGCTCAGTTGACAGCATTGGGACACCCTCTAAAAGGGCACATTCGTCTATCTGCATAAACTATGTGATTAGTTTAGTTAGTACATTTAATAATTGATTACGAGTTGAAAGCGTATGAAAAGGCTGGAAAAGCGGGAGAAACTTAAGCATAAATATCATTGGGAAACCTATAATTATCAGTTAAAAACCTATAAAATACAAACTGATAATCTGCTCTAACTCTACGCTAAGCTAACCCGTCTCAGGCGCATCTCTATAGGGTATCAATATGCGTAACAGCGCGGAAAACGTTTGATAACGCCGCGCACATAAAAGTATGCTACACAAAAGCAGCCGCCTCCAATTCTTGCACAGTTTTTGTGTGTCACTGTATGTGTGCGTGTGTGTGTAGTGCATAAGTAAAGGCAAAGGCGGAAATAAAAAGGGCAGCGAGCAGACAAGACAATGAAATCATAAATAACAACGCACTCTCAGCCAGCAGCAACAACAGCAGAATAACAACAATAACAAAGGCAACAATGTCCAACCAGCCGAGTTATTTCTTTTGCTTTTCGTGTTTTTGCCCTCCTGCTTATTCCTTGTGTTCGTTCTTTTTGTTGGTCAATAACTCAACTCTTTCTTTTTTTGTCATTTTTTTATGCCCCAAAGGGTATTTAGAATGAGAGGGTATATTAGGTTTGTGTGCATGCCGAAGTAGATAACAATATTACAGCGTGACCCTTGAGTGGATTTCAGGTTGATAGCGTGGGCATTATGGTTATTATACCAGAGCTTGTTTTTCGGCAGTATCTGATTGGATTGTTGTCGATCGATTTACAGTTGAGCTTGTGGAGAAAGTGGTTGGCGTTAGTTGTTGTTACACAAAAGAGGGAGAGAGTTAGGCAGGTTCTGTCTTGAGTAGTTTTACCTTAACTCTCGGTCTTTTACATATTTAACGATATATATTTAACAATGAGGTTTCCCTCTAATACTCAATTAATGTTAGCCGATTTGTATTGATGTTTTAATAAAGTTTTCATTTAATTTCCATTTTGCAATGCTAATAAATGATTCGCAATATGAATATTATTATGCGTAATTTTTCTATAGATACTTATCGATAACAACAGGCGCAACTTACATTAATCACTGTTTTAGTTAATGTTTGTGTTGATTTCTTGCTATTCCCAACAACAACGTTAAATAGTCTGTTCGAAGGGACGACAAATCGCATTGCTTATATGCAAACTGTAGTTGCTAGTCAATACAATCGATACTCAATGATAACATGCAAATTAAAGTATAATAATCGCAGCTTTAGCTTCTGTTTGAACTGCCTCAACATTTCCAACATAGTTGTTAATCGGTCTATCGGTTAATCGGATTTTTGCGTTGACTTGTTGTTGTTACCAACTACTGCTACTATTCATTTTAAAGAACAATAAATCTCTCTTAATAATTAATAATATCTTTACTTATGCCTAAATAACAACCTTAAGCCACATTAATCGCTGTGTGAATTGACTTCTTTCTACTACTGCCAACAACTGCCTCAACTATTCCACTGTCAGGGTATGCTCGCTCCTACTATTACCTCTTCCACTCTTCTAACTTGATAACTACTTTTTGCTATCCTTTATTTTTTTGGTCGTTTCCCACTCATAACGGAAATTTCAATGGCTGCTGCTTAAAGTGACTTTTGTTCAACTTTGCGCTCTGCTATCCAAACACCAAGTACTAGCAGTTATCAGCGCTCTCCCTTTCCCTTTCTCTCTCTCTATCTCTTCCTTTCAGTATGTGAATAGAAAGACGAAGGACGGAGTTTAGGTGGGGGGCACATTAAACTAATGTTTAGTTGCTTTCGTTACAGTTTTTGAGTGTCGACCCTCGAAACTTTGTCAGTAAATCGAGGCACGTGATGGGCATGAGCTTGGGCGTGACAAGGCAAATTGCTTTCTGTATTGAATTGAATTTTATGGTCTGTGACAGTTTGTAAGTGTCGCAATTGTGAATGCTTCCAGTGATTTTACTTCTTTGTTTTGTTATTTTTTTAAGCAGTTTTCTTATTGCTTGCTTGAACTTGAATTGAGTTAAAATAAAAGTTGAGCAAGTGGATTTTAATTTGCTTTGATCAAAATCAGTTAAGAATTACACTTTTTTCTAGCATTTCACAGAGTATCTCTCTCTGAGCATATCCTCGTCTGGCTTCTCTGATGCTCGTCTGGCTTCTCTGACTCGTGTTTATCAGTAAACTTAATTGCTCTTCAGTTTCGCAATTTCGCCCTTTTGTGCGGTAATGCACACGACACAATGGACAATTGGCAGCTGGAGATAGGTATTTATTCTCACTTTGCGGATCACCGTGTGCAGTAATGCTGCAAATTGCGTGCAACAGCAACAGCAGTAGCTTCATTTGTGGTGAAACCCTTTTGTTCATCAGCAAATTGACTGAGAAGTCAATTGAGGAAACAAATATGATCAGATTACAGGCAGAGGATAATTAAGATGAGGTTAAGCAGAGGGTTTTTGTGGTCATTGTGTGTGGCCTGGCAGTATTAGCTGGGCTCAGTATAAGGCTTTCAATTAATGCACATCAGCTGTTATTATTTGATATATATTAAAAAGTAGAAAATATTTATTGATAATAAATTCAATCGACTCTTGCCGGAAACAGCAGCCAGACACGCATTTATAAACAGCTGCCAGACATCGAATAAAAATCATGGCATACTTTTAAGCATAGTTTTATTGTAATGCCATAATTATGCATATTTATCCAATTTTTAACAAAATAAATATAAAATATATGTGTAGTTATATACAAAATATATTAAATACCCTTTTGTTTTGAATACATGCCATTTTTGCTTAAAAAAATGTACAGGAAATGTAATTCGTTACAGATTCCTGTTAATTGAACATCTTTTTAACAGCATGCTCTCTGCAGCGACACTAAATCATGCTTAGTTTTACGCGCATCATATTATTCTTATTAATTTGTAATGAACCGATATTTAACAAAGTGCCATAACTATTTAAATATGAATAAATCATTAGCCGCCATTAAACGCCATTTAAATCATCTATGACATTAATTAAATTAAACATTCAGCTCATCGACAAAATTTCCTCGATTGACACCTTTTTCTACACTGACGCTATTCGACTTTTATTTCATAATATTTGATTATTATTTTGTTAATTAAAAATCGTTACATAGTGTATTAAAAAAGAAATGATATAAAAAACCAGTAAATACTCATACAAATGTCTTTCTCCTCTTTAATTACTCTCTCTCTCTCTTTTATAATGCCGCACACACAGCTAAAATGCAATTATACAAACAATTTAAATAAGGTTTTTTATAAATATCGAAACGAAACGAATGAGCACTCAAACAAACGTAAATGCGATATGCAAATATTTAAATACGTATACATACACAACATGATATAAAAATGCAACAATAATAATAATAAATTAAAAGCGAAATCGAAAGACACAAAAATTAATAAAAAAAAGAGCCCAAACAATAACAAAGTGTTCATAATTATAAAAGCAAATGTAGTTAATCGCAAAAGTAAATATGTTAAATACGCATTGTCAGCTTAAATTGCATCTATATCTTTGCATCCCTGTCTCTGCATCTTTATCTCTATCAGTACTTGCATCTATATTCGCTAAATAATAACAAATACAAACAAGAAATTATCAAAAAATAAAATGCAAACTCAATTTCGCTGCAATAATAAAAAAACCAAATCGCTCCAATCTATCAGCCAACCAATCAGCCAAACAAGCGCCCAATCATCAATTGCAACTGCCATTCAGTCATTCAACCAAAACAACAGCAACAACAGCTGTACACAAAACAAGCAATGCAACAATAGCAACAACAACAAATGGCAAAAATTAATATCAGTTTTAAATGCTCGACCTTAAAAACGCACGTCATTACTTAAGCAAATAAAACGAGTTTAAACAAATACTATAACAACAGCAACAATAACTTAAACAACAACAACTAAATGCCCAAAAATTAAAATTTACATTCAATTTTCAATTAATTATGGAACATTCATCAACATCATTGTTGTTGTGTTTGTTCCATTGCCAAAACGAAAAGGTCGCCGACGTCGCAGCTTGCTTGCAGCTACAGCCTCATCCACAACAGCAACAACAAAAACAACAACAACGATCATTGGGCATTAGAAGAGTGCAACACCGACAACAACAACTGCAACTGGCACTACAACAACTGCAGCAACAAAGACATTCCAGGCATTTGCTGGGTAAGTAGCAAGCAGCATAGAAAGTGTTTGAGAGGAGTAGGGCAAGTAAGAGAGCGTGGAAGCAATATCGTATGTACACTTTTTATAATCTTCGACCATTGAAAATGATCAAAAAAGAGTATACTATCTTTGTGCAAATGTAAATATGTAACAGACTGAAGGAGGAGAGAGACACCAAAATTGGCATGAAGATTTCTGTATTCAATGCGCTGAGTTTTTTCAAATTTCTATGTCACGCCTACCGCCCCGCAAATCAATAATAAGTCTACATGTAATCGACGTGTAGAGGATATAACTTTCTGATTTCATATATATATTTAGCTGACTATAATATATTTAGCTGACTATAATATCTATGTTTTCTTCAAATTTCTTTCCGATCGAACAATAAACACAGAAGTTGTTTAAAAAAGTATAAGCATATGTTTTTGTACCAGTTAACAAGTGATGCAGGCGAGCGTGGGCGCCATCTGTTGAGAAAAATTTGAAAGTATGTACATACATGTGTATATATGTGTTTAAAAAATTAAACTACACCGGAACATAGGTCAAGGGGTATTCCACTGTCGTGTGCCGCTCGACTGTTGTTTTCTTTTTTAGCTAGACATTTACCAAGTCCTTCAATTCATTTCCACGCAATTTTCCATGCAGCAAGCTTGTGATTCAAATTTGGAAACTATAGAAAAACACGAATTGCAAGTGTTTGCATACTTGGAGTACTTCGAGTACCCTCTAAAAATAAGAATTTGATTTGTGAAAATTGAATTATGGAAACTAGTTAGTGTAGCTTGTGAACAGCTTTAAATGCAGATTAATGCTTTACTATGTGCATATAAAACATTTCTTTTTATTGGATTAATCTTAAGCAAGTTTTTATGGTACAAACATTGCAAGCTTTAATTAAAATTGTTTCATAAAATCATTATTCATTGGCTTAGAAGTCGAACTTACAGTATACTTTTAAGTGAAAATTCCGGCGAATTTAAAATTTGTTGAAAGTGCAACTATATTTCTATCTGATAGAAACTTTATGAAACTTTCAATGGAATACGAATGTATAAAAATTTTTATCTATAAATTGTTATACTATTTTCATTTCAATTTAAGTTTACATTAAAGCTTTTTTAAATCAGCTTTGAAGAGAAACTTAAAAAGTATTTCTAACTGATGAGAAAGTGTTAAGAAACTTTCTATGGAATTTAAACTAATTGAAAGCTCTAATTACAACTTGTTATATTAGTGATTCTTTTCTTTTAAATTCAAGTTTACTTTATAGTTGTTTTTCAATCAACTTTAAGGAGGAAATATAAGAATATTTCTTACTGACAGGAAAGTGTAAAGAAATTTTCTATGGAATTAGAATTACATGTAAGCTTTGTTCCCATTTGTATTGGTATTTATGTTCTTTTAAATAAATGGTCAATTTTGTTTTTAATCAGCTATGAAAAGGAACTTTTAGTATATTTCGAACTCATAACTCCAGCATATTTGTTTGTAAACTTGTATCCAAAAGCTTTGAGACTCTCTACCTCAACTGTAATTCCTTTTGCAGCTGCTGCATATTTGATAGTCAACGTCTCGTTTCCGAATTCTGTTAAGCAGTGTATGCAATGCAAGTTGTTAGCCCCAGCGCGGACCACGAATCAGAATAAAAATGTTGCTCGCTCAGCATTTTCTGCAAGCACTGAAAACATATAAAATTGCGTTAAAGTTGCGCAAAAGGCAACCAGTTTTGCAGTCGCTGTGGCAGTGGCAGTGGCAGTCGCAGTTTTGTCTGTTATGAATTTCATATTAGGTACATACGAAAATCCAATAAAAATCACCGAAAGCAATTTTCGTTAGCCGTGGAGCAGCAGCGACAACAGGATGCGGAGTAAAAAAGAGCAGGAAAAGCCAGACGGAGATTGGGTTGACGTTTGAAGTTTGGTTCGTTTTTTTCCCAGTCATTTTTCAAATGCTCCATTTAGATGGGACACTCTCTCTCTTTTCCCCACTCTCTACCCACACACCCTCAGACACAGAAATTTGTTGCAATTTATCGTAATGGATTAAGGGGAAACGTGTTGCGACATGTTTTTTTCAGCCGCCTTCGATTTGCCACGACGAGGCAAATGCATTTTCTGCTTCGTTCGGTTGATTCGCAACGAGAGTTGCTTAATTTGCTTTTAATTCACTGCAAGGGCAAAAAAAGATGTGCGCCGTATACTCTATAGGCATGAGAGACCACCAAAAGAGTATGCCAAGCGCAAAATGAAGTTACTTGCATGTTTTCAATTCGTAACAAATATTTTTCCTACATATACATAAAATCGAAACAGAGTGACTGCGAGTTGTGCACACTGGGAATAACACTGTTTTTTTACGACACTTCTATTTTGTATTTAATGCCCAAGTTAATTGCTGCAACTGCAATTGAAAAGTCATCGGGCCGCTTTCATATCTATTTCTCCATGTTATTTTTAGCAATCCACTGGAATCGGGAAACTTTTTTAACAGGCACAGCATATTCAAAATATTTTTATAATCTCCAAAGAGCTTCGACTTAATCCCTATTGCATATACATGCATAGATAGTTTTTTGTTTACGCTCTTATTGCATTTTAATTGTTGAAAAATAAACTTATTGTGTGCAGGGTAAGCTGTCACTTTCCTTTGCTGCAATTTAGATTGCATAATTTGGGGATTATTTTTGGAAAATATTTATCCAGTTTATTTAATTAAATTATTAGTAAAACTACTAAAAGTAAAAGAATTTTTCAAATTAATATCTTAAGCCCTTAGTCCCTTATCTTCTTCTAAAACTTAGCAAGATTTATTGAAAATTTCAATTGGAAATCTATCAAAATATGTATTGATGACAGTTGTTAACATCGTTATGCTGAACTTCTGTTATTGCTATGTTACGTTAACTAAGCAAGATTTACTAAATTCCTTCAAAATAAGTATCGATGACAGTTGTTAACATTGTTATGCTAAACTTCTGTTATTGCGATGTTTTGTTATGTTAACTCAGCTTCGACTAACCTCACACATGCTGCATTGTTGTGATACTTATCTATCGATAAAGTGATCATGTATATCGTTCTAACCTCAAAAAATCTTTAGCTTAGCTCGTAAAGGTGTCAGAGCAAATCAAATCTGATTAGGTTTATGTTTTGAGTATTTCCCTGTTGCTTATCAAGCTACTCATTTCGAGCTTTTGTATGTCCGCAAACAAAATAAATGTATAGCGAGACCAAAGCTAAAGATATCTGGTGATTTAAATACGTCTGTTGCACTACTGGTCAGCTTGTCGGACGTTTGTCATTTTGGCTGAAAAGTTCATTTCCCCAGTTGTCAACAGTTTATAATAGTTTTTGCCTTTGTGTGCGACTGGGACAAGCGAGCGGATGAGCGGACGAGTGAGTGAGTTCGGCGAGCGGATTGAAACCGAAACCGAACCGCTGCAAACAAACCCCAGTTAGAGAAGAGGAGATTGCCATTTGTTTGATGTTCCAAGCTGTGTGTGTGTGTGTGTGTATTTAGTTGGCCATTTCTCCATGTCTGGAACTGTCTGTGGGTCTATCTTTCAATTCCAGTTGGTTTATTACATGGCAAGAGCGTCTAAAGCAGCATCTCTCTGCCATGCAAATCTGTTTTGCTGATTAAACCTAAATAATGTCGAGCGTTTCCTTTGCTGTGGCTGCCACTACCGCTTCACCTTGCCACCCCACCCCAGGCACGCCCAGTCTGTTTCTCTGTTTACTTTAATGCCTCGCCAGCTGGCGTTTTATAGCCAATGTCTGAGTGTATAATGGCCATGTGATTAGGTACATCTTGCCCAGAGGCACTGGGGAAATCACGGTAGGTCACAACAAAGTTAATACTCTACTCAACTCTCCCCATACATACACAAATTGTGAATTGTGGTCGAAAGCATCTACAAGATCTCTCTCTTTCTTTCTCAAAATCAGTTTGTTTTGCAATCTGTTTTAAATATAAAGAAGAACACGGGACAGAAAAAGAATTAACTTAGCAAGAGCTAAAGGGAACTTCTTCCTCTTTTTATCGTTGTATATAACATAGTACAGTATTATAGTACAGAGTATATACCTATATTACATTAAATATGTTAAAGGAATATGTTATTTGAATTCAATTACACCTTGCCGTCCAGTAAAAAGTATTAACTTTGCAAGAGCTAAAGAGATTTTCTCTATAATTTTATATATACCTATATTATATAAAATATGTTATATAGTGTTTGTTAAATAGTTTTAATTCACCCTTCTTCTACTGTAAACATCCCAACCAAGTGAAGTTTTACATAGTTCAGGCTTATCTTGAAAAGAAACAAATTAATTACTTATCTAAATCCAAACTTAAATGTTGTAAAGTCTTCACAATTTTCCAGTACTCTGGGCAAGGGCACACGAATTTCCCTTGCACTCCCACTGAAAATTGTGCAATTTATTTGTAGCTTTTCTTTACCTTCTACCAAATCTGAGACAATTTCCAACTTATAAAGAGGGCCGGGCCGGGCCGCCTGCATTTTTATAATAACACAGTTGAGCTGCCGGTTGCAAGCGTCTGCTTCCGTAGTTGTAGTTGTTGCCACCACCTCTGGCCCTTGCTCTGCCCCGCCCACTAGCCACTTGTTGTTGCAGGTCTTTTTTATAGCCTGCTTGGCTGTGCTTTATTTCCTTTTAGCCTGATGCTGCTGCCGCTCCACGTTGCACATTGCACGTAGCACATTTTCAATTTAATTTCTGTCTGAGTGACTCTTGTCCCTGCTGCTGGCCGTATACCTTACTCTCTGTGTGTGTGTGTGTGTCTGTGTTAGTGTCAGTGTGGATGTGTAAGTGTGAGCATTGTCCTCGAGCTACAGACGCGCGTTTCCAGCCTGCCATTGTCTTTGGCTTTGTTTGCAGTGCCATTTCCTTTGCGCCAGTCGCATTTGCAACATGAAATTAACTTGTGTATTTCCCCATACATATACATGACACTCTCTCTCTCTCTCTCTTTCTTTGCAACAGCTGCAACAGCAACAGCCGCAATAAAGACAGAAACAACAACAGCTACCCAAATAGATTATAGCTGAATATAAACGATTCTTTTGGTAGTCAGTTTAATTAAACTGCGCCAATGCCTGCGAATTGTTTTAATGTCAGACACTCAACTCGACTCGGCGACTCGAGCCCTTGGTCTCGCATTTGTCTGTCATCCACTGACCTAGTTTAAGGGCGTATGGGCGTGGGTGTGGGCGTCGGGGCGTGTCAGACATACAAAGGCACCATGTGTGTGGGGGTATTTATTGTGTCATCAAGTTGATGCTGCGTATTTGCATAAGAGAATTATTAAGTAATTAAAAAAATTAATATAAAAACAAAATAAGTCCAAAAGAGTTCATTATAAACATATTTAGTTAATTAAATAGTATACAAGTTTTATTTCTTCATTTTTTAAAACAAATTTTAATGTTAATTTTCGCACCCAAGAAATGACTAAGGGAAGAAGTTTGTTGGCTGTTAATTTAATTTAATTTATGACAATTTCAATTACAATTAGATAATTTAATATTAATAAATTACATATTAAATATATATCAAATATATATTTTTTTAATTTTTTAATTAAATTTAATGTGATTCAACTTAATTTCTAATGACTTTAAATTTAGTTTTTATAATATTTATTAGTTTATATTATTAGATAATTTAATATATATTATTTTCTTTATTTCCACTGTTTACTTACTGAATATGCTCAGTGTGAGACTTTTGCCAATGCTTTGATTATCTGCTGTTTGCAGCAGCAACTGCAGTTGCTGCTCCGATTGTTGCCTCTGATTTAGCTGTTGTTGTTGTAATTACAAAGCACTTGTTGTTATGGCTTTGAGCTAACAAAAGCACTGGCTGGCTGGGCATGTGTTCAATCTGCCACGCCACACATACTCCACAGCCCCCACCCGAAGCTCGTCCATTTGCCGGCAGTGTTTTGAGAGCGCAGCAATAACCGCACTTGAAAGCGCGCACAAAAGTATGCAGCACTATTTGCCAAAATGACTTTTGACGCTCGTCGACCGCGTGGCCCCCTCGTGCTTCTACTGTCGCTTGGCTATATTTGCATGTGCTCTCTGTATGAGTGCGAGTGCGAGAGTGTAAGTGTGTGTGTGTTAGTGGGCGTGGATAGTGGTGGTGCTTATCGGCATGTTAGTGCTGTCAGCTACTGCTGCTTCTGCAGCCAGCTGCTGGCATTGATGCCAAAGGGCAGCCCACTCTGCCTGCACTCTGCACTCAACGCGCCTTTCCAAAGAAAAACAATTTTCACTGATTTATGTTTACGCTTTTGACTATCGAAAATAACTATAAACGCTTGGGGAAAGTACATCAATTTGCTTTTGTACACTTATTTGCTCTGCACTGCAGTTATAATGTGGACAATTTTGTGATTAGCTGAGAATGGCGCTGGAAATAGATGAACTATCTATATGTTATAGCTGCCTCTTTTTTGGCCAGTAACTGAAGTTGTTTATTTATAACATTTCCTTTTTTTCACACCTTTACATACTCAAATATTTACACCATAAAATTAAAGATCTTTTATCGTTAACAAAGTCACTTTTTACCAGGAAAATGTTCTTAGAAAAACTGCTGCATAAAATGCAAGCAGAGTCAACAGAGCGCCAAAAAAACGCTTTGACGGCAATTTTCGCAGAGTTTTCCCCCTCTTTCGTCACCCTCTCCTGCCAGCTATTGAAGCATGAATTTAAACAAATTTGCCCAACCTGCCCTACCGGATGTGTGTGTACCAAAGGGTTCAATTATGAACAGAGCTTTTGTGGTGACAAAGCGGACGCCTAAAAGCTTATCCCCAGTCTTGGCAAACATGGCAAAGTGGGCAACCAGTTGAGGAACTGGTTTCTGAATGGGGGAAAACACGAAAACTCAGCACGCCAAGCTGCTGTAATGTGTGAAAAATGTTGCCCTCGAGGTGCAAACTCTGTCATCTGGGGCATAAACGCCTTCAACTTTAACGCCCATGCGTTGGTTTCTATTTTTTTTTTGCTCGTTCGCGCTTGCAATTTTTGTTGGCCAAATGGGTTGCGGTCACATGGATGGTGGGGACTAGAAGCAAGAGCGTGAGCAAGCCTTCAATTTCAAGGCTCATTGTACCTAACTGAGGCATTGGCGAAGCATTAAATTGACTTTAAAACTTTTCACCTGCCTGCAAAAAAAAAAAAAACAAAATAACAAAACAAGAGGATGAAAAACGAAACTAAACTTGAAATTAATTAACCGCGACAAGGGCAAAAAACCTCAGGGAACAGCGAATGTAGAGAGGAAGCTAGAATTCGTGGTAGATGGGGAAGTAAGCAAGAAAGTAGGGAATGTTTTCCAGAATCCTGTTGCAATTTTAACTTTTCACTCAGCTTGTCTCATTTTGTTTCATTTCGTCTTGTTTCGCTTTTGACGTTGGTTTTCTCTTTCTCTTCCTTGGGCACATAACTCATAAAGCCTAATTACCAAAGCAGCTGACGCGGCTTATAGACAAAATAACAGAAATAACAGCCAAAGCACAGGCCGAAGAAACTGGCAAAGTATAACGCGGCAAGAGCTCGTGGTTTGATATGTACTAGAATTGAGTGAAGTTATGTGCAAAGGGGAGTTAGATAAGCCGCAAGATTTAAACCAAGACGAAGCTTGAATACCCTATGAACAAAACTTGTTCTCTATTTGCACCTCACTGCGAGAGAAATACCAAATATTTAATAAACGCAACTGTAAGTGTATTACTAATTCACTAGCCTCGCTTAAAAGTATGCAATGCCTTAGCACTGTTGATAAACAGAATCATGTTATGAACCAATATAATAAATATATATTGGAATCGATTAGCAATTTTCATTACTCTGTAATCTTTTAACATTTTGCAAACTTATCAGAATTGATTAGCACAGTTCTTGACTCGAGAATGAAATACTCTATGCAGCTATAAAGCGATCAATTTTCCCAGCTCTATAGCTAAATTCCTGCTCAATATCTTCTTTCTCAAAATCACGTTTATTCCCCCTCCGTTCGTGGAAGTATTGCCAGCATTACGACTTATCTATAAAGCACGCTGCGATGTATTCGAAGCGTATTTGCCGTGCAGTGCACGTGTAAATTATTGTGGCCTGAATGGGCGACGCCTGAAAGCATGCTACGGTATTTTGCTGTTCTTTTTTTTTTGCTTTGCCATTGCTGTTGTTGTTGTTGCTGTGGTGCCGCGGCAACGATACACGCAGCCTCGCCGCATGTATTTCAATTACTGCATTTCTCAGTCAGTTGGCAGCGGCTCTCGAGCCCCGCTCTCATGCCCGTCCCCGCTATAAAGCGTTCCTTGGGCTCCTCGCAGCATTCTTTTTATGGATTTTTAATTTACGCCAGGCGCGCGCTGTTTTTTCCGCTCCCTCCTGTTTTAGCTGTTTTGCCTTCTCGCGCTTTTACGCAAATTCATTGTTTTAATTTACTCAAGTTTGTTGACCGAAAACAAAAACTAATCAATGTGTGTGGTAGGAGCGGAAGAATGGAAGAGGGAAGCAGGCCCGCCCTTTGCCCCATGGCGTAGCGAGGTGACAATGTGCTGCGTGAAAACGAGGTCAAAGCCTAAAATAGGGTTAAACAGTGTCCATTTTTTAATTAAACATTAAGTCTGGCAGAGAAACATTTTTTTTTTTGTTTTAGCGGCTTTCCCTCTCAAAGAACTGCGTATTTTCATTTCATTTTTCTGCTTTTGATTTCTTTTCCTTGCCGTCGACTCGACCAACATTTGGCATTTGCTTTTGGGGCTTTAGAAGCAACCGCAGTTGCCCGCTAAGTTGTGGCCAAAATATAAAAACTTCAAAGGGCAATGGAATGAAGGGCAAACAACGAGAGGGGATTAGCTAATGAGATACAGTCGAAAGATTTGATAAGGCCACGAAGTGAGGAGAAGTGAGTGAGAGGCAGACAAACAAATGAGAGGCAGCTTTTAATATAACTTAAAAGACCACAAAATGTTGAGCTTAAAAATAACCGCTAAATATTATTATACGGGATAAGATCACAGCTAAAATTTAAAGCTACAATTTTTTTATATATATTTCTTAAAATAAGTCTAAAATAAAAACTAAAAAAAAGTATCTTACATCAAATTTATTTTTCAAATTTTTGAATCTGAAATAAAACTAATTTTCCACCCAATTTCATTTTTAATTTCAGGAAACATTTCACAACTAAACGAAACAACGATATTTAACCGAACTAGCGAAAATTAAAGACAAAACAACAAAAATAAATTTACCAACAACAACAACAACAGCTGCTACTTACGGTTTCTCCAGCTCTCTGAAAAAACAGTGCAAATTATGTAAATTAAAAGAAACATACAAACCAAACAAGGAAAACTCTGCTGAAAATGCGTGACCAGAAAGCCGGAAATTAAATTTGCAACAGCAATAACCTCAAAAAAAATAACAGAAATAAATAAATAAATAAAAGTAGTGCAAACAAACCGCAGCAACCGAAAATCCGAAAGTAAAAGCAAACAACAAAAAACAGGAAAAAGTGCAAGAGAATTAAGAAATTCTGAGGGCAAATGTTTGCTTGGATTAAAGACAAATTGCAGTGGATTGAGAAATACGCGTAGGAAAATGCAAAACGCGAGTTGAGCGAAAAGTAAGCGGCAAATACTCTAAATAGGTTTTCCCTTAGGGAGCACTTTGCTGCAGTCAAGCTGCTGAGTTGAACTTTGAACCCTCGACGCGCGTTTGCCATTTGGCTCCAGTGTTAATCACAGCAACGTGTCGAGCACGAGGACGCAGACCGCAGGACGACGCAGGCAACAGGGCGACCGTCATATTGTTGCACTCACTTTCACTCAACAACAACAGCAGCAGCAACAGCAGCAGCAACAACGGGGCAGCAATTCAACCTAAAAACAAGGCAAACAACAAACCAAGGACATGGACTCGCCGTCGTCGTGCACGCTGTTTGTCGTGTTGATCTTCCTTGTGATAATTAAAGGTGAGTGCTTTGCCCTCTTCTCGTTGGCTTTTATCACACTTTCGCTTTGCAATTCATTTCGTGCTGTGGGAGAGTCAAGCAAACGTTTTTAGCTGGCCCTAATGAAATAATTGTAAACATTAATTAATTAATGAAATGAAAATTGAATTTTAAATGCAACTCGTGTTATATTCATGGCTTTTTTACCCTTCGACCTACATGACCCAATTATGTATGTAATAACAAATATTTAAAATTTCCTCGTTGTCTTAAGCCGATTTACACACCTTCAGCAATATTACAGTAATTTTAGGTTCTTTTCGCACATTTCTCTTATAACATCAGCTTATTTTCAGTACTATGTTATGTTTCAGGCTGTTACCGCAGTCATGGAATGTTAATATGTCTGTTTTCCAATTTAAAATTTTGTTTTTAAGCAAGCGCTGTTTTTAAAGAAATTTTAATTATTCGGTAAGCTCTCAGATTTTTCTTTGTCAGCTGTTGTCTGCAACGTTTAGTAACAGACAGACAACTAACATTAGCTTAACATTCTGTTGTCAATTAACCGCAGTTTATAAATGTTCATTTTTACAGTCTGTCAATAGCACAAAATCCTTTTTAAACAAACTGTAGGTGACAGAAAACATTAGGTTAAGTTCATATGATCGATTGATCACTGATCACTGATCGATTCCTACTGACATAATAATAATAATAAATAATTACTCCTTTAGGTGACAGACAATCTTTAAAAATAAGAATTCAGCAATGCCAAATGAAATTTTATCAATAAAATTTATTGAAATTGTGTAAAACAATTTCGCTGTTTGCTTAGCTCAGATATGGCAACGCCAGTTGCAACAACTGTCTACTATTGCGCATCTTGAAAGTGTGCCAAACAAATCCTGGTGTGGCACTAACAATGCGAAATGCACAACTCTCTGGTCTATGCATAAATCTTCTTGTCACATTACAAACATGCCACAGAGCACGGTGACTTCGACTCCAACTACAGCAGCACTAGCAGGTTTTCTTCTTTCCTTCTGCTTCCACCGCCACGACAGACGGACAGAGACATTATTCAATTCCACATCGGATTTTTCAATTTTCTTTTTGCAACATTTTCACGGCACTTTAAGCAGGCCAAACAGACAAAGTGTAGAGAACGTGGCGCAAAAGCCACACACACGCACACACACACACACACCCACACAGACACACACACAGATATCTGTTATACATACATTGTAACTGTGTGAGTGCTGCAGTTACATGGGTAAATTCCCACGCAGCCAGCTATAAATTCACATTGTCGCCGAGGAGATCGCCCAGAGCCAAACTTGGTCATATTTTTTAGTTTGCTCAACTCGCGAGCAAAGCGAGAGCACAGGAAAAATAATACGCGGCAATGAGACAAATATTCAAGTAGTGAAGAACTATGAAAAGAAAAAAAAACACAGAATAGAAGAGCAGAAAATAATACTCGTACAATTGTCAGAGTGAGCCCCAGGAGAGCCTACTTCAAATCTACAGCTGCTCCCCAGTGTGCAGCAGCACACACTCATACAGAGACACACATAAACTCACACACACATGTCCATATAGACTGTCACATACACATATAGACATGGCTTTGGCATCGTACTTCGCTCGTTGGTTTTTTTTGTTTCTCTCCAAACTTGTATGCAGTCGAGAAGTTGTTTTTTCTGCCTCGTTGAGTTGGGTCGGCTTCAGTTTTTGTCGAGGGGTAGCAGCGGATGAGGATGGAGGGTTGACTGTGAGGTGGGGGAAGTCTCATGTGTTACCCACTGTTGTCAAAAATAACAAGCAGCAACGCACGATTCGCAATCCTCAATTCTCCAAATGCTCACATTGTTCCAAATGCATTGTTTCCACTTTTCGCATTCCGGCATGAGAGGCATGTGGAGGGTGGAGCATTAGTTAAATCAACAGCCGCAGCTAGTTCATGGTGAGCAAATTTAAAAATAACGAGCAGAGCTTATTTATAAGTTGGATTAGGTATATAGTCCGTAAGTGAGTGCATTGCAAAATGTTGTTTAGTTGCGGTAGCTCTGGATTTGATAGATATTCCTATTTGGTGACTTAGGTAACATCCACAAAAACTGTATATTTGTCTAACTTCTTTCATTTGTAAAAAAGTGAGGATAAGTTGTGGTAACTCTAGAATGTGAACAAATTCAAGATATGGAGACTTGAAAAGGCATAGACAGTTGATCATTGAAATGTTTAACTGAATTCGTAATGAAATTCATCGATAAATTGTTGATAACTTGTCAAAATCTTTAGTAAACTATTTTGCAAAAACAGTAGATGTTTGTGTCTTATTTAGGATAGGGAAAGTAAGATTAAGTTCTGGCAACTCTAGAGTTTCAGCAAATTATGATCCATGGATACTTAAAGATCAATTGATAGTTGATCATTAATTAATTAAATGAATGCATATAAATTGATGGACAAATTATAGGTAACTAATCTTAATTTGTAGTTACTGAACTTCTTTTATATTTCTGTAGAATCTTTAAAACAAACAAACATGAATGGAATAATGTGTTCTTGTGAACTTGAACACAAATACCATAAGTATATCGATTAATTGTTGATAACAAATATAAATCTGTTGGTTTCAATACTTTCCTTTCATTTGGGACAGGCAAAGCGAGGTTAGGCTGTGGCAAGTCTAGAATTTCAACAAACTACGAGATATGAATACTAAAATAGGCAAGGATAGCTGGTCATTAATGTGTTCATCTGAACTCTTGCACAAACACAATAAATATATCGATAAATTGTATATAACTAATCTTAATCAGTAGTAAACTACTCCAAAGTTCCTTCTCTTTTGTATCATATATTTTATTGTAATCAATTTCATATGTTTTCCTTCATTGAACTTGGCTAATTAGAGCCCCTTCTCAAAGTGCACAATTTAAAAAGTAATTAATCCAAAATGCTTCAGGAAAACTCGCACATAGTTAGCTCTCAACAAGTGACAGCTAATGCGGACTTGCTAACGTCGTCCCCGTTGCTGCTGCTACTGTCCAGTGGAAACAGCTCAAACAGCTGCCACTCAAACGCTCCATAACTGTCTGACTGTCTCTGTCGCTTCTTCTCTCCTCCCCACCTCCTCTTCTAACAGCGCTATCTTGCCCTGCAACGCTACGAAAGCCTCTTATTGTTTATTACGACTTTTGTTTTTGTTAGCCCTTAGTTTTGTTTTTTCTTTGACGTGTTGTTGCCGTTGTTATTGTTGTTGTTGTTGTCTCTTTGCCCAGCTAAGTTATAAGTTAAGCATCGCTGTGGGAGCAAACTGGCAAATCTTGCGCTCTCTGTCTCTCTTTCTCTGTTAACTTCGTGTTCGCACTCCCTCCCACACACTCTCGCTGACTTTTTCGAGTGTCTTTGCCCTCTGTCTGTCGCACACAACGACATAGAGACAGAAAGACAAAGACAAAGAGACAGAGACTAATGAAGATGGCGTCGCATTCGCATTCGCCATTCCTCCGTCCGCCATCGCTTTCGAATTTTCATTCTCATTCTCATTCGGATTCGGATGCGGATTCGTGGCCAGGACAAATATTTTCAATAAGCTTCGCGTAGCTGTAACAAAGTGCGCACTGATTGGAAAATCAGCAGTTGAAAATTGCCAAAAGCGAAGAGCAGAGAGCAGCCTGGGAGCAGCAACTGGGGAGGAGGAGTAGTGTGGAACGCGGGGAAGTGCTTGAGTGGAAGGGGAAAATACAATATTTCAGAGATTCAGCCGCATGTTGTCAACTTGTTGTTGTTGCCAGTTGGTAAACGCATAAATTTCATGGCGATTCCAGAGGCTCTGCGCACCTTGAGCACCTACAGAGAGAGAGAGAGAGAGATAGATAGAGAGAGAGAGAGAGAGAGGTAGCCGCCTGGGGAGAGGGTATACAATATTGCCGGTCATATATTTTGTTTTTAAGGCATTTTATGCATGCCGAAAAATTTAAATCACATAAATTTCTATTGGATTTGCGTGGCAAAGCCCGAGCCCATTCAAAGTGTCCCCAGCACAATGCGGACTTAACTGTAGTTAACTGTTTGGAGGCCACTCCATCAAAGGGGCGTGGTCAGCACCGAAAAAATCACATGCAATTTGCTTTGGGGACTCGTTTATTTCACTCTAATTGGAATTGCAAAAAATAATTGAAACGTCAGCAGAATGTGAAGGGTATAAAAATTGGTTTTGGTATTTAAAATATACAAGCAGATTTATTTAAGAACAAAGTATATATTTTAATACACTTTTTATAAATCGTAAAATTGAAAAATGTTTAGGGGATTGTTAAGTTTTATTTTTTAATTTAACTTAAATTTATTGTTTAATTTTCAATTGTTTAAATTAAGTAGAATTCAGAATTAATTGAAATGTCAGTAAAATGTGAAGAGTATTTTACCTATATAAACAGCATTAATTTATGATGAATACAGATTATTTTAATAATCTTTAAGGAATGACAAATATTACTAAAAATATACGTAATGGTTAAATATGCTTTGTAAATAAAATTTAAAAAAAAATCGGCACATATTTAACCTTTACCAAAATATATATATTAAATTTAAAAATGAATTTTTATATTTTCCTTACATTTTTTGTAAAATATTCAATGTTGCTAGAAGTATTTATTTAAAAGGAAAATGCGTTTTATTAAACTTAATATATAGTAATATAACTAAAGATATTTTAAATTGTATCTTGAGTTATTTTTATTTAAATTTATTGTTTAATTTTAATTGTATAAATTAGTAAAGCGTATTTAAAATGTTAGCTAAATGATATTCAAAGCAGTATTTAAATGCTCTTTATGGGTTTTGTTTTTTTCAATTATTATTTAATTTAGTTGCCTAAATTGTTAAATTTAATTCATTAGTTTAGCTCGATAGATTTTCTGTATACATTTACCCAAATGCGAAATAAATCCCTCTGTCTGTTTTACGATTGATTTGGCACAACAATTTGGCTTAAAAGTTCAGACCACACACGCAGATACACTCAAACACACACACACACACACACACAGGCAGGAAAACTTACTTATCCGCTCTCGGTGGTTGTGTACATGTTTTGCCTTAGTGCTGGCAGTGCTAAGCATTCCATGGAGGCAAGTTTCATTGGCAGCAGCAGCAGCAGAGGCAGAAGCGGCAGCAACAACAGTTACGGCAACTTGGCACCCACTGGCACCGTGGAGGCAGCCAAAGTTTCAGCCCCTGTGGGAGCTGGCACCGACGCCTGCAGGTAAAGCGGATAATCCACGTTGAGGGGCGGCAGCGCCGACTTGGGCTTCCGCTTGACGACGCCGTCAAGTTGCTCTGTAACTGCACGCACAAGTTTCAAGGCCGCCAGCGGGGGCAGCGCGGCAACGAGCGGAGGGGTGGGCTTCAATGGGATGCGCTGTGTCTGTCTTAGCTAGGCAAGCTGCACTGTAAGAAAAACAAGTTTTAGTTACGCGCTCTGCACTTCCGTGGCGCCATCTCAACTTTACAACAGGCTGCCTTGGATTGGATTTGGAGTTAGTCTCGTAACCTTGTCCCAGTACTGAGAGAAAGACGGGGGAGTGGGCCAGGCCTGGCTGCACCTGTAGGGTGCGGCGACACATGAGTCAGCTTTGCTGCTACTGCCGCCAGTAAACTTTGCAAATAAGCATTTTTTATACTCGCGTCCCCCGCCTCGCACTCAAGCCTCATTTCCCGCTCGTCGCTAGATCGTAAAAGAAAAACTTAGTGCCTGCGCCTAAATAACCGTAAACGGCACTCGTGGGCCTCCCGGACAACGTACAAGAGAGGAACACAACAGAGACCCAAACTTGATAGGCATAAATTTGCTGTAATTTAACGCATTCAATTACAAAAAAGTAGCAGAAAAAAACAACTTGCGCCTTGCGACTTACTTAAAAATGTCATAAAAAAGAAAACAACAAAAGAGACCTATAAACGACTGTGCTCGACAATGAGAGGCTGCCGTGCGGACCATTGCATTGGCACAACCGACTTGAGCATACCCAGCAATGAAAACTTAAATGGCATGACGTGTTTTTCGTATTCAGTGAATTCAGGAATAACATTTTCCTGTTATGTTAAATTATGTTGAATAACATACCAGAGTGACTATAGAATGTATAGTATCTAGAATGTATTGCTGTTATTTGACAGATATGCTGTTATTTATTGTCATTTAACGATATCTGCTTAATTCATTAACATTACAGACAAGTTAGAGTAAAAATGCCTGTTATTTAACACCTCTGTTAATAACTTTCAGCTATTAATATCTGCCTTTACACATAAATTATTTGGCAATTTAGACAAGTAGGCAAAGTGCTTGCTGTTAGTTAACAGAGCTGCTGTTATAAGCCTGCTGTTATGTTAATAACATGTGGCAGAATATACAAATTAATTAACATTACAGCATAGGAAGGGGAATAAGAGTGTAAATATAAAGTATTAAATAGCATAATAAAAAGAAAGAAGAAAAAATAACAACAAAATCTGAAAGTTTGTCATACTTAATTTTATATTATGTGCAACAGTTGCTGCTTCAGATTTACAGGCAGTGTGTGTTTTATGGCGAAGTAACGTTTCCAACAGATGCAAGCAATGCGCTGCACATAAAAAAGATTTGCAAAAAGAAAGCGAAAGAGAGAGATAGGGAGATAGAAATATATAGAAAGAAGAAGTGAACAGAGATGAGAAAAAGATAACAAGCATATATCAGTTATTCAATTATTTTTTTATTTATTTCAAAACTTATCATTCAAAACTTATCATTCTCTGCCGTTTAACAGAGCTGTGTTAACAGGTGCTGTTGTTTGCAATAAATCTAAAGATTTTATCAAATCCAGCAAATAAATAAAGCACATGCTAGAGATTTATTTGCTTTCTAATATCATTTTAAATGCTCTGCATAAATTAAATACAAAATTAAAAATCCAGACAATTCGCAGCTGTTTGCCAGCCACTCGATGGATACACTAAAAGCATTTAAAAAGAAGAGGTGAAAACAGAAAAAAAAAATGCGAACAGAACAGAATACAAAAAAAAAGGTAGAAATAATTGCGCCCAAGGCGACTACAAAGCGAATTACAAACAGAGCCCAAAGGCGCACAGGCAGCCCCGCGGCGCCACGGCGCCTTAATGTATGCAATGCCAGCGCCAGCCTAAATGAATGTTAGTGTGTATAAAGACTCTCGCTCTCTAACTGCCATGCCAGTCCTATGTGAGTGGGTGTGTCTCGGTGTGTGTGTTTGTCGGTGTGTAGACAGCCCAATTGACTTACAAGCTACGTTTTCTACCTACCGAATGGCGAAAATAGAAGAAAAAAAACATGCAAATTTCGTGGCACAGCGCGAGTTGATGCCTTTGTGTTTTTGTTGTGCGGCGATTTGCATAGCGCCCAGGCAATAACACTGAGCCACAGCTACACAGAGCTTCTGTCTCCATGGTGACATTAACAGTGGGGAGCACAGCAAAGCGGAAGGGGGGAAGGGAGTTTATCAGGTTTAGTCGGTCAGGTGAGCTGCTGTTGCTGCCGTGCCGGTCGACCCAATGACTGACTTTGCCAAACAGCCTGGCATTGAGTTACTTTCACACACACAGAAGTACACCCACACACACACACAGGCACACAGGCACACAGGCACAGGCACACACAAATGTAGACACTCACAAACACAATCACATTACAAATCTCTGGAACGAGCAGCAACGCATCCAGGCGGCACGTAACGCTTTTCAAGGATATACTGGGATGCGCATGTTTATTCCCGTTTTTCTGGCCCATTTTTACGCTCAATTCCAGTGAGCGAAGCTGGCAGTGAGCAACCAGACGAGACGAGACGAGACGAGACCAGACGAGATGAGACGAACGAGAGCGGAGCATTAGTGGCGGCGTCTCTTTCACTCAAAGCTGCGTGGGTTCATTCAATAGATTTTCCCTGCATTTCGTATACACACGCGTATTTATCAATTTACCCGTATACAGATATACAAGTAAATATGTATTATATGCGTGTCTGTGTGTGTCTGTTTGTCTCTGTGTGTGTGTATGCTGAGCTCATAATTGACAGACAGTTAAATATTTTATGTGATTTCGTCGGCTGACCAGCGACATTTTGCAACCACTGTGCAGGACATTTTGGTTGCGATTCGGTTGTTGCCGTCGCTGTCAACAGGCAGATTTTCGACAGTTGCACGTTGCACGCTGCACGTTGCAAAGTGCGTTACGTTGTAGACTGAATCATCCCTCCTTCCTCGGTCTCCCCGTTTAATTGTGCCCAAAACGGCAACGTTTTAATTAAGAAATATGCACTGCGCTGAGCCGCACACACACGCAACACTGCTTGCCGCATGCCCCACTGCCATGTGGCAGTATGTGGCAGACGACTAGTCCATCAACACAGCTGAGAATGCTAAACCAAACCCGAACCCTAACTTGGTCGCAATTGTCACGGCGCTCCGCAAGCATGTCAAGGATGCCGTCGCCAGCTAGAAAGCCTAAGAGGGAGGGCAGCTGCGGGGGCAAGAGGTCGTCGTGTGTGTGTGGCATGCAGCAGCACCTGGCCTGCGCGCTCTCTGAGTGCGTGTGTCTGTGTGTGTGTCCCACTAACTAAAAGCCAAATGGCGTTTGTCATATCAGCTGCTCGTTAGCCATATGAAGAGCAGCACATGACCAAGGTGGAGGCTGGGCAGAGTAGGGGAAAGCAGGCGGAGGGAGGAAGGCGGGCAGAGGCTTTGACAGTGCGGCAGTCTCTTCATCTAATCGACATAACTGTGGCGACGGCGGCGGCGCCGCTGCTGTCGTCGTCTGACTAAGTGCCAAACAATGATGAGCACAAAATGTTGTCGCTTGCCACCGCAGCTGACTCAGCCCCCCTGCCTGCCCTCCCCTTCCTAACCAAGTGCCACAAGTTGAGAGATGAGGCTCAGGCTGCAGTTGAGTCGCAACGAGGCAGGAAATTATTATGTCTGCTTAAATGAAAGTGAACTAAATCAGGGTAAGCAAGGGGAAGGGGGAATATAAGGAAAGGGAAGTGGGATAATATTTTCACAAAGAAACGAGTGGTGAAGGGGAAAAGTTCCTTGTAAAGGGAACTACGAAGTGAATACCAAACCGAAAACAAACTTGAGCAATTCACGATCTTATGTAAAACTGAAACAATTTTATGTAAACTGTCAGGCAATTCATGTTAAGGTAACAAGTAATTATCGATTTACCACCACAGGAACTGTTAAGCGCTCTCTGATCTCTGTCATGTAAAGCTATAACAGTTAAATGTATTTTGGCTATTTATGTAAAGGTAACCAGTACTTATCGATTTGCCACCACATTAATACTGTAAATCCTAAGCTTAATTAGAGTGATCTCTTATGTCAAGCGACAACAGTTAATGTTAACTAGCTGGCAATTTATGTTAAGGTAACAGGCACTGTTAAGCTCAATTAGAATGATCTCTGTTATGTAAAGCTATAACAGATAAATGTATATTGGCTATTTATGTAAAGGTAACCAGTAATTATCGATCTACCACCACATTAATATTGAAACTGATAACTTTTATTATTAACAGAGAGTATATATTTTGTTATGCAAAGCAATTTATGTTAAGTGAATATAAAATAAAGAGGATTTATGTTAAGTCAATGCAATTGGTATCGTTTAGTATAGCAGTTCCCAAATACAACCCTTCAACTCGTATCCTCTTTGAATTTCTGATATTTAATTGTCTTGTACATATCGTTACTGTTAACTTAAATCCTTTACAATAATTACTCCCATAAATAACCTTCAATACAACCTTTAAATCGTCAAGTAAATATCGATACTGTTAACTTTAAACTTTAACATAAATATGCTACATATCAAAGCTGTTAACAATTAATCTCAATATTAAACCAAGCCACAAATAACTCTTCGATGAGCTAAAGCAAATTCTCGATAGCAGGCAGAAATAAATATTTATATTTCATCTGTTTTTATAATACTCGATAAAATGTAAGTTTGATTTAAATTTTTCAATTACGCTTTAATGCTTTTGTTACTTTGTCTTTTATTATCTGCACTGTTATTTAATTGAAAATTTCAATATAAAATAATATAATAAATTGAAGCAGCATATCTTGTGGTCATTCATCAAGTGTACCGGAATATAATATACAGAATGCATGTGCGTGTGCATGCGTGTGTGTGCATTTAGTTTATGTAGCATAGTGAGATATGCTTTATATCTATCAGGCTTTGCGGCATTATTTATGTTTCTCAACCAGTCCCTCTTCCTTTCTGCCCCTCTCTAGCTGTCTGTCCCGCACTCTGTTGCCTTCCCCCTCTGTCTTATAAAGCGACATTGTCCATTAACCAAATAGACACAGCTTCAGCTTTCTCACACTCACACACACTCCCCCAGGTGCAGTTTCGCACATGTGCGACAGTGTGTATGTATGTGTGTGTGTGCGAGTGCGTGTGAGCTGTGCTGCGCCGCACCTTGGCCCCTTAATGTATGCAATAAAGCTCAAGTGTGGCGCCGAGCTTGTGGCGGCAGCCAAGCACATAAGGGACCCAAGGGCGAGGAGCAGCACGGAGAAAGAGATGGGAAGATAGGGAGAGAGTAGGAGAAACAACTGGTGTAGTATGTTTTTTTTTTGGTGCAAGCTAACCTTCACTTTCGCCACACATGCAACATTGTTGCAACAATTGCATTGTCGACTCCCAGTCGACTACTGTCCCGCCTCGTCCCGCACACACTGCCCCACTGTGCAAAGTCCTTGTTGTAATTACATTTTGTTTTACTCGTGTTGAGGTTTTTTGTTCGACGACCTTTTTTAAGCAGCAGCGTGGCACGTTCTACTACTTCGTTTTTCTGCTGCCACAGCTGCCCCACACTAGCCTGCAGTTGTTCTTGTTGTTGCAGCTGTTGTCGTGTCGTGTCGTTGCTTATGCAAGTGGCACCGTGGGGCGTGTATGTGTGTGTAAAATAAAATTCATGCGTGATTTTTATTGTTGTTTTGTGTGCGCATTAAATAATGCTTATGTGTGTTACTGTATGTGTGTGTGTGTGTGGCAGCAACAAGTTATACAAGTAAAATGTCATTGAATCGTGCATACACGCCTGTGTGGGTGTGTGTGTGGGTGTGTTCTGCCTTCCGTTCATATTGGAAACTTTATTGAATTCCTAGCGCTTTATTGTGTGTAAAATTTATCGTATCAATTATTCAACAACAGCAATAACAACAACAACTGCAACATCTACAACAACAACAACAACGACGAACAGCTGCTGCAAGCAAAGCACAGCTCGCTGCTTTTTTCAACACGCATGCGATTTTCATCTGACTCGCACATATACATATATAATATATATACATATGCGTATATTCTGTATATTTTATGGAGCAACCAGCGCAGCAACCTTGACTCGAGCTGCTCGAGCTGCCCGAGATCCTCTGCTAACTGCATTGACTTTGACATTTATGGACCTACCCACACACACACACACACACTCACGCACGTCCATGGAATTCTCAATTCTCGATTCGAATTCGTTTGTCCCCCAGGGCTGACTGTGGCACGTTGCGTATACGTAATTTGCGCAGGTAACAAGCAAATGGAATTGTAATGTAAATTGTAGTATGTGAATATGTATGCGCCGCAGGTTGCAGGGGCCAAAAGGTCAAACTGTTGCCATACACTCAACGCCAGCTTAACAACTTATGCCATAAAGTTAAAGAATTATGTTAAATTTGACGTGATATTATTGAATGAATATTTATGCGGGTTTCTTTGCGAGAAAGTTCACTTATATTTATGCAGTGTCCCTTTTGAAATTCCAACAAATTTCAAACTGCCCTTCAATCCCTTCCTCTAGCTGCTTCTGTGAATTGATTTCATCTTGACAAGACTCGTTTATTACACAACATTCCTTACATTCTTCTACCTAATTAAGTTAATTGTAATTTTTCGTACCATTTCATATTAATTTGCTTTTTGATTAATTAACTAATTGGTCAAGTTCGCAGTGTGCTTAGTTGAAATTCTATCACTAACTATGGAAAAAGAAAGAAAGCTCCCGTTGGCTGCCACACAATGCGGTGGCTGTCGTGAGTGTGAAAATGGGTCAAGGTTAAATTAGGTCAACTAACGTGCAGCTTGTTGAGTTGAATGCTTTTACGAGTCGACACAATGTGGAGCATGCTCCGCCATTGCCTCCGGCCCGCTCCATTCTACTACTCTCATGCTTCGAGCCACGCGGCTTTCAGCCAGAGCATTGACAGGAAACATTGTTGCTCAACCTGTCAGGTAATAAGTAAGTTAATTCTTAAAACACTACTACAGCGAAGGGGGGGATAGGTAGATTGGGGAAGACAGATAGTGCAGATAACAGAGGAAGCGTGAAAACAGTTCGTTGTGCATAAATAAAAGTTTGCTCGCCAACTGTCAGCTGCGTATTTAATGAAGCGAACTGGACTTTCGTTTCGAATTCGTTAAATTTCTTATAGAGACAGAGAAAGGGTGGGGGAGGGAAAGAGAGATGGATTTACAGGTCGTAAACTTTTGTTTAAATAAAATATGAAGAAAACTAATGAATTAAATAAAATTAATCATTAGTATGGAATGGAAAACGGTCACAAACTAATTTACTTTGAAAATAAAAAATATTTAAGATAAGTTCACAGCTATATCTCTGGTTTATGTGCTGAATTCAGTTTTGAAATCATTTTTGTTTTAATTCAGAATTGGAAATGTTAAAAATATGAATGTTACTGGTAAATAAGCAAAAATGGTAGTGTGGGCGCCCAACGTGAGATACTCTCATAAGCATTTTTATCATGCTCGTAACAATCAGAAGAATCTGTTGTATCTTCCTTGGTGATGACAGTAGTTCTAATCCAGCCTGGCATCTATCCCGGGCTCTACTTTGTTGTTGTTGTTCAAGGTGTGGCAAATTTAAGCTCTCCAGACTTTTCATACGCAACATTTTCGCAATCCATCTTACTGATGGAATTCCGAGATCCCCACTCATGAAAAATATCATTTAAAATGCAAATATAAAACAAAAGTAATTCATATTTTCTTCTTAAAATAAGCTTTAATATTTTTGTCAAGTCTTCTGTTTAATATATCCAATCAGCTTTGTATCTATAATGTCTACGCCAAAAATACATTTAACTTTTTTCAATTTCAAGCTCGATTGGTTTTCCAATATCTCCTGTAATATTCCATATTCTCCCTTTGTCTCCGTGTGAGATAGAAACTCATTTCTAGAAGGCTTTTAAAATGCTTTCAATTAAAAAGATCTGCAAGGCTCATTGACACCCAGTTCCATTCATTGCCCTCGCCTCCACCTCTCCCTCTTATCCACTAGTGACAAAGCCACCCCCGCACAGTGGCAGTGCCAGGCTCCGTGTAGACAAGCCGCATCCCAGTTGGCAATCAGATTGCCATACAACATACAACATACAACAAACAACAATCCCCAGTTCGGTACAAGCCCAACACGACAATACAATTCTGATTGAACCGAGCAATAAGCTGCGCCTGCCTTTCAACTCCACATGCCACATGCCACATCCTCTTCCTCGCATTTGGCTGAAAAACACTGGCATAGAGGAAGAAGGATTGCCTGAAACGGAAACACTTGAAAACTCATTGCAAGATTTTACTTTTTGTTGGTTTGACCTGCAGCAATTTGTTGTGTCTCTCTCTATCCTACCACTATACATATGGCATATGTATATGTATATATGTATGTATGTATGTGTGTGAAATAAGAGGGAACCAAATTATGCCTGGTGCCCAAACAAGCGCAGGGGTCAAATGGCTGCAATCAAAAAATACGCTTGATTTTTTACATCCTTACGAAAAGCGCACTATCAATATTATGAGATTTCACGGCATCTCCCACTCAGCGCGTGTTGCCCTCGCTGCCCCGCCCCCCTCTGCTTGATGACTTACATATAAGTCTGTGTATAGCTCTGAGTGTGTGGCGAATATTGCAAATGTACGCTTGTTGGCGACGCAGGGCCAGCTGAGCAGGATGGGGGAGTAGACGGAACTTGCAACGTGTGCGGCGCCCCTCGAGTGGGGCTCGTCGGCGCAGCAATTCAACGTTTTTGCTACACTCAAGTAGACACTCGACGGGTTGAGCTATAAAAAAAAACAGGCAAGTATGTAAATGCTTGAAGGCCGTAGGCTGGACTGGCAAATACCCTACAACAAGTAAGAATGTGATGAGTAGCAAGATATATAAGCAAATATATAATATACTCTTAACTCACATATAATTTGCAGCTTATAAAGCACTTAAAGCAAGTCCCAGTGCAGCCCTGGTTTACAGGGTATGCTCTTGTGCGGCCTTGCGGTAAATGCTGGCATTTTAAAAATTGATTGTAAATACTGAAGGCAAAGGCGGCGAGTGCGAAAATATTTCGCGCACGTTGAACCGTCAGCCGGGAATGGACGGAGTGACAGACTGTCAGTCTGCCTGCATGTGTGCCGAGCTGGGCGTGTGTCTTTATCTTGCCACCCCTCTCTCTCTGTGTCTGTCTGTGTGGGCGTGTGTGTTTGTTGGCAATTTCCGCTTCTACATTTCCGTTCGTTTTGTCACGTAGTTTATGAATGAATTTAACGGCAGTTGCAGCGACGACATCGTCTATAAAGCTTGTTGATATGTTTTAATGAGCACTTTTTGCATACACGCGTGTGCCTGTGTGTGTGTTTGTATGTATGTTTGTGGGTGTGTGTGTGTGAGTGTGGCACACATAAAACTAAAAAAGATTGAAAGCTGTCCCAGCTGGAGTGGCACATTTGAAAAGACACCGCAAATTGTTCACTTGGTTTCCCCTTGCGGGCTGTGAGCTGCGCCAGTGCGTTGCAAAACTTTTTTAATTACATTTTTCATTTCCTGCCAACATTACGTATACGCTGTGTGGCCAATAAAAATAACCAAAAATTGCCCATTGACCAAACCAGCCTAATGTCGTTTAATATATATTGCTGCCAGCTTTAGTCAACTTTGCCTGGGCCTGGGCTGGAGAGCAATTTAGCTATTGCTCTGTCCGTCTCAGGCTGCCCATCTTCAGCTCTCAGCCTTGTCCTTTGTGGTCGGGTGACTAACTATACGACAGTCGAAGGGACGGTACTGGACGGGACGGACAGACAGAAGACGGCTTTGGTCGTTTCTTAAACCGTAGCAATGGATACTAAATAGAAAAACAGACCAGAGACGAGCGGAGCAGCCAACAGCAAAGGCAGCAGCGCACGGCACAACAATGCTGTCAATAACAAGCCAATATGAAACTGGACAGCTCAAGCGTGGGCAGTGAAACACAGGCGAGGGTGGTTACAGAGGTTGTGCTTTTGTCGAACAGTGCAAAACCTTTACAGAGAGCCTGTTTAGGTGGCTACGATTTTGTAGACCATTTAAACTATGTTGAAGCTTTACAAGATATTTTTATCTGTTTTATTTATTCAATCTCAATGGAATTAGGTTACAATAGCCCCTGTATTGTATAGGTATAGGTTTAACTTAATAAGTGTTGTTACAATACCTTGAAAAAGATCAAATGTATACTGATAGTTCTACAATTGATTAGTGCGAGACAGCGAGACTGCTTTAACTCACGAATTGCCCAAACGAATGGACTCTGTTTATATCTAGAGTAAGTCATTCACTGGCAAACTATAATATCAGGTTGTTGATGCTGAGTAATATTTTTAAAAGTCTCTAATAACTGTTATTTGTGATATTGAAAAAAAATTGCAAAATAAAAGTTAGTAATAACTTTTATAATAAAAATTAAAAATAATAATTATTTTGCAACTTTAATTTTTTAAAAATCACAGGCTTTTTTTAATAACAGTTGCAAAATATATGTTTATTATATTATTGATGTAATGGGATTTTTATAAGATTTTTGGCGTCCTTGAAAAATTTTTAGGATGATCCTTTCATAAGGATATTTTCTATACCCATAACGGCTATTTACGGTCTCTGGTATATACAAAAAATGTTCCCAGTTTATTCATGAAGAGTTTATGGAAAATAAAAAATTGGCCTTGTAAATAGAAAAGTCTTAAAGTCAAAATCCCTGTAAATTAAACAATTCACGCTCAAATCACAAAATGTTCTGGGTGATATTATGCTAAAAATTGCCGAACTTACGAATGGAAGTGTCAGATTGGAGTTGACTTCACTGATATTAACAGAACCCGAAATATAAATACTTTATTCAGAGTAAGTGCCTTAACATTTAATGCATTGAGGCTGAGCCATACCTTCTTTAAGTTTATTGCCTTAACAAATCATGCTGTATTCATAGACAACTTTTGTGGTCAAGCGAGTGCATGAAATTACATTTACATACTGTGGAAGGCAAATTAAATCACTCACAACGTTGCAGTACTTCCTCTTTATTTCACACGCTAAAACAGAATGTTCCTCCACGTCTTAAAGTTAGTTTTACATTCGTTTAACATAGGCTTAACATAGATATCGTGTTATATAAGTATCGATATACATATACATACGATAAACATAGTCATCGTGTAATATAAGTATCGATATACATAGGCTTAACATAGTTATTGTGTTATATAAGTATCGATGTACAGTGTGGACCTCTACCAGCCTACTACAATACATAAGTACATTTTGGCCACGTTTCATAATGTGATTGCATGAGATGAGTTTTGCACAAATGCTTTAACAAATTGAGCCTCTAACCCAAGGGATTACACACGTATCTTCGGTCAATTGCTGGAACAACCCTCGCTGAAACAGCTTTGGCTATTCTATTGCCGCTGTCATACGTTGGTGTTGTTGTTGCTGATGCTATTTGTAGCGCTTCGACTGCTCAACCGAAAATCTAGCTATACAACTCGACAGCTGGACAGCGGGACAGCAGGAGGGACGGGACTGTTGCTTGTGGGATGCGCGACATGTACAAGGAGACAGACTGAAGTCCGATTGCCTTTTGGCCAAAGCGAAAGCCATAACCGGAGACAGAGCCGGAGCTGAGGCTTGTTGGCAATGCTGTTGCCAAGACAGCAGCCGCACAGCGATTTATGCGCTGGCCAGTTCATGCGGTGTCCAGTGTCCAGTGTCCAGTGTCCAGTGTCCAGTGTCCTGCTTGCAGCTGCCTC
Source organism: Zaprionus camerounensis (assembly GCA_018904165.1). Lineage (NCBI taxonomy): Eukaryota > Metazoa > Arthropoda > Insecta > Diptera > Drosophilidae > Zaprionus > Zaprionus camerounensis. The sequence continues at coordinate 21,694,830 of JAEIFS010000001.1, read as the reverse complement.
TAAGCTTGCCGCTTCCTCTTTTCTCCTCCCCCTCTCTTTCTCTGGCGAGCTGACGGCATTTTTCTTATGAGTGCAAAATCTCAGCACAACTTGCCAGATATATGGCTAGCTATAGCTCTTATTCTTCTTCTGCTGCTCCTGCTCCTCCTCCTGTTATATATTCTGCTGCTGCTGCTGCTGCTGCTTCTTCCGTTGCTGCTGTTTGTGTGCTTCATCTGTGCACACAATAAAATGGGAACACTCAATGCATGTCAATTTGCGGCTCTGTGGGAAATCTTCCAGGCAAACCGAGTGGGCTTTGCTGCTGCGTATCCCTGAGCATCTTCGCCTTTAGCTCTCTCTCTCTCCCCCTGGCCCCACCCGTTAGTCATGTATTAATGTCACTTAGATGCGGGCGTTCGAGCCGCCTGTTTACTGCTAGCAGACACTGTTTGCGGCGGGCCATGCGGGCCGCCTTTGTCGTGCGTCGCTCTGAAAACGGGGCGAGGCAAGTTGCCAAAATTTATTTGCGTTTATCTTCGTGGCAAAAGTTTTCGGTTAACGTGTTTGCCATTGTCAACACAGCAACTTTTGTGTTGTGGTGCCAACAACAGCAGCAGCAACTGCACATTGACACGCCCCTGCACCGCCCACACATCCACGTTGCATCCGCTGCAATTGCAATTGCTTTTGTCAAGTTTTGCGTTCGTCGTCGCATCTGCCAAATTGTTTGTTTTGTTTGGCGCGTGCAGCTTTTGAGTAACTTTTTTCTTTCTCATCTCTCATTCTCCCTATCCAATTTTTCTTCTTTTCTTTTCTCTTTTTTGTGTGTCAGGTATGCACACAATGACACGCCCCCTAGTCGCTGTGTCGCCCAGTTGCAAACTGTGTGGCGTGTGTATCAATATTTGACTTGTTGTATTGCCAGGCAGCTACAATGCACTTACGGCAAATACCCTGTAGCTTAGCTGCCATGGAGTAGTGCAGGCTTTGGCTAATGTACTTTGTTTTTAATAGAGCGTTTATTTGTATAGTTTATACTGCTGAATTCATATTTAATTTCATCAAGGCGGCAAAGAAGCCTTTGGCATCTGGCTTCGATAACATCATTATCTACTTATTTATTATCGGCCTACCGCCACTTTTGAGCCACAGATAACTTAAATTAGTGTTGATTAAGCTAAAAAATAAATATCGGATATATTTGATTTAATTTTTACATATGTGTTATCGCCTTTGTTATCGCCTTACCGCCACTTTTGAGTCTTCGATAACTTTCTATACAGAACATGTTGTTTAAGTTCAAATGATAATTACTGATATCGGTTATAAACAGAAGGTGACCATAACTTACATATTAACAAATTTATAAGAAACAAAATCAATGTGAATTTCGCAGAGGGTACCTCGCCATCAAGTCAACTCACTATACTTACTGGCTGCTGTACTTACTCAATATTTAAGTCATGCGTTAAATGCTTTCCCATTTTCTACGGGCAACATACTGTCTATCTACAAGCCCGCTCTTATTTTACCAGCATTACGCCCCTGCCACGCCCCTTCACCAGCAATTGCATTTATTGTGTGCTGCATCTTGTGTTGCGCAAACAAAAATCAATTGCATTCAAATGACAGATTTCGGTCTATTTACAATATTCACGTTTCGCTTGCACTAAAATCTAATATAAATACTAAATACCAAATGCCAAAATACTGCAGTCAGAGCCAGAGTAACTTACTTAATTGATTGCAATTGTAATGCCAAAGAGCGAAGAGCAACGAGACGAGCATAAAGAGCAGCAAATGCAAATTATATTTGTGTAAGCATTTTTGGCTAGGGTTGCCAGGCGCACTAAAAACAAAACTGAATTTACTGCCAGTCGCAAGCTGCAGCAAATTGTTGAGTTATGTGAAAACTTCCGAATGCGACGCACAAAATGCACAAAATGTTTGGCCTGCATTCGCTCAAGATTTAATTAGTTGGATTGAAAGCGTATTTACGCAGGGGCAGAGACTGTAAGAGAAGGAAAGGGAGACTGACAAGTATTTGGATTATGTATTTGAACAAAGAAACCTCTTTGGTTCATAAGCTCGAGCTGGGCATAATTAAATTTCTAATAATAATGAAAAGGGTCTTAATTCGTGGCTTAAGTTTTCATGTTTGCTAGACAATTATTTTATGTTTGCTTATATTGTTTGCAAGCTCTGTAAATATTAAATTACAGCTTGGATTAACTGAATATCGCATAATGAAATGGGCTTTAATAGAAATACAATAGATAATTCAATTAGAATATTGAATTGAATATATGATCAAGAAGGAAAGATTTCAGTTGATACCGAAATGATATAAATGATATCAATCATACTGTAGAGAGTACTGCGTTATGGATGAAATTTCAACAGAATGTAGGGTACGGTAAGGTAGGTTTATAATAAGATTAGGTTTTTAATAAAAGTTCTTTGCGATGAATTCAATGAATAATGAAGACAACAAATACTGAGCGATAGTTTCACGATATCATGAAGAAGAGTGAAGACAGTTATTCCAACTTACCCTAAAGAGAGTAACTTGAATTCAGCCACTTCAGAGCAGTTGCCGATACTGTACAAGAACATACAATATACATATATGTACATTTATATGATATAACTAAAGGGTTGCTTGCCACCGCATACTACAATTCCCTCCACAAGCGCTCTACTCAAAAAACATATGCAAGAACCTTAAATAGTTTATAGATTTAGTATTCACAGACAATGTGCACATCGAAAATAATCATTATATTCCCTTCTCCACTATAAGCTCAACTGCTCTTGAAGCATGCAAACTATTTGCATATCACCAACTTGGGCAAAATACACATAATACCCTACAAAGCGCGCCCAATTGCCGGGCTCACATACACATATGTACGCTGAGCTCGTGTTCATGGGAATTTAGAGCCGACTTCACGCTCGACGCCATTTAGCCGAGCTTAGAGCTATCAACGTGCTGCGATAATAGACCATTCGCCATTAGGAAGTGGGGCATGCGCAATTGTGCGCTTGATATTGCCAATAAATGTTAAGTGTATTACCCTTTCCCTATCCACACACAGACACTCACGCAGAGCTTTTGATACACCCCCAAAGAGACATATTCGTATTTAATCAGCTTTCTTTCCCGCTTACCTCTTGCTTATTTACAGGTAAGTTCGCACATCCGTTCGCTGTCACCTTTCTTGACTGCAATTCGTGTCGCATAAAATGAACGAAGACGAAGAAGCCGAGTGAAAGAAGAGCGCTACAAGTACAGGTATTAAAAATAAGGCAGGACCAGCAAGGTGAGGAGGGGCTAAAACACTGAACGACATATCAAAGTAATAAAAAAAACCTTGACATAAACCTTAGAGATATGAGGAAAAAAAGTATGCACACATAACGCACAAAAGTCTAACAATAACAAATGTATAGGGGAATGGGGTAGGGGGGAGGGGTACGCTACGCAGGCAATCTGGCTCAACTTTGGTAACAAGTTTTTGTTATTGTTTTCAGTGTGGCTCGCGCGCAAGTGTGTATGTGTGTGTGTGTGTGTGTGTGTGTGTGAGCTTGACGTTTGGTCTTGCGCCCGCCTAGGCAGCTGTCAAAAATCAACGCAAGCGTCAGCGCTGAGAAGCGACAAAAACACAAGCTCGCACACAGACATACTCACACACACACGCACACCCACACACACGCTTATAAAGTCAGCCTTTGGACACATGTTGAAAATGTCAAAAAGTAGGCAACATGTTGTGTGCAAGGCCTGCTGCCACACCCCCTACCCCCACGACCACCCCCCTACGTCTCCACCTATGCCTCTGCTTGTATTTAGATATTTTTTTATAAGTTCACAACGCACACACCCCCAGCTGAGCGTTTTCCCCCAAAAAGGGCCAAGAAGGTCGCAAAACCTTTAAAGCCCTTCGACTGGTGATTTTTTTTTCTTCACTGCCAGGCAGCTGCCAACTATTTTGGCCAAGGCGTTCATTGATTTTTATGGCCGACGCCTTTGACATGACAACGGACTTACAAAGGACTTAGGCTGACCATTTTTGCTGCCTTCCCTTCTCCCTTCATGGCCTGAAAGAGTTGCCAGACTCTGCACAAGGTAACTGCACAAAAAGATTTCCCTCGACTTCGTTCATGCTTTGCACACTTTTCATTGGTTTACAGTTAGCTTAATATAACTAAAGGCTAAAGGGGAAATCAGAGTTGCCAATTAAGTTTTTAATTGAAAAGCTGCAGGGCATGCAGAGTTCGTTGAATGAATTGAATAATGGAACTGGCCCTGACTGGAACTGGGCATTGTGTTGACTCTTTGATTATTTGGCTTTTAGTTGATTATAAAAGGGACGGACGCACACACACACACACATATTCTGGATTACAATGGAGCACATTCCCACATAGCCGGAGACAACAGACAAGAGCACAAGGCAAACGGAACTGATGAGGCCAAAGGAACTGCGACAAAGCCTGTTGTGAAAGCCAACTCCTTTCAGCAGCTTCCTTTCTTATGTGCCTTCGCTCTCTCTCTCTCTCTCTCTCTTTCTCTGTCTCTCGATGGGTCTTTCTTGGCTCCCCCGTATCTCTTTAGCTTTAAGCTGCCTTCGGTTTAAACTGAAAACTCATAAAAATCGAACACATCGTGTGGGGCCAGTGTTCAATTTTACGCACGCACGAGTTTGACAGCCAAATCATAAAGAAAATTACATTGCAAAACTATCGGGCAACAAGGCGTGGCATTCCCCATAATCCTCGTCATCATTCTTTCCTTTCCCCGATCGCTCCTGCCCTCACTTTAAACTTGACATAGTTTCCCAGGGCCGTCGGGGTAAAGTTAATCATAGCAAAAACTTTGATTTCATTTAAGAAACTCGTGAAACTCTCGTGAAACAAGAGCAACATCCACAACAGGCGCACTCCAATTGTTTGCTTAGGCGAGAGTTCTCCAAGTGTTCGTTCGGTCTGAGAGTTGTCAGAACGATATAATAATGATGACAATGCTGAAGTTGATGATGAACATGATATTGTGCAGCTGCTGGCGGGCGTGTAGAAGTTGTTGAGTGAATGACAGGCCGGAATGAGACAGCAAATAATGAGCGGAGGCAACTCAAAAGATGCTAATTCTAACGAATGAAACTCACAGAATTGTTTTCGTTAGCCATGGGAATAGTATCAGCAGCATGGGGAGTAACACAAATAGCCGGATACACTAAGAGCGGAAGAGAAGCAAATCAATACAATTTGTATAATGCGCCAAAAGGGTAGAAGCTACCCGTGCTGTAGAAGCAATTTTTATTATCTACTAATATAGTAGATAAAGCTTAAGCTGATCCAATTTACTTCATTTAATTAGCAATTGCACATATACACAGTCCATTAATGTGGACAAGTATTTAAAGCACTTGGCCCAGAGTGCCATAACAGAGTCGAACAAGTGCGACGACACGCATTAACATATGTCATTAAGCGACTGTTAACATGGCACTTAGCATAGCTCGTGCCAGTGCTGGAAAGGCAGAGACGAAAGTGAGTGAGAGCGAGGCTGAGATTGCTAAAGATAGGAAGAGAGAAAGAGAGAGAAGTATACAGTCTGTGCATGCTGCATTTAATTAACATTTTATGGCAATTTATTGCAGTTTAATGCATAAATAGCTCATTTCTGTTAACATGACACTTCGCATAGCTTGTTCCAGGGCTGCAAGGCCTGTCCAACTGGCAAAGTGAGGGCAGAAAGGGACTAAAAGAGAAAGAGAGAGAGCGAGAGAGAGAGCAGCTTAACATTCTCACTGTCATTTATTAACATTTGATGACAATTTACGGCAGTATGATGCGGTTTATGCATATAACATATGTAATTAAGCGACTGTTAACATGATTCTTGGCATAGTTCCAGGGCTGCAAGGCCTGCCTAACTGGCAAAGTGAGGGGCTGAAAGAGACTGAAAGAGAGAGAGATTAGCTTAACATTTCCACTGCCATTTGATGGCAATTTACAGCAGTTTCATGCGATTTATGCATATAACATATGTAATTAAGTGTCACCTTCCAGGGCTGTAAAGGACGGAACACAAAGAGTAGAGAGAAAGACACCAGGTTAACATTTTGCTTGCAGTTAACAAACATTTTATCACTAAGCAATGAATGTGTGCAATGTGTTCATTGCTTAGTGATTTTATGGCATTAACAGGATTTTAATGCGACTTATGCATTTAACATATGTAATAAAGCGGCTGATAACCTGTTACTTAGCATAGCTCGTTCCAGGGCTGCCAATGCAAAGAGAGACAAAGTACCGAGAGAGAGTTGTTTAACATTTTAAGGCAATAAATGCATATGTTTCTGCTTCGCTCCATGTCGAGTGCTCTGCCTACTCTCGCATTTTGGGAGAAACAAAAATTTTGAAAATCATTTCGCCGCGAATGTCTGAGCAAAAGTGAAAAGCTGCCACTCGCACGCTACCGGCCAACTCAACGCCCCCAGTCAACGCACCCCGCTCTCAATGCTCTCCCTTTCAACGCCTGCTGGCAGGCAGCATGCGCTGTTGAAAACAAAAACAGCAACTGCTGCGTCGACGTCGACGTCAACGTTAAGACACAGCAGCCGCAGCCGCAGCAGCAGAAGCAGCAACAGCGACAGTGAATTGGGTTAAGCAGCCCGCTGCGTGAGTGTATGGCTGTGGGTACATGTGTGTGTACGTGCGTACGTGTTTGTGGGTGTGTCCATGTGTGCGTGTGTGTGCGCCCGCGCTTACCCTGGCTAACTCAAATTCAATTGTAGCATGTAGCTTTGTGCCCTTGCCAAGTTAAACGATGAAATGAGCATTTGTGCCAAAGTAGGTACAAGAACAGCAACAACAACAGCAACAGCAGCAACTACAACAGCAGCACGAGCTGAAACAACAAAAGTAACAAGAGAACACAACAAAATACACATAAATTATACTTTTTGCCTTACACAGCCGTTACGTTGCGCTACGTTACGTTTTGCGTTGCGTTTTACGGGGTTTGCTGAAGCAGCTTTTGTTTTGTATTTTTCACTGTTGTTTTTCTCTCTTGCATTTAAATTAAGTCTAAATGCCGACAAGCGCAGTTGTTGCTGTTGCTGTTGTTGTCTCTGCTAGTGCTGCTGTTGCTAATGCCAGCAATGTTGTTGTTGTTGTTAGAACTGGCAAGGACTAAACAGAAACGTTGCTTTAAAAGGCGTAAGAAAACATTTCATTTACTTTATTTCGAATCGTTGTTGGAGGCGGGCACAGGCCGTAAAGAATTTATGTAATTGAAGCCATATAAATTTAATTACTCGAATAATTTTGTGTGAGCTAAAACAGATAAATTGTCAGCAGGATGTAATTTATATATTAACATAGTCAGTATTTATGGTATTTAATATGTTAATTAGTGGTATATCGTTATTTATCGACTGTATGTTGTTTATGTTTATTGACATTACAGTTGAGTGATTTAACAGATGTACTCATTACAGTGGGTGCCAGATGTAAATGGGTATAAATATTTTGAAATACAATTTTGAACTGCAGAGAAATTTATATTAGCTCTCAAAAATTTAAATTTACTGCCTTGATGTTTACATAGTCCGTATTTATGGTATAAATATTGAAACTTATCAGCTGTTATTCAATATGTTAATTCGTGTTACGCTTATATGTCTTTAGTTACAGTGGTTGCTAAATGTAATTACTGTTAACGATGTTTGAAAATTCTAAAAAGGAACTTTAAACTACAGCAAAACTTAAGTTTGCTCTCAAAATTTCAAGTTTACTTCCATCTCGTTTAAATAGTCACTTTTTATGGTATTTAATACCTTATCTAGACATTAAAATGAATCAACTGTTATTGAATATTTTAATTAACATTACATTTATATATCTACATAACAGTAGTGTACCAAATGCGATGTTTAAATATTTTTAAGAGGAATTTTTAACTGCAGCAAAATTTATTATATATTTGCTCTCGATGTTTTAATTATACCGCCTCGTCATTTGAGTTTTGTGACTTTCAATTCTGGAGGGATATACTACAAATTTTGTGTAGCTTTGTATTGACATTTTCCCCGGTCGGGAAAGTAAACTCCGACATATTCATTTTCAATTTAAGTGCTCGCGTGCTGCACTGTGGCCCGAGCATGGAGTCCGCTTGTTGCATGCTCCGTGCATACAAATTTAATGCGGCCCTACCCCTCGACGGCCTGTCGAAGTGTAATTTATGGCCCCCAGCCGCGGCAGTAAAGTTAATGCCCCTCCAACAGTTCGCTCCGTTTCGTTGCATGTTGTAAAAAACTTTTAAAACTGACCCTCATCATAATTGAAATGCTCTAAAAACAAAACGCTGCAAAAATCTTTTTAATGAAAATCCAAAACCCCGCATACACACACAGTAACTCTAGTACAAAATGGCCGCCGCACATGGTAGCCATTTGGGGACGAAAGCAAAGCCAATACACTCAGTCAATATAAATTATATCCAAATATGAACTAAGCCAGTGGCTTTTTACTTTATCTCTGCACTATGCAAATGCAAATGTGGCTTATGCAAATCACACTGTGGATGACTAAGAAACATACCCACACGGTACAAATGTTGTATAGTTTATAATCCAGACAGATATTTAACATAAAGATTCATTCAATTGGCTTATTCTTTAGTAGTTATAACGTTTTCCAACGGTTTTAACTTTTAACTCCATATATAATATACAACTTTTTAAATATACAATTTAGTTGAATATATGTGTTTATATCAGGTGGTTACATTTCTAAACTTTTTATGGCTATAACTGTTTACATAAATTACCGTACGTTGATATATTATTAGACTTATGAAGTAAAGCACTATATTATGTTACTCAGAAATTTGTATTTATACAGAAACTTATATTGTGTGTATATTATTAAATTACAGTTCTTTTAGATATATATAATATTTTGTAGCATGTCAAAACTCAAATCATATGAACATAAATCATAATACCATAACATAATCTTGTGTCCAATATAGCAAAACATTATGTAAAACATAACATAAATCATAACATAATCTAAATACAGCATAACATAGGTATGCTAAATTTAACTATGCCACGCATTATGTTATGCAGCAATAACATTTAATTTAACAGCACATTAAGGGAGACGGAACATGCAGTTCATTTGTCTAGTTTGTTATCTCACTAGAACACATAAATATGACGATCACAAATAAAAAGGAGAAGAAAGGAAGCGTTGTTAGTACGCAAAATGACGTAATATAATGAGAAATATTATGATTATTCTCCTACTCTTGCCATAGAGTAACTTTAATCACTAAAAGCCATAAAATTAACGGGTATTTTAAAAGTTTAAGCGGTTTTATAGATTCCAATTCAGCTTGGCCGATAACAAAACAACGCCAAACTCTGCAACTTTTGCAGTAACATTGTTCAAATGATTTGCCATAAAAAGCTGTGTGCCATTTTTATGGGTAACTGTAATAACAGCTGCATGGAGTTTATAGTAGTTTTTCCCACTAAGTTAGAGCTTCGAATGGAACTCATGAATTTAGCATATTTATTTTGTGAGCCCTGGCGATTGCCTAGAAGAAAAGAGCACAGAGAATGCTTTCTGGGTGCCACGTGGAAAAGCACTTGAAATTAAGCTAATTGCCCGCTGAGCTCGACTCGGCTCGGCAAGGAGGAGAAAGGGACAAAAGGCCAACTAAATGAGAATTCAACAATTTGCTGAAGGGGCAACTGTGCCTTCACCACTCTCTTGGCCCTCCTCTCTGACCCTCTCTGCTTAAAATGCCAACAATTATTTAACAGTAAATAATTCATAAATATTTCATGACTTGCATGTCACAATTTGTGCGCGCCCAAAAACATTTTGTGAGCGTCGGCGCCAGTCGCAAAAACTGTTCATTTAAATTTTAATTGCTTTATAAATGCTAAAAAGTCCTTGAACTTTTGCGTAAGAGTAAAAGTGCTAGAGCAGCCCAGCTCGCCCAGCTGTCCTTGTGATGAGTAGAACAGGCAGCTGTAGCAGCAGCTCGTTTGAAGCCTTTCAAAAACACACACAGAAAATGCCAAAAAAAGTTATATTAATAAAATTTTCACGCGCAACAAGCAGCAGAAAAACAACAACAACAATAACACACATATATAATAAAAAGCTGAAGAAAAGACAAACAACAACAAGAGAAGCAATAACAACAAAAGGGCGGCAGCAACGGGCTATTTAGTTACAGCTGTAGCCTGCGGCCGTTGCACAGGAAGGACGTCGCCTTCATCCTTGCCACGCTGCCAACAATGAATATGCCACACAGCAACAAACACAACCCGATTGTCTCTGTATGAGTGAGCCGACTCTGTGTGTGTGTGTGTATTCCGTAGCTTATACGAAATGATGTCCGGTAGGTATACTTGAGAAATTTTTAAGTGTGCGCAACACTTTCACTGCTTTCACCTACCCAAAACGAATGAGGGCCAGTCGAGTGGGAGACGGGGGCTTACGACAGTGGAGTATGGGGAGAAGTGGGTTAGCGTGGGTACCAATGACACCGGAACGGCATGAGCAACGTTTTTTCACTGTGCTGACGCCATTTCCGCTTGCCACACAGAGTCACAACGCATGAGGGAAGTTGGAGAATAACTGTAAAAGCGCCCGCCCCGAAAATGGGGTATTTGCCTCTGTTGGCGAACTTGGCGAGGAATCTGTTTATTGAGGAAACATCTGCCTGTGAAATGGTACTGTGGCATAAAAAATGGAAAAGTGTACGGTTGGAATGTTTGCGTAATTAAAAAAGAATGTCTGTTTAAAATTCAATTTAGCAATTATGAAAAGAGACAAAAAGAACTGGGGATTGGCATTGTTCATAAAGAAAACAAGCTGGGTAATAAAATGAAAATTATGGCATATTTAATATTAAATTAAATTAGTGAATTATATAAATATCTATAAAAATGTAAAATAAATAAATAAAATTAGGAAATATTATCAATAAATTTAATAACAGAGATATAGCATTTACCTTTGCTCAGAAAACTATGCTATAGATTATGTAAAAAGTTAGCATATTTGTTAACAGTCCGCTGTAAAAAGCATGCCATTGTTTTGGATTAAACGAAATGCTTGGAATACATTAACATTTCCCTTCTTTCATTCTCTTCCTTGTGCTCTCCCCTCTCTTTCTCTGTTCTAAAAGCTCTGCCAAATTATAATTTGAAGTACCCTGCGTAGCTACACCGACAAAGATTAATCCGTTCTAATGTGCCCGTTGATATTTAAGAGACGCAAGCAAATTACAGTTGCCAATGCCTTGTGTAGAGCACTTTCAGCTGCCTTCATGGCCGCCACAATACACGCCGTTGCGAATTTTGCAATTCTGCAAGTTGTCTGTGCGCAAGTATGTGTGTTTGTGTGTTTTGTTGCTGTTGTTGCTGTCATTTTGTTGCCATGCCGTTTGTTTTCATTGTTGTCGTTAGGAGCGAAGATGCTGCTCCCGCTGCTCCTTAGCCTGCCGGCAGTTGCTTTTAATGAATGAACAGAGGGGAAGAAAGAAGGGATGCAGGGAACGAAAGAGAGGCACACACGCTCGAAATACATGTCTGTGCCAAAGTGGCAATTAGAAAGTTGCTTAAAAAACAAAAAGCTCTGTTACTTAGGCAAGCCCCCTTACTCTTTCTTCCCCCACGTAGGCATGCCACGCTTTCTGCCATTTCTGTGCAGACCTTCAAGCTGATTTATGTGGCAAATGCATGCGCCTACACAAAAATTAGCCTTGGCGCTGCATTCCACAGTGTGTCAATATTAATTATGCATGGCACGACGAGGCGCACAACGAACGAGTGCACTGTGTACGCTGCCTACCCTGTGCACAACGTGGTACACCCTATGGAACTAGTTCCCATCAACATCCCCTCCCTTTAGACAATGCCAAAGCCAGTTGCAACACGAAAGGTCAGCGCGAAGACCACAAAATGAAGTTGGCAAGGTTGCACGTCGTGTGCCAAGTACCCGACTTGTTCAGTTCTAGGGTATACAGGATGTGTGGGGGTTATTGTTTTATTGTTATTCTCGGGCCTCTTATATCAAATGCTTACAACACAATTCGATTGCCGGCGCCATTTGGTTAAGAAACTCAAATATATTTTTCTGTTTTTTTCTTCTTGTTCTTCCATCATCATCGCCCTATTCTTTGTTTCCGTTCGCTGTCTCGCCCTTTCTGTCTTGGCGGCTCTTTTATTATGTGTGCTTTTTATTGTATTACGCTTTTGTTGGCTTTGGCTTTGGTTTTCAACTTCGTTTTATGCTTCAGCGGCATAAATATATAAATTATTAACTCACCACACTGGGGTATTGCTATTTGTATTGCAGTGTGTGTGTGTGTGGCACGCACGAATGTATGTCTGTGTGTGCGTCTTTGGCAAGCTCCTTGTGGCCTTAGCCCTTTTGCCTTTAACGCATTGTCCTTGATAGCACGCGCACCTTTTCCACTGTTTTTATTCTCTGCGATGTAAAGGAAAGGAAATGGTAGGGTATATATATATATATATATATCGGATAAGAAGACAAAAAGTAGAGGGAGAAATTTTCAATCAGCATATTGATAAGGTTATTCAAGCGAAGAGCAGAGAAAAATCGGTTAACTGATTTAAGGAACTATTAAATTGAAGTAAAAAATAGAAGGCAGACTGAAAGATTTAAAGATTATTTTAAAAACTAGAAACATGCACATCAGATATGATGACTATAAGAATATTAAATCTACTCTATCAAATGTTATTTTTATCTTTACTAATTTAGTTGCTGAGTATCTTTAAGCCAAGCAGGAGTATTGCCAACTCACTCACATGTTTTCCTCACTGTTGTTTTTTATTGTTTCGCATTACTTTTAGTTATTTGTGTGTGTGTGTGTGTGTATGTGGTCGTGTGTCTACATGATTTATGATCGCACATTTATAGTGCTGACAATTGAATGATATTTTTGCGCTCCCCTCACGCTCACTGCCGTCACTGCAGGCCCAGGCCCGAAAGCATCGTGATCGATGGACATGGCTGTAGTTAGTTGTGGCAAAGGGGTATGTGTGGGCAAGGGAGGCGGGAGTGTTTGATTGGTGGCATTTCTGACATTGTTTGCAGTCGTTGAGTGGCGCTGTTGACCAAATAGCCTTAGGTTATAAATGTGCATTCCACACACACACACACACTCACACACACACACTCACACACACTTACGCACACAGACATGTGTTTGTAAAATATTTGAATATAAATTTCAATTCATGGTAAAATACAAAAAAATATTGCAAAATTTAACTTGAACTTGCTGTTTTTTGTTCGTTTCATTTTCAATTCCATTTTGAAAACACCACAATTATTTATGGGCTATTTCATTTAAATTATTGCATAGAATTCGAGTAACTTATTCCACATGCCAAGCTATGATATTTGAATTAAGAATTTATGTTAAAAAAATTGACAAAACAAGGCCATAAATCATGAAGTTACCACGAGCTGATAACTCTATTTCATATCAGAGAAATTCAACAAGAGTTTGTAGAGTTTTCAACATGTATTGAACAGAAAGATATTGACAATGTCTAGAGCAAGTTTTAAAGCAGATAAAGTTACTTTCCTCAACTCAAATGTTTGTCTTTCTCTGGTATTTATTCAACATTTCGTCTTTCATTCTTCTTCTCTCTGTGTTTGCCAATTCCTTGTCCTTTTCTCTCTTCTCTCTGTTTTCTTTTCTGTTCGTTTTTCTATTTATATTGTAAGTGCTCCCCAACATGGCATAGAAAACAAAACGCCCAGACACTTATCAAAATGTCATTAAAAATTCACTTTGCCAGTCAGTGAACCAAGCCCCCTTCCCCTCCCTCGGTTGTGTCTACACCTCTGCCCATGGTTTGGCTTGGGCTCAAGGCACGCAGTGAGCGAGTGAGAGGGAAGACAATTTCAGTTTGATATAAAATGTAACCATTGGGAAACATAAATGTCATTTAAGATAAACGTAAAAATTGCTATTTGATGGCATTTTGTATAGACTTCGCATAGAAGACAGAGAGAGAGAGGAGAGAGTGGAGAGAGTGGAGAGAGTGGAGAGAGTGGAAGCGGAAAAGAGCACAAAGCACAATGGCCGTAGAAATTGTTTAAAAGGCACAACAGGAAAAAGCAAAGTACTCACCTGACAGCGTTAAAATTTAATTGACTTTCTTCTCAGTAAACTGATATAGCTCGGAATCGACAAACAAGTGTGTTCAGCTTGTGCAACCTCATAAGCAGTTAAAGATTGGTGTAGGCTTATGAAATAGAAGCATTCTAAATGAAAAGCTTATATGATATCATTGGACATGCACAGAAGGATTGTATGCACACCTTCAGAGCCAACAACTTGAGCAGTATCTGCAAGTTTTGATTGAATATGTTCTCATTGTAAGAATTGCAAATTGAATTAAACTAGTTCTTATTGGAAACTAAATATCTTTTTAAATTGAACCTTTATTAATGGCATTGCCATCATAAGGTACTCTGAATGAGATTGTAATTCATGCTGCAAGTTTATTAGTTTCCTATTTTCAACTTTGATCAATTGCAAAACCTGTGAAATTAATGGCAGTGTCAGTGCTCCCTCTCCCTCTCGCTCTCGCTCTCTATCTCTCTGTCAGTTGATTAACACATGTGACTTGTGAGTTCTGACTGCCGACTCTGACTCCTCACTTTGACTGGGTGTTTATCATTGCAAAAGTCATCGTCAGCTGCCGCCTACAGAGCGCCTACAGAGCGTAGTAGCAGCAGCAATACAGCTTTACGGAACTATATGAAAAATGCTTTATTACTAAACGTTGTACGTTTATAGTAACAAATGAGACACATACGCACACCAAGAAAGAGGCTGGCAAACAGACAGTCGTGCGTGTTTGTTTGCCGCTATTCACACACGCACACAAACACATACACACATACAGAAAGAGAGGTGTCTGGGCGTGGGCCATTGTGTTGGCCATGCACAAACAGGAAGACAGTCAGACAGTCAGGCAGGCAGGCATATAAAGTGAGTTATGAAATGTTGACAAGACATTTTATTGTACACACATACACACACACACACATACACACACACACCTACATAAATCATGTGAGTGCGCCCTGCGGCCGGCTACAGTTGCAGGCGCTTTCGGCGTACACGAAACTTGTCTTATTATTGCATCAAGTGGCCGGCAACAGCAGTAGCAGCACAGTGGAGTTGATAAATTTATGCGCCTTGCCTGCCTGGCTAGTACCTAGTATCTACTGTGCCACAAGAGATATGTATATATTACGTATACGTCGTGTAGAACATGCTGGAGTGGCTGAAAATTTGAGTTATTTTCGTGCACAGCCAGAAAAGTTGTGCTGCGTTTTGGGGGGCGAGCTTATTGGATTCGTTCTTGATTGGGCAATTTTGTGTTGCAGCCTTAAAGAGGATAAGAAATGGGCGGAGATGGGCGTGGCAGAGCTAGGAATATGTACCCTATACATATGTATGGGCAACTGCAGCTAGATATTTGTGGTAGAAACTGAGTGCTGAGAACGAAGAAGTAGAACAATATTTGATTCATTTATTTAGGGTGACCATACTTTCTAATCTATTTGTCCTACTACTTTAATTGGCAAGTGTCATTAGCACTAGATATCTAGATAGTCAGCTTCAGCTGGAGATTTTCTGATCTTTCATTTATTTATTTAGGGTGACCCTAGTTTTAAATACAAAACTTCTACCACCTAGATTGGCAATTCTAACCTGCACTTTTGTCTCGCGTAACAAGGAAATTGCAACATTCTCTCAGTCTTTAATTTATTTTTTAGGGTGACCATACTTGAGAATGCAATGGCACTGCTTACTTAATTGTCAACTTAAGCCAGCACTTTAGTTTCGTGTAACAGTTTGCAACAAGGCAGACTTGAATTATTAATTTAAGGTGACCATACTTGATAGTGCATTGGTATTAATAACTTGTTTTACAACTCCACCAGACATTTTTGGCTCGTGAAACTGTCCCAAACAAATAAATTGCAATATTCATTTATTTAGGGTGACCATACTTGTTAATGGCCTTACTACCATAATAACCCAGCACTTTTGTCTCGTTTTACAGTCAACAACAATCATAGTTCCTTGATAGCAACTCTAACCAGCACTTTTCTGTCAGTGTAACAGTCCGAGCTTTGCAGTGCAAGGGGGAAGGGGTTGCCCTATCGAAATATCCCAGGCGCACTTCAAGGGTTGCATACAAGGGTAATGAATGTGGTTAACTGGTCGAAACATTTCGAGTAGTTGCATATTATAAATCACTCAAACTGCAGTACAATAAGTTAACGCGTCGTATGAGCAATCTGTAGCTGACGGCGCATTGCTCATACGCCATGTGTGGCCAGCACAGTGTGTGTGCGTGTCGACGACTCTAGCAGAAGCCACAGAGATATAAGTTAGATAAGTTGTGGACGTGTTGGCCAAGTGGCTGGCTCAATAAAACGGGCAAATTGCCCGCCTGAATGCAACTTGACGTGGACTTCAGTTTGCCACTTCAATCGTGAACAGACTGAAGCCGCACACTCCACACTCTCTCCCACTTTACCACAGCCCCACCTAAGAGTTATCTTTGCACAACATTCAAGCGCGTTGAGTGCGCTTTGAACTCGTTAAGGCCAACGCCAAAGCAAAAGCATTCGCGCTCGTTTTAATTTCGCGCTCGTCGCTTAAAACTCGGAATTAAATTAATAGCACGGCGCATTGCAATACGCGGACTTAGCGCGCGAGTATCTCATTTAATGTTGCTTTTATGAGTGCTGTTGTCCCTCTTACCCACCCTCCCCCCCCTCTCGACGGCTGCCCACTCGAGGCAAACTTCAGTTGACGGCCAGGGGCGCAACTCCTTGCTGCGGCTTAGCACCGCAGGATATGGACGAATGCCGCGAGAGCCGCTGCCCTCAGCTATTCACAATCAAATCCAAGCGAGCGAGCGCGCGGTCGCCCCAAGGACCTTGACACATTTCCGTCGACAGTTTTTCTCCATTTTTCGCTGTGTGTCCTTTATTTTTTTGCGCTTTGCTCATCTTGGTTTTTGGTTTCGTCGTCTTTCGGCGGCTTTGCAGGGGTTGAGCTTGTTTTAATTTAACTTACTTATAAACATCTTGGGATTGTTGCTGTCAAAAGGGCATTAAACGGTTATTTCTTCTACTCTCTCCCTCTTTCTCTCTCTGTCTCTCTCGGTCCCTTTTGCCTTGTACTCCTTTCTCTGCTCCTTTTCCTTTTCCCTCTAGGCAGCTAAAAACTGTAAATTGAAATGACCTTCAAGCGGGGAAAACACGCGCCGAGTGCCGACACAAAACCTCAACACGTGCACACAAGGCGAACGCCTGCAAATATGCAGCAGAAATTTCTTTGACTGTATCAGCTATGCGCGAGTGTGTGTGTGTGTGTGTGTGTGTGTGTGTTTGTAACCCTTGTAGCTCTTGGCTGCCGAGTGCCATCAAAGTGTCTACAACGGCAGCGCGCGCCGTAGGCACTTAAGACATTTGCCGCATGCTGCATGCAACACATACACTGTGCCACGCCCAGCAAGCCTGAGTAATTGAAGGCGTACCAAATTAGAGAGACAAAGACAGAGAGAGAGAGAGAGAGAGAGAGAGAGTGTGGGAAAAAAGTAACCTGTCGAAAAGTGTTAAAAACGACAGCAATGTTTCTATGCCTGGTTGAATTTTGGCACAACACGTTGCCAGCCGACATTAAAATCATTGTCAGGCAACAGTGACAGCAAGTAGTGGGAGGAGTGCGGCCAGAAAAGACAGAGAAAGAGAGAGGAAGAGAGGCAGAGCTAAGAGCTGCCATGTTGTATGCATTATGGCCATCAATTAACGGCCAGGCGAAATTGTGTTGACACTAAGGCCAGCCTGATGCTAAGTGAAAGGCAGACACGAGAGCGCGAGAGAGAAAGAGAGCACAAGAGGGAGTGACAGAGACAGAGAGAGAGAGAGGGACAGAAAGAGTGAAAGAGACAGAAAGCTAAGATGTCTACCGAGTGTGATGGTAAAGCATTCACCTCGAAGAATGTGACCGGAAAATCACTTGAACTGTCGACACATCAAAATATTTACGAGCCATAATAAAGCGAGAAATATGAAAGCAATAAACAGTGAGGCAGCTCAGCTGCCCTAGTCAGAGAGTCATCCTCATCGTGCCGGTTCAGGTGTGTTTGTCCAGTGTCCAGAAATAACCGTATATTTATTTATGTTAGCAACTTTTCCTCTGACGTTGGCCATAAAAAACTACACACGAAAGGCGGCCAAACAAGGCAATAAACGCACAGATCAATTTCTAATGCTCAATCAACTAAAAACGAGCCAGAGAGAGAGATGGAGAGACAGAGTGCTAGTGCGAGCGAGAGCACACTCTAGAGCTTTGGTCTGAAATTGTGATAAAATAAGCTGATTGAAAGCAGCTGCAAAGATGGGATTCTTTTTTATTTCAGCCGGCTTTTCATCTGGTCCCCAAGCGGAAGTTAAGACCGATTCGAACGGCTTATACGACATGATGTGGGGGCAAAAGTGGTAATAAAAATAATTATTATGAATACTTTTCCCTTACGCTCTATAGATCGCACTATGGCAGGACACGTGTGCTGAGATTGTGTGGAGAAATTATTTATTTATAGTGAGAAAGACTTGCAGAATGTGTCGAAAAGTAGTAAGGATATTTAACATATAGACCTGAAGATTTGAGACAATTTGAACATTGAAGATGGAGCTAAAATTGTATTAGCTTATATTTGGAATTAAGAACATTTAGTTTGAGTTAAAGGTGTTCATACAGACAGAAGCTAAGACCTACAAACTGTTATTTTAACTAAGCATATAGATATACCTATGTTTCAACCAAAAGGAAAATAAACTGCTCAAATATACATTCAAATTTCAGCATAGATTTGCTCAAGTCAACTTTTATATCATAAAAACAGTTTATTTATCAAAACGATGACCTACAGAATGTGATATGAAAATTGGTACGGATAGTTTACATAAAGAGCTTAGGAATTGTGTCTAGTTTTAAGATATCAGATGCAGGTAAATAAGTAGAAGTTCATACATAGAATTATTAACCAAAGTTTAAGTTTAACATGTTCACACAGACAGAAGCAGAGAAATACAAACATTTATAATAACAAAGGATACAGATATCCATTACATTTCAACTTAAATGGATTTATTTATAGTAAAGATGGAAACAGATGCAGATGTACCTTTTAATTTCAAAGATATGGTAGATAGAAGTCTAATTAATTAATTAATTAATAGAAAGAGTGACTTGCATAAGGTTATATTTCAACTGGTACGAATACTTTACATAAAGAGCTTATGAATGGGTACTATTGAGTAAGAACTCGTACATCGAATTATTAACCTATAGTTTAAGTTTTAATTGTCCATACAGACAGCAGCAGAAACGGACAAAGAGTTATTATAACTATGAATGAAGATATCCACTTCATTTCAACTAAAACAGAATCTTTCATAGAAGAGAAAGAAACAGATGCAGATATGCATTCAAATTTCAGCTAGTATTCTAGCTACTGTTTGATACAGTTCTAGCTTTCTTTTACAAGTATTTTCTGAAATGTTTCTCCTGCCTGCCAAACTGCAAGATATAGAATTGAATGGCCATCATTAAAGATGCAATGGCTGGCGCACTTCCGTCAATACTTTTGGCAAAACCCGTGCACATTTGCGGCCGTAAAAGTTGCCGTGGCCGTGGCCGTTGCCGTTGCCGACGAACTTTGTCTAATTATGCGCAAAAATGCTGAGAACTGACCATAAAAGGGTTGCATGCGGCAGGTCGTAAAAAGCGTAAAAGGTTCTGCGCCGGCTTGGACAACTTTGTGGTCCATTAGTCGGGGCTTAGAGAAGCAGAAAGCTGCTGAGTACGCAGTGAGTAAAAGTTAAGTTAAAGAAGGGCAAGGTGTGGGGGGAGTTAGGGGTGTTAAATTCGTGTGAAGCCAACTTTTTAATTACGTTTAATTAAGAACGGGCAAGACAAAGGCAAAGTTATGTGCAAGTAAAGCACAGCTGCCAATAGGCAAAGTGTGCAGAGTTATGAGACAGGGAAATTGCAACTGTCGACTCAACAGTTGCACAAAAAGTAAGAGAGAAAGAGAGAGGGAGAGAGGAAGACAGAGAGTGGGCCTTGCATCGACAGGCTCATGACTGCGTCTGTTACAACATCATTAAATTGTTTTCCCTAGCTGCATGTAACGACGTATCCAGACAGCCTGCAACAACAATAGCAGCAGCAAAATACCACAACAACTACAGCAGGAGCAGTAGCAACAACAACAACAACAACTGCAACTACTTACAAACATGGAGTATCAACAAATGTAAACGACTCTCAGTCCGTCTGGATTCGTTTCGTGTCTCTGGCTTTGGTTCACAGTTTTGTAGCTGTATTCCCAGTCTCTATCCATCTCACTCTCTCAGTCGTACTCTCTCTCTCTCTCACTCTCTCTCTCTCTGCGTGTTTCTCTCTCGCAGTCACTCACTCACTTGCTAGCTGTCTCGCTCTTTCGCTTAATGTTATTTTGCTCACGAATTTTGTTATTGAATGCAACACGACATCCGACATATGTGTGCGTGTGTATGTGCTCTGTGTGTGTGTGCGTGTGTATGTGCTCTGTATGTGTGTGTGTGTGTCTGTTCTGTGTGTACTTATGATGCATGGTGCATTTCGCATTTCAAGCAGGGCAAACAGCAAAACGGCTGTCGAAAGTGCTGACAAGCCAAACCAATAAAAAAGAAAAACACACACACAGACACAACACACACACACACACACACTGACACACTCATGTCGTATTGAAGTAATGCATAAATATCTCTTGAAATTTATGATACTCTAAGCATCTACAAGTTCAGGTCATATTCATAGTTGAAATAGGTCAAAGCTTGACAAATAATCATGCCGAAAGTTGATTTACTTTTCGACAACTTTGCTCTCTCTCTCTCTCTCTTTCTCTCTAGCTGTCTTTAACTGCTTCCATCTCTTTCTAGACAGTGCATTCTATTAACTCTTCTCTCTTCCCTCTCTTTGCTTCTTTTCCACACCAAAAATAAACTTCAACTGAGCCAAACTCAAAGCAAATAAACACAAGTCTATTGAAGTCTATGAAAAACACTTTTCGCATGCAAACATATTTGCAATCTGTGCAGGATTCGTTGCCTCCTTCTCCTCAGACTCGTCTTCAGCTTCAGCTTCTTCTGCCTCTTCCTCATCTCTTTCTTGTTCATTCAGTAACTGTTACTGCTGCTGGCGCTGCTCAATGAAGCGCGTTGTGGGGCGCAATAAAAGCGAATACAACTTGGCACATTCTGGCAAGCCATCAATAACTGAGTGCATCCATCGCTCAATATTGCAATCACACATTGTGTCTTCCCCCTCCTTCATCGCTGTCTTCTTCTTCTTCTTGTTTTTCCTGCACTTGTCGAGTCAATTGTGCAATTAAAGCGCAGGTTGCGCTATAATTGCAGTCAGCGCTGTGAAGGTCGTTACGTTTTTATTAGCAAAAGTTGAGCCATTGTGTGAGGTGAGTGGGGGAGGGGAGGGAGGTTGGTTTTACAAAGGGTGTTGCAGTTAATAATAATCAATATATGCAGCGCCCTAACCTTTGCGGATCGCTCTGTGGATGGCCGCAAAGGGCACTTTGGCGGCTTCTGGCTCAATGGCAGGTGCCATTGAAAACTATATAATAAAAATTCCGTTGCATAGAGCTGGGCGCCTGACCTCCATGGCCCTCCCCCCCATCGCCCACTCTCTATCTACCTCAGTGAGGCAAAAGTGTGTCGCTATGCCAATCGATAAGCCTTTTGCCATCCCCATTCCCATCCACATCTCACTCGTTTCTCACGTCGGCCATGCCGCAGCTTGTGCTACCTTTCAAAAACTTTAAATGAAAAACTTTAAGTGCTAGCTGCTCCTCTGTGTGTGTGTGTGTGGGGGTGTGTGACAGACGCTGCACATTGGTTGCAGTTTTATTATTCCGTTTTATGACTGTTCCAGCCGTGTTTGCACCTAAATGGAGTTTCAAATTGCTGACGATTCCAACAGGGAATCCGACTTAAGCTCAGCTCAGAAATGCTTTTCAAATAGTTTTCAAATATTTGAAAATATTCTCAAAGCATGACAAATATCTGTAGTAAATTTGAATATGCTTTAAAAATAAATAAATTCCCTAGAATTTTGAAAATGACAACAAACTAAATTTATTCAATTGACAAGTGCAAAGATTACTTTTCAGTTATGCAAATTTGTTTAGTGCTAAGTGGCCACTGTATGTACATTGTCCATGGGGCACACACACCACTCACACACACACACACACACACACACGCACACACATACTGGCACATACCCGCATAGAAGGCATAGAAAGCACAGCTCACTAGACACTGAGGCTGCTGTGCTGCGAGCTGTTTATCAATGCAAATATTTTGCATACGCCACGTTGCACGTAAATTGCAAGTGCACATCCGCTGCTGTCGCAGTTGCAGCTGCAGTCGCAGTCGCAGTCGACGTTGCAGTCGTCGCTGTTGTCGTCTTCTTTGTGGCATAGCCCCAACTCAAAGTTCTTGGCGTTTGGAGAGTAAATACAAGAGCGGTCTGCGTCGCTGAAAGGCCTAAAACACTCTGTGTGTGTGTTATGTGTGTGTGTGTGTGTGTACGCGAGTAGCGCACCACATGCATAATGGAAAACGTGGCATACAGACAGGCACTGGCAAAGTTTCACACCTACCCCACTTCCACCCGCCCCTCACTCTCCATCGCGGCCCCCTCGCTCGTTGTTAACTTTGTTTGCGCTGGGCATTTTAAATGAAAAGCTAAAGGTAAAAAGGTAAAACCGCCCGCGTTGCGCATATCTCTGCCCGGCAAAGCAGAGCTAGAGTCGGAGCCAGAGCCGTAGCCTGAGCTCACCAGAGCTAGAGCATCAAGAAAATATGCTCAAGTAAAATGAGCAATTAAGGATTATTGCTCGGTTTGCCCATTTAAATTATGAGGCAATAACTGGAAAGGTGAAAGCCTCACGCAGGCAAAGGCAAGAGGCGGAGACTCCTAAAATCGCGGCCGACAGCTGCTCATTGTGCGTGTGGGTGTTTGTAAGCCACAGGATCTAGTTGGAAGGGGCGTGTGCTAGATTAACTATGAAAAGAATATATGTATGTGTTTACGCACGTAAAAGACACTGTTGCAAGGTCTCTTTGTTTGTTTCAGCAGCATTATTTATGCAATTATAACAGGGTATTCATAGTTAAATGTTAAACTGCACATCAACAGTTCGCACTCAATTGGTTATGCATCAATTACAGTTTTACATTAAACTGTTTGCCCAGATTGCTTCGCTGTTAATGACACTAGCTGCTAATTTGGATGTGACTGCTAATGCTTAACAGAAAAATGTCAAGTGAACAGAGGCATGTAATGAATTTAACTGCACATCAACAGTTCGCACTCAATTGGTTATGCATCAATTAGAGTTTTACATTTTTGAGTTTTACTGTTTGCCCAGACTGCTCCGCTGTTAATAACAGTAACTGCTAATTTGGATGTGTACTGCTTATGCTTAACAGAAAAATTTGAAGTGAACAGAGGCATGTAATGAATTTAAGGGACAGTTTACTTGTACTTTTTTGCAAAAATAGAATTTTTATTGCAGTAAATCAAAGCAGAAATCAAAGTCTTTTTCAAAAATACCATAAGACTTATCATTACTCCACAACAGGTTTTAAAAAATTGGTTTATTACAGCCTTTCAAAAGAGAACATTCCTTTAATATAAACAAAATTAAAGCGCGATTTTCAGAGAAGAGAAAGTTTTTACCCGTTTGATAAAAAAAAAGTGTTTCTTTTATTGAATTTTTGCTACTGCTGCACAGCCCTGCACACACACATCACGAAACAAATTCTTGCATTCCTGATTTGAGCACGTTTGTTTAGATACTCCCTTTCGGTCCGTCCTTGTTCCTTCTCTCCTTGCTCCCTTTCCCATGTAAGTACGTAGCATGTGCAGCTGCTTATCTGCTTAGCTTGGCTTGTTAAGCTTTCGGTTTACGTAGCCATCGATTGGCGTGCTCGGCACTTCTCATTGCCTGTGCTCAAGTTGCACCTGCCGCCAGCTCAATTCCAGGCGATAAGACGCCACGCCATGTTGCATGTTGCATCCCGTATGCAGCTGCCCTGTTTTTTTTATATGTTGGCATAAACTTGGCAAACATATGACCGCACTTTGCGGTGCCTGCTCGGTTGATTCTCCGTGCTGTCAGCTGCTGTTGCTGTTGTTTGTTTATTTGTTCTGGCTGCAACAACTTTTTGAACTTGCAACAAAGTGCAGGTCGAGTGTGAGTGTGTGTGTTCGCTCACAAAGGTTAAGGGCCACGCCGCGCAGTCGAGTGACAATAATTATGGCATCCGCTATTACAGCTACTTCTTGGTAATCAAATTCACAGCTGCAACAAAAGAAGCTCCCTTTGCCCTCATCCAATCTCTCTCTCTCTCTCTCTCTCTTTCTTTCACACTCACTACGAAGTGGCAAGTGAGTCGTGGAAGTTGCGCGATGCTGTAACCACTTTAACATGCACCGCAAAAGCCAAACAAAACAAAGGAAAAAGGCAACAAAACCGCTACAACAACTTGAGGCAAGTGGGCAACTGCCGCCGCCATTGCCGTCGGTGTTGCCGCCTCAATCACAGCCCAGGATGCAACGCGTTGGGTGCAGCAGCCTTGCCTCACGCGCCTCAGATGCCTCACTAGCTGCCAAGAGGCGGAAACAATGCCGCACGCAAGAAAAAGAAATTAAAACTTGGGCGCAGTTAAATAAAAAATGTGCAAGCCACAAAAGGTAAAACTTTTTTAATACCCCGCAATCTAGAGGTGTATTAATCTGCAGAAAAGTAGAAAGTCTACAACGAAAAAAAGCGCAAACTTAACTCTAAAAATAAACTAAGCTAAAAAGGCTTATAAATAAATAATCTTAATAAGTAAAAAGTTTGAATAGATTTTGCTTATTGCAATGCTGTTAGTTTACAGAATGAAACGGGAAAAGTTGGCCGCGCTGTTACCAGCGAAATAGAACAGCTGAGCTGGTAGTTATGTTTCTGTTAACGCAGATCTGGCAGCTCTGTTACGTATTGCCGATCTATCCCTGTTAAACTAAGCAGTGTTCTGTTAATTGTCAATTTATCGGCTCGGGTAATAGCAAAATTAACAGCTGTATTAACTACGACTTATCGACTGTTAGCTGCAGATTTATCGCCAGTATTGATAACAGCAACTGCAGGGTGTTTCACAATTGCTGCCAAAGTTGTCTTAACTTTTTTTTTTCAATTCGTTTCCTTTGTTTAGCTGTTGGCCATTGTCGGCTACGGCTAACGCGTCGCGGCAAGTGCTACGATTCATTAGCAGGCGGCACAGAAGTCACAGACGGCGCAGGAAACAGGCGAACGAATGAATGACTGAGATCTTGCAGGCAAGTTGCAACAAGCATGCCATTCAGCAGCCATATCCATTCAAGCAGTCAGTCAGTCAGGCCGCTAGGCAGTCCGTCATTCACTCAGTCAGTCAAACAGGCAGCTGGCAGAATTACTTCCGCTTCGCTTAATTGCATTAAACAAACCCGAGGAGGCCAACGATAGACAGACAGCCACAGCAACGGGGAGAGGCGCAAGCGAAAGGGAAAAAAGTTTTTGGCCGCCAGTGCTGTCCCCCCTCTCATCCTTTTCCTCCTGGCAACCGCAAAACACGTTCACACATGAGCTACAGGCAGGCGGCAGCAGCAGTTGTTGTCCCTCCCATTCACACACAGTTGTTGTTGCTGTAATTGCATTATTTTCATTAACAAAAGTTCAAGTTGGTCTGCGCTTTTCGTCACGCCAAGGATCAGCCGCAGCTGCCAAGGATCAGGGGATCAGGGCGGCACACACACACACATAATAGTATTTTCGCCAACTGTTCCAACTGTAATAAACTTTAATTAAAATGCATAAAAGTCGCTGCGCCAGTTTGTGCAGTGCGCAAATCGACCGAAATGCAATTAATTTAATTGTGAAATACGCTGGAACTGTTAATGCGGCACCATGTGCTGTGCAGCAGGAGGAACCGAAAGAGACTGCCTGCACGACTACGTGTAGTATTATTCAACAGGGCAGGCGAAGAGTGCGACGAGTCTCGCACTACTTCTAATTACCACGGCCATTACCATTCCCCAACCCGTGACCCCCTAACCTCTGACCCCCGACTCGCGTGCCCAATCCATTTCCGTTCCCAATCCATTTCTATAGCCTCCCCGTCAACCCAGTAATGAGCCGAGTAGCTGGCAAAGCGGCGGGTTAAGTGTCGAGTGCCGCAAGAGAAACCGATGAGAGCGCCACTCAAGCCAAGAGGGAGAGGGAAGAACATTCGCCAAGGGTGCAGCACGAGTGGCGCTAAAGGATTGAAGGAACTGTTTAAGAATGGCGAATTAAGTTGAGTAACTAGAAAAAAGTGCGAGAGGTAAAAGGATACAGAAAAGAAAAACGGATAATAGTCAAATAAAGGAATGTTAAAAGGCAAATTAGTTGACCAAAGAGGCTTGCACTTATTCTACAGTTATTCTTTAATATGCTATAAATGTGCTATAAATCTGTTATACAAGTAATATAATTGTGGTGGAAGTCCCCAACATGCCTAAATCTTGCTGTAAATTTGTATTTAATGTACTTAAAGGATGATACAAATCTGCAATCAATGCACTTTTAAATTTCTAAAAATCTGCTACAATTTTCTTTTGACTCGAAGGGGTACTCTTTAAATAATTTATTATACTTGTGCTACTTCTTGCCAACTATAATTTTGTAAATAAATATAAATTCCCTAATTTCCTAAAATCTGTCATAATTCTAAAGATCTAAACAAATGTTAGAAATGTTCTTTAGCGAAAGTTAGCTCCGCTTTAAATCCGCTAATGCTATAAATCGGCTATAAAGATGCTATAAATATGCAATATGAATGATAGTAATCTGCTGCAATGATTAGTGCAATGAATTAATCTGACAAATAACAGGTTATTGTACTAACATATAACTGCAATTTACCTCAATAGAACCTTAATAGCTCAAAGCAGCTGCAGCTCATCTAAACCTATTTAACGGTTTTTCCACTAACATTACTTACAAATTCCGCTTTGCTGGTGCTCGACAAACTAAGTAACATACAAGATTGAGTTGGTTTTCGAGGGGGCAGCGAAGGGCAGGCATATCCCCTGAGGGCTGGCAGAGAAAAAACAAAAGTTTATCTGACAAATACATTTCAATTGTTATGCGAGAATTAAAACAATGCATCAGCGACGAGTAGGGCAAATTTCCGCCTATTCCCCTATTCCCCGATTCGCCATTCATCCGTTCTCTTGCCCTTCCCTCTGCCCATCCGTCCGTCGTTTTGTCCAAATGACAAATGAAACTCAAAAGTTTAATGAACCGCAGCAACAGTCGCAAAACGAAATTTTGCTTTACATAATGAGCCGGGCGAGAAGTTTGCTAAAATGAATCCAACGGATAACGGAACCGGGCGTGAGCGAGCAGGAGTAGGAGTGGCAGTGGCAGGGAGGCCTCCTCCTGCCAGCCACTTGCCAGTGCCGTCGGTGGCGGCAATTAAATTTCACCCACAAAATGTAAAGCTCAATGCGCAGCTTTTATGGCAATAAAACTCACAGTCCGCCGTGCAGTTGTCAAAATTAACTAAATGCGCGACTGCTCATTAATCTCTGTCTGCGTCGCAGTCGCAGTTGCCGTCTCTCTCTCTCTCTCTCTCTCTGTCGCCAGCGGCAGCAGCAGCAGCAGCTGAATGAATGAATGAATGACAGACTGAATGAATGAATGAATGAATGAGCAAGCAGCTAGTCGAATTGCCAACCAACCAAGTCGACACTGCTCAAACGAACTGCGAAATTCTGACAATAATAAGTACAATGTGATGTGTCGTAGGTGAGCTCACTCAACTGGCAGATACCCTGTAAGCATGAAAGCTGAACAAACAAACTCATCATAGCTTTTGTTCCAATTCTTAAGCGCACAGGGTATTTAAATGAAAAATATACTCAAAATGATGGCAAAAAGTTCTACAGCAAAAAACTGGAGACTAAACAGAACCAAGTGTTGAAACTGGACGCATGTGGCAAGTGGCAAGTACGCATTGCGGCCAGCAACATCCAGTTAATCATTTTGTTTTAGCCATTTGTTTGATGTATGAACATGCAGTTTGAAGGGGAGAATAGAAACAGAGAGGAATAAATGCCATGAACAGAAAATATAATTAACGGCGGCAAAAAGAGATGAAAGCGCATTCCTGAAATAAGAACATATACGGAACTGAGATAGCATATACCAGATATATACTTGTATGTGTGTGCACAAAACATAGTTGAAGAGATCTGCAGAATATCAAGTGCGGAATAGGAAAGAAGTCAAGGATTTGCACTTGACTGCGAGATACTTTTGGCAAAAAGATTTTCATTAAGAGAATTAACATTAACAGAATGTTTCTAAAAGATTGTTGAAATATACTTGTTATATATTTTTCTATATTGTTTACCTATGTATTTATTAGTTAAAATAAACAAAGTGTATAAGTTACTACATAAAGCAGAGTATATTCCAAGTGTTTCTCACCAATTAGTTCTTCCATTTCTAAATAAAATTGTATCCCTTATCAAGCTCACAAAATTGTGCCCCAAAACTCATATCGAAAATTACTTTACAAAAGTTTCAAAATTTCAGCCCAGGGCTAATTAAAATTTGACAATGTTCTTTTTGCCGTTGTTTTTGTTGTTGCTTGTGCGTTGTTCGTTGTTGTCGCCACATTTTGCAAATCAATTGAAATCTCATTAATGTAATGCGCATTACAAAGGGTACTTTATGTTTTGACAAGCTGCAAATGGCTTTTCCCCCCTGATGCCGATATCCCTGTGGCAAATTCTTTGAGGAATGCTGAAAATTGCGCATACGCAACGTATGACATTTAATTATTGCAACACATGTGGGGCATGTTATGCATGGCATTTTGTGGCAACTTAAGCAGACCTTACGAGATTTTGTGGCTGCTCAAAGGCCACGGGGGAGGGATGGTGGGCAGAGTAAGATAAGTAAGACATTCTTAGGAGAGGCTTTATCAAATGCCAATCAGCTGCGCATCAATTAATTAAATGCGTGGTGAATGCGTGAGGTATGTGAGGGGAATGCAAGGTGAATGCAAGGGGAATGCCACGGGACCACTGTTGCAAGCTAAGAGGCTTGTGCAACAAACTGTGGCTCAATTATTTAGACAACTGCTGCGAGAGTTGGCTCAGAGCCCAGAGACCATGCATAAACAATATGAAACAAACCCAGAAAAGGCGACAAAAGTGGCGACAAATAAAAAAACTAGGCGAGAGATAGATAGAGAGAGAGAGAAAGAGAGAGTGAGTGAGGAAGAAAGAGAGAGGAAAAGGCAAGCAGCTGGCGAAGACAAAAGCATCGAGTATTCCCCACGTGCGGCCATGTGCCAGCAATTGAAACTCAATTTAGTCAACTGGCAAAACACCAAGCACACTCACACACATGCACACTCGCACACACACACATACCTATACGGTTACAAATGCAGTTTACAATTTTCACGCCAATTGCCATAAAAGCCGTAAGTGAAATACATACTTAAGTGCAGCCAGCAACGGATCCGTGGAAGCTGAGCTCAACAGACTCTGATTTCACATCGGATTTTGACTTCAGGTCTCTAGGTGTCTATTCCTCCATCTCTCCCTCTCTCTCACTCTATCTATGCGAGTGTCTAGAGTGTGGAGAGTCTCCTGACTTTGTGCCCTGTGCCCGTGTCCCGCTGTCCCACAGTCCTGCCGTCCTTACATTCGCCTCACGTTTAGCCAATGTGTCGCCAACGCTCTGCAACGACAATCAACCCAGCAGCGTCGCTCTTGTTCTTTTGTAGGCTCTGCAGAGAGGGCGATAGCAGAAGAGGGAGAGAGGTAGGGAGGTAGGGAGAGGCAGCTCCACCGCCTGGTTGGGCAATTAAATGTGGGACGCTGGGCAAACTTTAAAACAAATAGCCCAACACAACAACAATTAATGCGAATTTATTTTCGAACTCATTTGGCTGTAATTGCCGAGCATCGTCAAAAAACATGCGAACGTTTTGAGGTTGCCGCCAAGCGAGGGTTAATTGTGCAGTTGTCTGACATAGGGAACTGTCTGTCATGGTATAGCATGGTTATTATGACGAAAATTATTATAAATATCTGTTCATTAAGGACTATTTGAACAGAATACTTTTCCGCTTTTGAGTAAGTGTAATTTGTTGTCGGCAGATCCTTGCTTTATTAAAATATTTAATCATATTGTCACTATCTAAATGCATAAGGTTGCCACATCAACTAGAATCAGCTGTTCTAGTTTTGTCCCTAGCTGCTGTTAAGTCTTATGTTGAGCAGCTGTTAATGTTAATCAATCGATGTTAATGTTTATCAATCTGTTCGAAACACTCGATAAATGCATCAGCATAATTAAACATAATTATATTAATAATTTAAAACCCTTTATTCGGAAGGATGGCATTTGCACAAATCAATGTTCCTGTTAACACTATTAAAGATTAATGTATGTGAACAAAATCAGCATTGTTCTTAATATAAAAGAAATCCGTATAAATTCTTTATTCAAAATTAAAACAATTTAAGTTCTTACATTATTTACTTTAAATATTTGCAAGTCTACATTTAGAACTATACAAATATTCTTTTAAGTTTACCTGAAATAAAGTCTTAACTTCTCTTTTTACTATGAGTTCGGAAATGGCAGAAACGTTCATAGCGACCCTTGCACTTGGTAATTTTCATGGCAATTTCGGGCGACTCATTTACAATAAATTTTGAACGGGCCTACGCAACGAAAGGCTTAACACGACCAACGGACAAAAGTACGGACAGACAGAGACCGGCAGACCGACAGAGCCTACAGCTGAATCCGCCGCCGCCGCATGTACAGAGCCTAGCAGCATTTCGGCTGCTTTATGAGCTACAATTGTGGCATGCCTGCCTGCCTGCCTGCCAGTTGCTGCTCCCTGCGAGCCGCTGCCCTTTGAGCAACGACAACTGGTGCTACGAATTGCCAACTGGCAACTGTAAATAACTTTGCTTATTTGAACATTTATTGGTGACGTAAACGGCTTGTAGCATTGTTGCCGTAGCAGGATGTGGACTCAGAATGGGGTTGGTAGATTGGCCATGTGGGGCAAGGATGTTGTCTTGCCAGTGGAGACTTATATTGCCGATTTTTACTCGATGTTAATTTCCCTTAACTCGGCATTTGTGTAAAATAAGGAACGCGACTCAGAGCTTAAGTGGACGAGTTTACGAGCGCACTCATACACTGAAACTCAAAGTTACACTCGCACGGCGGAGCGGGTACTCATGCACGGATACTCGCACGGATGCTGCTGCTGATGCTGTCAGGTTAATGCCATTTGCCGGCTGAGAATTGGTCTTCTAAAGCTCGTAAAACTTGAGCTCCGGTCATGACTTCGGCATCGGCTCGGCAACGGGCTCGACGCGCTTCGGCTGCATGCTACATAAAATATGATGAAGGGGCACTTAAGCAGCTTGCCTGCCACGTCTCGTGTGTTGACAGCTATCAAATGTGTGCAAAACAACATGCATAAATGAATGACAGAGTCACTCACACACACACACACAACACACACACACAACACACACACAGTCATTCTCTGTGGAGTGGGGTGTGTTTCTGACACGCCTTTGTTTCCATAAATATTAAAGCAGGCCGACCTTTGAGAGGGACCCCGTTTCGAAATCAGTTCACAATTTATGAGCACCCGAAAAGAACTTTGTCACATTTGTTTGCCTAGGCGCCAGGTGGGCCGGGCAGCTGAGGCTTCAGCTACTGCAGCGCCTTGCATAATATAATTTATAGAATTTATGCACCTGCAGCAGTTGCCTTCTTGGCTCTAACAAATAATTCAACACCAGTTTCGGCACCTTCGACAGCAGCTTTGAAGCTAAAGTGGGGCACCTATGCTGCTGCAAGCGGGGAGCTTATGCAAAACAGTTGAATTATTTTATTGGAAAAATGCTGAAAGTAATGGCAAATCGAGAAATCATGAGGTAGCCTAAAAATAATAATTCAGGGTAAGAATAAACAGAACAATATGTATTATTGTTGCATATTTTTTTGCGAACGAATAATAAAATACACGAGCAAAATGATGTAGCATATTTTTTTATGCACAAAAATGAGCAATGAATACAGAAAAAGAAATGAGAATAAAAAAGGAGAAATTAAGCACTTATTAGCTAATAAATTATATTAATACTAAAATTAATAAACAATATTAATAATAAATAATAATAAAGACGCATGAGCTCCCTTATAACTTATTATATAAACTTACTTTCACTTCAAGAACATCCCGAATCAGCATTTGCTTTCTGTCGCTCAACCCACAGCTACCGTTAATTAAGCTACTTAAGTAAATCATATTAATCATGGCGCTTCAGCTGGAATATGTCTTCGAGTTGAAATTGATAAATGTTGTGGAAAATGGAAAATAAACTGTGAAGAATGTGTGACAGTTCTGGTTTGTACACTGACAAATTGAAAACAACCGCAGCACAATGCAAGTTCCCTTTCACTCTCTCTCTCTCTCTGCTTTACCCTTGCTCTGTTGCATTGTGGGCATTGGAAACCAATTGAAATCGCATTGCAACTGTCATTAATCAAGCTGCAACTTTGCCACAAACCGCACATGAAATCAACTCGAGGCGAGGCAAGTTGAGGCGAGGCTAGTCGAGTCGAGTCGAGTGCTTCGGTCAGTTCGAAAGAGTTGTCCAATTGGACAAATGACACACACACACACACACACTGCATATGCAAGAGAAGCCAATCCGGCGAGAGCGTTAAGCTGTCGGTTATTAGAGCTCTGCCTTGGGCAGCATTTTCCAGTCAAGGTATTTATACCAAATGTGGGCTGAAAGCGGCAGCGAATTCCCCCAAGTCAGCCTGGGCTTAGGCGCACAATTTGTGCGACTTTCTCAGTGAATAAAAATGTCAAATTAATTTCAAGTGCTTAAATGCACGCTGTGACAGTGGAAAAGAGACAGAGAGAGCGTACATGAGCGAGAGGGCGAGAGGCAGGCAGAGAAAATGAGAATTTACGAAGCATTCATTTAATCCTGGCTTTTTAAGCCTGGGCAGAAACTAACTGGCAA
This sequence comes from Zaprionus camerounensis, assembly GCA_018904165.1. Taxonomy (NCBI): domain Eukaryota; kingdom Metazoa; phylum Arthropoda; class Insecta; order Diptera; family Drosophilidae; genus Zaprionus; species Zaprionus camerounensis. The sequence goes on along the minus strand of JAEIFS010000001.1, from coordinate 21,661,499 downwards.
CATGTGGCATGCTCGAGTGACCCCCAAAAATATGCTACACAATTGTTAACAAGCTCAAGGCTCGCCTCGGCTCTTGTCGGGTCTCTGTCTCTGCCTGTCTGTGTGTGTGTGTGTGTGTGTGTGCGACGACAAAAACGATTTCATTCATGAAAATTTTTACACAAAATTACATTTGCCAGTTTGGCTCTCGCTCTGTCTCTCCCTCTCTTCCTCGTTCATTTGAGCTAACTAACTACTGGGGCAGCAAAAGAAGCCACTGTGCGGCAGCCATTTTCTCTAAATTACTCAGGAAAAACCCCAGCACACACACACATACGCCGCGCACCATTATATTTGTGTGTGTATAATTTGCGTTGCCTTTTCATAAATAATGAAATGCTCTTTGGGTAGAAGTATCTATGCACGTTGCTCTGCCGCTCTGCTGCGACTTTTGTTTTTCACATGTGGCAGAACTTTATAGCCAACGCATGGGAGCACACACATACATGCACAGACACACACACATTCACATGCACACACACTGTACACTGACATGAACACCCAAGCTGGCTGGAACGGAAGCCGACTTACTTTACACACATGCCCACATCCGTTCATACGAGTGGAATACAAATTTAATCTGTCGGTTTTCTGGGATTTCCTCATTTGTACCAGATTAAAATCTCTCGAACCAACTACCCACTCAGTAGTTGGCACAGTAGCCACCCAGCAATCGCAGCACATCACACTCAGGCCAGGCCACTGCCAGCACCGATGACCCTCTTTGGTTGATATCAATAGGCATGCTTCGAAATGTGCCTGGCACAAGCACTAATGAGTTGCTAAGTGCTGTTCTGTGGGGGGTGGTTCAGTGAGAAGGAATGTGCACAGAGAGTACAGCTCGATAAAGGGTTAAGGCTGCAAGCTACAAGCCACAAACGCTTGCCAATTTGACTTATTGCTTATTGCCCAAAGCAGATCCAAAAGAATCCTTTGCTCAACAGAGCAAACTTATAAAATATAATACGTTTATTTAACTCTAGGAATTCGAAAATATGTTCCTCTTGCTCGCAGTTCAAGAACTTCTCTAAATGAATAGCAACTTATTATTATCTCCAGCCACAGCCTCGACGCGCCTCTTAAAGTTGGCCGTGTCTGGCACAAGGCGCAAAACCAATTTGCAACATTGTTCACATACTTTGTCAGTGGTTCTCGGACTGTGTTCAAGTCGGGATTCCACTTCTGCGAGGGGTAGCAAGGGCTTTGCTACGACGATTTATAGACCTGCCCGTTGACTTCTAACATATGCATAATTTTTCAAGAGTCTCTTGGCATAGAAATCATATCGTAAAATAAAATCACAAGTGCTTTTAATTTGTCGTAGTAAATGCACAGCCCAGCAACGAGGGCTTCTTCCTGCTCGCTCTCACTCCCTCACTGCCTTTCTCTATCTCTTTCGCTCTCTTATTCCTCGCTGTGCTCCTCTCTCTCCTTCTCTGTCTCACACTCCGCTCGTTACTTAGCGTACATTTAATTTTGTTACCAATACTCAGGCACAGTTAGCAGGAATACGCACCCACACACACATTCAGAATCATTCTGTCACACGCTCGCTCTGTTTCTCTCTCTCTGTCTCCGCCACACACTCACCCAAATAAGTATGTGGATGGCATCTGCTTGGTTTCCTTTCGGGGGCTGCTGCGACTTTGGCACAACTTTTGGCGCACCATAAAACTATGCGGCAATTTATATATACTATACGTATATCGTATATAGCCATGCTTCGGCACCTCGCCTCTATAAATGGGCGTGGCCAAATGGGCAATTGTACTTTATGCCAAATGTTAACGTTAATGAGCCTCCTTAGCAAAACTTGAGTAGGTTAGATTAGGTTTGATAACAAAGAAGAAGAAAATCATTTCATGCAGAGCTTGAAATTAGTTTGGTTTTTTTCTATTTTTCTAATTATTGTTAATTATTTGCAGCAATTTGGTATTGTTAGTGAAAATGCCTTAACAATTGCTGAACTGCTTTAACAAAGTTAATCGCATTTAAACATTTTCTAAATTAATATTTTTTTCTAGATAAGAAATAATATATTTCTTATCAATATCGTGCAGCGCTGAAACTTCTTTGGTCTATATGTTTCTTAATTATTTTAAATTATTTTGCAATGTTCTAGCCTGAAATGAGTTTGTTTTTATGTTATATTATATTATTTATTTATATTATTTATTGTTATTATTTTACAGCAATTTTGTATTTCTCCCATGAGTTTGAATCAATTTATATATTAGATTTCCTTAGAATCATATCGTACAGAGCTTAAAATGAATTTTATAATTTTCCCAATTATCGTTAATTATTTAAATGCATTTTGAAACTTCTGTATTAGGTAACTCTAAAATTTTCCGACTTCTTTGTAACCAACAAATAATTGACTTAAAAACTTTAGAATTAAATCAATTTCAAAGTGAATACTTTGCAAGTAGTAAACATCTTCGTTATGCTTTATGACAACGTGCATATTTGGATGATAACTAGTACTGCCACATCGGATCTGCCCGCGCCACAAGGCGTGCTTGGGAAAGCATTTGAAACATTAAATTCTGCGGTTTGCACGCAGCGAAAAATAATCGCTGGCAACGCGGCGGGAAATTGAATTTGCGAGTGTCGAGCCGCAAACGCAAAAACCGCCAGCGAAATCTATGCGCGAACGGAGCTCACACTCACATACACTTGCACACAGTCCCCCCTCACACGCACACTCACACACATACTCTCGCACACCCCAGCATAGCCTTTTAAGGCAACGTGTGGCAGCCGCAACACATTTCAAATGCGTAAAGCGTTTGCGCCAATAGCTAAAGCAGCAGCAGCAACGGAGTCAGGGGCGTGGCAGGCGTGTAACGGGGCAGGTAGACGACGCCTAGTTAGTTGCCCTGCCGGCAGCGGTGGCAGCATTTTAAGCCATATAAATTAGCGGTTAGATTGAGCGTCATAAATCGTGCGATTAATTTTAAAGTGCGCGTGCGTTTGCATATTTATATAGGACAATGGACATGCCGTGTTTAAATCTTACGGAAATCAAAATAAATAAAAAAAATACACGAACGAGCTGTGTGACAAGGGACCAACAAAAATATGACGTAGGTTCGAACAGGTGAGCCAGGCAAAGGCGAGGAGCAACGATGAGTTTTTGGGGTTGTTAGGCGGCTAAATAAAACGGGGCGATTAAAAAAAGGCAGTAGAGGACGGGGTAGGCACAGAGGGCGGGGGGCAACAGTGTTAGGCATATACATACAACTTTTATATATATTTTTAGAACAATTTTCATTCACTTGAAGTTAGCCGGAGGGCTTTGTCAAGTTTTGAAGCTCAGCGCAAAAAAAACGTTGCATGCTTTTAGGCTGCGCCAATAATTTGCCTAAACGATGCGTATGCTTCGAATTAAAATGGACGCATAAAAAATGCGCTCTCATGAATGCGCTGCTGCGTGTGACACTGGCAGATGTGGAGGCTTCTGTCACTATTGTGTGTGTGTGTGTGTGTGTATTTAGCGCCTCGACTAGTTTCATGCTGCATAAATTTTACCCCGACTAGAGTACTAGAGCCTGCCTGTGCCTTGCTGCGGCTTTTGCCACACTAGTCCCAGTGCCAGAGCCAGTTCCCAGTTCTGTTAGTCCGTCTGCTAGTCGTAGTCCCACTTGCCATGTTCATCTGCTGTTACTGCTGCGTGCGTGGGCGTACGCGGGCGTGCCGGGGCCACTTTGGGGCAGGCACAAGCTGTTTGTTTATGCTGCAGAGCTGCATTTTTATGTGCCAACAACGGCCGGGAAAGGCCTCTCCATCAGCTGGCCAACTACATCAACACACTACACTGTGCATACTGTGCTACACTGCACTACAAAAAGATGAATGGCAGATTTAACAGCGTAAGAACTATTACAATGTGTGTGTGTGAGTCCATAAACAGGCAGAGAATAGGGTAGAATAACGTTATGAAATTCAAGCTAAAATGGTATTAAGACAGAAGGTAGATATCCATATCTAAGTGGCTGATATGAAGAAACGAGGCTAAAGGCAATTGAAGAATACGATTAGGAGAAGAGAGAAATGACTAAGCAGGGTACCAAAAAAGGGAACATACAAACTGAATTAAAATAACTAAAACTATGAATGTAAAATATAAAGAAGGAGCAACAAAGAATGAATTTAAGAGCTAAAAATATGTATACATTATAGAAGAACATCACCATCATTAATCTATTACAAATAAGATAAATCGCATGTCAAAATAATTTGAAACAGATAAATAAATATTTTACAAATAAAATTGAACGACTCTTTAAAGTGGCCATAAAATTCTATATACGTATGCCAGCAGTCAACAGGTCTAACTTGCGACTGTGGCAAATGCATTTACAGATTCTTGCGACGATTTCGACATGTTGAGATATTCTTATTGCATTAATCATGCAATCTTTATGGCATTTAGGGGCACGAAATTTGTCAATTTTGATTCATAACTGGTAGCACAGTGTGTGGCAGGATGGGGGCAGAAGGAAGGGGGATGGCAGGGGAGGGGGCAGGGGGAGTGAAGCGGGGACTATGCCTTTTTAATAAAATTAGCTCTGGCATTGGGTGCTTGTTTATGCAGCCAACAGTCGAGCGACCCCGAAGAGCAACCGAGCGACGCTCATGATGCACACACACTTTCGCCGTCCGTGTGTGTGTGTGAGTTTGTCTCTTGGTGTGTATGGGTCTGCGTGTGTGTGTGTGTACTTGGCTGCTTATTATGCATGAATTTCAAATGAAGTCGCGAACGTGACACAAACTCATGACCGCCCCCAAGCGCCCTCTTCAACGTCAGTCGCCCCGCCCACTCCACCTACCACCCCCTTCCCACCTCACTGTGGTGCCCACTTTCGTGACTTGTTTTTGTATAACGCACAGCGTACGCGGCCTTTTTGCTGCCAACACACAAAATTTACACATTCGCATTACGATATGCATTTAATATGAACGAGAACGAGACGCAGACAGACAGAGGCTGAGCAAGATAGAGAGAGAGAGAGAATGAGAGAGAGAGAGAGAGAGAGAGAGAGAAAGAGAGATATTTCTCGGCCAGACGAAAAATTGAAAAACACATAAAACTCTTTGCGCTAAATGGTCGCCCCAAATGAGATTCGAGAATGGAAACGGAAATGAAAATGTAAATGCGAATACGAATGCGAATGAGAAGGCGAATAAGACTGTGAATATACATAGAAGTTGGCATATTATGCTTAGTTTAAGTAATAATGAAATTTGTGCTTATCGGTGTGTGTGTGTGTGTGTTGATTGTTTATAGCGCTTAAGTGGCAAGGTCAGTCAGCCCGGAAAGCCCGGCACCTGACCTGACCCACAATACTTTGTGGCTTCTGCCTGGATAATAGCGTATTATGCAAACGATAGTTTTGACTCGATAAATTGTTTGGGATTTCATTTTGTAAACTCGGCGATTGTGAATTCGGTTATGATTAACGGTTTGATTACTGTAAGTAGTATATGAATAATTGTGTTATATTATTCATGCCATAAAAGTTTTCTAAGTACTCATTCAGAATAATTGGAATGTCTATTAATAATTTTTTTTTTTTTTTTATATTTATTAAGTGAAAAATCCGTATATCATAATATTATATCTTAACATCACAGGGTGGAGAAATATTTTTAAGAATTACCAAACACTATGTTAAAATGAGTGAAGTAGGAACGGTCTATTAATAATACTTTAATTAATCCCAAATCAATCAAGTAAACTACAATAGTTTATAGACTGGCTACGCTCCTAATCATCTATGTTAAGCGTACTTTGTATTGCATACTTACAGGCGGTGGCATGGCATTCAGTGCACCCACTAAAAATAGTTCTTAAATAACATAACTTCTATGTTAACTATTTGATCACAACCCATTCAAATCATTTGGACTGTATACAAAATATATATCATTAAAATTTAACTTTAGTATATTTAATATTTAAAATAATTTGAATAGCAAATAGAGCAATAAGTTTATTAAATTACGGAGACGTAGCCAAAATTGATATTTTTGCAATATTGGTAGACCTAGCTAGACGGACACCACTACTCGACTGTTGATGCTGATTAAGAATAACATATGTACATATATATACATATTGTTTATACCTTGGTTCTTTCTTCTGCCAGTTATATACCCTGACGAATGGACAGAGTCGTAATACACCCTTACCCTACGGGTAATGAACTATACAAATTCAGCCTACAATATTTGGAATTTATTAGATATTTTATTGATTTTACATAAATGATAAGAACTAATTAAGTCTCGTTCACAGTAAGTAATTAATTGAAGCTCATGAAAGTTAGTTGGGCTTTAAATTAGGAGCTTTCTGTAAGACTCGCTTAGGCTTAGCATGGAGTGCAGGAATATGTTGGGTTGAAAGACAAAAGCACTTCAAAATATATTGTATTAATTCAATTATTCCTGTGGCTTTGCTGCTCTTTGTGTTATTTAATGCATAAATTAAACAGAATATTTAATCTGCCCGCCTTATATACCGAAAATTGTGATTCATTGAAATCTGCATGCTTAATTGCTGCACGTTGTTTTGGCTTTTCACTTCGCCAAGAAGTTGCATAATAATTTAACCGAAAACTATTGTTGAATTATGCAGCTAACTTTGCCGTTAGTTTGTGCTGCAGGGAAAACTATTAAAGCGGAAGAGTGAATTTTCATTTAAGAAGAAATCAGTTAAATTTTCTTATCACCAATGAAGTTTTAACTACGCTAAGTAGTACACAAATGTGTGTGCAATTTATTAAACTAACTACTTAAGCATGCGAAAATAAGGCAGAAGAAAAACACACATAAAAATAATCTAACACACTCTCAGAGCCGGGCTCGGGAAGCACTTAGGCTCAAGGAGCACGAAACTGGCGAGGAAGAGTAGGGAAAGTGAAGGTAAGAAGTGCTATAAGTAAAGTGAGAAGCAGGTTGGGCAGAGGTTGAGTAGGAGTGGGAAGGGGGGTGGGGAAGAACACTCAAGTGGCGGCACACACTTCAAGGAGATATTTTCAACGCGCTCTTCGACGGCAGCAACAAAATAGCAACAAGGACAATGGGCGCTAGGCATTTGCAACTTAATTGCAACTTGTGTGTCGAGGTGTTGTCTGTCTCTGTCTCAGTGTGTGTGTGTGCGCGTGTGTGTGTGCGAGGCGTTGCTGTAAGGCGTGGCAGAGACTTTGCATAATGCATAGACTTGACACACACGCGAGCTCGTAATAATCATTTTGTGAGCTTGCCTGCTTCGCGCTAATTGCAATTAAACAATAATGCAGAGGTGCTAGAGAGAGAGAGAGAGACGTATAGAGAGAGTGAGAGAGAGACAGAGAGAGGAAGCGGGACAACAACAGTGTTGTGTGGCAGAGCGAGCAGGCGAGTATTTGTGAAAAATTCGTTTAGAAAAGTGAAAATGATGCGTAATTACAATGAGAGAGAAGCGCAAGTCGCGCTTTTGACAGCAAAAGGCGTTTAATTAAATGTTAACAGTAATGGCAACAGCAACAACAACAACAGCACAAGCAGGCACAACAAAGCCTAGGAGACAATTAACAACGCCTTATTGTTGCCGCTCGAGTTGTTGTTGCCTTTGCTTGTATTTGCATATCATTAAGCTGAGTAACAATAAAAATTTGCGCTCTTTCCTGCTCTCTCTTTCCATCTACCTCCCTTCCAACCCCCTCTCCACCCCCCCTCACACACTCATTCACGATTGCCGAGTGCATTATCAACACTTGTGTGACTTGGACGCAATTGGCAGAGAGAGAGAGAGAGCGAGAGGGGATACGGGAATTTAATTGCCCGCTGAAACTGCCTTGGCGGTGTGCGACGGCAAAAGCAAAAGCCAATTTCAAGCGATAAACAACTTTGTGCTTTATTTGCGCTAGACAGACAAGAGCTGAATGCTATGCAAAGTTTCTAATTGTTATTCAGAAAAACATTAGGTAGACAAGTTGAAACTTACTCTGCCCTATTTAAAAAAACAAACTGCCATTAAGTGAACACTTTGAAATTGATTTTTATTTATATTGCCGATTATTTGGGCTTAACTATCGATTTGGTCACTCAATCGTTGACACTTTGTGCCCGGCCAAGTGGCCTAGTCCAGGCACCAGGCAAAGTCACAGTGACAGCCATAGAGAGCCATTAAGTAGTGCACACCAAAAAGCAGTCGACAGTGTATTTTATAACAGACCGTAAAACGGCCAGCACAAATATTTGAGCTGACCACAGACCAAAAATCCAAAAAAAAAGGAAAAAACAAGCACATGCTACAGTAGAGTGTGCTCGACTGTGATATACCCGCTACCCAACTAACCAACACGATTTCTTAAATATATAACTTCCTGTTGCATACTTTGGGGAGTTAATTTGGGAGAGGCTTCAAAAAATTGATTTCTTCTTTATTAATGTTCGGATCGCAACCAAATTGGACGTTGATAGTTTTTGTTTTTACCAAAAATGAACTGCTCTGCATTAGAATTTCGCTTGGAATTCGAAAAAGGGTTCGGAGAGGTCTTCTTCTGCCTGTTACATACATCTTCGGATGGCTCACAGTTATAATACCCTTCTACCATCTAGGGTAGCCGGTATGAAAAGGGGAAAGAGAAAGTATCTGGCGCAAAATAACAAGTAAAATAAAGAGCTGACAATTTACGAGTTGAGGCTGAGGTGCGAAAAAGATGGGGATGACATGCAGTGGGATAAGGGGATGGGAGGAATGAAGGGGATAAGCACACGTATTCAGCTGGCACACGTTGGCCGTCGTTGTCGTTGGTCGCAAATTGACAACTCAATTGCGAAAACTATTTACACGCAATTAGGTGAAACGACGCAGAGACTGAAGCGGCCACAAAGCTGCTTAGATCACGGCAGAGTTGACAAGTAAAATAGAACCATAAAATGGTGGCATAACAAAAGGATTCGGCACTCGGCCACTGAGAGTCCCGGCTCGAGTGTAAATATTGACCGGGCTCGACCAGCAAAGTGTACCTGGGCTAACGGGCTGCCGAGTTGCCAAGCTGCCGTGCTCGGACTGTGCTGGGGCTGGGGAAAATGTTGAAAGAGCAGCTCATTCATAAATGCATTAGGGAGCTGTCATGCTGTGCAATCGAATTCATGTTGGCATTAACTGTAAATTATGCAAGCCAGGACAGGCCATGAATTTGACATGGCACTGAGCAAACCACTTGGAAACACCACCAAGCCCAAGCCCAGTGCAACCTCACCAACCACCCACACACCGTACCCACCTTACCCACCATACCCACCGAGCAAACCATCGACAAACCAAACTTGTCAAGGTGACTGTAAACGGATTCCTGTTTATTATATGAGGCATTAATATGCAGGCGTTACGTATGTGAAGGACTCTCGATTTCTCGTCTGACAGCACTTGGCAAGTGACACTAATAAGTATACGCCTTGTATAATGTCTAACGTATATCGGATATCGTATATCCTATGCCGTATATACTCCTAACTTATTTGTTTTGTGTGGTCTTGAGTGCGGCCTGACCCAGTTACGTTTAGTTCTGCGCCCTCTGATCAATTCGCCCTTGAGCGGACTCTTGCACAAACTTCGCTCTGGCTGCAGTTGTCCTTGCTGTGCAGTTGACATTTGGTTAGTTACACACACACCCCCACACACAAATACAGAGAGAAAGTCAGAGAGAGAGAGAGAGAGAGAGACAGATAGATACACCTGCAGAGAACTGTCTCTTGGGTCACCCTTTTGCATGATTTAAAACTATTTAACTTCTTTTTTCCCCTTCCTTTTCGTTTTCGTTTTTGGTTTTCCTTTGTTTTGTTACGCTTTCTGACATTTTGCGCTGTGATTTCCATTTTTGCACCTTTTATGTTGAGTGTTTTTACGAGTACGACTGCTCTCGGCTCTTGCATTCTTTTCTCTGCTGTCGCTCAAAAATTTATGAGTTTTTTAACCTTGCTGCAAATGGCAAGACCAGAAAAACAATGAAAAACAGTTTGTGCCCAAAAAAAGACAAGAAAAAAAGGACCACCTTGCTGACAAACTCAACTGCACGACGGGTTATCACTGTACGAAGGTTGATGTTCATGTCTCGGCCTCCTCCCCGCTCTCTCACTCTCCCTTTCGCTTTGTGTTTGTGTGTGTTTAAATTGTTAATTACTATTGTAATGTGCATTGCATTGTCCTTGAGCTGCAGCTGCTTTCATCTGTTGCCACAATGAAGCGCATGTTGCGTATACTTAATTTTTGATTTACTTTCATATTGAACCTCGTAGAGAGAAATTTAAATTGAGATGCAATTAAAAGAAGTATTATTTTATTATTATTGATATGCTAGGTAAGAAATATATTTATTAAGATCTCTCAACTTTCAAAGAACTCATGTTTAATTATAAATTCTATGTAACATTTTTCGACTTCGCATGCTGTGTTAAATGATATATTCAACAAGCAATCCTTTTCGACGGAAATATGATTTGTTTGTCGAATTTACGCCGATTTTTGTTCGCCTTGGCACATTGCGCATACGCCATGTACGCGGGCAACGAGACAGCCAATTAGGAAGGCGGCTGCCAGAAAGAGAGCGTGGTAGACCGCTGAAATATTTTTAATAGCTTTGTAATGAGCTGCCTTAAGAGCTGTCAATTAAGCAAGCTCATAAATGCACACATACACATTCACACACACACACACGCACAAACACACACATACAAACAAATATATATACTATATATGTAGTATGAATCAGTGTTTTGGGCAGGAACCGCAACTAATTGAGCAACATAAATTGGCTGTCATTGCAGAAAGCTGTCAGGGACCACACGAGAAGCGCCTACTCAATAACCTGCTCTCCTCCTACAACACACTTGAGCGACCCGTTGCCAATGAATCTGAACCGCTGGAGGTCAAGTTTGGACTGACGTTGCAGCAAATTATAGATGTGGTAAGTTTCTCATTTCTAGATAGTGCGAAAGGTTAAAGAGAACAAAAAAATATATAAATGTATATAACAATAATCAATCTGCGAAGAAAAACAATTATCGCTTAATCGGAAAAAGAAAAGCACAAAATCAAAAATCAATGAGAAAGGCTCAACACTAATCCAAAGCCGTCGCGATGATTTAGTTAGAAAAAACGTACCAAAAACTTAGTATAGGTCGAAGAGTAACCGTACTTGACCACAACTCTGTGGTCTGCTCTTGGTAAGTGACATGTACCCGTCATCAGAGAAAAACAAAAAATCAAACAAAACAGAATTTCAATTAGCAAACAGTTTGCTTTCTTTCTTTGCATTTTTTCAGGGACTTTTTTCTTTTCCACCTCTTCTTTTTTTTCACTGGCTGTTTGATATATCAAATGCAAATAACCGCAGACATTTTTAATTGTATTTAAAATTTATTTTCCTTCAATGTTTGTCGTTATCCAATTAAGACCTTTACCCTATTTTATTTTGCTATGACATTAAACATGAATTACATTTTAGTGTCCTCTTGCCGCAGGCAAACATTTTAATTGAAAGCAGACCAAAGCAAAAAGAAATATGAAGTTTCAAAATAATTAAAAAAGGAGAAAGTACTTGTCTCGCGTAATACGATAAACACAATATTTACATATTAGATATCATATATGATGATTTTATTATGTTGTCTTTAATTCAAAATTCAAATTGATGTTCTTAATGTTTAAATATAATATGTAATCGACAGTTTAAACGTGTTGCTAAATATTAAAAGCAATTTTCAAATGACATTTACGAGTTCTTGCGTTTCTTATAGGACGAAAAGAATCAGATTCTTACCACAAATGCGTGGTTAAATTTGGTAAGTGACATGTACCAGCCGTCAACTTGTCTAGCACCTGTTTGTCTTTCTTTATCGCTATTGCCAGGGTTGTTTTTGAGTTCTTGTGTTGATTATTTATTTACTGCGACTTATTCTTAGAATCCACAAAGCATTACTTAAGTATATATTTATTTTATTTGAATTCATTTACTGTGGGAGCGCCTCTTATCCAATATATGTTTTTGTCTCGATATGTGTGTGAACAAAGTAATATCATATTGTATCATACCAATCAATTCAAACCTTTTTTGCTGTGAAACACTGAATTTTCTGTTCCGAGTCTGCAATCACCTCAATTAAAAATACACGCTTAATACGAAGTAAACTAAAACTAAACGGCAAGGCAAAGGCTTCTATCCCATTTACAATGCAGTCACTTCTTTCACTTCTATCTCGATGCTGAGGACTCTGTGATTTATACACATTCATATCACGGGGATAGGGGCGTGAGCTCGTTATAGCCGGATCTGGCATAAGGGCCATCGGGCATCGCTAAATTGGCATGAATTGCCAGAGAGAGAGAGACTACGGCAAGCGTAGGCGCATAAACAAATAAATCAAAATAATGAAAAGCGTAGAGCACGACGCACATGTACCCTGTAACTAACTGAACTTAATTGCTTGCTGAGAATTCTAACTTGGAAATTCATTCACTTGATTTTGAACATAAATATTTTATACAAATGTTTTTATTCCACTTGAATGCAGGGTATCTGCAGGCACATGCCGCCTTTGAATCCTTCACCTTGTCGCTATTCCACGCTTTGTTTGCGGCACACCTGAAGCTCGGCGCGATTGATCAAAAACCCTTTTCAATAAAATTAATAGCGCTTTTTTACATGCTCCGCTTCCGAGATTTATGACTGCAACAACAATTTTCAATTTCGCCAGACCATTCTTTTTTGCTCCAACTAATTGTTGTAAAAGCTAAAAAACGAAAACAACAACAATAACAACTGCAGAAATAACAAGGCAAACAAAATACACGCTTTAAAATGAAACCTGCACAACAGCAACAATAACAACAGCAACAATAACAACAACAGCAGAATAAAAAAAAGCATTTGTTTTTTAATAACCAATTTTTTTAGCCGTGTGTCTAGGCGTTTTTGTCGTTGTCTTTGTGTGTGATTTCCATTTAAGTATAAACTCGTATTTGAAGCATACATACATATATCTATAAATATGTGTTTTCATTTTCAATAAATGTTTCTCTCACACGTCTCGCAACACGAAATTAAATTTACACATTAAAAATCTAATTAAAATAAATGACAGCTCGGTAAAAACGTGTGACGTGAATGCGCTTAAATTATTGTTTATTTGTCACACCCAGCTCGGAATAAAATTAGAAATATTTCAACATTGAAATTAAAAAAAAAACATAATTCTGTAATTAATTCAATAATGAATTCTTTAACTTTACTAAAGTCATTGCATCAAATGCTAAACTAATGAATAGAATTTTAATTCACTGCACATTGAGGGATTAACACACATATCCTGCAATGTCCTTTAACTTCGAGCAATGACAATATATAACAACAACAGCAACTGGATTTAAGCGCATTAGACACAAATTAAAGCAAACAGTTAACCTGCATTTGATTAAAAGTAAAATTAACATCAATATTATTCTTAACTCGGTGTTGATTTCCCTCCTAGAAGACTTTTCCTTTTACTGTTTTGTTTGTTGTGTTCCACTGCAACCCCCTTTTCTTATGTATGTGTGTGTGTCTCTTCTATATGTGTGTGCGAGTGTAATTACACGAGTATCTGTTGCGGATACTGTTTGAATAACCTTACTTCTTGCTGGGTACATGTCATAAAACGTTTCTCAAACAACGAAATAAAATGAAATACGCTGATTGAAAAAATCAAAACAGAAACAAAAATGCAAAAGCGAAAGAGCGAACAGCAAACTTCGGCAAACCGAAGATAAAATACTCTTGCAGACGGTTAATTAAAGGTACATATCTACACATACATATGGAAATTATATAGATATCTGTAGTAAACATTTATACTATGTATATATATAATAAGAAGAGATTCATGTCTTCATAAAGAGATTCTACTGATGTACTTCTAGAGATGCTTATTTAGAAATTATGTATCAGAAATTTAGTAAAAGATATTATTACTATATAATGGCAATATTCTGATTGCCAATCAATTATTGTGATTTTATATAAGTTGATAACCTTTCCGATTTCTAAATTAATGACATAAATCAATTAACAATATTCGTCTGTGTCACAGATGGTAATAGAATCCTTGCTTCTGATGATTTATAGTATAATAGACCACTGAAAATATGGTATGATTTTAGTTAAAACCTCTTGACAAGAGTATTTTATGTTTTAAAATCAACAAACCTAAAAGCAAAACAAAACTAGAAACAATAAAAATAATATACGGCATGCATGTTGTTTAAATAAATATGCATTTGACTAAACAAACAAACTAGCTGTTCTCATTGTATCTAAATATTATAATAAATGTATACACAATAAACTAAAAAAAATGAAAACCTGACAAAAAAGAAACCGATTTGCACGACTTGGCTTTAATGTGAGGCACATCAATCTTTGATAACGCAGATAACTGTCACTTTATACACAAACTATGTCCATCGATAATGTTAATTAAAGCATTGCAAATTGATTATTTATTGCACATTTCAAGGTATTTCATTTAGATAATCATGCTTAGATTTGATTTATGCATCATGGGGATGGATAGATAGTAAAAACCGCAAAGTTTGTTGATTTGCGAACCGCATAAATTATGCAACTTTATGAATTTTCACCCTGACATTTTCAACGCGAGCTTGGCCACGTTGTCAATTACGCTAATTAGTTTACTAATAATTAATAGCTCCCACACACACACACAATACCCATACACATGCTGTTGGCGACATTCTCCATATCGAATTTATTTGCGCATGGGAGTCGACATACTAAATGCACTACAAAGAAGCCGTTTAATGAGTTTTCTCCCACACAGACTTTGTGAGTTTGTCAGGCTGCTCTCAAGGACCCTTACTAATACTTATGCACGTGAGAGAATCACCTTATGAGATTTTAAGCTTTAAATTGAACTGAAAAATAGATACCCTGTATTGTTATACCTAACTAATAATAGAGAGTGTTTGATAGTCTACAGAGACTTCAAAGTCGATTTCCCTGGACAACAAAATGATTTCTCGCCTAGCTTACCCCATAATACCCTTTACGTTTTTAAAATGTTACCCGAAAACAAGGAAAACAAGTGTTCCTGCTGCGGCATAACATGTTCACAGCCTGCTTTGCTTGCTGTTCTTTTTGTTTCAAGTTTTTGGTGGTAGTGGTGGTGGTGCTGCTGCTGTTGCTGATGATGATGATGATGATAGTTGGTCCTTTTACCATTGATGGCCCGGCATGTCAGTCAGCTGCGGCAATGCACAAAGTGTCATTGGCAAAATTACCAGAAAGCAGGAGAGCAGAAGACAGAGAGCGAGAAAAAGAGAGAGAGAAGAGTGAGGCATGTGAGCCGTACGTGCGGCTTGGTCTTGAACTCGCTCTCTCCTTGGCACGCCATTAAAATGCACATTGTGGCAGCATCAAAGTTAAGAAATAAAGTCATTAGCATTTTTCGGCTAACTACGAGTGTGTGTGTGTAAGTGTGTTTGGGTGTGTAAGGGGTGTCGTAATGACATGCCAGGTTGCAAGCCAACAACCAACAAGGCAACCCAACTAGCCGATTAGCACAGCCACACACACAGACACAGACAAAGCCAAGCAAATGACTCGGTCCATGGAAATGTGTCAAACGGAAGTGCTTAAAGATTTTTCGGCCAAACTCGAACAATGCAATCGAGACCCCCGACAAGTGCGACAAGTACTCCTCCTCCTTCACTCAGGTGCTTCGAGTGCTAATAGCAGCTTGTTAAAGACCTCAACCTGAGGCAGGAATGCGACAAACACAAGCAAGCTAAAGGGAGTCATTTAAAGGCAAAAGTTGAAGGAAAATATTGTAAACTTAGTCATTATTATATAGGTATAGTCTGACATACATTAATTGACGAACTGTCACATTCAGCTCTAACCTCAATTAATCCATTACTTTGAATTTCACAAACAGTTACCCCCAAAATTGTAGGGCCCAACTGGCTGTGCTTATCACACTCTTATTTGTCGCGACATTGACATCGGCAGCAGAGGGAGATAGAGAGAGGGGAGGACCGGGACACATATGCCAAGGCCAACAAACTTTGTCCTTGAACAGCCAGACAGAAGTGTTATATATGGGTAAACCCCATTTACAACAAGTTTGCTCAAACATTTATCATAAAACTCGCTGTCTATATGCCAGGATTGTGAGCACATGACAAAGGACTGTTTACTTGGGACTAAGAACTGGGCAGAGGGGGAGACAGGGGGCTGCACAACAAATGGCAATTGTTGCCTCATTAGAAACTCATTTAAAAACAATTTGGCACGTTAATGCAAAATAAATCTATAGCTTATGCAGGCAATGACAACGTGCTCGCACCGCGACTCCGTGCTGCGACAACTTTCAGCATGGCTTTATGTATGTGCCCCCAGCTGTATATAACAGATATATACATATACTATATACATTTATATATATATTATTATATTCAGCGCGATTAAAGCGCCCGACTGCTGCAGAGTGCGAGCATTTAATGCAAATGTCATTTGTTGCAAATGATGCCTTCAACTTTTGCAAATTTGTGCCCGAGCAAGAAAACAACTCAGTAAATATTAAGCATGGCAAATTAGTGTTCAGTTCTAGCCGACCAGTTAATACACTTACCAGGCAATTCTTGAATTAAGCAAAAGTAAAAAACCTTATAGAACTCTTCGCGCATCTGGTTTAGACATTATGCCGCACAATACAGTGCATACATATCTCATTTGATTACTTTCATTATTCATAGTATAATCATAATACCCTGCGCTAAAGTATATACAGAGAAAGCAGAAAAAGACCCGACAAAAATGTCATTAGTATGCGTCGGTGTTGACGTTCACGACATTTCCAAGACGTTTCCAGGAGACGTGCTTCTTGGGGCTTCTTTCCCTGCCCCATCAAACCAGACTCGACTGTTTTTCCCATCCTCGGATGGTGGAGTAAGGGTAGGGGGAGGGGTGAGAGTACCCCTTACGGAAGTGCGCTTAGCAAACTGCCTGTCATAAACATGAAATTTGCACAAAACCGCCATTTTTATAAGGTGTCAACGGCAAATATCACATATCACACAGGCACATATAGACGTTATGGCATTTGATGTCGAGGAGAAGAAGGTTGCCGCATATTGGCTTTGCCCAAAATGTTAAGTGGTTCAAAACTGAGTGCGGGCACAGTTCCACCTTCACTTCCCTCTCTCTCTCTTTTCCTCTCTCTCCTGCATATCATTACCGAACAGCCCGAAAACATCCTGAGCAAAACGGCAAAACGTTGCCGGCTTCCACATGTATCTTTTAATGGCTCAAGTCGTTACTGCAGCTGCTGTCGGTCCCTAACTGGGCCAAGTTACTGTTGTTATTATTTTTTGTTTTTGTTTTTGTTTACACTGCCAAGTTATTAATGACAAAGTCACCTCAGCTTTGGCTTTCAAATGCAGATGTGATTCGGAGTGACGAGGAAGGGGAGGCAACTTCATCTGCATTACAAACGACAATTGCCGACAGCACCTTGAAGTACACTCCAGGAATGGTCACCCTAATCAAAAGTAGATATTGCAAAGTTTGTCTGTGATAATAATCTAAAATTATTTTAAAATATTGCTGAATATTTTTCATAGCTGTTTCCAAATCAGATTTTTGTGAAACCTTTCCGGAAACTTTCAGTGTTCATATTAAATTTTTAAAATACGGCTAACTGTTTGACTGCCAGTCTGTCTGCCCAGCTGTCCATCTGCGTGACTGACAATAGGCCAGCATGAAATATCTTTAATTAAAATTTGTATAAAGATAAGTGGGATTTGATACCTAGTTCAAAAGTTTTTATTACACAGACATGCCCACATCTGATAAAATGCTAAGCAAATTGGCACATTGGACACACAAAGGACACTTGCTCGTTCTGCCCCTTTTTCTTCATTTCTTCGCTTTTTCTTCATCTTTCCTTCTCACTCATATTTTGGCTTCGCTTACATATGGATCTGCCTACCAGCAGATTAAATTTTCCTATTGGGTTCCTGCTTTCCTGACAAGTCCTTGGTAGCTGCAGCTAAGTTTTCGGGCCGGCCATTGTGTCCTGTGCGCCAGCAAAGTTTTGATAGCATTTCCAATGGTTTTGCGCTATTTGATTAGGTTCCTTTGTTCCTGCTACAGACTAATTACATTCACACATACACATACAGCAAACAGTGAATCTAAAATCCGTCTCGAGCATGAAATCAATTTATAGAAATTTGCATGACAGTCAGAGAGTAGGTTAGCCGAAAGTTGCAGTGTATGCTAACACTGTTACTAATTTCTTGACACCAATTATTTATTACTTTTATATTAGCTTCAATAACCTCCTATAGGCATCGTAACTTCACAATTAAGCAGATAACAAAATTTCTAAGCCAAACACATTAAAGCCAAAGTCGTCTCCTGTGCAGCGAAAGTAGAGCCTTTTCAAAAATATATACAGACAAAAAACCGCTATAAATACCAACGCTAAGAAATAAAAACAAAAACAAAATGCAAAAGAAAATCCACAAAAAAAAAGAAAATCTCTTATATAAACTCATAAAACAAATATATATATAAAAACTTTCTATTATCATGCTCTGCTCTTTTTTACTTTTCACTTTAATTATCTTGTATATTTCTTACCACTTACTATTGCTTTCGTATGGTTTTTATTTTCTGTTTCCGTTTTCTTTTGTTCTTTTTTTAAACAAACTTTAAAAAAAATGCGTTTGTAGGACGAGAAAAATCAACTACTTATAACGAATCTTTGGCTTTCGTTGGTAAGTTTCAACTTAAACTCAAAAGTCATTTAAACATAAAAACCCATAAATATAGTTATATACTAAATAAATCGTATGCTTTAAATATCATAATCATTAAATAGTCTATTTATAAACCGTCTCCTAAGCAATGCCAAGCAGCGCACCTTCAGTAAATATTTCGATTCTAATACTCATTTAGTCTGTAGTTAGTTTAGCTGCGGCATATAGCGAATGGAATCGGTTTTGCCTGCCCATAATTTATGCACACACCCACAGCCATACCTATGCTAAGAGTTGGGTCAAAATTACTCTCTGTGTATTGACTTTCTTCTGCGAAACTGTTGAGAACCAACCGAACTTTCTGTAAAGTATTCTTCTACATTGCCTTCTATCTTCACCATATCAACTGTCTATATACGAATTTGTCTTCCTCATATTGGTTTTCTCTGACATTTATCTATATACCCAATCTATTTGTAAGATATGTTAGAAATCTTCTTCTTCTTCTCGAACCCAACACCAACTTATTAGCTCGATTGCGTGGCATTTGAGGTGTGTGGTAAATTATTTAAACATCATCTTTAAATATGATTCCACTAAATCTGAATACCATAAATCAATGCGCTTTTTTAAATATCCACTATACTACACTTACATACAAATATATTTAACTCCTTATCTAGCTAAAGCATAATGCAGTTTGATTTTCAATTCCTTTTTATTCTCTATTCTATTTAGTTTTCGAATACCAATTTTCAGTAGCCAATGCTTTTTCTCCAACTACTTTACAACTTTTATTCAGTTTATTAGTTTTAGCTTGTGGGCTGTGGGGGCTGAGATATGTTATACATACAAACATAAAATATTCATATTGATTTCGTTTATACATATATTTTCGGCATTTATCAAGAGCAACTAAAACCAAACACATAAACAATGCCAGACAACCAAACAAAAGTCTAAAATTCTCTCTCTCTCTGTCTTTCAACTCTAGACAGCAGCAACAACAAATGAACAAAGAAAACACAATTCTTGCACGATATAAACAAACAGTTTTAATTGCATCGTGCAGTAGACCCATAAGATTCTCTATCGTATTGCATGTTTTAAATTTCACATTTGTTTTTGGCAATATTATTTTCTGTGTAATGTGCTTGAGAAATAAATAAATACTGCCTATGCATGTCAAACTTATGGGTGTGTGCCGAATTGAAAAATATATGGTATACTCGTATTATACGAATTTTTAAATATACAATAAAATTGATGGTTCTATGACAAGTTCTATCATCATTCGTTGAGCTGACAAGACCCAGTTTTATTATAAATTGTTTCGTTCGATGCAATGGGTTCAACAAATATTGATTACCATTCGAAATTAAAAAGACGAGCTGAAAAGATTTTGAAATATTGTAGGATTTCTTTCGTTGTGCAAATAATAAAGAGCCAAAAGTCTCTTAAGCCTTCGTCACGGAATTTTTAAAAACTGTATAAACCCCACTCTAAAATGTGACAAAAAATATGCGAAAACATGCGCATTATTGAACGTGAAATATCGCATGATTTTTTCATGGAATCCCCGTACTTATGTGTGGCATTGGAACCGCTGAACACTCGTCAAGTCCTGTCAATATGCGAAATTAATTAAATTATTTATTTAAAACATCGATTCGACTACATCCTCGTCATGCTCGCGTATGTTCGTCACTTTGGCCTGCAGCAACGATTAAGCAGAGACCCGTCGCATATGTTGCATGCCTCCTTCCAATGCTGCCACATACTGACTGCCTGCGGCATGTACATAATTTGCAATTTTCGGTTTTGCCAATTACTAAAAAGCCCCAAAATTTGATTCGCACAACGTTTTGTTGTTTTAAGCATCCGATTGGCAATTTGATTGATGGCTTGATGTGTCATTTATGAACTGAGTGTTGGAAATGCACTGCGCTAGCAATGTTTGTCAATTCGCGAGCAACAATCGGAATTTAAATGCTCCACACGAACGACAGGCGGGAAATTTGTAAACATAATGGATCGATCGGTCTACAGTGCCTGCCATTGCATGGCTCACACGTTGATGGGCAGGTTAAAACCAAGTGCTTTAGAGACATACAAACAAACATAACATATATTCATAGTTGAGAGTTGCCAGGCTGTACATAAAATATGTGAGCGAGGAATGGGAAATGGAGCACTAATATAAATTACAGGGACTTATCTATGCTAGTTTTCTATGGAACGCATGAAAATGAAACATTAGTAAAATTAATAAATATAAAGAAATTAGGGAAAGGTAGATCGAAATAAAAATAATTTGAAGCCAGAAAAGTAACTTTGAAACATTCGAAATGAAACATAGGTAAATTAAATAGAAAATGATTGGGAGATCGAAAAAAAATAGTATGAAGCCAGCAAAGTAACTATGAAACATTTGTAAATAAAACATGGGTGAAGTAAAATGAAATAGAAGAAGGAAGCGAAGACGAAATAAAAACCTTAAAGTGCACCAAAGAATATTAAAACCATATTGACAAAGTGCACACCATGAAAACAGATGAAACTGAAACACACGCGAAATGTGCATGCATTTAATTACGAACATAAAAACTGCGACAATTTTGTTAAAATAACAACGAGTCTGCTGGGAACGATGCGAAATGCAACCATGAAAAACAGCTGCGTAGTGCTGAAAACAATTCCCCAAATAATTATACCATGAAGTGGAATCACAGAGCACCGAGCGAAAGGCAAAGCATATTTAAATATAATTTCAGTTGGCAGAAATCAGTTTCAATTTCAGTTTTAAATGCCGGCAAATGACTGAACTGGCGAAATCAGTTTCGCCATCTGCCCTGTGCGACGTACGTAGGCTTGCAATAAAATCCCCGTCAAAGTTGGGTACGAAAAGCGTAAAACTATTCCAGGCAAACTAATTGCCACATGCGAATGACTCGTCGGGCATTCCGTTCGCCCGGACCACAAACGGACCATTCTGCCTGGTGCGGGATGAAACCTGGTCATATTTCTGTGCGCTGTGTACCGTCATCTGTTTTTACAGCTGTCATAAAAGCTCGCACAATAACTGTAGCAGGACGGAAGAGAGCTGTGAACTGGGAAAAAAGAGGGGAAAAGTGGAAAGTTTTTAAAGCGCAGCCCGTGATATGTATAATTTAATGCAATGCCGTGGCATGTAATTAAATTTTTGTTGTGATTTAAAAACGGGCATTTGTTGCCGGGGATTGCGTGCTCTAAAAATGCCACAAATGTGTGTAAATTATAAAGCAACAACAATAGAAGAGCAACGACATCAAGAGCAACAGCAACTGTAATCAGCAACAAAGTAGAGGAAAACTTTGCCGCTTTTATGACAAGAACCACTTGTAGGCCACGCCGCAAAGCGCGAGTTGCAAGTTCTGTGGCAGCTCCAACAACAGCAACAAGCTCAACAACAAACAGTTAACCGCAAAATGACACAAAGCATAGAGCCTAGTCCTCTGTCGTCTGTCCTTTGTCCGGACTAGAGTCCGGGTCCTGGGGCCAAAAGATAGAAACAGAGACAGGAGTCGGGACAGCAGGACAGGATCAGGCAAAAACAGCCAAACGAAATGTTGATAAAACTTGTCGTGTGTGTGGTTTTTATGACTGTGTGCGGGTGTGTACAAGTGTGTAGATGTCTGTGCGTGTATGTGAGTTGTGTGTCGGGTCAACTGCAGAAACTTAGCTTCAATTTCTTGTCAAGTTATGTTACGAGTGCACGGTCTACTATATCTAAGCGCAACAGCTTGTCATTAAACTTAACAGTACCTTAACATAGCGTTAATATTAAGCATTGTGCGTAGTACTGTACTCTTTTAGCTCTTCCCACTGCCTGTGCATGTCTTGTGTGTGTCTATTTCTCTGTCTCTTAGTATGTTCTCCCATTTCTTGTCACATCACGTCGCTTTATTATTTAACTTTTAGTCAAAAATATATTCGTTTTGTTTATGTACTCGTACTGTTAATGAAATTGCAACAGCTGTACGTTACCGTTACTAAAACATATGTTATATACGTGATACAGGAATGGAACGACTACAATTTACGATGGAATGAAACGGAATATGGCGGCGTCAAAGATCTGCGCATCACGCCCAACAAACTGTGGAAGCCCGACGTGCTCATGTACAATAGGTAAGTTCGCTCAAGTATCCAATTAGCGGAGCCCTTTCGGATAAAATCACAATAATAATAATCGATCAATTGAAAAAAAATAAATTTAAAAAAAATAACACTGTTGATTTTGCGCTACGTAGCAATGACATAAGCAGCAAGTCATCTGCCATAAAATCTACTGAGTCTAGGTGTAAAACAATTATTATTATACAAATTAATGTCAAATATATATAAATTATAAAATACGCAACGCTGGTAAGTCTACAGTCGTGTAGCAGTATTAATACCCATAAATCAAGTCAGATAGTAGCTTAACTTGATTTCTATGAAATAATTTAAATATCAATAAGTTATTTAGTTTTCTAGTGTTACAGTTTTTCGTTCCGAGTTATGTATTACCCGTTAAAGATCATATTTATCCCATTATGTAGCTGCATTGTGCACTTTAGTTGTTTAACTGGGACGCTTGTTGCGTTTCTTTCGCTAGCGTTATTTGTAGTCTGTAGACCATAGACTATGGTCGTTCCAAGTATTTATGTTTTGTTGTGGGGGCTTTGAGGGAGTAATGGATGGATTTATATTTTTTTATAGTTTAGTTTTTTGTAGTTTAGTTTTATGACTTTTACAAATTACTTTATTATCCTTGTTTATTATTAAAGTGTGAAATTTCGTAAGATAAAATACTTTATAAATGATATCGTCTATTATATATTATATTACTCCCTCTACACACCTCGTTAATTACTCGTAAACTTTTTTTTTTCCATTTCTAGCAGAATTATAATTTGACTTTGTTTTTCTTACAATAGAAACGTAGATATTAACGTATTTATAGATACTTAATTAAATATGCATTACTTATATCTGACATATTTTATACCTTTACCTATCGTATCATAATCCACTCGCTATTGTTTGTGTGTCTAACTATTATGAAAGGCAA
Source organism: Zaprionus camerounensis (assembly GCA_018904165.1). Classification (NCBI taxonomy): domain Eukaryota; kingdom Metazoa; phylum Arthropoda; class Insecta; order Diptera; family Drosophilidae; genus Zaprionus; species Zaprionus camerounensis. The sequence continues at coordinate 21,637,548 of JAEIFS010000001.1, read as the reverse complement.
AGCCGAAACTCAAACATAACGACAATGTTTTCGATTCGCTTCGCTCTCTGTATTTGTATTTCGATGTTACCCAGTTTTGATTTGCTTTCAATGTTTATGTTGAACAAACGACTAAAATTAAAAAACAAAAAAACTTCAACCTAAACATTCACAAAAAAAAAAAAAAACCAAAAAATATGTTGTTTACTTCAAATAAGAGTAGTTTACACGCAGTGGTATTCTAGTGGGACTGTACATTGTCAGCTTGCCGTTGATGTGGGCCTCACTTTGTAATTGGATTCGTAATGCTAACCGAACGTACATGTATAATCATCTCAAATATAAACTGAATAATATAAACAAATTAAACCAAAAAGGAATATCAATCACTCTAGCAAGAGTTTAAATAAGATTCTGACTAAACTCCATGAACTTAAACACTTTGTTTAACCAGAATATTATGCAAGTAGTTTGTTCGAAACAATTGACAAAAGATTAAGAATATGCAAAGTAAAGATCGTTCAATTTTAGTACTCATACCTCAGAAGACCTCACTTACCTCTAGTTCAATCTCTCTCATATCTAGCCACATATATATACATTTATATACATGTGTGTGTGTATAGTCTGTGCATATGTAGAATATTGTTCGCTCCAAGACAATAACCAACATACAAAATTGTTCAACAATATGCTGGTGTAATATTTCTGGTTAGACGTTCAGTACTTGAATTTATTTAGCCAACAAGATACCAAAACAGAAAAAAAAAATTACTAAAATGTATTGTAGCTTGCGAAAAAAGTACATATTATATCAAAGGCAAAATAGATTTTCAAGTATTGTGCATGAGAAATCAAATCCCTCGTACTAAACAGCAACTAAATAAAAATATATAAATAAATACCAATGAAAATACCAACCAAAAAAAAAAGCCTAACCTAACCAAACTGAACCTAAAATGTGCCACAACCAACCTTGACTTGTTGGCACACTTAATAAGTATTTTATCCCAAGCATTTCGTTAATCGATAACCCACATCCCACACACATACACAATAACCACACACACTTAACAATTTAATTAAATGTACTAACAAAATCGTTTAAAAACTACTTAAACTCTTTTCATACATAATTAAGTCATATGCAAATTATATACTTGTATATTTTTAGTTTAATGTAAATTCTCTAACAAAATAATACCACATGTTAGTTAGATTAAAACCAGATCATACTTATAGTTATTGAAAAATACATTCAGTTTTTATTCGATAGTTAGTTTTCGCAAAATATTAAAGACTCTTTATAGAACTTAATCGACGCTAAATAGGTCTTCAAGAAGCATTCTACTATATTTATAAATTATATTTCATTGAATTTTCTTGGTGAACATTAATATCCAGCCAATTTTGAATTCAATGTTAACATGTCCTTCAATTCATCTATCTCATTACAATACTTAGCAGATGGTCTTGTCACCGCTTATATCCGTCTGTCATTCAGGGTAAAAATGTTACATCCACTTCAAGTACAAACCGAATAATTGAGTTGTAAAACGTGCTCAATTACCTTAGCCTTTTTCAGCTAAATTGCTGGCAACTTTCGCTAGTGTACATTTCCTTTACTCCTGTTTCTTGCTTCGACTACCCTAACTTCGCTATTGGACAGCTCATCAATGAATTCAACGCTAAATGCTTATATTCCAATCACGCTCCAAAAGCAGACAAACTTTTTGCCTAATTCACGTATCAATCACCCAACAATAAGTACAAATTTTTGCGCAAAACTTTATTTCCATTTGCTTTTACTTAGTCAAACTAACTCTTATATGTAACTATGCATATCGATGTATGTGTACAACCTATAACTGTTCTATATTCCATATCCTATATATATACATATGTATGAATGTGTAGGCGTGAATGTGTGACTAGTTAATTCGTGTCCGACAGAAAAAAAAGCTATGCCGCTTCAACCCTAAGTACATGCATCATACGCCCCATAAGCCAACCCGGACTTTTTTATAAAACAGTATACAAAAGAAGAATGCATGGAATAAGAGAAGTAGAATATAACATACTCTATTCAACTGAAATTTAAACAATCTCTCATTGCGTTTTAATCCGAATTTTTTTCATATACAAAATTACAGAGAAACTTAAATGTCCAATGCAATTTTAACAAGTAACACTGCTGGTTTTAATGTTGCTGATTTTTCTCAGCTAACAAGAGAGTATAGGGATGAGAACCCTTTTGTGTGTGTATGTGTTTTTATATCTGTATTTGTTAATTGGCAAAAAGCAATTGAAATGCCCACAATAATTACAATTTCATATCATGTTCATTCTCATGCTCGCATTCCCATTCGCTGGCGGTAAGCTTATAATGTTTTTTCAATGTTAGCAAACAAGTTTGTCTGTTTATATATGTGTGTGTTTGTGTGAACCCTTAAATGTGTGCGTGAGTGCGTGCAAGTTTACCAATTACGCAAGTAATCTATTGTTATCATTGTGTCGATATGTGTGTTCTATTTGACGTTCTACTTAGCTGTGTTTTACTGTGTCTACCCTTACTACCTATAAATATTTTCATGCTTTCCATGTTAGTCAATGTACACATATAACCAACCACAATACTCATTCAATATCTATATGTATACGTATATTGAGAAACGTGCGTGTGTCTGTATACCTCATATTGCACAGGCACACGCAGAGTTTACGCTAAGCTTTCGAGTCTTTAATTGACAGCGAAACCGAAATCGATTGAAATCGACCAGTGCTGTCATTAGGTTTGTCTGTAAGTTAGTTTAAGTTCTGTTGTAAGCTTGGCTTAGTTGCATGTCAGTTTAGCTTAAATTAAGTGTCAACTGCAAGTTAAATAGAACTCGTGTGTATCATATGAATATACAAATGTACATTGTACATGGGTGGGAGATTAAAAAACCAGAGAAAGTTAAGTCAAGCCATTGTAGCTTTGTCTAAAGTTTAAATAATACACTTTTAAACTGGAAGTTAGTTTTGTAGGTACAAATGTATATCGAAAGTATTCCTGCATGTATATCGATAGGACCCACAAGTTATGCTCCGTATCGATATTGAAGTAACTATTTTGCAGAAATATAAATAATATATTGCAGTGCATAATAGTAAAGTGCATGAATAACTAAAATAATGAAGACTATTGTTAAATAGCGATAAAGTTTCCTAATGAAATAATTTATCGCTACTGCAATATTCCTGTGTGTATATTTAAGATAAGTTTTCTTGTCGTTCACTTTGAGCTAATTTCGAGCTACTCAAAATACCTTTTATACCAACAGATGCTCAACTTGCGTATACAGAGTATATTTAAAAGCCTTTTTATGAACTTCTTGCTTAAGTTGACAGCACAGAAATAAACCATGGCTCCCACTGGCATTTCTATGCTGTGTGCCGGAAAAACCTCTTAAAATTTTCTGACAAAAAAAAATGAAAACGAGAACTCGCTACAAAATGAAGCGGAACATTTTAAGCCATTACTTAAGTGTCAAAATTTGTGGAAATGGGAAAAACATAGTTCAACTGGCGACTAAAAACTACTTAAATGCCACAAATCCTCTCCACACACACATATGCACACACACATAGATACACTCTTATGGCGGGCACTTAGAGGGCACCAAAAAGCGTAAAAGGGGACTCAAAATGAAGACAAATATGTAACTAAAAAGTACCTGTCACACCGTCAAGAGTTCTTTTTTAATTAGAATTTATGTTCACTGCAATGAAGCTCACGGGGCTTCCCAGTTGATTGACGCCAGATTTACGAGATGGAAATGAAGTTCAGTTGTCCAGTGAGGTTTCAAGAACAAAAACCCAATGCCAGGCTTAAAGAGTTTGCTGTGGTGAGGAAGAGTTACAGGGGAGCTGAGGAAAAAACCACGTGGGCTTCTGGTTTCATTTTCCCGGGCACGCAGCATCCGGTGTTGATTACGGAATGGCAATGAAAAGCGTAGCTAAAAGGCCTACGCAAGTTCCGGCTACGTCGTGGCATAAAATTCATATTGATTAGCTATGTATGTACTCGTCTATAGTCTGGGGAAATCAGTGTATGGGGACGGGGACAGGGCGTGGCACGCTGCGTGTGTTTTCCAAAACCTTTTTTTTGCCTGTCAACTTTATTTACTAATGAACTTGCGCACTGCCAAGCCAGGGTCTAGGTAACATAATCAATTCCACGAATCTTCCCGATTACAATTTCCCAACGATTTCCCCAACCTTAGAGACTGCACAGCTCATTAAGAGCTAATCGCAATGAATTTACCTTTGTTCTGCTTTCATCGGGAATCGATGCACGTTTCGCCATTGGGAGAATAAGGTTTCGGGAACTCACAGTGCCGACTGACTTTCGTTACGTTTCGTTTAATTTATTAATTCTTCTTTCTTTGCGACTCGATGCGAGTCAACTTGGTTCGGCTCGACTGGACCGAAGTCCTGCCTGGGCCTCATTTGTATGCGTCGACTGTGCTGCTAATGTGTGGTCATCATTTAGATCAATAGCAAACGGACAAGACTTATAGATACGCATACAGATACAGATACAAAAACGGACAGAAACAGATACAGATAGACAGTTTCACAGCATCGCTTTGGCCTTGTGTGTGTAAAAGCCCATCAACGCCTTCTGCCCATCAATCTGCCCGGCTTCAATTTCGTAATTTGTTTATGCTGATTTGGACTTGCAGCCGAAAAGATGTTTAATTGAGATACTTTTTACTAACAAAGCGAGAATTAAGGCAAATTGAAATGTTGGTTTAGGCATAAAGCAGATTAGATACCCTTACTGATGAATATTTCAAGTTTTCCAAAGGTATATTACCTATTTAGCAGAACCAATATAGTTTCAACAACATATTTGAATCAGGTTTTGACTCCATAACCCCAAAATGTAGTACATATTTGCACAGCAAGCAAGCAAAACTGTTATGTATATTGTAAGTTAGGGTAATTCGCATTGAAAAGCTTTCACATTAATTGCACAGTTATCTGGTATCTGTCCTAAGGAGATTACAAGGCATGTGCAAGTCTGTAGGCCTTCCAAACTGAAAGGCAACGCAAATCTGCAGCCCCATCCAAGCCCAAACACAGTGGCCAGCCAGCCAAATGAGATTGACAGCGGTTGTGGCTTAGCCAAGCGAACCGTCGACCATTTTGGGCGCATTTGCTGGTCAAGTCCGAAACAGACCAACATCAATTTTAATAATGCCTGGCAATGATTTTATTTATTTGTTTCATGCCGCTTTCGAACCGAAACCGGAGCCGAAACCAGCCAAGGCCACGCCATAAGGCTGCCAAATCTTTCCATTTTCAAATATTAAAATGTTCTGGTGAATTTAAGTGTAGAATGAGATTGGTCAGGCAACGAAAGGTCTTATGAAATATGAGTGCGTAGCCGAAGGTGTTTCCAATTGTGCATGAGCTGCGTAGCTAACATGAAATAATAATCGAATTGAGTGGAAAATTGATATATCCGGAAAAGAGAAAATTATTGAAATGCAGAAGGGTTCGCAACACAAAAGATAATTGTTCTCTATTTCAATTTAAGCAAATTTGAAAACGGAAAACAATTTAACAACAAAAGGGAGTTTGGGCTGAACATTAATTGACCAGAATTAATTTATTGATTCCCCAATAAGTTGGCCATACTTTAACATTTAAGTACAACTCAAACTTATTTAAAAGCTCAAAAGTTTTTACAATTCAACAAATAGCTTTTTTTAATTATTAAGACAGTATATATTTTAAAAATAAAAATAACTCTGATAAGTTGTAAATATTTACTGCTGAAAGTGTATACAATTTACAGCACCAATATGCGAAGTTCAGAGTCCAAATCATGTCTTTACAGAGATATTATCTTTGTCCTAGCACACGCAGGCGTTGAACAATAAGGCCTAGACCCTTGCGCCAATTAGCTTAAGTATTGTTGTTGTTCTTATTTGCTACTTGCTTCTTGTTGCATTTGTTGTTGGTACATTTGAACGCCTCCAGGCCGAATAACCACAATCTCTCAAGCATGGACGCACAGCAGCTGTGGCAGCGATGGCAACCAATGCACCTGTGGCACGAGGGCCTTGTCCATGTTTATCCGTCATTACAACGTCCGCTAATCGGGGCACAAATTCCACTTAAATGCCACAACAATAGCATGTAAGCTGCGCTTACCGATGCCCGGGCCACAGTCAGAAGCACACTCTCTCGAAAACACGCACTCGCCCACAATTGTTGCAACTCCACCTGCGTGATGGCCATTTAAATGCGCCCTTTGACCACAAAATCACAAACGCTATGATTTAAAGTGCGTGTGTGATTCACACACACTCGCACACAAACAGCTCGTTACTCAAAATATCTATGCAAATTGCGTACAAAATGTTTGCGCAACAGTTTTTCGAGAGCCTCCTACTGAAAATAAAAGTAATTGCATTTCATTTCAACACAAGCGAAAAGCAAATCCACAGAGATGTATTTAGTATATAATATATATATATGTATATATATGGCACATATATAACATTTATATGTGGTATATTATACGTTTGCGAGCCACTTGTGTCTGCTGCTGACTTTGGCATACAAATTTGTTTGAGCCTGATTTGCATATGCACAAATAGATACAGCTACGGCCATAGCTGCAGATACAGATACAGTTGCAGATACAGCATGAAGTTAGCTGTCGATTTTATATCTAACAGATTGCATTTGCTTGGCCAGAGAATGTGCTGACAGCCGAATTGTTATTTGGTTCATCAAATAATTGGCTAATAGTTTTGTGCAATTTGCATAAAGAGATTGGGGGAGATTTATTAAAGTGATTTAAGGAAATTTAAGATATTTTATCTAAGAATAAAGAAGTTTCAGTGTAAAAAGCATCGATCCAAATGATCGCATTTGATCGTCAACTGTATTATAAATAGTGTATTATAATATAGAAAAGCATTAAAGTTTCTTTCGTAGCAAAAACTAAATTCTAATGTATTTCTAGTGTATGTTATGCCTAGTTTAAGACCAAACACTGATACACTAACCAAGAACCTTTTTCCTAGTATTTAGAATCCACCTATACAACACACAACTTTCCTAGCCTCCCAGTTCTCTCGCAGAGAGCTCCATCCGAATATTTTTTTAAACTAGCAAAAAAAAAAAATAAAGAAAAAAAATGAAAGCGCAAATCACATGAAACAAAAGAAAAATATAAACAATTAATACTACCAAACAACAAATGATCAAATTATAACAAAAAATCTGAGCATATGACAAAAGAGAAAACAAAATCAAAGTAAATCGAAAAAAAAAACGAATAATACATAAACAATTGTACAATAATTTAGCGCGGATGAGGGATTCGATGGCACGTATCACACCAACATTGTGGTCAAACATAACGGCAGTTGTCTGTACGTGCCCCCTGGTATCTTCAAGAGCACATGCAAGATAGACATCACGTGGTTCCCATTTGATGACCAACATTGCGAAATGAAATTCGGTAGTTGGACTTACGATGGAAATCAGGTAAAGTGTTTAGTACACAGTTTAGTACATGGTACACGAGTACACCGTACACTGTACACCGTACACCGTACACCGAGTACACCATTCACACTGTACACAAGTACAGTACACACCAGAAATCAGAGCTACCAACGCGGTACTCAGTACCAACTGCAGAGGTCACAATCACGCTATTTGCTACACACACTCTCTCACACACCAATACACGCACACGCACAAACGATAAGTAAAACATAGTCAGGATAATAAATAGGAAGATGACCGCGGACAGTCTTAGGGTATACAACAACAAAAAAGGTTCGACGTTTTCAAAGAGTTAAACAACTCTTGCCGCTTAAGTTTATGCTTTTCCAACCTCTCTCTCTCTCTCTCTATCTCACTCTCTTTCTATCTATATCTAACTACATCCTAGTCTATCTTCCAGTTTATTTTATATATCCCGTCACGTCGAACAATTCTTTGCGTTTTTGCGAATTACAAAACCAAAATTATCAAGTGCCAAAGGCACCGAAAAGAAAGAAATGTTGACTAAAATGTTCAATACGAAGTTGAATATTTTACGCCAATACATTTGTAGGCTTACAGGAATTCACCACATAGAGGTCGCCTTTTGTGTCTGCGCTGCCAAAAAGCGTTTAGCAACACTGGCCCACACACAAAACGGGCCCTATAGAAAAGTGGAATCATGTGTGAGACCCTTGAAATTTTTTGTAGCAAAAATTTCAGTTTCAACTATTTTGCATGTTAGGCCAAAAACCACGCCCAAAAGTCAAACTGAATAACTATTTTGGACGTATGTAAAGACTCTTAATGGAAGTGAAACATAAATAGAGGCTCTCTGAATACCATTTAATATTATTTTCACGTTTCTTTGCACTGAAAACGCAATTTCAAATTTAGTATACCTATTAGTATATAATATACGAAATATATATACATCCTATAAAAAGCTCTCTTCTGCTCGCTCTGTCTCGTACACCTTGAACACATGCTTTCTTTGTACATAAATGTTGTTTCAACGTGGCTTTAAGTGAAATCTCAAATTTGTATACTTAATTAATAAAACTAAAAATGTTAAATTTCTTTTTCTCCAAATAACTTTAAAAAAAACCCAAACTCAAAACAATGCCCAACCACCAAAAAAAAAATATACAAAATAAAAAATTCGTTTGTCTTCAACCCGAAAAATGGCAAACAAATTTTTTCCAAAATCTAAAAAAATCCGAAAATGTTATTAAAAAAATATATATCAGTTGGATTTGGTTTTGAATTCCGAAGATGGAGGGGATCTTTCCGATTTCATAACAAATGGCGAGTGGTACTTGCTTGGTTAGTAAAAATCATCATAATCCTTATTCTTATCTCACTGTAATCGTTTCTTGATCGTTGTCATGTGTAAATGTATTTTAAAGAACATAATCGATCATCTGATTTTCGATTTGTAAATACACATTCTGAGTATCTGGTAGCAACTTGTAGCCTGGAGCTTATTTCAATTGCTTCATAGAACATTTATTATTTGCTGCCGTTTTTAGTTGTACCTTAAATAGTAGTGTACATAGAATGAAAAATTAAAAACAAAAAGAAAATCATTGTACATATGTATGTATTATTCAGTGTGTCAATGTCATTAAACCTGCTCTGTTTCGAGATTTAACTAATTGTGAATTTTGTCGTTCAGCCATGCCCGGAAAGAAGAATACCATAGTCTACCAGTGCTGCCCAGAACCATATGTCGATATCACCTTTACTATACAAATACGCCGACGTACTTTATATTATTTTTTCAATTTAATTGTGCCATGCGTGCTAATCTCATCGATGGCCCTGTTGGGCTTCACATTGCCACCGGATTCGGGCGAGAAATTAACTCTGGGTAAGTATTAGAATTGCACCCGATACAGAAAGAAAGACAACTCTACCAAAACTCTCAACACTGTCCCCGATATAATCTGCCAAACTTTATATACATTCTTTATTACCTATTGAAATCTTGAAAGTTTTTTCAGCGAGTATGTGGTAAATGCTGCAAATCAATTCAATATCGAGTATACTATATAGTTAGGGTTTCGTAAAATAATGAACATATAAGTAAATTGTTGATCAGGTAAAGCAGCGGTAGCGAAATGAGGCTTAGCTGGATTTAACCATACTTTACTCTAATATAAAATCTTTATAAAACTCTATCGTAAACTAATTTTCAAAAATATATACTGAACGCAGCTTCTAAAGCTAGTTAGACTAAACTATGCATGTTTTATTTTCGAGTAAAACTAAAGCGCAGTAAACTAAATCCCGGAGAGTCGCCTTTTGTTTATATCTAACTAAAACTATCCCATATAATCTCTATAAAATCTACACCTTAAGAGGCAACACTCTAAATATCTTTAAATAAAAATTCCTAGAAGTACGATACAATGAAACTTTTGAATCCCCTTAAAAATAATAAAAAGACAAAACCAAACAAAAAAAATTAAATCGTAAAATGGAAATGCCTAAAATTATAAACAATTTGTTTAATAATATTTCTTCCTTTTGTCTTTGAATTTTTCAGTATTTTGCGTTTGGAGTTTTATTTAAATTGTTTTTATATAAGTATTTATTGTATCTCTTGTTCCAGGCGTAACTATACTACTATCATTAACAGTATTTCTAAACCTTGTTGCCGAGTCTATGCCGACAACGTCGGATGCTGTTCCTCTTATAGGTACACACACACGCTATTTATTTAAATGATTTTAAAAGTACCCTAACCTGAAAAAAAAATTTAGAAGCCAACAGTACAAAAAAATAATACCTAAAAAGAAGTGATGTGCTGTGCGTAAATGCTGTTTTTAGTTGTCATTAGTTTTATTACAGTAGTGCAATGAAAATTACCAAAACAACCGAAATACAAAAAAATACTGTTTAAGAAGCATTTAACAAAACTAACAACAATTGCGCAACAACAACAAAATACCAATTATTTAGATCTTTAACACACACACACACACACATGTAAAGACTGAATCACATACAAACACACCTACACACAGTGAAACACTTCAAAAAGTATGGGGAATGAAATACGCTACACATCTTTAATTCTATACGTATGTTTGCTAATAGATACTCTAACTTCTGGACTTTAACTATGTGCCACAACATAATTTCAGTTTCAGCCAGCTACTACTCTTCTCCTTCTGCCGGAACTTTTTGGATAGACCTTTGCAAATAGATCTCCAATACAAATCCAAAAACAGACACTGAACACAAGCCTTACCCGATCTCACGTCCAAACGAAACCTTCTCACTACCTATGTCTTCACCATCTGTCTATATACCTATTTATCTGTAAAGTACCTAACAACCAGCTGGAGAAAGTTTTTCCTCATATTTTCACTTATCAACTACATACTCTTAGCTAGCTTCTGAAATTCTCTCTATCTCAAATATGTTAACTACTATTTTCTACTACTATTTTTTAAATACTCTTATCGAATATTCTTTGCTCCGCTGCTCCAAATACTCGTAGTCTTTAAACATCGCGCAGCAAAAGCTCTGACAATAATTGGTATTTGACCACACGCTAAACACACAAAACACACACGCACTCTAACGCTCACGAGTAACTCACCACTCATAAAGTCACAAAACCGAATCAGACACACTTTATACACCACATTCCTCGTTTATCGTTTTCATTTCCATTCTGCTGTTTGAAAAGTGTATGTTAAGCTGTCCCCCTGTTTCCCCCCTAATCCTCGAAAAACTTAGTTTATCAGTTGTTGTTTTTGTCGATTGGTTTGTTTTCTCTACGTGTTTGTCGCTAGCTAATCTTTATTTCATATATTTTTCAATAAGAAAATATTATTTATTTCCGCTTTTCTGTTCTTTCTATGTTCCTTAGCCTGATATGATTATTTATGTTATCTTTAATGAGAACTAAAAACCAAAAATAAAATAAACAAAAGCCAAAACGTTCATCATGTAAATAAGCTTCTCTATATATAGAGTAGTGTACTTTATCATTCTCATGCTCAGGACAGGTAGCATTCTATTGCCTGAACAACAAAATCATCAACTTAAAAAAACTTATTACAAAGCATAGAAGCATTTAAACGTAGAGACAAATGCTATTTAAAAATATAGTAATCGATATACTCGTTAAATGTACTCTGAAAAAGCTGAATTGTAAATAGCCAAAAACTATGAAAAATCCAACGAACAACCTTTTTTCGCTACCAAAATTTTAACTTACAAAACAATTGGCAAAACAACCTATGCCAGGCAATCAGCAAAATACTTAAACAAACACAACAGAAATTCACTTAATTTCAATATGGATTCGATTAAAAACAACAGCGAAAGTCATGGAAATAGAGACAGAACAAAATTACAAACTAATACATGCTTTTAAACAAGTCTTAAACAGTGCACACACAGTTCAAAGTGTAATGTTAACTTTCATATGCTAATTTAACATAGGTACAACATTTTTATAACAGTAAGCATATTCAGCACATTCAGCACATTTACAATAATGTTAGTTACTAGAAATGAATTTTCTCAGTGTTCTTTTAAATAAAACAAGAGCAGTCTTTTATTGGTCGTTTTCTATTCTGTCTATTAAAACAGTAAAATATAATAAATTGGTATATCAAAATGTAATTTAGATATTGTATTTATTTCCATGACCTGTACTGTAGCAAACGGAAAAAGAACATTTCACTCTCAACTTGCCTTTTGGCAAAATCAACAAAGACATAACAAAACGTAGCTCAGTTAATTTGATAAAAGTATCCCGCCAGACTGGCAAACACAATATGTAAAATTAAAAAGAAAACAGCAGAATCACTAAAAAGAAATATTTTTATGGTTTTTGTATGCATAAAACATCAACGAATATCAATTTCTAACGCAACACCAAACATATATGCAATATTGGTCAAGGTTTGTATTGAAGGCAAAAGATAAATGACTATGCAAAGAAAATGAAACGCAGCCAAATGTCGTTTTGATACTTGGTAAAGTAGAGAGGAAAACAAACCCAAAAGTTAGACAAAGACATAACAAGTAATAACCAACATAAACATAATAATCGTGTATATAACAATATGTACATGCTTATATAATTAGGCTAAGAACCAAAGTAGATTTGGTAGGTATGCGATCATGTTCGGGGCTATAAGCTCTGAGCTGGCAATAGACAAGTTGCCATTAACAACAACAATGAAAACAAAGTACACTGTAAATATAACACAAACCTAACCGACGTAAGTACATTTACGAACACTCACATACAGGCACACATAGAAACAAGTACAAGAACTCAACGAAACAATACGACAGTAAAAACTCCAACTGGAAAGCGCATGCCACACACAACTTACAACCGGCCAAAAGGCAAAAGTTTTAGCCATACCAAAGACACTTTCTCTCTCCCCACTCGTTCTTTCTAACTCGCTATCTCCCTTGTTTTGGCAAGAACTCTCTTGTGCTTGTACTCAACACATTTTCACACACGCAACTCACAGAACACTTGGAGAAAACCTAAGTAAATATATATTCTCCTGCAAAATATAAGATATAAATACGAAAAAACCAAACTCTAAAATTCTCTCATATTACGCACCTGTAAAATCCAGACTTTTAATAAAAGTACAATACCCCTCACCCCCATTCACCCGAACTAAACGAAACTCAACTAAACTAAGCGCAAAGCTAAAAAATATAAAACCAAAGGAAAAGAAAAGCAACATTTGAACTTGCATTTATGCAGATCCATTTGACCAGATGGTAGACTTGCAACTCCACATAATATCGTATCGCTCATGATGTCCTTTCGCTCATCAAGCGTTCATATTATGTCATACAAAATTCCCCGACTCCGGCCCGTTTCCAACTCGTTCCGTCCCCCTTTTACCACCGACGCCTTTACGAACCCCAAAGAGTTCTTCCAACAAACGACCCATCATATAATTTGCATGCACTGCACAAATTTTCAAGTAATATCCATTGGTCCGACATTCAACCGGGACTCACGTACCAAATTAAATGGGCCGCATGCGGCGAGCTGCGTGTGGTCTGTGGGCGTGGCAAATTGGCGACACGTAGCGCTTAACTCATTGGCCTTTCAAGCGAATAAAACGAAATAGAAGTCAAGAAAAGTAAAGACAACGCCCGACTTCAGTTCAATTTACAAATATTCTCATCTAAGTTACAGCGAAAACTTGCCACTTGCAACAGAAGCAGCAGCCCCTTCCCACGATTTAAAACTAATGGGCAAAAGTTGGAAGAATCTACACCTTATACTTACCGCCATTAAGCTTTTGAAAAGTTGAAGCAACTATTACTACCAAAGAGAAAAAGAGAGTAAAAAGAACGAAATGGAACATTAATTTGGTGGCGTGTTGTGAAAATTTGGGGCAAAATATTTAGTGCTTGGTCAGAGGGTGTCAGTTGATGACTTGGCCTGATGTCTATGGTGCAGAAGTTGCATGCTACAAGTAAACTGCAATTACAAATCTTAAGAATAAAGTTTTGAAAACTTTAGACAGCATTTCAAAGTAAATAGACAAAGTGTATCGAATAGGACTTATAATGGTCTGTACTGATTAAACAGTTCTTTCTCCGTATTTCTTTTAACCCTTCTCAAATTTTCACAATTCGAAAAGTGTTCAACTTGAAGAAAGCTTTCTATAGAACACCCAACTGTTTGGCATTATTTACATACTTATATTGTATTGTATATGTAACCACAGACAATGTACGCTTTAGTTGAGAGTCCCCAGCGGGTTTTTAAGTTTCATATTGACTTTAAATCATACAAAGCATTATACTCATCACTCTTCAAGCACACATCAATCAGATGCAAATCGAGATCCAGATGCAGATCAAATTCAAAGCCAATCACTAAAAGTACATAATAAAAAGCAAAGAATTTGGTTAGTACGACAAAACAAAACGAATACCATCCACGAAAACACAACGCGGCGCATAAAATACGAACTTAAGAACAAAACACAACAACAAACACAGGAAATAACCTATTGAACAACAATAACAGGAACAACAACAACAACAGCAACAGAAAAACAACAACACCGAACTTAAGAAATGCCCTTGATAAGTCAGTTCTATGATTTTGATTTCTCTCTCACAACAAACTACACACACATACGTTTTTTTATTTCCTTGTCTCATTTCTTGTCATTATTTATATTGTATTTTATCAAACGAAATTCTTTTGTTTCAGGAGTTACAATTCTTCTATCGCTCACAGTGTTTCTCAACCTTGTAGCTGAGACATTGCCCCAAGTATCTGATGCAATCCCCTTGTTAGGTAGCGATTGCATTTAAAAAACATACAAATGCAAATATATATTCAAATTTGTCAAAAAAAAAAAAAAAAAAAAAAAAAAAACGTTAATTAATAAATTACTTAATATGATTTATATATACGTACATACAAACTATATATATATATATATCTATATATATTCATAAATATTATTGTTATTGTTGTTATATATATATATCTATTATGATTACTCACACACATTACTAAATTGTTCGCATATATAATCCTTAACTAAAACCAAAAAAAAAAAAACCAAAAGAAAAAAATCTTTAAATTTAAATAAAGTATTAGTCTAACTAATCAAAGTCAACAAATACAAATGCAAAGTGCCAGAAGTTGTTAAATGTTATTTGTGTACTTCGTACTATGTTTACTAATTACAAAAAGTTTTAACTTTACTAACTAAACCAACTCAACTAACGCTCTGTCTATCTCGCTCTATCTATCTTGCTCTATATATTGTTCGAAAAAAAATTGAACTTATAATAATTCTATATATATAATGACGCCGTTTCTTAGTTGATCATATTATTATGTTGCTATCTCTGTTTCACAAACACTCTCTCTAAAACGTCACATCTCCTTCCTCCTGTTGTCTCTATCGCTCTCTCTTTTTAGTTTATTTAGTTTGCTTTTTAAGTCTAAACGTATTTTTTTCGGTAGTCATACCAAAGCTCAGTGCTATGGCACTGCTCCCTTACCTCCATCACATTACTAACTGAGCAACGTAAACCCGTACAAGAAATCTTTTAAATGCTATCGTTATCTACTCACCACTTCCGATCTATATCTCCTGACAAGTCAACTTTCTCTACAACTTCTTCACTTGTCATTGGTGCGTGACTGACTGATTATACAAAAATATCCATTTATATTCTATATAGTCTGTAGAAATTACTCTGCACAAAATGAATTTAAAAAGCTGCGCCAATGATATTTCAAAATTCACTTCAATTACAAATTTCAATTCTATCCAAATGATATTGGTGTTGCTTTTTTATGGTGCAATAGAAATAAGGAATCTGTTTTATGGTAAACTTATGATACGATTAAAAATATAAAACTCTACTAATTTATTAAGTTTATTCCAGTGATTTGATGTTGCAAAGGGATGCAAAATATTTTAAAAATTCATAGAAAACAATAAAAAATAAAATATTGGTCCGTTTTTTTCCATGAATATAAATCTAAGATTATAAATTAAAGGTTAATCTGAATATAATTAAAAATATGTTCTTCAATATTCGAAAACACATCACAATTTAACAATAATTTTCTTCAAATTCTTCTATTGCATCAAGAATAAAGCGCACAATTGAAAACTTCCATTTATAATTATTCAACAACAAATAGAGAATTCTTAAAATATATACATTTTCACATTGTATTATATATATACTATATCTTTAACTGCAGTACACTCTGTGTGTACTTGTGTTTACTTCGCCATTATGCAACTCTTTTAAAACCAAATCGTAATTACAAAAGATACTTATGAGACAGATTTCAATACAAGTGAGTTTGGGAAAATACTTGCGAAATACAAATTTGAATAAATGACGATAAATTATTGCAAATTATCGCCGCTAACACCTCGCCGATCGATGAAGATGAAAGAAAGAAAGATGTTTTATTCTTATGGTATTATTTTGACTACTTTTGCTAATAGCTTTGATTTCGACTTATTTCGTTTGGTTTCTCTCACTCTCACCTCACCTCATATGCCTCACTTTTGTTCAGTAAACGTTAACTGCATACGCATAGTATCACCAAAAGAAATTTAAAAATATAAATATCTTATTTGTATACCCTACACACCCAAAACCCACACTCACCTCACACCAGTTGAAAATAAAAACAAATTATCTCAAAGATCGTATACACCTAAAAACAGAATTCGAACCACACGCTATTTTTTAATACTATCTATAAAATTTGATTATCTTTTTAATCCTGTACTCTCCTTTTATTCACGCAATCACTTTTTACACACACTTTTTGACCCATTTCTCGGAATGATATTTTTTGCTCGAGAACCTTTTTGAACCATTCGAAATACGATACCAAAAAACTCACAAAATTTGAATGCAAATCTTTTATGAAAAGAAAACGGCAAAAAAATATCATTTCGTTTCAGTTCGTTTTGTGATCTGTGCAATGGGTCAGAAATCTGTGACTCTGCATTCGCTTGCCGTTCCTTTAATATGTATATAAATATACTATAGAACCCGACAGTTGTGCTGGCTTAGCGATCTGTACAATCTGCAATTGCACTGCCATAACAAAACGCTGTAATACCAACAAATCCTTTAAACAACAATTTTAATTATCGTCTATGTAAATACATATATATATCAAATAAATAGTCGAACTATAGACTAGCAAAAGCACCCGCAGGCAAACTGAAGAATATGAAGAAAAAAGGTTCAGCCAAAAAATATCATTTAGAAATTATTCTTAAAAATCACGAGCTGTGAATAGAGGATCAGTTAGCAGGCCAGTTCTCAGATTTGATTTTGGATGTTAATAGAAAACAGGAACCCAAATACCTAATCTCATGACTGACTGCTATAAAACTCGTGCCATGCACAGCTCGCGCCATTACTTTCTCTTCTTAAACTCTATCTCTCCTTTACTCTATCTGCCTCTCCATCATTAGTATTTTCAAGTTTTACGGCCCTAACTACTACTTATCTCTTCTGGCAGCTTATCCCTTGTAATGGTCCTGAAACCCCAAATATTTCTTAGCAATATTATTCAACATTTTTCGGTCGAAATATTTGCAGGTGTTACAATTCTCCTCTCGCAAACAGTTTTCTCCTTATTGGTCGGCAATGTCATAACAAAGACGAGCGAGGCCGTACCCCTGCTAGGTACAAGTAAAATCACACTCTCAACTAATCGTAATTCTTAAGCTTTATCATTTAAAAAAATCTACAAAAACAATAAAACAACTACAGAACTTCCTAGTGCTATTAAAAACCAATACCAAACTCTTTTCTATTTTAGATGCTAAAAACAAAAGTCAAACGAATGTAGCATATGAAAAGTTTCAACTAAAAAATCTGCTGCTTAAAATCGATATTTGTCAACAAATATCTATATATCTTGTACAAAATTTAATAATTAGAGCGACTGCAGGCTTCTTTGCAGTGCGTTTAAAGTAGGTAGAAAAACAAATTGAAAAAAAAACTGAATAATAACGAGAGCATGAAGTACAACAACTCCAAAGGATAACAACAGCTACAATACAAAAGCAAATTCTTACCTTTGGCTGCCGTAGATCCACCCAACAATTAACCCTGCTCCCCACCAATATCAACCGTATCAAATGCTTCGTTAGAGTTTTGGCTGAACCTCGTTTTTTTTTGACTTAAAATACAAGGCTGCGCAGGGAAAACTGAAAATAAAGATAACATTTGAACTATTCTTCGGTTAATCGAAGTACTATTATTCTTGCAGATCGATTGTTCACATGAACATCTTTGATATAGCAATGACAGTTATAAAATATGTATATTTATTATTATTACACCTAGGGAAAACATTTTGCAATAAGTTTGTCCGACTTCAATGATGATGTGGTAATCAAAAGGAGAAGTAATAACTGAAATCGAATTATACGAAATCCAAAATAGATCTTTTTTTCAATACAATATTGAAATTGTGCTTTTAAAAGTCGTTTTTTTATTCAAATGGAAACTCCCTCTGCAAGGGTAACTTTTAACCTGTTTGTAGCCTTCATCAAGACTAGCATCATCAACTGTGGGTGCTTAGCTTAACATATGTACTTAGTTCCTTAGCACCCTCTAGCAACTTACTAAGTACAGATTCGTCTGTAATACGCCAAGCTAAATATGCTTTAAGATTCAAAAAATAAACCATCACACACACTAAATACATAAAGACTTGTGTAAATCGATACGAGACACGCCTAAAAGTTCCTCACATCCAAGTATCAAAAGCTGACTAAATAATAAAAATCGATGTAAATCGTAAGCCGTAAAACGCCTTAAATCAAATGAAACTATTTCGTTTTTAAAAACCAATCATTAAATATAATAATACATACAGTACAGTAAACATACCGTAAAATACATCTATCTAAATACATTTATAATCTGACAATCAATTTACATGAAACTTGCTAAGCAATAATAACCAACATAAAAATAATTGCATTGCAATTAGTTCACTCGAGCAATTAGATTATCAGAAGTTCTCAACTCACAACATTTAACAGTTGTTCGACTTGTACAGAAAAAATTAATATCTAAAAGCAACAGCAATAACAACAAATGGCTTCAATAAAAGTAGTGCATGAATTTTGTTTTATTTAACTTAATGATAGACCCCAAAGTCAATCAAGTAGTCTGAGTAGGAGAAGGGTTGAGTTCATTTTTGATAAATTTCAGATTGTTAAAAAAATTAATAATTGATGAGCTTCAATTTGGAAAGGTCCAATTTACTGGACTGTAAAATATCTAAATTTAATAAGAACGCTTTTTATTTTATTCCTAAATATATTATAGATTCGAAATAAAATTTTTCTTTCATAAAAAAACTAAGAATTAATTAATTAGAAATTACTACATAATCTTTAACTCTCCTTACTGATTACTTGACTGTCTTTCAATCTCAGCTTAACTCTGTTTTCTATGCATGATACAACTCGTTAATTAGTAAATAAATCTAAAATGCATGACAAAGCCTGTATGTAAACGTGAAAAGCTTAAAAGTGAGTAGAAATGATGCACGCATTAATATCCAGTAATTTGATTAGTAGTATCGCATCTGATCAATCACAGCATCTGTTTGTCACAAATCGACACAGTAAACTTGATCATTCCGATTCTTAAGAATCTACTCTACTCTCTTACTTATCATATAAACTAAAACTAACTAACGTTTGTAAATGCTGTTTTATCGTAATCTTATCATTTCAAAAGCTTCTGTTCTTTAGTGTTGCGCAAAACGTTGAGACCGCGGGAACAGTATACTAATATGATATACTTTCTCTCTCTCTGTCTGCTTGTTCCCACCCGCACGCCCACGACACTCTAGGTACATATTTCAACTGTATCATGTTTATGGTTGCATCGTCTGTGGTGCTAACGGTTGTGGTGCTAAACTATCACCATCGCACAGCGGATATTCACGAGATGCCACCGTGGGTGAGTACCAGTTTGATTCAAAGACCGGTTCGAGATCGGAACGTTGTCTTAGCCTTCAGTATAAGTTATATAGAAACGTAGAATGTGAAGTTCTTTTCTTGTTCTTTAGCTTTACAATGTTTATATATTTGATTGCATACAATTAAATTTCCAAATCTCTTAGATTAAATCCGTTTTCCTACAATGGCTGCCCTGGATACTGCGCATGGGACGGCCTGGTCGCAAGATCACGCGCAAATCAATATTATTAAGCAATCGCATGAAAGAGCTGGAATTGAAAGAGCGTTCTTCCAAATCCCTACTAGCAAATGTGCTCGATATCGATGACGATTTTCGCCATACAATATCGGGATCACAGACCGCCATCGGTTCTTCGGCGTAAGTCATTGAAAGCAGTGGATTAATTCCTTAAATCTTTATAAATTACGTTCCCATTAACAGTAGCTTTGGTCGACCCACAACGGTGGAGGAGCATCACACTGCAATAGGCTGCAATCACAAAGATCTGCACTTAATTCTTAAAGAATTACAATTCATAACGGCGCGCATGCGCAAAGCTGACGACGAGGCAGACTTGATTAGCGATTGGAAATTCGCTGCAATGGTTGTGGATAGGTGAGTGAACAAGGGTGTATGCATAAAAATACTTGAAACTGTGCTCAAGTAACCCTAACATGTTTAGTTACCATTTTCAATCCCGTTCTCAAAGTAAGTTGCATACTTTTAGGATACTTGGACATTGATCTGAGACAATCTCATAGTTTTGCTGAATATTTATGGTATTATATTCAGTTAATTAAAGACACGTATGCAATTAAACATTAGCAAACTGCTCAATTGATCCAAGCAATTTGCAGTAGCTTTGCATTTGTGCACATAACCTCAATCAATAACAAGCGCATGACTGTCAAACACTGCGGGTACTCGCAATAGAGACGGGCATCCGCCTGCCGTTCGTCCATATCAAACAATTAAGGCAACAGCCGCAACTTCCGGTTGTTTGCAAAGCGTGGCACAATCAAAGTACACACACCTATACAAACACACATACGCGTGTATAGATCTATGCTACACGTGGCATTCAAAATCAAACATGGCGAAGGCGTCGTCTCAATCTATATTAATCTGTTATACTAACCGTTCTGTTCTTCTTCTCCTTCTTCCTCATCTATTTCGCAGATTTTGTTTAATTGTTTTTACACTCTTTACGATTATTGCAACGGTGACCGTGCTGCTCTCAGCTCCGCACATAATCGTGCAATAAGGACGCTCAATTTAGACACTTAAGCATACACACACACAAATACACTCACACATACACACAGGTATACATTTATTGTATATGCCTAGTTAAGTTCTTTTTCAAAAAAGTAAAAACCAAAAACTAGCGAAGCTGCTTCAAGACAAAGCAAAAGGTAAAACAAAAAAAAATTAAGCAAAAAAGTTGTTAATTACATTTTTAAGTAAACAAAAAAGACAAAGAGGAAGAGGAAGAAACTTCCACATATGAAAAGTGAATGCAGGAAACTGTGGAACCACAACTCATGTGTGCACTAAGGGGAAAAGCGAAGAAGAGAACACAAATATTTTATGAAAAAAGCAAAAATTACTGCCGTACAACAAAACCGAATAAGAATAAAGCAAATTATGTAATGTTAGTAAGTTACAAGCGATAAATTACCGCGTAAAGAGCATAATACAAAGCAAAGAGAAGAAAAACAAACAGAAAAAAACAAGCAAACAAAATTTGCATAGTTATAGCAATAAAACACAGGAACGAGACCAGAGAAGAACGTTTCAAATGGACACAAAGAATATTGCAATTATGTGCGCACACACACATACATACACACACACACACATGCAGGCTCGATTGTGTGTGGACTTGTGTGGGTGTGGGTGTACAAAAACGAACTTATTAGTTAATTATGCTGAGTTCTTATCATTTATGTAAGAAACAAACCATGGCGAATACATTATATGTATGTATATAAGAGAGATTGTTCCTATGAGACATTAGATATGTATTTAAAACTCTCACACATAGACAAACGCACACACTTGCACACACAGGTACAATACAAAAGGGACAGCAAGTTGTGAAAGATACTTCAGAACGGACATTAGGAACCCTTTCTTATTAGTTATTTATTAATTGCATTACAACTATGATTTATTTACAACTTTTTGTTTACATCACGTGGACCAAAAGTAAATTTTCCTTTGCTGAAAATCGTTTTTATAAACCTTAGATTTAATTATCCGTTCAAACTGTTATTATTTTAATAATTTACGATGAAATTTAAACTAGTGTTACGATATTCGGTTGGTCAATTAAAGTTCCCTCATTTATCTTCCTCGCGGCGTGTGTAAGATTTGTGTGGATAGATTAGCATCTAGACGGGGGCGAAAAAGGTAACAAACTGACACATAATAATAAATATATTTAAATATATTATATACTAACATAGTATCATATAATTAATTTTTAAAATGGGCATACAAACAAAGCAAAACAAAACAGAACGGAAAATACCCGCAGAAAAGTTAGAACACTTTGAGAATATGTTTATTGAACAAGCTGTTTTTAGAAAATTTATTGTTGAAATTGTAGCAAATCGAGAATGAGAATACTAAACCAAGAATTAAACCAAGAAGAACAACAAAAAGAAAGCCAAGTTATAGTCACCAAGCAAAAACTTAGTTAAATGAGAAAATAAAACAAAGCTAGCTGAAAATAAGTAAAGCGAGAAAAAACAGGTGTATATATATTTTAGGACACATATATCACCGCATATACTCGTATACATACAATACAAGAATATATTTTTAATAAAACGGAAACAAACAACAACTAAGAATCCATAAAATTCCAAAAGCAAACCCCAGTAAAACAAATACCCAAACGAAACCACACAATTTTGTTGGAAATTTCACAATTAAATCCGAACTTGATTTCCATTTCGATTTCGAGTTTGTATTTTAGTTCGAGCTTTCTAGATTTCAATTCTACTGCAAGCAAAAAGCGCAAGCAAGTGATATTAACGGTAAAAAGAAAGAAAAATAAAAACAAAACTCAAGCTCCCAGATTGTAAAACTTTTCCAAAGACCCACCTATGAAACCTTTTAATGTACACGTTTTCTAAACAGGAAATAAGAAAATCGAAGTTAAACCAAAACGAAATGAAAACCTACCTCCTTGTTGAAACGAACACATGATGAATAACTCACATTGTACTCGTGAACACTGCCGTATCGAACTCGAACATACTCGCTCTCTCTCTCTCTCTCTATCTCTCTCTCTCCCTCTCCAATCTATGCCCCAACACTTCCTTTAGGTTTTCATATTTCTCTCTCAATATCTCTCTATGAATTTCTAACAGAATTGTGGCAGAAACTCATTTAATTTCCAGACGAAATGTTACTTAAAGCTACTATCTGATATATAATATGTATTTAGTATCACGTTTAAAAGTTGTGAAAGCCAAATCCTACGATAGACCCAGCTGATATCCACATGAGTGCTAAATCAATCAAAGAACTTAAGATCTGACAGTTATACGACTAATTTAGAGCTACACAGGGCACTCATTTTTGTATGTTTTTTGATTAACGATCAACGGAACTTTTACTGCCGCATGGGCCTCAATCTATGCGGAATCCTACCGACAACTGGTCTGTCCCCCTAAGGTTGTTTAGCTAACTGTTTGGAATGATTTCGATGATTACTTTTCATTAGCAATTTGCATTTCGCGCGCAATTAAAAATGAAACTCAATTGTAATCGGAAAGCGTTAGGCCCAAATCAAGTATATGGTTTGTCTCTGATTGGTTTTTTTGATATACTTATGTATAATTAATTTAGTGCAGCAACTAGGCGCATAATTAGAACTATACTATGTACTTATATGTGTATGAATGTCTTTTTGATAAAAAGAAGCTATTTTAAAAAAGCAAACCATTTTCTACACTCTTTAAAAGAATGAAGTCTACATGTATGTATTATAATACTATAGCGTTAACTAGGCGATTATAAAAAGAATAAACCCAAATAACTATAACGTAAGCGTCCTACATTAGGAGAGGACAACTAAAAAACGAATTTAATATTACAGCAAAGAGTAATACGTTTAAAAGTGAAAAGAAAATTTGACAGACATCTCACACGGCAAGTTTGTAGTATCATTTCGAAAAATAAAGCAAAACGAAAACCGAAAAAACGGAAAAACAAAGAAAACTACTAACTACTTTGCAAAGTACATTAAAATACCTAATTCTTCAGATCAAAGTTAAAACTAAATGCTAATGCTAATAAATAAAGGTTGGCACACAAACATACACACACCAGATTTACACACTAACACACACACAAGCATTCGTCTTCTTATTCAATAAAGAACAACTCAAGAATTCAAACAGCGACTTCCGTTTTATTGTTTTTGCATGTCTATGCAGCTAATACAAAAACTAAAATCTCAATAGCTATAAACAAGAATGATCAGTTCATATTTTAAACGATATATTTAATATTAGCATATAACTAAAAACAAAACAAAACCAAAACTAGGCTATAAACTGCAAAAATTACCAAACAAAACAGAAACCAAAAGATACCGTTAAATAAATCCCGAAGCCTATCGAAAAATATCCCTGAAGAAATCAACTACCAATTCAATTTAAATAGCTAATTGCATAATTAACAAACCGTTGCCGCAAATTGACAAAACGAAACCCAATTACTGCATGTAAAGAAACAAAATCCAAGAGTAAGAATAACGCAAACTTAGTAAAAAAAAAGTCTGTTGTCGATAAGTATTATTGGCAGACAAATAACTTTCGTCACATTGACGATAATAATTAATTGTAAGCTGAAACGGAATTAATTGATTTAAATAATAAATTAACTTTAAAAATCGAGAGAAATGATTGCAGAAAAAAACAAAAACTGAATAAAATTTATTTTGAAAAGAGAAATAAGCGTTATTTATTATTCCAGTCGGGCAAGTTATCGATAGAATCTATTGTATCGAGAGACTTAACAGCAGACACATAATTGCGTATACACAAGTGGAGTACAGAAGAACGCAATAACAGAGCGTTTACAGAGCATTCATATGTAAGTCGACAATCAGCTGTCTGCTTTGTTTGTCCCGTTATGGAACTTTGAGCTGAGTTGGCAGCACTGCTGTATCTTGTCAATCAGCTGTTCAGGCCAAAGTAATTAATTAGTTTCAAATGTAACAAAAAGATTGTTTACACCTTATTTAAATAAAAGCGGATATCATGAACATTGATTTGCGAAAATTGTGTCGCATCTGTTTCGTGGACAGTGCCGACATTGACATAATGGACCACAAGGTGGTGACTGCGGGCCAGACAAACGATTCAGACTTTGAAGAAGAACACACGATTTGCGAAATAATGGAAACCATGTTTGTAAGTAGAATACATTTAAACTGTAAGTTGGACTATTAATAAATACATGAAATTCCTATGCCAGCACCATATTAATTTAGATCTAACAACGGAGCTGCCCATGATTTGCAATGCCTGCTTGGAGGAGTGCCTGGTGCACTACGCCTACTTCAGCAAACTAATGATTGCCAATCGTCAGCTCCGTCAGTTGTACAACGAGGCACAGCAAGAAAGGGAACAAGGATTCGAAGATATGATAAAGCTGGACACACCGGACGAAGAGCAGTTGGAGGAAGACACGATAGAAGAGGTGGTGGAGGAGGAGCAGTTCTCCCCACAACCACAGTGCATTGAGTTGCAGCCCGATGAAGAACTGCCACGTCCCTCGCAGAGGCTGGCTAACGAAGACTCGTTGATCGTGTCTGAATTCCTACCCGCCACCGAGCTGGACGAGCAAGAACAAAGCGAAATGGATCAGAATCTGTTGCACAGCTTTCCCAGCTATGAACTGCGCACACTGGACTATGCAGCCGTTGAACTAAAACACGACAACCTGGAT
Organism: Zaprionus camerounensis; assembly: GCA_018904165.1. Classification (NCBI taxonomy): domain Eukaryota; kingdom Metazoa; phylum Arthropoda; class Insecta; order Diptera; family Drosophilidae; genus Zaprionus; species Zaprionus camerounensis. The sequence continues at coordinate 21,611,526 of JAEIFS010000001.1, read as the reverse complement.
GAATACAACGAAACGAATCGATTACTCAACGCCGAGCCCAGCGGCAGTCAGGCCATCTACAAGTGCAAGTATTGTCCGCTGGCCTACGCCTCTCAGCAATTCCTCAAGACACACGTTCGCCGCACCCACGTCTGCAAGTATTGCACCACAGCGTTTGCCAAGGTGAAGGATCTCAACGCACACATCCGGGACAAACATGCGAATGGCCATCAGTGTGTTGTCTGCCTCAACAGTTTTAGCACCAGCAGCAATCTGCGGGCCCATCTCAAGCGCATGCATGGCGTGCAGTTGCCAGCGCAAGTAACTCTACTTGGATATCGGCAACAGGAAACAGGACAGTCCAGCGGCACGGAATAAATATAGAAAAATACATAAAAACACTTTTAATTTGCTTTTATTGTTGGCCAGAATATCTGTGACTTCTCGCGCACAGGTTCGCCTTTCGGCTTGTCCAAGCCATCTATATACATGGGCGTGAACTCTCTGTATGCAATGCAGACACGTCGTTCCGTCACATCTTCGCGCAGCACCGAATGCTCAAACTGATAGCGCGTCGGTCCATAGAGCACAATGAGGGAGAGACTAATGGGGATATATATTATAATTAGTGGATCCATTTATATCCAATTATTTAACTTACTTGGGCATGGGGATGCGTAGCACCTTGCCCTGATAGGCGCCCAGTTGATCGGCAGGCAGCAGCGGCTCCAGCAGTTGCTGCTCGTAGTGGGACACTAAGTCCAAGTTATATTTGCCCGCTTGCTGCTCCTGGTAGAGATTAAGGGTAAGCACTGCATCGCCTAAACAATTTACAGTGACGACACGCTCGCCCCAGATCCAACAGTCATCCACGTGCGGATCTATGCTCGCTCCCTTACTTGGCTCGTACTCCAGCGAACATTGTTCGATTGTCTGAAAATCGCGCAGCAAAGGCACCGACTCAAAGCGATTCTGTATATAGCGAGTGCTCGCGGGAAATCCTTCGAATGCGCCAACCTGTAGGCGGCGTTTCTTAAAGTTTGTTTTGGGCCCATAGTTCTGTTTACGTCGTCCGCTTTGCGATATTACCCACGGCAAATCGTCTAGATCGGAGATAAGCTGTGCACCCTCATACTGCGACAGGAATTCTTCCTGCACTAATACACCTGGCAGTGGCAAGCTCTCTGCTTTATTATGCTCCGGGTGAGATAATTGCACCGCCGTCGTGTCCCAGCCGGCGTAGAGACGTTTACATTGCACACAGTAAGACCAGGGCTCCAGCTGTTGAAACTGCTCCTGCAGCGATGCCTTTGCGATGCCAAAGTCCTTTTCACAGGTGAGGCACGTTCTTACGCCCTTGCAACCGCAAGGTCGCAATGTGTTCATTATTAAACAACGAAATTTAAAGTATTTTAAGATATATTTGTATTAACAATTGCAGCTGATAAACGTTGGCGAGTTCTTGCAGACTTTACACAAGTTGGCAGTTCCTAAAACTTTGTTGGCCACACACGTAAGCATCGATTCGAAATCATCACTAAGCAACTAACATATAGAGTACTCAAACAGCGAAAAGTACTTGCCCAGTGGTCTTCGGATTATTATGACCCCCCGGCCGAAGAGTTTCACAAGAGAGCGCTAGGCTCTCTTTGGTGAGCAATCCAGAAACAGCGAACAGCGGCATCAACTCAGTCGCACAACGACAGCGAAACGATGAGCATGGGCATATTTCTTTGCGCTAGCCATCGTTTCGATGTATGTGTGCTATGTATGCACAAGCTCGCATATGAATGTATGCGTTGCTTGTGAAGTTTGTCAACAGCGAAATGCTTCAGCCAGCTCACTGGCAGCCTGAAGTCAATTTTGTGTTTCGGCGTCGAGACTGAGGCACAGGGCCGTAGTGAGGGTTTTACGGGCCCCTGTGCAATACTTATCAGGAACTCCTACTTAAATTACATTAATTAATAAATATGTATGTGTTTACCAAAGGAATTAAATTGTACAAATATATCCCCATTAATAACATTTTTATGTTTGGTAACCGTGAGCCCCTGACTGTTGAGAGCCCTTCTGTACCGCACACCCTGCGCACTTTTAGCTACGGGCCTGGCCAGCGTGAAATCAACTGTGTGTTTGTTTTTGTCTTTGCCATCGAGAGCTAAGAGACCGAATTACAGTGAGCCAAAATGGCTATTTGGCGGCAATAACTTTTAACATCTGAAAATATCTTAATTTATAATTTATTGAGTAGATAGATTAAATATTCATATTTATATTATAATTTGTATATCAAATTTATAATATCAGAAAAAAAGTTATGCAACAACTATAATTTTTTTTGTTTATGTTTGTACTAATTTTGACAAAATTTATGAGCCAAAACTAAAAAATTCGGAATACATCAATATGTATATACTAAATAAAATTATGCCATAAGTCAAGCCATATGTTTTCGAAGCTATAAAAGTTTCGCCGCAAGATAACCATTTTCGCCCACTGTGCGTCAATCTCTTGGCTCTCGACGCCGAAACAGAAAATTGACTTCAGGCTGCCAGCGCGCTGGCCGAAGCATTTGCCTGTTGTCAAACTTCACAAGCAACGCATACATTCATATGCGAGCTTGTGCATACATAGCACACATACATCGAAACGATGGCTAGCGCAAAGAAATATGCCCATGCTCATCGTTTCGCTGTCGTTGTGCGACTGAGTTGATGCCGCTGTTCGCTGTTTCTGGATTGCTCACCAAAGAGAGCCTATCGCTCTCTTGTGAAACGCTTCGGCCGGGGGGTCATAATAATCCGAAGACCACTGGGCAAGTACTTTTCGCTGTTTGAGTACTCTATATGTTAGTTGCTTAGTGAAATCATATTGATAGTTATCGAAAAATCATCGTTAAAAGTTGGCAGACACAATTTGAACAGATATTTCGTTTGGTGTTATCGGTTTTAATACGATTGTTTCGTGTGTGGGCTACTAAACAAATTTGGCGCGATTTGCTTTATTCGCAGCTTGTGAAATATATCTTAGAATATACACCATAAAAAACACACATTCCTATAACAAAATGAACGATTCTTGTGAGTAATAGCTATATACTGATATACAATTTACATTATACTGATTTATTCTTCAATAGTTGGCGATTTCAATGCTACACAGACGGCAGCTGGTGGCGCCACAAAGGAGGCTGCTGGAGAGGTCTGCTTGCCATTTATTCTTGAGCTGCTTTCCGTTCCATTGCTAATATCCTCTCATTATTTAGGGAATTATTTCTTTGCTTATAAAGCAAGTACTTAATTCATCAGAGGGCAGCTTCAAGATGTTCGATGTAACATACGCTCTGGTCTGCGCTGTGGGAATTGTACGAAATATCGAGACATCCTCCACGAAGATCACCTACACCATAGAGGATCACAGCGGGCGCATCGATGCGCACTATTGGTTAGAAGAGGGCGATGCCATTAATGCACCAGATGTTATGATAAATACCTATGTAAAAGTATATGGTTCAGTACGTTCGCAGGCGGGCCAGAGGGTGCTCATGGTATTCAAGCTGTTGAATGTTCAGGACCCCAACGAGGTGTGCACCCACTTACTGGAAGCATTGCATTCCCGCTACAAGGCCGAAGAGTACCATGTTAAACGTGATACCGAGTCCAGTAACTCTGCAGGCGCCGGCGGCATGATACCCAACATCTCTGCCAGTCAAGGCAATGCCATTGTTGCTGGGCTAGACGCTAAGCAGCTGGTGGTATTCCAGGCCATAAAGAATAACTGCTCCGAGGAGGGCATCCATCGACGCGAACTCCAATCCAAGTTCTCGCACATCAGCCCGTCCGAAATGAAGTAAGTTCCCTATACCACAGTTCCAGCTCTGTTTCCTATTTCATTTCCGACATTACTTTATTTCTCTAGCACCATTCTGGAGTTCATGATCTCCGAGGGACACATCTACTCGAGCATAGATGCAGATCATTTCATAAGTACCATGTAATCCGTTGTGTATTAAAATAAGTCCACGCATAATAAGAATTACCTAAGAAAGGATGTTCAATTGAGTCCATTTCATGGTAATTTCTGTTTATCTCACATGTAAATCCCCCAATTAATAATTAAAACTCATTATTTTATAATCATATTTGTTTTCAACTTCTTTTCTTGAGATTTATTTTCTTTCGTACAAATTCACAGTTGGTACAGTAATTTTTAAGATTTTCTTTTCTTTCTCTAGGAATACTTAAATGAAATTAAACCTGTTTTCAATACTAATCGTTTTGACGCTTTGATAGATGCTTCCAATATGGAAAATATATAATCAAAGCATTGCTGGATGTGGCGATGATCTCTCTACTCTCTTTCTGTAGAGAATGATAGTGAATTTCGGTGCTATTCAGTCTTATGTGCCTATAAATAGGGGGGCGTGGCTGCTGGGCTGGTTTGCGGCTGGGCAACTTATTTAGATCTTAAGGCAGCCACGATGGGCGCTGCTGCGTGCGTAAACCTCCTCGAAGGCACGAATCAGCTCGTCCATGCCGTGCAGCAGACCCTCTTCCCGGTTGCCTGGCGACCAGGGGCTGCGATGATTGACGCTCAACTGCGGTGGCAGCTGACGCGACTTGGCAAAGTCAATCAGCCAAGCACCCACGCGATGATCATCGTACACAATAAATATGCTGGAGCCAATGATCTCGTGGCGGTTGAAGAACGCAGACTGCTCCATCACGAGCCGCATGTTCTTGAGACGTTTGATCAGTTCCTTCTGCACGGACCTGCGTGCAGCAAGAAACTGTTCGATGGTCTGTGAAATCTGTTCGTTGCTACGGCAAGTCTTCAAGTCCTTCACTGGGGGACGTCCACGCAGACGCAAAGCTTCGATGCGGAAGCCCTTGGAGTGCGAGGAGGACAACGATTCGCGGAACAGCATGTAACGCAGCTTGGTGATCGCCTGCGATTCATGTTCTGCCTGGGTAGGCGCACTGGCATCCACGGCAATCATTTTCTGATACAAATCCGGACGCAGTGTCTTGTTGCTGACCTCCGATTCGAGGAAGGTGCGACTGCCAAGCTTGATGTCCATCACGCAGGGATCCTTGAAGCCGGCCAACAGATCCTGAAGTTGAATGTAGTGCTGTGACTGCATCTCACGCAGACCCAAGTAGGCGGGCACAATCTGTGACGTCTTTGGCTCCTGGGAGATCAGCTGGTAGGCAAGAACTTCACTATCTTCGATGCCAACAATCCGTTTGCGCACAATACCCGTCGTTGTGGGCACGATGCTAAAAAGAGAGAAGAGAGAAAGGATCAAAATTAGTTAAGCTGTTCAGTTCGGAGAGGCGTCTTATGTGAAGCTCACCTTTCTGGGTGCCCGGAGAGCTGCATCCAGCCGAGTGGCTTGGACTGTGTCTGTTGTTGCTGTTGCAAGAGCAAGGGCGTGGCAGGTGCACTCAGTTCCAAGGCATTCTGTAAGAAGAAGAAAGATGGAGACAACATTTAATTAGATGATCATTTGAGAGTAGGCATGGGGCAAAAGTGGGGGAATCTTAATTTAAATTTAGACACCTTAATGATCATGGGTTAGCCTAAGCCTAGAATTATCTCCTACTTACAATGACATGTTTTACGAGCCGTTAAGAACAAAAACTATCTAGGGATCTTAAAGACTGATGAATGTTCCAATTAAAGTAATAATATGTTTGGCAACTGCTCACAACAAAAGTGTAAGGTTAAGGCAATATACCCTGTAATTTTCAGAAGGAGGAAACACGATATAACCAGTAATTAAATTTATAATTTAATAACCTATTTTAAGCCGGGCTCTACGTGGATATGCAAATGTTTTCACTTTATTTGTGTCACATGCTGGAAATTATACCACCACTCAAAGCCAAAGCTCAAGTTCATATTAATAACGTATACATGTGTTTATGGATATCTATATCTACATATATAGATATAGCTTTATATCATTTGAGTGCAAAAATGATATGCTGATAAAGACAATTTTCACACTTGCGGCGATATCACAGGCCAGACAAGACAAGAAGACCTCTCCGAAATGAAGACGGATCTCCGACGAAACTGGTTCCGTTCGAAACGCAGAGGGGAAATAATTATAAAAAGTAAAAAAAAATTAAATAAAGAAAAAAAAAAAATCTTCTTTCTTTTCTATAGCCAATATTGATATTATTATTGCCTTCGGGGGGAGCTGCGATAAAGATAAATAATCGAAACAAACGACGCATCAGAGTTCGTAATGCGAAATTAATTCGCTGATTGTCTGAGGTTACAAGCAGGAAGCACGTTTAATACCTCTCGATAATCGTAAGGCTCATAAAAGCCAAGGGAAGAGATGAGAAAAGAGAGGCGGAGAAAGAAAGGGGGGGTACTTACAATGGCCAAGAACTTGAGCAGAGACATGCGCTGTTGCGTCGTGGGAATTGTATCCTGCGTTTGAGCCTGGTCGGCCTTTTGCAGGCTCAAATAGTCGGCCAGGTTATCGCAGTTCTCGTAGTCAATGGGCAAGCAGCGCTGTGAATAGATCAAGCAGAGAGGTAGGTATTTTGACGTGAGTGCACTGCTTGAACCCAAAATAAGTATATCAGAAAAAAAAAACAGCGCCCCAGAGGGCTCGACTTGGGTATACCTTGGCATATCTAGGGGACGCCAGGGTGAATAAATACAATGGAATGCCGCACAAACCTCTCCCAACTCAATGCTACCCCCTAACGATTTGCATATAGGGTATAATGGGGCGAAAAAAACTATGACTCAGTCGTAAAGCAGAAACGAACGAACGAACAAACGAAACTGATTAATTATACAATCAAAATGCAACAGCAAAGTGCAAAAAATTCTATTCTGTTTACGCTGACTTCGACGCGTTTATGGCTTATAAAACGGCTCGTTGTTTTATAGCCCTCCTCTCCATACTCTGACCACATCTTCCCCACTCCAACACCAACCCCCTTATAGCAGCTATACCCATTCTCAGTCCCATTTCCATACGATGTGTGTGGCTCTTCCATGTGCCCCCGTAATGAACCACTTAGTATGCAAAGTTGTTTATTTTTATCATATGGCTGTTGTTGTTGTTACTGTTGTTGTTACTGTTGTTGTCAGCTTAAATTGAGTTATACGTATGTTCGAAAGCTATAATAAATTTACGAACCCGAACTCGAAGCTGCTTTAATTAATTTCACAAAACTCAACTTGTGTTCCAATTCACAATAAACAGCATCTTTATATAGTGAATTGGGATGGGGAGAAGCTACTGGTCTTTATCTTTGATCACCCCTTCTTATCATCTACCTACATACTGTATATATTTCATTCATATCTTATCATTTGTGATAGTATTGCGTCTGTTATTGTTTGCACTTTGGTAAGTTGCGTAAATTTGCATATGCGGCACAAATTCGTCACGTTTGTCCCCCTTTGCGACCCACTGTGCGAGGCGCAGTTGTCAGTTTATTTTATGGCTACAAATGTTTGAATATGGCATTAACTGGCATCTAGATATGATGTATATCCTCTATAAAGATAACGATCGTGGGGCTTTAGATATAGTGGTGGTGAGGTTGCCACATGTGCGCACAGTGGGGCGCATAGTAGAAATAAATGCAATTTGCAATTTCAGAGTGAAATTCCGCTGTTGCCAAGATCCGTTAGTTCCTGTTAAGTTGGCAGCGCTACAAACACATTGCCGGCTCTCTCAAATAACTTGTTCCCTGTCTGACACAGAAAATCGTAAAAAACGTTGATTGAAATTCATGAAATTCTGTGTTGAACTAATTTCTTGGCATGCCATAAAAATCAGTAAATTAAGAAATTAAACGGCGATTAATCTAAAGTCGATCTAAATGCTAAAAACATGCTATCGAATTCGATTAAATCGTCAGTACAAAGTTGAGAGTCTGCCGTCAGCGACGACCTTAGCAGAGAATGAGAGAGCGAGAGAGAGGGCGGTGTAGCGAGTTGACAACATTTAATTATAGAATTCTAGCTCAACAGACGTCATAGGCATTATATGTAAGTTAGGTTCCTTTTGGTTTCATTGAGCTCGACTTGCACCCCGTAAAAAACAACAAATAACAAACTTTAGTATAGATTACGCAAAATGCATTTCAATAGCAATTAACTTAGCGCTGAAGTTTGTGCATTTCGGCACGTAGACTGTAACGGTTTATTGTCGCTTAAGTACTTATTTTGAAGACCACAATTAGCACAAGGTCTCGAATTAAAAACGACTGAAGTAGAACAACAACAACAGGTGGAGATTATCAAAGCTTGCCGCATTGTTATTTACTTTTATTATTGCAATTATTTAATTATTTTTCTATGCGGTTTTTGACAACTTGTCAAAAAACGATATACGAAAATAGAATGAAAAATGATTTGATAATCAAATAACATAATAAAAAATATTCCCAGCCAACCGCAACGTTAATTAAGTGTGACAGTTTTTGACGCATTTCACTGGAAATTATTATTTCATTATTGTAAACAGAAATTACAGAATTAACAGACTTTGTTCCCATAGTACGTTTGCTCCGAGCAGATGCGCGCGTTTTCAGCGCGATTCATTGAAGCGCTTCGAAGTGCGACGCGATATTAACTGGCTCTTATGAATCTCTGATCCAGTTAAACGCCTGAAACACTGTGACTATCTGAAATTCCCATTGTCTGGCTTATCGTGCGAGATAAACAAATGATATATGCATGTCTATATATGCAAATAGCTGTTAATATATGTAAACATATTCAGGTGACAACTATTCGCAGTGACATTACTAAAATATCTCATGCGAGAAAATATAATGACGATCAAAAGTTGTAAACAGAAATTACAGCATTCTTTCAGCTTCTTCTTTTTTTCGCTTGACTGACCAGGCGCGTTTTAAAACGCGAGTGGGAGCAAGCAAGCGCGCGCGCGATTCCAGCGCGTTTTAAATCGCTTTGTTTTATTTTTAGCGCAGGTCTAGCCAAGCTAACAGTTTAGTAGTGTTTATTTATGACTACTTATAATTTCGCACTGCCCCCCGGGGCTGAACGTGTTAACTCAAAGAAACACAAAGCAAAAAAGAGAAAAAAAATTATTTAAACCAACAACAAATGTATACAATGAAAAAAAGATAAATTTATGCGCGTGACGTCAAAGCACAGAGCTGTTAATTAAACAAAATCAAGTCGCCGAATTTGTCAAATTGAAACTTTCAGCTCATTTTTCTGTCTAGATTAACCTCTCTCCCCCGACCTGCCCCGACCCACACTCTGCTTTGCTGTTTTAGTGGACCGCACTTGTCTCTCCCGTCCAGTGGCCAGTGGCTAGTGACGCCCAGTGGAAACTAGTTTGCAGTGTTGGTGGCCCTGGGCCTGTAGGTGTAGGTGAGTCAGTCAGGAGCGCTCTTCAGTGTTCTCTCTTGTTTTTGTAGAACACAACCCTGACATTGGCGAACAGGATCAGGCAACCCTTGTAGAAGACCGCGAAAGAACTGAGCATGCCGAGAAGACTGCTAAGACTGAGCGTGGAAGACTGTGCGAGACTGCGAAGACTGTGTGAAGACTGAGTGTCGTCTGCAGAGCTCGCAGCAACTTGCTTTATTATATTTGCATTGACGTCAATGCATTGGGCAACAAATAGTGAAGGGATGAGGGAAGGGATGTTAACGGAGAGGAGGTATAGCTCTAAATCGAAAACCAGTTATGGGTTATAAAACTGTTAACGCATCGCAGTAGAAGACGAGGGCAGGTTCAACAAGGTTCGAGACTCGTGGCAGTCCCTAGCTACGATAAACATACATATGTACGTGGGATATGAACATTAAATCGACATTAGAAGCTGTCAAAATATTTGATAAATTACACAAATTAAGAAGACTGAATGATGAGGGAAGAGAGAGGTCAAGAAACCGCATCCGTAAGCTTATTATATAATAACTTAAGTTCAGCAATTAATGGCAATTAGTCTAGTGACACGCTTCTTAATAGCGCTTTCTACCTGACTACTGACATTCCATTACTAATAACCTGCAATTAAGTTAAATATTTTGGAAACTTCATGATTAATTTAAATTCGCGTTAATTGTGCGTCCGAATGAATGAATGTGGTGAATCACTTTGAAGAAATTTCCGAAAAGCCTGACTTTGCCAACTATGACGCGCTGTGACTAAACCCAACCCCACTAAAAGGGTATTCACCAGACAAGCATGATGAGAATCCCCATAGAAGAAACCTGCGCAGAGTGTCACCAACTGCGCCTTGAACTTTACTCTATATTCTGCGTAGACAGCGGCGCAGACAAAGCCAGATTACCTTCGGATGTTGGTGAAAAAACTGCCTTAGGCAACACTTATCATGCGCCTTGATCCAAGTCGAGCAATAAATAAATCAAAATAAAACGAAAATCTAATGGAATAATAGCTATGGCTGGCACTGATAATAGTTCAGCAGCTGATGACGGCGTGGGCTGTGCTGAGCTGCACTTCAAAGTTAAACATTTTCGAGTGATCAACTACACTGTGAGAAATGTATAACAGTGCGCAATAATCAACAAGTTGTGGGAAACAGGAACTTGGGAGATTGAATGAAATTATGAAAGAAGTAAATTCTTTTTGAGATGATTATTAAACATGCATATATAAGGCTTGTTTATACATATACTACAAGTATATGTTATATATTCATATGATGCACCGATTAAAGCTTGTTTCTGCCGACAAACTGTTCGATCTTTTTTGTATAAACATCGACAGTTTTTTGTATAACCGTTAATGTTATATAGCAAGAGAACCTTTCAGGCAAATGAACCCGATTTAAGGCCATCATATGTCAATAAACCGACAGCTGTCATACAGTACATAAGGACTTCATAAAGTAGACGTCATCTTTATAAAGTGCGAAATTGAGGGAACAAAACATAAAGTAAAGTAAAATAAAATAAAATAAAAGCCTTTCAATTGTTTTCAATAAAATGAATTGATTTGTTGTTGATTCAGACTAAATGGACGCCACTGTAGTCGGGGCAGCTGTTGTCAGCTTGGACTGCTTTCTGCTTAATTAGCGCCCCAGCGAGCATACATATGTACATACATACATACATATGTATAATACATATGCAAATTGACATTACGTGGGTTACTGGAATTTCAGTTGCAGCTCTGTTTACATGCCGCATAGCTTGTGCTTGAGGCAGGCAGAAAATTCCAACAGTTGTTTCAACAATTAAATAAAATATACAATATCATTTCTGAGATAATGCCAGACTGGTGTGGAGTCATGTGCCGGAGCTACTCTATAAAGAGGGGCCTGTGCTCATGTAGTGGGGGTATGTTTGGGTCACTTTCTCTGCTGCTGCGTTTGCTTTCTACGCGGATGTGACTGCATTGACGTCACAGCTGCCTGTGTTTTGTTTTTCTTGTTGCTTTCTTTTTGGCCAGGTTACTTACCTCATTGTTATTGTTGTTGACTTTTGGCTGTTCCACATTGGAGTTGCTGTTGTTGTTGCTGTTGCTGCTTGCCGTATCCAATGCAATTAGCTTCCACAGCTGCTTCAGTCCAATGTTATCGATGCACGAGAATCGCAATTTCTCATGGGACCAGGCCATTGTATTGCGATTTCTTGCCGCCGTTGCTGTTGTTGCTTTTGTGGCTTTTTTATCTGCCGTCGTCGTTGTTGTGGTTGTTGTTGCTGGACGCTGCAGCACAGTGGAAGTCATAGTCATTTAGCTTAGAGTTCCAGTTATCGCACTTGGATATGTTTGAATGTATTTGTATTTGTGTGTATTAACTGTAAATTTGCGTTTGCCTTTATGCTGCTCAACAAATTTGCATTTTCCGCCCTCTCTCTTTCTCTTTCTTTTATTATTTCCTAGTCTGTTGCGCTTTAGCACATTGCGTTTCGCTTTGTTAACTTGTTTTTGTAATTATTGCACTACACTCTTTTGGATTTATCGTTGCGTTGTCTGCAATTATCGATTAATATTTAATTTGGCACTGCGTTTTAATTATTTCTTTCTTTTATTTTAATTCAATTTTCTCGGTGCGAGCACGAAACGTTGCCTGTCGTTGCTTGCGCGTGCAGCTCTGTAGGGCGACTAACTGGTTTGGCCATCTGGCGGCCAGTTTTGTGCTTGAGCCGAACGAAACGAAGCGCCGCCACAACCGAACGAAACGAAGCGAAACCGAACGAACAGTTCGTGTGATCGCGCTCAGAGCACGGCGAACGGGGGAGCCTCATCCGTGACGTTACCGCAGAAAGAGAGAGAGGGAGTGCGAACTAGAGTTGAGTTTGCACTCCAGGCAGGCAGGCTCAGAGGTAGTCGAGAGAGTGGGGGAGAACGCATGTTAGTTTGTAGTAAGAGGGAGAAGGCACTGCTGTGATAGGCAAAGGCGTGAGCTTCATTGCAGTCTCGTTTGTTTTGATTTCTACTAGAGGATTATCTACTACGATCTATTGTTTGTCGGGCTCTCCCAACGTGTTTGCTTGTATGAGAAAGGCGGGGCAACTTTGTCGAAAATAAACGAGTAATAAGTATAAATGCCAGAAATACACACACATACATAAATATACATACATATATCTAAAATATTATCAAATATTGTATATAAACTGCGTTTTATCGAAATTCTTCAGAAATAATTGCTCTCTTTTATTTTAAATATGCGGGAAGTCTAATAAAATATTTAAGATCGCTGATTCACACCCAGAATACTTTGTGTTCTTTCCTATCGACGCGTCAATGGAAAACTTATTTATTTCTGATTTTACGAAATTGACTTTCTCCCAACATTTCCATTGCGTAGTTCAGTTGCGTCGCAATTAGATAAGATCTGTTGTTATTTGAAAGAAGAAAACAGAAGCCATCAGAGTCCCGGCACCCGCATGGCGCCATACTAAGGTCAAAATCAGCACATGAACTGTCTAGGAGTTGTTTATCCAAATTGTTGAACTTCTTTTCGGAATACCCGGGACCATCAGATCATTGTTATTTGCAATGTAAATGGAGAATTGTGCGCAGCTTCTTGCAAGACGATCGAGGATTATGCAAACTAAGATGAAGATTTGCGCCAGTTTCTTCGGGTAGCACACTCTCTTTTGTTTCTTTGCATCAGGCCACGCTTCGGTTCATGGTCATCCTCCTAAGGGAGAGTGCAAAATGCGCATATTTATGGGACGGGGCCGCAACGTGCGTCAGTTTCATGTTGGCTGACATACAAACCCCCAAGCTGCGATCGGCTTCTTCTGCCTCGTATTCTTCTACTCCTCTTCCAACTCCTCCTCCTGCGCTCTGCCTCTGCTGTTGCATGTTACATACGTGCTCCCATTGCCCCACATGGCAGTCACATATGTATGTACGTCAGACGGGTCCATTGTTATGCGCGGCCGATGGCAATGCAAATTCGTCTCGGGTGCGAAGCCTCACGCAACAACCCTCTGCGAATGCATTGAACTCTGCTCGTGCAGGCGGACTGCAACGTGGCGTATGCGTAATATTCGTAGCATATAAAGCAATGTGCACGTGACCGCAACGAAACTACATACGCCTCTGTCAAAGGTGGGGGATCACTTTTCCTCTCTCTAAAATAAAGCGTTCAAATTGCAATTAACTAAGCTGTTCAAATATTAAAACTGTTTACAAATTGCGACAAGCGAAACGAAATGAAAATGTTACGAAAACAAAATTAGCATACGTATACTAATATTGTTTGGAATTCCCGTACACGTGACCTTAGAAGATGTCACAAATTTCACGAGAAATTGTAGAGAGAAATATTCTAAAGACATGAAGAAATGGGAATATTCTAAAAGAAATAAAGATGAACAAACTGGTATTTCAAGAGAGACAAGAACAAGAACTGAACAGATCGCTAAACTTCTTGCTGAGTATTTTCAAACTTTAGTCTGGGGCTTTACAGCTGAAATAGGGGTTTCACAGTGCTAAACAATTAAACGTTAATTGTGCGTCTAGAGCTTATTTATAAATAGGAAATTCGAATTGTGCTGATAAGAATTCACCTGATTGAGTCGTAAAGCAAGTTTAAATTCACTTTTTAAATACTTAGAAACGAGCTACACGCAGCTGTTTTTTTAGAGTAATCGCATCATTAAAAGCCTTAATCGAGCCATGACTAAGAAATGTCAACACCTTCATCGAGCCAGCTGTAAAAGCCCACACTGCTGGCGATTGCAAACAATAGATCTGCAATTGAATCGAATTAACCGCGTTGCAATTCGCTGGAAAAGCGAATTTAATAATAAATTCAAGTGAGCAATTTACGCAGTATTCATCGTATTCATCGTGAAAAGCCAACTGGACCCGCATTCATTCATAATATTACTTTATGCGACCAGGAGGTCCAAGTTTTCTGAGTGCAATGCTGTTGATGCATTTCAATCAATGTCTCAGTTCTCAAGATTGAATAGCGTACTCGGTCTCTCTTTGTCTCTCTCTCTCTCTCTCTCTCTCTCTCTCCCTAGTTCTTTTCTCGCGAATCATCATCACATTCTGTGGAAGTCCACGAGAAAAGCCCAAGTCTCCAAACGATTGACGTCAAACGTAAATACCTCTTGATGAGGAGTGTGTCAGACAAAAGGGAAGGGAACAAACAAACGGAACATCGACGATTACTGACATCTCTTTGTCATGATCATCTGCTGGGCATCGAAGGGGTGTGGGGAGATAGAAGGGAAAGACACTCAAGAGGGAGCGGGATGAGTCGAACGGTTTTCTGCGTGCTTCGCTGGTCTTCAGCAGACAATGACAAACAAGACAAAGACAAAGAGACAGATCCCAAAGCTCCAGCTACAGTTCCCATCTTTGTGCTGCGCCCCCCAAGCTGTGCTCATTTGACGTTTGTTTCATTGTATACCCTGCAAAAAAAGTGGAATTTCCAGTTTTCCACTCATTATGACAAACATCAAATCAAGCTTCGATTGATTTCAGAATGAGAGACATAAAACTGTGTTTTTAAGAAATCAAAAAAGAAGATAAATTTAAAATTATTAAGGAAGTTAAAGATTTGGCAAGAAAGCTATAAAATTTAGAGAGAAAGAAAAGTAACTATAAAAAAACTGATTAACTTAAGTTATGATAAATTCGAAAGAAGATTAATTATAAATTATCAATGATGATGAAGATTGAAAAACAAATATACTTAAATATAGATAAAACTTTAAAATGTATATGTATTTATGTGTTTCGTAAATATATAACTAAAATATCAAAACTTTGCAGTTAAGATATGTTATAAAGAAAATAAATTAACATTTATTAAAAATGATAAAGATTGGAGAATTACTTATTATTTATTAACTATAGTCAAATCCCTGAAATTTCTCTAAGTTCTGAAAGTTGAAAGATTCATAAATATGCAACTAAAATATTAAAGCTTTTGCAATTAAAATGAATTAAAAAGAGAACAACAAGATGAACCTTACTTTAATAAAGTATAGTATCTGATATTTCTCTGGGTTAGATTTATAAACTTTCGTAAATAAAAAACATAAAGTGGCAAAGCTCTCTGTATCTAATAATTACTGTGCTCAAATACTGATATGTATAAAACAATATATACCAATATGTTAATTAGATTCATATTATAATTAGAACCTTAGTTTAAGTTGAGAGCATACAGCGCTCGTCGGTGCATAGATAACTGTTAATTCTTGGCTTTTATTTGCAATATTTGTTGTTGTTGTTCTTTATTTTTGAGCTTGGCGATTGACGCATTTGCGTGTCACTTGACATTTTTAATCTCGCGACTTTATCGTAGCTCACGGACCTGCAATCGCAATCGCAATCACGGACTCCGACTCCGACTGCGGGCACGCAAATTGGACTCCGTCACTGGCGGTAGTGGCTGTTGAAGGGGGCGTGGCGGGGCAGACGAAGACGTAGCCGACGGAGAAGCTCGTCATAATTGTAACTTAATAGTTTGCTCGCGTCGCGTCGCTGATTCTTCCGCGCTGCCGCCAACATTTTTGAACTGGCTTAGCAAAGTTATAAAGATATTTCGCTTTACGCACGGCTCGACAAAATGTTTGCTATAATTTTGACATGGCACTCGTTATTAATTTATAATTCAATGACTTTACTGACGTCATAGTATTAAGCTCAGCCAGCACCAGAAGCAACAACTACAAAACTAGAGAGAAGAACAAACAACGCGCCTCATTAACATGTTTGCTTTGTTGCGCGAGCGCAGTCTGTGTGGGTGTGTGTGATCGCCACAGAGCCGATCATACATACATATATATCTGTGTGTATGTATTGTAGTACTGGCGCCATACAGTTAGATTGGTTTTTGGGGGAACACAAGTTCAACATCAATAAAAAATATACATTTGTATTTAAGTAAATACTGAGGCGATAGTCAAAAATCCAAACAATATTCAGGCTGTTTGTCTGTAGACAAACAACAAAAAATACCGATCTGTTTAAATTATGAAACATATTAGGAGTACATGGCAAGCTAGACAGACACGCAGACACTCTAAGCATTAGGAAATTCTGAAAGTAAATATTTAAGAAATTGGATATTATGACTAGTTAAACCCGTATCAGGATTGAAGTCCCATAAATATTTGTATGTACTCTTGAAATGCTCCTATACAATTATAATATATATTTTGCGATGCAATAATTTCCTTGTTTCACACTTACCCAATACAATTTTGCTATACAAACGACCATCGAAATTTAAAGGCCAAAATAATATTTACATTTTATTGTTTATCCCATTAAAATTGCCATTTCAATTGTGAGTAAATTGTTTCATCCCCAGAAATATTTATATATTCGTGATTTAAACTGGAAGCTGTAGAATGCAATTAAATTTGCAATTTCTATATAAACAGTATTAATAGGTGCCAATCTCTCAATGTGCCCAACAGGTAAACTCAAATACATTAAATACTATACTATATGTATTTATTCCCACATACTAATCAAATTAGTATAGTTTCCTTTTGAAAATAAACATTGCAAATTAACGTCATAGCTCTTTCCACAAACCATTGTGAATTTCTCATGTTAATTTCATTTTATCTTTAGGCTAGTTAATTATATCGTAGTAGTATTTGCATAAGACATTTGATTCATACTAATCAATTGCGTCGATGGTCGGCGGTCAATGTGAGGGTTTTGTGATTTTCCATAAATCCAACACTACTATACAAATATATATATTGTAAATATATATATTGTATGTGGCACATGATTGTTAAATGGGCTTCGCCTCTGATGGATATATGCAAATACATACACATACTATATCAACGCATTTTAAACCGCAAAACTACGTAAATGCGTTTAAACATTTCCCTGGAATATTCGATGAATGGAAAGTTGTCGAAATTTGTGGCTAAAGTTTCGTCATAAAGGTCTCCAGAAAAACGTGATATGAAAATAATTTATAGAAGTTGTTGCTGCTACTGCTACTTCGGGATAAACAACAGAAATGGTCCGATTTTTGACGTCAGAGCGTCGTTACATTCAAGAACCACTAGTCATGGCATGACCAAAAATTCGAAATCAAAACAAAACTATTAAGGCGCTTTGTGGTAAAAGTTTCCGCAACTATTTTGAAACCATTCGCCTACCCCACCCCTTGGTAACAGACTCACAGACTGATAAGAAACAAGAGGCTATCAATCTGCTAATTTGTGTGTTGTGCCAATGCGATCCCACTGTAGTGCATATGAATGATATTCACAATAGAGTGAGTGTTAGGTATTTAAAAATAGCTTAGTAACATGTGAATGGCGCGAGCCGAGCTGATAAGAGACCGCAATTAAACCTATATAGATATAGCTACATATATGCATATGTATTTGTGCGGTCACACATACTAGCACATGAAGACCTACGTATAAACACTGCATGACCATCCGCTAATCTGGGGTCACGCCCATACGTATGGTCTGTTCAAAATTCGAAACAGAGAAGCAAAGAAAACAGAACGCAAAGAACTGTGAAAAAATAATCGTAAAAATAGTCGAAATACAAAAAGAATTGAATGAAGAGCAACAAAACGGTATTATTTATGTGCGTGTAAACAATTTGATGGATCTAAATCAAATGGCCTCTCTATGAAAACAAACGAAACCGTTCATTTCGCATCGTAACTCACAATTCAAAAATAATCATCGTATTTTTCCCTAGTTTTTGTATTCAAAACGATTGCGAACATCTTCTTCTTTATACAAAATGCCAAAGTGTGAGCTAAAATTGAATTATTCCAGATTGTGAGGGAAATTTTTAATTGTTAATTTCTCAGTTCGATAAATATTTATTTATCTTAAACAAGACCTTTAAGTTGGATTCTACCAATATTTACCTATTACAATTGCTTGAAAGGAATCTTTATTTTATTACGTGTGATCAGAATATCAAAAAGAGAATTTTACCTTGAGCCAGATGTTCAACGCATTAAATTCCACAAAAAAGAATTCGGGAAATTCCGTTCCATTTAATTGAAATAATTCTGAAAGCTTTGATGTACATACATATACTGATAATACAGATATTCTATAGAACGTACTACAATACTACTTCCAAAACGACATTCTCAAATTTCAGAATAAACATTACAAAATCGTTGATAATCTAGAAAATCATCGTAATCTCAGCTGACACTATCGTATGTTCCGCTTGGCACGTGTCGCAGGGGAAAAAGTGTTAGGCACATCGGAAATCATCGAACTATCAAATTGAACTCAGAATGGGGGGCGATAAAAATCACAAAGGGATTGATGATGAGGTTTACGACCTTCAGTACGGAATCAATGACACGAATTACATGTAAATCGAGCTGCATATGGCACGTTCTGGTCCTGAGAATACGCTGATTCAGTGAGTATCGAATAGAATAGGTTCGGGTTCAAGTGGCGCTGGCCAGATTGTCAGTTGTGATGAATGAATCGCAGTTGTCAGAAATGAACAACAATAACAGAAGATCGTAGGGAAAATATACGAAATCGTATCATTTCAATTTGCGTCAATTACACCAAAAGATTAGCCTCGCTCTAGTTTCGCTGATGTGTCTATATTCATCGACGCCTGATAATACAAAACAAAAATCCCGCTGCTGGGGGGCTCTGAAAATAAAACCGAACTGGGACAGAGCAAACGACGGGGCAGAAGAGAGGAAGATGAGAGAGAAAGAGGGGGAGGAGACGACAGCAATCCATCGTCACATCTGGAAATGACGCTTATCAAAAGTTGAATTTTACAGGGCGCAGCTCCAAAAATAGCCCCTACACAGTCGGGGATGACACGTCAGTCGGTCAGTTGCAATTACTGGTTGTGCTGTTTTACTGCTCTTTTACCGTTGTATGACGCAATTTGGCGCTGTGTTTACCGTTAAGTCGCATTGTGCCTATTTTCGAAACAAGTGTCTCAAGCTGTATTTTCGGATCCCTCCACATAAAGAGTGCAACTGCACTGGGAAATCCAGTTCAGACACAACGAAAGCAGTTGAGAAATTGCCACTTATCGCACCGCGACATCTGAACATTATAATATAATATAGGGTATACATATGTATGTATATAAAATAGGTTTGGCACAAGTACTCGCTAGGTATGTGTGCAGTGAGTAGGTTTGCTCGCCCCAGACGCCGTCGGGCACGTGGCTGGCAAATGAATGAAATGTTCACGGAATACTTATTATAACATCATTAGAGAGATCCGATCCACCTCCCTATGTACATAATTGGGCAACCTCGTGCCGACCGAAAAAGAAATGATAAAAGCAGCAAAAACAACAGGGCACCGAAACAGAAACCTTAACGATCAAATGTAATTAATTAAATCCATGCGAACGTCAATTTCGGCGAAAATTTATGGAGCTCTCAGTTTTTCATGGAACCCAAATATTTATTATTTGTCCATGTCGAGAGTGGCCTTTTTTTGCGTAAATATTGTCAAAACAAATATTAGCACACACGACTTCTGAATGAACGGTTTGGCGCTCGTTGGATTTTCGAAAACTTAAGATAAGTTTTGCCAAAAGATAAGATAATAAGCAAGAAATGAAAAACAAATCAATACAAACTAATTTATAATGAATAAATTAAAGATTTACAATGAAAATGTCAAAACATTTCTTGAAAAAAGAATAAATAAATAAGAAAAATTATTACAATAAGAATTTGTTTATAATTATAATACTATATTTCCAGTATAATAATTATTTTCCTTATTTAAGTAACTGGCTGAACGACCTATTTATTTGATTTAAACATTTTTAGCCAACTCGAGGTCAGCTTATCATCGAGCCGAGAATTTTCTGCATTTGTTTCTTATAGATGTTGTAACCGTTAAGGCTGTGTATCTGACTGCATCTGACTGTATAATATTTTCTATATACATATATATATCTATATATATCCTATACTTTCTCAATGAATATAATTTTTCAAACTCGTTAACGAGTCACATGACCAAATTCAAGTTCATATCCAATTCTAACGCCCGATTTGCGCGTGACTTAAACTATTTAAGCACATCGGATGAGTATGCGAATATATATAAATATATATCTTCAAAGGTTTTTTTAAATCTCAAGCGGTCGCGATGCCGATCGGCAGTTGAGACACATTCCGTATAGCGACACGCGTGGCATATTGAAATACGAGTATAGACCGATCCAACTGTGCATTGTGGGTGGGTTCTGTGGAGAAGGTTGTTTATATGTGTGTAAAACTCATTAGTTAAACAATACCTACCTAGATGCAATGTTAACATCAACAAGAAATTTGAATAGGAAGTATAAGTGTAAACAAATTTCTAATAATACTTATTTGCCAAGCTTATCGGTTGGGTAGCTTGGACTTCCCATTTACAAACAAATGGCTAATTGTTTTCCTTTTGCTATTATTTTTATTGTTGTTATTGTTTTCGTTTGTGTTTTATTTATTTTTTGCAGGTGTGAAGCTTGTTACCATGCTTGTTACCGATGCATTGTACCGATTACATGTGGAAAATGTACGCAACCAAGCGCACTTAACCTCCCCGCCTCCACTAAGAACGTCGTGAGATAGTAGAAGGGTACAGACAAAGGGCGTGGCTGCGTTATATTTGATATTGGGGGCGTGGACGTATCAATTACGGAGGCTTGGCCAAAGCACTGTGATTTCTCGCTTATAAGCAATCGTGCTGGGGAAGTCGCTGTTAGATTGGTCTGGTAACTGTATCCGTGTGAAAAGAGAACTAAAATACATATATAATAAAATAATAAAGAACACTATAGTTACTTCGAGTCTTACAATTATATAAATTATTTAATTTAAATCAAAAAGAAACCAAATTTAAGCAATCATTCCAAAATATAATACTATGTTAGAAATAGTGCTAATTTCTGTGAATTTTTGTTTTTGATTTCAGTAAGTTGAATATTTATAGAATCTGAAGCTCCTTTTTTAGCTCCGTAGCCGGCTTTAAAGGCTCCTTCTAGAATTGCCGAACCAAGCGATTGACCTCCAAGTTGGTCAGTGCAGGCTTTCTTCCACGTGTTTCTTCCATTGCGGATCATTTTATTTGAAAATCCGACAGTTTTACCAATTTCAGTATAAGTGTTTTCTTCTGAGATCATGTTTTTGATCAAACTTATTTTTTCGTCGGTACAATCTTTCCGCGACCCATACTGAGAAAATGTATCTTTTTCCTTTCGAAAAAACTCAATCCAAATCTTGAATACAACTCCTTTTTTAAAATAACAATAAACCGAAAACAAGCACTTCTACCAGTTTTATTCAGCAAACACGGTATTAATGCTATTTTTGTTACCGTCTGATTTCGCGCGCTTTTGCACTGAGTACCCAAAAACAAAAAGAACCGTTACATTGAGATGGTAAAAATAGCTTGCTTATAGAGACAACATATCGAGCAGTCAATCTCTAAAAAAAGTTGACGAAAAATACATTTTTTTCACCTGAGTAGTGCTATTTTTTTAACCGCAGCTGTATGTTGGCGTTGGCAATAGAGTTGCAGTAACATCGATGTTTTTCATATAAAACATCGATGTTTCTGCACCTCTAGTTGGCAATGCAACTCATTAACGCACTCTCTCTCTCTCTTTCTTTCGCTCTCCCTCTTTTCGTTCGTGTGTATCTAGTCGACTGTATTGCATACCGTGCAGCGCTTTTTTTCTGTTATCGTCAAAAAAGCTGTCAATTTTTTCGGATAACGGCATTTTTTTTCGTTTTTCAATTCGAAATTGCAACGAAACTAGAGGAGATAGCGACTTGCGGTTTTTTCCATTTCGTTCTTTTTTTCTTCATTTATCAGTACACACCGCTTCCAAGTTCGTAAGGTGTACAGCTCGCCCAGGAAAAGGCTCCAAAGTTGTAGCCTGATTTTTGAGTTTATCTCGTATATTTTCAATAACGACCGTTTTAAAACCCGCCTTTTGGGGCCTGGGGGTGGCCGGGGGGGGGGAATTTTTAAAATTTAACATTTCACTGTAAACAGTAAATGAATTGAGCGCAAAAGTATGTTGCAGTTTTTGATATGACAGTGCTGCCAGAATATAGCACCAAAGTGAAGCGGTGCTGCCAGGTCAGCCTTTTTCAAGCCAGATCACGTATATTCTGTTGATAATAAAGAAAACTAACGAACCTATTTCTTCTATTGAATTAAACAACACTCAAAAGTTTTCAGTGTAAACAACAATATGTCGATCAAGGAAGTGCCTGAAGAACCCGTCTATCTCATCAACTTTGAGGAATATCTCAAGCCCAAAAACCCACAGAAGTCGAGACCCTTGCAATGCTTCGAGGCACCAACCAAACGGAAGAGCAAGTGTTGCCAGCTCTACAAACGTCTTAAAATTGTGCGCTGGCTACGTGCGATACGATTAAAAGTCTCCCAAAAACTGGAGGAATTACCTCTGCCACGTGTTCTCAACTTTCTACGTGCTCGCAACGATGATGGTCTCTGCAAACCGAAGACTGGCTTTGAGATTTACTGCGAAATGTCGAGCATACATGGATTTTATCAGTTTTTGGGTGCCAAGACCTGGCAGCGTGTCCTCTGGTGGCTCGTCATCTGCCAAGCTGTGTTTCTCGCACTTCTCGTGCTTATTATGTCGTATGGAATGACAGCGGAAACTCCAACGATACGTCGTATAGAGAGCATGATGCGTCCAACTGCAGAGAGGCCATTGCCCTTTCCTGCGTTAACAATTTGCAGCTTAAATCGTGCATCCCAAAGAAGTATAATGGCCAAGTCTAAGGAGTGGCAAGTGCCGGAGCAAGTACTGAAACAGCTGCCCTGGTTAACTAGTCAAAGATTGCGTACTGTGAATCGCACAAGTTTGGCTCGCTTGAGCCTTGTAAACTCCACATGGGCGCAGCTCTTAGAGGAACTGTCTCCAAAGCTGTGTGAGGATCAGCTCTTGGGCTGCAAGTGGCAAGGACGCACACAGAGTTGTCATAAATTATTTGCCACCACTTGGAGCTACAATGAGGGTCGTTGTTGCACCTTCAAGATTCAAGCGACGTGCTCAAATACAGAGTGTACGTCAGCCCAGGGACTTTCTCTACGTCTGTCCACAAACCTGGCGGATTATGGCAGTACCGGAAGTGCAATATCCGGCTTTCAGCTTCTCATACATGGCGGACATTCCACGATCAATGCCGCCACACAACGTGTGGTGCTGCCCAGGGGTACGGAGTCCCATCTTTGGGTGAAACCTTTTGCAACATATGCTGCATCCGATGTGGGCAATCTGGACGTCAGCAAACGTCGCTGTACTCTTCCGCAAGAGCGACAACTTATTTACTTTCCCATCTACACCCAGGACAACTGCTTGGCGGAGTGTTACAGTGGGATTATCTATAATATTTGTGGCTGTGTGCATCCGCATATGGTAAGGAGAACACATTGGCCTATTTGTAAAGTTGAGGAGTTTCAATGTCTACAGGAACAGGAAAAAGGTAGAGGTTCCTTGTGTTATCTATAACAAATATACAATCTCACTCATTCTCCCGTGACATTCTGCAGTTCTCGACTGGAATAAACTGCAGTCACGTTGTAACTGCTTGGCCCCTTGTCAATTCCATCGCTATGAGCTTGACAGCGATACAGCCGACCTGGCTGTCGACTCAGTTATGGCCAATGTCAATGACAAGTTTTTGTAAGTCAGTAAGGACTTACTTAGGACTTCCCTAACTACCTACCCTCTCTACTCGACAGCAACAACTTCAATGCTTCGGATGAACTGGTGATACACATTAACCACGACTCCTTGGGGTTTGAGCAACTGCGCATGGATTTCTCTCTGAATTGGCTTGAATTTTTAGGCATGTACCAAGCTAAGTGAAAAAGTTTATTATAGGCTTGTTGCCCTAGGCGTATAGACCTATATTTAAGTATACCCACTTACACCTAATACCATATTAATTTACTCGCTGGATAGGCAACGTTGGTGGCATCACCGGCCTATTTATGGGCTGCAGTTTCGTGTCGTGCTTCGAGCTGGTATTCTTCGTGTGTGTGCGACCCACTTGTAATTGGCTGACCCGACACCAGATACGCTTCCGACTGCGACGTCAGCGTCGTCGGCAAATCGCAGCGTCGCAGGGTAATTAGGACTTCGAGCTAATTAGCCGAGGTCAGCAGACATTCTTCTGCCGGCAGTTGGCGGAGAAAGGTCCTAGTTCTCGGAATGGGCTTCAAAAAGCGACGCATCTTTGACTTACGCGTGGTGCAGTCCCAACAGCAACTTTCCAAATCAGCCGAGGCGCGTAGGGCCAGCAACTCTACTGTACTGCAAAATGCATCCACTCGTAAGCGCTGGAGAATTGGGCACTTGAGACTGATTAAGAACTGGTTCACGGACAGTCTGCGCAATTATTGTCAGACCACATCGTTGCATGGCTTTAGTTATATTACACGTCAGGATATCAGTCGGAATGAACGCTACTTCTGGCTGATCATAGTCTTGACTGCAATTGTGGCCTCTATTACTCTGGTGCTGGTCTCTTTGTATGCCAATCGAGAGAATCCCACGGTGACTGTTATCGAGAGCTCACATTTTCCCACCTGGAACATTCCGTTTCCGGCGGTGACTATCTGTAACTTCAATAAAATATCAAAGACCAAGGCCTTGGATCTGCTGCAACACATGTAAGTGGAAGCAGAAGGTAGCCGAAGTACCCATTTCTAATACTGTCCTCCACAGGCGCTTACCCCCCAACGCTACTACGGAGCATCTGCGACATCTCTTCAACCTAACCCTGCTGCCTGTGGGCAGCACCATCAGCAACAGATCACTGCAAATATACGACAGCATACTCAATCGGAATAATATAACGTTGACTGAGCTATCAATACAACTCTCTCCCGACTGCCTCGAGATGATCTCGCGCTGCATCTGGAAGGGCATCAATACACGTTGCGAAAGCCTTTTTCAGCGCATAGTGACATTGGAAGGGATCTGCTGCAGCTTTAATTATTTCGGTGCCATGACCAATAATTTTCCCAGGTATACTAGGGATACAGACTGTGCGTTATATACAGAATATCAAGAATTATCTTTTTCGTTCCCAGAAAAATCGCATATCAAGTGCCCAAGCGTCCGTATCGTGTTACAGGCTGTGGCTACCCCACGGGCCTATCCGTGCTGCTCGATCCCATGGTCGATGATTATTATGGCACATTTTTCAGTGGGTTTGGCTTCCGACTGCTCATTCACAATGCACACAACTTTCCCGATGAAAATTCAGAGACCAAAGTGGTCACATCAACTCGCGAGAGCTTTGTACGTATCAACCCAGAGTCGACTTATGCGACAGAAGATATTCGTCGCATGGACCTGACGTGGAGAAACTGTCTCTTTGGCAGCGAGCGCACCCTGGATGGCCTGAGGCGTTATTCTTTTATCAACTGCATGTTCGAGTGTAGAATGCGAATGGTTTTCAAGGCTTGTGGCTGCCTGCCCGCGTATGTGGCCAATAATGGAAGCATTAAGATCTGCGGGGTTCTAAACCTGAACTGCATGATCGAGAGCAAACGTAGGTGCCGAAAGAAATCTGCCTTATATATGCAGTGCAAATTACCTCCTTATTTGTGATAGGACTCTTCTCTCGTGCTTTGGCCAATCTGGATGCTCCGCTCTCCATAGTTCGTCATACAATGAGGTTTCCCTGCGACTGTCTGCCCGATTGTGAGTCGAATCTGTACGTCTCAGAAAGCACCATGGGCAGGCTGGACGTTAACTACTCCATGAACAAAATGACAACCAGGTAACATAAGTAGATATGGGAAAGTGTCTATCCATTTATCTGATGTCTCATTCTTCGTTCTCAGCTCGAATCACACAGACAGTATATTGCTTCACGTCTTCTATAGCGACTTGATGTCCACTAGATACCGCATGGAGATCTTTCAGAATTGGCTTTCTGCACTAGGTAAACCAATAAAATATGCAGTTACAATATAAGCTGCTATAACCTTATCTTTTCAGCTTCATTTGGCGGCCTGCTCGGTCTCATTCTTGGCTTCAGCATTGTGACTGCCTTTGAGTTCGTCTACTTTCTCACATTTCGACCAGTCTTTAATTATATCAATCGAGATAGAGATTAGGTATACTATTCAATAATTATACTGCACCTTATCAACTTCAGCACGTGCCAATTAAAGCTACAAATTGTGTGGAACTGCGTGGATATTTATGGAATATAGCGTCAGCATAAAATATACTTTCCAATAAAACGGAGACCAAAATGCTGACTAAATGTGCTCTTAAATCTTTTTCATTTCTTAATACTTTTATTATTGTTAACACAGAATATCAAAATAACAAAAACCCAAAATGGCAACAACTTTATTAATTTATGATTACCAACAAAACAAACAAAGCACTGTTTGAGGAGACTTCGTTTATTTAATCGAAGTATCCCAATTTCTGCACCTCAGCAGCCATGACAGTAATGGAGTCAAGGAGCTCCTCGCTGGCAGGAATGATTTGCTCGGCAGGCAGCCTGAAGCCGGTCAAAATAGAGTTAGGTCCTGGACGCAGCTCGTAGCAGAAGGCCATGCGCACATCCTGGGTACCGTATGCCCAGTCAACGCTGGCACCAGCTGCGGGGTAGATGGCATCGTAAATGTTTCCACCAGTAAACTTGGTGTTGTATCTCTGGGAAACTGCGGCAATTGATGCATTAAAAACTTGCTCGAAGTCCTTAACATTGTCGGGCAGCTCATTAGTATGGCCATAGGGGTACAGCAGGTACTGGGAGTAGGCGTGCAGAGAGATGTACAGCTGGATCTTGTCCTTGATGGAGGCAATGTAGTTGGACAGCGAGAGGGTCTCGATCTCAGAGAAGGCAGAAGGGCCGGCATAGGTATCAGAGCAGGCACTGTCGCTGGCGCCCACCTCGTTCCAGTGGAAAGCCCAGTTGCGGTTGGGATCGGCACCGTAGCAACCGTTACCGTAAGGTGTACGGGTTTTACGCCACAAACGGCTTGTGGTGTGAGTGAACACGAAGCCATCGGGATTGGCATGAGGAATGACGTACCAGTTGTAGTTCTCTGCCAATTGCTTGATGGAGTCAACCTCGGAGGTCAGCAGCTGGTTGATGATGTAGGTAGCTGCGGCAGGGGCAATCCACTCGCGGGCATGGATACCAGCCTCAAGGAAGATACCGGGTTTGTCTGAGAGGCTCTTGGAGATCTTAACACCCAGAATAGAACGTCCCTGATAGGTCTTGCCACCCTCGATCAAGGTGACAACGTGCGGGTATTCTCTGGCCAATGAACTCAGCCATGTGTAGGTATCGTCCAATTCGTAGTACTGAGCCCAGTTGTAATCCTCGACGGCGCGTCCCTTGATGGCAACCTTCTCATCAACATCTTCAAGCGATTTCTGGAAATCCTTCGACAGCACCTCATACTTGATCTCAGCCTTGCCGAGGGTTTCCAATAGATCAGGCACCTTGTGTGGGGCCACAACCATCTGAACATCAGAGCCAACAATGTGGACACCATCGAGGAAGATGATAGAGTCCGAAGATCCTTCCAACTGCTTCAGTACGGCAAGTTGAGCTGCATTCTCCGCGTTTGCCTTGTACAGGCGATAATTATCGTAACGAACGCGTTCCGCTTGGCTTACTCCGACCGCAGCCAAAAGGCCCAAAAGGGCGAAAAGAAGTGACTTGTTCAGCGACATGGTTGCCGTAAGAATAAGGTTGGCAAAACCTCTTTAGTCGCATTATATAGTATGCGATAGTCGAACCTTATTTATTGCCCTCGAGCTTAAATAGTCACCCCTTGGAACATAAATAACATGTAGTTATCTCGTCCAATTTTTATTATCAATGCGACGACTTGTGCCGTGTAAATCACGGCAAATACAATTCTTGTGGCTGTTTCAAAGTTTCCCAAACACTTTTGTTATTTTCTTTAACTCAAAGAGTTCTAGAAAGGCGCGCCATAAACAATCGGGGCTTAACCCTAGCCTTCTATCAATTGCATTATCAAATAACTCGCAGTCTACAAACGCGCAGTGTTCATTAAAAAATTCTTAATTGATTCACAGGCAATTATTGTATCTGCGTTAAACTGCTTTACAAATGGCATAATCGGTAGGGCACTAAAACCCTTGAACTTATAACCCCACACTTTTTTGAATACTCCCATTATACTTATTATACTTATACTTATTTTTGTGTTACCTCATCTCATAGAATGAATTTCCTTCTGCTCAATTTGCAGCCCATATTGAAGATATGAATCAATCAGCTTGGACAGCGCTTGACCCTCATTTGACACAATACAATTATTGATTGATTGATGTGTTTGACCGAAGTCAAGTGGTCAGCTCTTAATAAAGAGCTGTTCTGGCCCAATCTCATTCAGTTAAAGACCTCAAAATGGCCCATTTGACTGAAGTGGAGTCCCGCAAGCGACGTCTCTTCAAAGACTTTCTACGCAACACTTACATCAGTGGACTTCAGCCCTTTTTGCTGCACACATCCGTGCGATATGCCAAGTAAGAAAAGCCCATACTGATGGGACTATAGAATAGCTAACTAACCGGACTCTGTTGACAGAACACTCTGGCTAATATTTCTGACTGCGATTGTTGTCTCAACCCACATCGTTATCGTCAATCTAACACTCGAGTATATCGTACAACCCACCGAGATCCACATGGCACCCAACTTGGTGCATGTCGCCAACAGCCCCTTTCCTGCTGTGGGCGTGTGTAGCTCCAACATGATCAGTAAAAGTCTAATGCAATCTTATGCAGCCAAAATGTAAGTCATTTATTCGTTTACTTGAAGTAGCCCAAGGTCTTGACCTCAGCTGCCATGGCAACGATGGAGTCCAAGAGTTCCTCACTAGCGGGGATAATCTGTGCAGCGGGCAGCTTGAAGCCAACAGAATAGGAGTTGGAAGAGGGGCGCAGCTCGTAGCAGAAGGACATGCGCACATCCTGGGTACCGTAGGCCCAGTCAATGCTGGCACCAGCAGCGGGATAGATAGCATCGTAAACATTGCCACCAGTGTACCTGGTGTTGTACCGTTTTGAGACAGCGGAGACAGCTGCGTTATACACCTGCTTGAAGTCATTGATGTTGTCGGGCAGAGAACTGGTGTGGCCATAGGGGTACAGCAGGTACTGGGAGTAGGCATGCAGAGAGATGTACAGCTGGATCTTGTCCTTGATGGAGGCAATGTAGTTGGACAGCGAGAGGGTCTCGATCTCAGAGAAGGCAGAAGGGCCGGCATAGGTATCAGAGCAGGCATTGCTGCTGGCGCCTACTTCGTTCCAGTGGAAAGCCCAGTTGCGGTTGGGATCGGCACCGTAGCAGCTGCCGTAGGGTGTGCGGGTCTTACGCCACAGACGATCATTGGTGTGGGTGTACACAAAGCCATCGGGGTTGGCATGAGGAATGACGTACCAGTTGTAGTTCTCTGCCAATTGCTTGATAGAGTCAACCTCGGAGGTCAGCAGCTGGTTGATGATGTAGGTAGCTGCGGCAGGGGCAATCCACTCGCGGGCGTGAATACCAGCCTCAAGGAAGATACCAGGTCTCTCTTCGCCGCTCTTGGAGATCTTAAGACCGAGTATGGAACGTCCTTGATAGGTCTTGCCGCCTTCAATCAGAGTAACAATTCTGGGGTTCTGCTTGGCCAAGTTCTGCATCCAGGTGTAGGTGTCATCCAGTTCGTAGTACTGAGCCCAGTTGTAGTCAGTGGTAGCTCTACCTTTTATGGCAACCTTCTCGTCAATTTCATCCATGGTCTTTTGGAAGTCCTTGGACTGCAATTCGTACTTGATTTCAGCTTTGCCGAGCAGCTCCTGTACATCTGGAACCTTGTGTGGGGCCACAACCATCTGGACATCAGAGCCGACGATGTGAACACCATCGAGGAAGATAATAGAGTCCGTAGATCCCTCCAACTGCTTCAGCACAGCCAGTTGAGCTTCGTTCTCAGCATTGGCCTTGTACAAGCGATAGTTATCATAGCGCACAAGTTCCGCCTGGCCTACTCCAAAGGTGGCCAAGAGGCCCAACAGAGCGAAAAGAAGCGACTTGTTCAGCGACATGTTTGTCGTCGATATGAGGTTTCTCGAAATACGTGATAGGCTTATATACCCGCAGGCTTGGATAGCCGGTGTTAGAATGTCTGCACATGATTGTGACTGATAAGTCGAAATAGGTGAATCTTATTTATAGTCCTTGCATTTCTGTCAATCTTAAGGGGCTTATAATAATCAAGTTGTCGGCTACATTTATACTACGTAGAAGAAGTCTTATCAAGGAGCAGCTTCATTATAAATTATGAAAATGTGACGTATAAATGAAATTGCAATTTCGCTTTATATTCGTGTAGTCAACTATTGTTTTCTGTTGAATTTTCAAGAGAATCCCCTAGTCAGGAATAGTTTCTTGATTATCGATCCCTCTTTTTCTTTATATTATAAAAATCTATTATTTTTTCTTTATTCTTCATCTTCAAAATGCCAATTCACGCCCGTCGCGCTTGCTAATATATATTCCAATCTAATCGACAGCTATCTACACCAGACTACAAATAATCCGGCACCGGCCAATGGGAGCAACAACTCCCGCTCTGACTCCCCGCCAGCTGCTCTAGTTGTGAACGATATTGCGCGTCGCCTGCTGGTGCTGGCCAATTTCTACCTTAATGCACACGATGAGCCGCCGTTGGATGTCGTTGAACTGGGTCAGCTACATAGACTGCTTAGCAGTTACTACAATACCAGTGATTATTCAGTACATGACATATTGCGGGAGTTATCGCCCGATTGTGGGGACCTGGTGCCGCGTGGGATTGTCTATGGCGCGCCAGTGAACACAACTCAACTGTTCCTCAAACGTGCCACAGCGTCGAGTGTGTGCTGCATATTTAACTATAGACGTCCAAGCTATTCGCGATATCCGTGAGTGTGCTATGAGAAAGTGTCCCTTCTAACAGAATATCAATTTCATCATGTGGGTGTAGTTCTAGGCGTGCTCAAGATGATGCCGAAATGGCGGCCTTGCCTCAGGTTGTTTTCGAATCGAATTCTATACTGAATGGAATACAGTTCGTGCTACAAGACACAGCCGAAGAGGATTATACCAAAACCTATTTTAGCAATACAGCTTTTCGCGTAAGCATTAGATAATGTATTATACTATGAAACGATATTCCTTATCAAATTATGCATTGGAGTCAGTATACAATAGGAATGATCAATAATGATTTACAATTCAAAGAAACCTGTTGATAAATTTAAATTAAGTACTTATCGATTATTGGCTCCACACATAACAGAGACACGCAGCCGATAATTATAATTTGAATAACGTTTACGTTATGACGTTATCGTTACATTGACCAACAACATTGATACGTAACGGTTTTTAACACCTATGGAATTCATTTTAATTTCACTTCTTTGCAGTTGCAAATATTTCCCAAGGAGGATTATGCAATTGTTCAGTCCAATACAAATGGAGAGATTCTGGTGGATCATAATACCATAGTGGAAATACCAATACAGCCCACTTTCTTTGACTCCAGCTCAGCGGTACAGGGTGTTGCACCACAAACTCGTCGCTGTTACTTTCCCGAAGAGGGTAGAAAGCTGTTGAATCAGTATGAGCTGTAAGAGCACTGTTATGAACATCTCAACAGTATGTTATGTTATCCTTGCAGAAGCTACTATTCCCTGGACGAATGCCTGTTGCTCTGTCGTATTTCGAGCATGGTCCAGTATTGCGGCTGTGCATCGTCTCCAATGGCGGGCAGTTCAATTGACGTTCCCTACTGTAGTCTCCTCGATTTGCCATGCCTTATGAAATGGAAACGCATTTGGTATGGCTTCACAGAGTATCCGTATGTAGAGCCAATGGACGAGGACGATGTGCCCAGCATCAATAATCAATGTTCCCACTGTCTGCCCACATGCGATGGCGTCAACTTCGACATTGTCAGTAATGTAGCGCCCCTACGAAAAACCTACAATGCTTCCGGATATTTCCATGGTTTGCTGTATGTTTTGTATAAGATCTAACTGAAAAACTGATTAACTTATGTTACCCTAGAAAGGGAATGACTAACGAACGGCCCTTGTCCATTATCAAGCTGTTCTTCAGGCTACGCTTCGCGCAGTCCACAGAGATGGACATGGTTGGTGATTGGGTTGTTCTGCTAAGTAGAGTACATTAAATTATATAGAATACTGTATATTACTCCGAACACTCTTTACAGATCGCTTTGGCGGCATTCTCTCGCTGATGTATGGTTTTAGCATTATCAGCTATATAGAAATCCTGTATTATCTGACGGGAAAATGGTTTGTACACTACTACAGAGCATTCAAGACTTCCAAGGATCCCAACATGGGCGAACCACATAACGAACCCCAGCTAAATTGGAAGGAGTTGCTGCCACGGGGCTTGAAGCAGCAGCAGCTCGATTATTTTATGTAAATACTTCGCACAATTTGAAGTGTGTATTGGAAGTTTAACAATCGAATGAACCAATTTCAAATAAACTTTAACTGTATGTAATGATGTTGTTTTTAATGCAGGCTACGAATGTATCTCATGCCAAGTTCCATTCTAATAATCATCGCCACGTGAGACCACTTCCTTGCAAGTGGGTCGCAAGATAATGGTGTGCTCGTACTGAGCCGTGTAGCAGCCCTTGGTGTCGCACAGTGGTGGATACGCCTCCACAATACCCTTGTCGCACAGATCCTTTAGGGCCATCTGGTATTTGGTGGCACCAGCGCGATCCAACCAACGTTTACAGAACGCCAACGTACCAAAGTGCTTGTTGATGGTGCCCAGCAACTGCTTGGAAGACTGCAGACGCAATGGAACGAATGGCAAGTCGAAGTTCTTCATGTAATGCGAGCAATCCATGTCGTCATGCACTAGACCACGACCCGTGGAGCCGAATGTTTCGATGGCATAAAACTCATCCTCCTCCATGCGTGTCGATTCGCCACCTTTTACAATTGGCACCGTTTTGCCAGCATGAATACCTAGAAATGAATAAATATTACAATGAATATATCTCAGTCGACATAATTGCTAATTGATCGCTTACGGTACGGGCTAATGGAGTGGCCGTTCAGATTACGTATGGCCTTGATGGGATAAGTCTTGCCATCCAACTCAATTTCGTAGGATTCCATCACTTCCTGAATGGCCGAACCAATATCGCATAGACGCACATCAATGCCTGCCTCCTTGATGCCAGTGTTTGTGGCCTCCTTGACGGCCTGCAGCAGTTTATCGTACTTATTGTTGAAGGTCAACGTGAAGGCGCAATCGATGATGCGACCCTTGATGTGGGTGCCAAAATCAATTTTGCACACATCATCATACTGAAGCACCGTGGTGTCGCCCGCATTGGGCGTGTAGTGGGCAGCACAATGGTTAAGCGAACAGCCAGTGGGGAAGGCTAAGCCGGCCTCCAAGCCATTCTCGCCGATAAGACGTCTGGCAGTATTCTCCAGTTCCTCACAAATCTGTATCATTGTCATGCCAGGCTTAATGTATTTCTGCATATGCTGACGCGTCTGACGATGCGCTTCGGCTGCCTGCCGCAGTTCCTGGTAAATATCATTGTTCATGCGATCCAATGCACGCTTCTCCTCCGACGTGAAGCGATCCTTGGCAGTACGATCGTCGGGCAAATCTTTGGGCGTTGGATGCTCCATTATTTGACCCTCCGGGAAGTTGCCATTTGGATAAAGCTCAGAGATGGGTATGGTGGGTGGATATGTTTGGCCGCCACCGGCTTTTTTACCCTTGTTGTTCTTCTTCTTGGCGGGCTGTGCCGCTGTCGTTGGCTTCTTGTCGCCATCGCCATTTGTGGTTACCTCCGGTTCGCCACCTTCCACCACCGCCTTAGCTGCAGCTTCTGCGTACAGAAATTGCGCATGTAAAATACTGATTTACACACACACAAGCAATATGTATGTACGTGCAATGCAAGTGCATTTTACGGGTCACTCACCTTGTCGCAACTTCTTGTTGTTCGGCTTTGGCTTCTTTTGTTTCTTTGCATTCTCCTCGCTACCAGCAGCGGCCACCTCGGATGTGACTTCCTCAATGTTCTGTGTCTCCACGGCTGACATAATTATTTATCTATTTGCAAAATTGTGAAACACACTTGCGGCAACAAAGCAATGGCGATGAAAGGAAAGCACGAGGTTAATAATGTTATGAGAGCCACACACGACACATACGATAATTTATTCGATAGCCTCTAACGAGCAGAGACTATCTGTAAGCACACCAAAATTGAATATGACATTAAACGGCTACCTTGATTAGTTCATTTCCTTATTTAATTTATAAATAATAGCGGCTTTTTCACTTAGTTAACCAATATTTTAGCTCAAATTGTCAAAAGATAGTTCGATCGTGCATGGGCTTCATTTATCGATAGCATAAGGCTGGAAAATAAATGGGGCTGCTTTCGATAAGCTGTGGTGGTATGTCGATAATTATAAAACTGTTTACATTTTACCGAAATGGACGAAATTTTACAAAATTCTTTAAGTGACAACGATGATGTGGATCTAAAATTCTTTAACACTGCCTCAGAAAGCCGCAAAGATAGTGAAACTTCAGATACGGGTGATGGAACTGGCAATGATGCAGATAACGATAGCAAGGAGGTCAAACATGATCCCGACGCAGACGGCGACTCCGGCGAGCCATCACAGAAGAAGCTAAAAACTAAAAAGGAGCTCGAGGAGGAGGAACGCGAGCGCATGCAGTGAGTAAAGCAAAAAGAATCCGACATTGAATGTACTCTAATAATCAATTCAATTGTGCAGGGTGCTGGTGTCAAACTTTACAGAGGAGCAGCTGGATCGCTATGAAATGTATCGACGTTCCGCATTTCCAAAGGCGGCTGTCAAGCGTCTAATGCAGACCATAACTGGCTGTTCAGTATCTCAAAATGTGGTCATTGCCATGTCCGGCATAGCCAAAGTGTTTGTCGGCGAGGTAGTGGAGGAGGGTAAGATGCAGATGATGATGCAGTAGATGCAGCTAATTTTAGTAATACAATATTTACAGCTCTCGATGTCATGGAGGCACAAGGCGAATCGGGTGCACTGCAACCAAAGTTTATACGTGAAGCTGTGCGACGATTACGCAGCAAGGGACGAATGCCGATTGGACGCTTCCAGCAGCCGTACTTTAGATTAAACTAGGTAGATTAATGTAGATTCGATTATAAGCTAGTTAAGTAAAACAGTTACTCAATATACAAAAGCGTCTTTATTCGGTATATATATTTAGTTTATGTGTACTTATGCCAGCTAATCCTTAAGCTAATCTTGTGCTCTTTGCGCCTCCGCCTGTATCGTCTGCAGCACAATGTGTGGCACCAGATGCGACGAGGCATAGTTGAGTGGCACTGTGGCCAGCGGCGCAATGCCATCGGAAGGAAAGTTCAGCTCTTGCGCCATCGGCATATCCCGATCGATCACATCCTGCGCAATTAGTGTCTTAGTCTCCTCATACTCCATACCCGCCTCCGGTTTGGCGCCCATCAGCAGTTTCCCTCGCTGTACGCCCATATATTGTGTTGCCTTAGCATTCAGCGGCAACTGGCCACAGGTGTCGGCTTGCACCTTGCGATGCGCCTGCAGATTTGAAATACAAGTGAAGCGCTTGCCGCAATTATTGCACAGAAATCGTTTAATGCCCGTGTGCACTGTCATGTGCGTCAACAGGCTCTCGCGATACGGATATTCTTTGGGGCACAGCTGTAAAATAAAGAATACAGATTATATTCTGAGAAGGGAGTCAACAGTTACGAGAGCTTACATGGCACTTGTAAGGCTTGTAGTCCGTGTGTCGCGTCTTCAGATGCGACTTGTACTGCGCCTTCACCTTAAAGGTCTTGCCGCACTTGTCGCATTGATAGGGGGTGTCCGATTTATGCAGCAGCATGTGGGTTTTCAGTATGCCCGCCGTGGAGAGTCGCTTGCGACAGACGGAGCACTCGTAGAGCGGCACACGGCCGCACTGGGAACGTACGTGGTCCGAGAGCGAAGTGCGCCCGGTAAACTTCTTGCCGCACTTATCGCAGATGAGATTACGTGGTAAATTGCGTGGCTCCTTCTTGGCATGGTAGTTCTTTTCGTGATTCTTGAGACTGTCGTGCCCGGTCATATACTTGTCACACTTCTCGCAGTACAGCAGCTCCTTATGCTGCTGATGGGCATGCTGGGTGGCCAGCTCCTTGCTGGCGAAGAACAGATTGCAGTAGCAGGGACACTTGAATGTCAGATTGCCGTCCTTGCCGTGCACCTTCATGTGCGTCTCCAGCCGCTTTTCGACCAAATAGATTTTGCTGCATATCTTGCACTTGAAGACCTCTTCGTCCAGCTTGCCGTGCCCGTCCACATCTTTAAAGATATCCTTAATCTGCTGCTCATTGAGTGTGTGATCGTCCCGTAGATGCTTTTCGTACGGCTTACGAATGTGATAGATTTTTACACAGTGCGGACACTTCCAGGTCTTTTCCATTTTGTTTAACATCTTCAGGCGTTCCTTGAGCTCCTTTTTGGAGATCTTAGCAACGCGTTTTGGACCCGGCTCGGGAGCAGGCGACGTACTTCCGCCTGTTGTGCTTCGTTTGCGGTATTTTCGCTTCACATTCGATTTACTGTTCGACTGCCAAGGCTCATCATCATCGTCGGCATCGTCCGCCGGCTCCGTTTCCCTGAGCGCCAGCACATCCTCCTCCATTTGCTCGCCGCCATTGTGCTTAATTATAGGTACTGCAGCGATTTCATCGAGTATTCCTGCCGAGCCATGTTCCACTTTAAGATTCTCGAAGGGAAGAGTCTTCTCGTCTGTGTTGAGCAGAACATCCAGCAGCTTGTCCTTCTCAATACTGTATATGTCCAGGCCAGAGCCCTCTTCCTTGACATACAAGCTAGCATCCTGATACTCAAAATCTGGATCCACCGCCTCCACTTTGACCATAGCTGGGGTTGGTAGCTTGAATTGCATAGCATCCTCATCGCCATCACTGTTGTTAGGCTCGAAGTCAGGATAATCCTCGGCCGAATCGCTTAGCTCAGAACGGCTGTCGGCGGCGGTCTGTTCCTGCTTCAGCTGCGACGCTTGCACTTTCAGTCTGCTTGCGAGAGGCACATCATCTTCGCTATCCTCGGAAGAGGCAACGACTGGAATCTTTTTCGGTCTGCCGCGTTTCTTCTTTGCGACATCACCAACAGATGCTGGAGCTGCTTGAGCGGGAGCTGCAATAAGCAAGCACAAAGATTAGAGACATTTCCATAGAGAGTACTGAGGGATTACGCACAACGAATTCTGTTTGCTGGCCTGCCACAACTTTCAGGATTTTTCCGCTGATGCTTGGCCAGACTAGAGTGGCAGGTGAAACGCAGAGCACAGGTGGGGCATGCCACAGGAAGAGCATCCGTGTGTTCGGCCTGATGTGATAGACAATTCTGCCGATCGGCAAAACATTTTCCACAAATCTAGCAAGTTACAATTAGATTTAAAAGGCACGAGTCAATCAGAAATGTATTCCTCACCTCACACTTGAAATCCTTAGGGCTGCTGTCGAGGCACACATTGAACTTTCTATCCTGATGCGCCTCTTCAACGTGCGCATCCAGCTCCGCCTTGTTGTTGAACCTGGCTTCGTCGCCCTCGCACAGGTTGCACTTGAAGGCTGCGTGGTTATCCTTTACATGCTGCTTCAGTTCCTCCTCGTGACAGTACTGAGCATCGCAGTAGTTGCACACAAATCCACCCGGTGGCTCGTGCTTCTTCACATGCTTTACGTACCCGGCGAGCGATATCCACGCCTTGTTGCAGACGGGACAGTGAAGCTTCGGCACGCCGTCTGTCGTTATTTCCACCAGCATTTTCTGGGAAGCTTATCAAAGAAACAAACAAAAACATTTTCATACTATTGTAGTTTATGCAAAATTCTAAATTCAAATCCAACTATTTATACTTGTGCTGCAGCCCTAGTCAGTTACAGGTCGCAGCCCTGGCTTTGTTGATTGTCAAAGCAAAAGGGTCGGGGCAAGGGTACTGCGGCTTAGACGTAAATACAATGCTATTTTACCGTCTCTTACCCATTTTCAGATTTAAATTCGTCTTTTACTGCTACATAAGTTTAAGTCTAATTGTTTATCAGTTAAAATGCATTTAATTTGCACGGGCTTATCGGGTTTAAATCCACACCGTATTTGTTGTTGTGCAGCAGCACTGTGAAAAAATTTAACTACTTGCGTTATACACTCAGAGAATACACATTAGAGGTGTGCGATATTCATGTAACTGTTAGTTGTCACGAGCACGAGTCATAGTCAGAACATGAACCGCCAACGTAAGAATCGCGTCTTAATTAAAACAATAAAAATAAATCAACGCAGCTCAAATGTTAACAAATAAACTGCATAATAATTATTATTTATTTCAGTGTTAAATAAAATTTTCTCAAAATTAAATATATGCAAATTTCGAACACACTGTTAATTCGGCAAAGTTATTTACAGAATGCTGTTAAGTCATAATAAGAATCTGTTAATAAACGAGTGTCAACAATTCCAATTGGACCCGCTGCTGCTGTAAAGTAAATTATCGATAAAATAATTGAACACAGAGTTGTTTTACGTTTGTCCTTTGGCGGTAATATTTGAAATGTATTATATATTTAAGCATTACAAATTATTTAACTTTTCTAATAAGCATTTCACAGACCTTTTGTAGCTTAAAATCTAAATATCAAAATATTTACCAAATATATCACGCACACGCTCATTGCTAACCATATTATTTATACTTTTTTACAATTAAAGTACACTGTTCTCATTTGGATAATTAATTCCGTATTGAAAATATTGTTATTCTTTGCGGATTTACACTAGGTGTAACTAGAAACTTATGCCCGTTGCATGTTCGATATCATAACTGTGCATTTTATCAATTATTCTATTATTTATGACTTCTTTCACATTGACAGACCACAGAAAGTCATAATGGTTCCAGTCTTTATAGGGTATACGATACAGTTCCACACAGGGCAGTAAGGTTGCCAGATATTCCACGTCTTCCACAGCTGACATATAGTCATTGTCGCTATAATACATGTGGACACAACTATTGATGTTTTGCACATTGTACGACGGCGGTGTCGACTGTTGATAGATGAGCTCGTTCAGTTCCTTGCCGTGATCGTACTGCCGGAAATGTCCCGAGGTATAAAGCTGCAGATAGTGAATGATTTGTGTGCTTGACGCGCCCGCCGGATGCGTCTCGCAGACATCGGTGAGTAGAGTCTGAATAGGAAGATAAATATGATTATAATATACTTATTGCATACTACAATATATTCAGCAACTACTTACGTGATTCAAATGTCTGGTGCCCCAGCCACCGATAAAGTCCAGCAGCCCAGAGCAAAGGAACTTAAGCATGGATCCCTCGGAACATACATGCTCGCACCAAAGCTTCTGTATGCTGGTAATGGGCAACATTTCCATGTTGCTCACCACCCAGCTAAGGAACGAGGGTGAACCGAGAAAGAGGTTACCCAATTTGGTCAGTATAAACGAGTGCTTCCTCATGTATGCAATGGGTGCCAGTAAATGCACCGATCGCACCTTATCGTTGTACCACGGTAGCGATGACATCAGCACAAAGTACGTGGTTGTGCCCTGAGAATGCGCCACAAAGTGCAGGGAACTCGTATTGCTCGCCGCCAGCGCATAGTCCAACATGGCTGCCAGATCATAGACGCCAATCTCATGCCAGCTGAATTTCCAGAAATCTGTTGTATCCGGATGAATATGCTTGTGTTGCCGGGAATACGTATTGCCTCGTGCATTGCCCAGCCAGACATCGTAGCCCGCGTCGGCGAACATGTAAGCCAGCGAAGTCTCTGGCCCATTGATGATCCAATCATCCGAGGCGGCCAGTATGCCGTGCTGCAGAAACACCACCGGCTTCTGGGAGTTCCTTGTCGTCTCGTTGTGCTGCTGCTGCTGTTGCTTGTCCATTTTCGGTGAGGTGGGTATACGATATATGGTGAGTATGTAGCCGTCCGGGGTGTGCACTGTGTGCTCCTCCACGGGGTAGTTGTGATTAGTGATGAGACTAGCCTGCAAGAATATAAGAGAGGAGGACAGAGATGGGGATTAAAGCAAAGTAGAAGCAGGTATATTTAATATCTTTATTATGACTTTGACTAATATTAATACTATGTACTATGATTACCAATAATTCTTCTGATCTTAAACTATATCAGGCGTAAAAGTGGTTGCCAGTTTTACTTTTAGATTTCTCTTGATTTCTATGAATTGAAATATGTCTTGGTATCTATTGATATGAACCTTTAAGATTACAGTCCATTTCGATCATAAACATCATCATATCATATACATAGTTATTTACTTTAAAGAAAATCTCTTAGTTTATTCCATATACTATTATATAACTTCCCCTAGTTACATCAATTCCAAGTTATGCTTCACTTAAACCATTATTTAAGCAGATCCAACCCCAAAATTTCTTTAATTTCCGCTCTATACTTATAATTAATACATTTCCAAAATACAATCGGATTATTAAAAGTCTATTGATAAAGTTGATGTGCAATTACTCGAGTGGTGACTGCCAGACTGTGCGACACGTTTGGTAATTTTATAAAATCAAAGTTCAAGTGGTTATTGTTTTACTATATATATGTACATACAAAGATATTGCTGGTAGTAGTTGCTAAACGAGTTGAGATGATCTTAAACCAGAAGCAACAAACGAAAACAGGCTCTATACCTATCTCCTTCTCTTTCTCCCTTTTTGTTGCTGCTGTTTTACGATAATGTTAAGACAAAGACGCGTAAAAGCTGAACGAAGCAACGAATCAAAGCCGATCGCCTCAGCCACCAGCAGAGAGAACAACAACATCAACAACAACAACATCAACATCAACAACAACAATACAACGAAGACGACGACGACGACGCGGGTGATGATGGCAAAGTCCAAGCACACGCAACGCGTCATCGGGTAAACTTTGAAATCAGCCCACCGTCGTGTGCCATTCATGTTAGGGGCGTGGCCAAAGGGGCTTGAAGAGCTTTCAGTTCATTGTGATTGCAATCGAAGGGGGAGGGGGGGGGAAGAAGCGAGCTATATAATATATAGTTATAGTGCGATAATGATAGAACGATTCGAACTTCAACTTCTTATCAGACGCAACTAGCATTTGGCACGACCAGCTGATACCCTGTGTGTCTGTGTGTGTGCACTGATCGGGTGATCGCAGCAGCTGCTGCTATACGTGGCCTCATAAATATATAGTATATATATTTTTACATATACAGATATGAGGTGTCTAGGGAGTATATTAGTATGTATGTGTGTGCGCCCCATAGTTTGGTCTTATGATATTTTTCATACATGCGCAAATTTTATAATCATGTTCCGCTGATATTGTTTGTGGTAATCAGGCGTGTGCACGGAAGCACATACTATATGAGGGAACATACTCACACGCATACATAAACATATACATATGTAGTTCTGCATAAACATTATATTATGATTATTGTTGGTTTTTTGTTCGCTTTTATCTGGGGCTTTCCTCGTGTGCTTTTGAACAACCTTCAAAAATCGTTATCACTTAAAGATCTATGGAAAGGGGAAGGTATCCATATCACATAGCTTATGTCAGCATGACTGATATGGGCGGGTTCATAAATTCTAATTTAGTACTTGTGCTAATAGCCTGTTTGATAAGGGAAAACGTAAGTACATTTACTAATTTATTCAATAAAAAAACTGATGACAAGTGAAAATCTAATGAGAAATTAAGGAGAGTTCCAGATAATTAAGCGAGAACGAAAGCTACCTTAGGCATGCCGAAGTCTCTATACCCTTGCAGGTTCTTATATCCCCCGATCCTTCCAATACTAGCTTTATAAAAGAATTGAAAGGAATTGTGTATATTCAATATTATGTCTCACTTTGATTGGCAGTGATAAGTTAATTTATTTCTCAAATCAAAAATCGGCAGATAGTTTGTATGGTAGCTATGCGATATATCGGGCTGATCTGGATCGTTTCGACTTATAACATGTGTACCAATTTTCATCAGGATACCTTAAAAACTAAGAGATTATTTTGCTTTGCAACAGACGGACATAAGGACAGAGCTAGTTAGATTCTTCTGTTTTCGATGTCTCCTAAGCTGCTTTAAAAACTCCTGGCCAAAATAAATATACAAATAAATATATATAATATATATCTGCAAGGGTATAAAATGAAAACATTGAGGCTTGTATTAAAACAAATAATACTTTACTTAACTCAATTTATGAAGTAACTGTCTAACTAATTAATAAACTAATCATCAAATGATATAATCAGATTAATGAGGTATGTCAAATACAAAATAGTACTCTTATATCTCATAATACATAACTTCCCATGCATTATACGAGTGAACACGAAAAATATATGGAAACATTATAATATTACTTGTATATTTATTGGCTCTTAACTAATCAGAAACCTAGTGAATCAATGTCCTAACTTTTCTAGATTAGAATCCAAGTGGTTTAATGCAATTCATGCATTATCTTCAGGCGAACGAACTTTTCATTGAGCGCTTTGTCTGACATCTGCCAAGTGCATCTATAAAAAGAACAGTCTAACTTAACTTAACGACCATCATAAAGTGTTGCGCTTTCGGGTACTTCCAACCAAAGTCCGTTATAATAATGAGTAAGTAGCGTGTATCTTATCTTAAGGGAAGTACAGTTTTTTTCGTATTATATGATATATTGACTTCAGACTGTTTTGACACTTGATAATTATGGATGTTGCACATCGGATGTTGCAACATGGCAACCAAATGGGAATTACTTCTTGAAATCGGAAAGTTCTCTTGAACTATAAATAAATGTTTTGTATTTGGTTAATGATTGTTGAAGTAAAGTCTATGGCAAGTCTTACTTGTTTTACCATTCTTAAATAAATATTTAAAATAGTTCCTAAACTACACCTCTACCTCCTCCGCAAGCAGCTCTTGTTTTACAATTCGCAACTGGTTTTCGCAAAGCAAAAGTTGTCAAACTCCCAATTGTTGTTTAAGCTGTCATAATCTGTTCAACATGTAATTTCTCAATAAAAACCAAACGAACATCGAACCAGTCCTTGAAACAACATCGCGTATACGCACCGTGCGCCGCTCTCAACTCGCTAGATTACCCAATAAGCCAACTCTGGTAAATTGCAAATACTTGGACTCTTGTTTGGAATTGGCCAGCTAGCAACAAGTGCAACAGCAACAACAACAACATCTACAACAACACCGACAACAACAGCTACATCAACTTACCGTTACTTTGTGGCCATCCACCGATTCGATTTGTTCGCTCAGCAGCACCAGCAGCAACAGCAGCGACAGCAACCACATTGGCAACAATCTGCCCCGCCTCGCTGCTGTTGCAGTTGCGGCTGTTGTCCGTTGCATTAACAATTTTGTGCACATATTTTGTAATCGCAACTTTTGATAGTTTCCATGCAGCGTCGAAGTTGGCGTTGATGGTGCCACCGTTGCCGTCGCCATCGCCATCGCCGCAGACTGACCCACTTGACGCGACTTGCAGAAATAATGTTGTAAGTTCGGTTCAGCTCAGCCGCGTTACTTCGTTGATACTAAAGTGAGCCAAAAGATATTTGAAATTTGGTTAGTCTGATAATAAAAATCATAACTAGTTTTTTTTTTCGACTCGTTACGTTTAAGTTTGATTGCTACGATTTCACTAACAGTTTTCCACAAGTTTCTTAATACCCCATTATATTTGGGAGT
The DNA here is from genome assembly GCA_018904165.1 of Zaprionus camerounensis. NCBI lineage: Eukaryota > Metazoa > Arthropoda > Insecta > Diptera > Drosophilidae > Zaprionus > Zaprionus camerounensis. Next base: position 21,567,181 of record JAEIFS010000001.1, on the reverse strand, counting down.
GTAGAAGGGGTATTGCGAGTTTGTGTAACTGGAAAATGAGTGAGTAGAGGAGAGAGAAAGAGAGAAAGGGAAGTGAGAAAGTTGGTAATAAGAGAGAGAAGTTTGCTGTAAAGAGGGGAATACTCTACATATTTCTTTAGAATTGAGGTTTGTTTGAGAACTATAAAGAAGAGATTTAAGGTATACAGAAACTGCAGTAGGCTACTTAATTGGAATTACTCTTCATATGTCTAAAGACCTAAACATTTTGAAAGAACTGTACAATGGTAAATGTAAACTAGTTTAATGTTGATACATACGAAATGTGGTCATGCTAAATATGATATAAAGTAGACGTTGATTGAAATAATGGGAAAATATTTCTAGTCGAGCATATAAAATTCATAATAATCTGACAAAGAAAACAGAGTATTACATAGTCGATTTCTCTCGACTGTTGCTTTTCTTACTTGTGTTCACTTCTTCGTGTAATACTTCGCGCGCTGATAAGTTTCGTTTGTAACAATTATTGTGCCTCGGTTTGATATATGGTATATGCAGCTCAGATGTGAATCTTAATCAGCAATGTAATGCGTTCTTCGCAGAATAATAATTATATATTCCTATATGGATTCGATTGTCATTGTTATTGTTTCTTATTAATTATGCGTAATTAGTTTTTGCCCAGATTTCTTGGCTCAGCTTCACTGGGGTCGTCTATTCCATAAATTTATTATATTTTGTGATTCTAATTAGTCCCATTTATTCACGAGTACTACTCAGGGGCACACGTTGCGTACTAGGGTGATTAACTCCAGGAAATTTGCACTCGTACGAAAATATTTAGTTCGCTGATTAGAACTCTTGTGACGTCAATGTGGGATTAAGTCTCTCTTTTTTGTAGTGCTGTAAGAAATTATATGTATATTTGATTATTTTTGGTATATACAATATACTTATATACAGTACTTTGGGGTATTTACGGTTAGCATATTTTAAGAACTTATTTTAATTGGAAAAAGTACAGTAACATAAAGCTGTGTTCTCAACTAAATCTACAAGCTTTCGATAAATTTACTAATAAATTATGTTTGCTTTTTATTTGTATTTGTTATTGTAATATAACGAAGAATTTATTAACTCTTTTCGTACATATTCTCCTGAATTTGTTTTTTAAGATAGTAAAGAAAACTAAGTAAACAAAATGTGAACACAAATTAAATTTTGAAAGGTATCTGTAGCATATATTAAATGTAATATGGTTTTTTAATCTCTAACAATTTGAAGGGCTGACGTTATAGAGGTTTGCGGGCTTATGGTTATTCGCAGTGGGTCAGTGTGTAACTAACCCGATTACAGCGAAAGCCTTATCAGTTGTTCAATTATTATTTGTTAAAGATTTCCATTACAGCAAATACAAATCTTACGCGATAACTCAGCTGTAAGTGCTTGAGGTGGAAACTAAGTTTATTGATCTCAATTGAATTTTAATGAAACTGGCTGACGCTAATGATAATAATTAATGAATTTTCAACTTTACGTCTACGACATGGGGCCCAATTGAACCCTAGCACGCGTCTAGTCAGAACGACTTGCTATAGAAACAAGCTGTTCAATGTGTTAATGAAATGAAAAGTGCTTCGTGCTCGCTTAGACATTTTAATCGAATGTACAAATTATTCAGCAATCAAAATTAAATGAAGTAGCAGTAAAATTTGCATATTCTAAGTATGAAAATAAATATATTTATGACATAAATATAATTTAAAACCTTTTGGCAAATAGTTAAAAATGTGAAAAGAGATTTTTAAATGAAAACATATCCGAAAATATAAATATAATAATATCACATTATAATAACAAAATAGAAATGCATTAATGTAATGTAATTAAATTGAAATAGTTAAATAAACCATTGTTTAACTGAAAACATTTTGAACTACTAAATTTCTTTATATCTTACAGTGAACTTGAAACCAGTTTCCGCTCTAAAACCAAAAATCTTTTCTGCACGTTCAAAGACAACTGTCAATTAAATTTGCGCAGATTTCACTTTGCAGCGATCGTGATGAAGTAATTTGAACTTGAAACTATGTACAGTGGAAAGTTTGGAAGACACAAATAATACTTGATGAACTGAGAAAGGATATGATAACTACTCCTTTTCGTCTGCTGGCATACATATAAGAATATAGTATTCCCACGCCTTTTAGCGATACTCATTTACTACAGCGATTGCTTATGAGGTAATCTGCTGGCAAAGCGCAATGGAATTCATTGAATCCATTAATGGTCAACATTATAGTACGCATAGTATTTTGCACTCACTCGACTACTTGAGAATCCAAATCGATTTTCAATTTCTGCGACAACAAACAAATTTATGCGACATTTGTTGTTTATTTCTTTCTTTGTTTATTTATTTATAGATCGCTTGGTTGCCGCGCGTTGTCGGTGCGTTAATTTCCAAACTAAAACTAGCTTAGACTTGCGGCAGTTGGTCGGGGTAGAGCGCAAAAGCTTTCCACACACTCACCGAGCAGTGCGCACAGAGCTTTCGTGCCGGTGCGATCATTGTGCGAAAGCTCTGCGATCGGATCAGCTGTTGCTGATCTGTTCGTCTTGCCGTTCGTTGTTATTCTTTTTTCTGTTGGACTACGTTGCACACTTTTTAGAATTTTGTTTGTAAACAACATTGCCTAATGCCGCATAGTTGCACGCGCGACTGTAAGAGGAAGCTAGAAAGAAGAGGGAGAGGAATAGAGAGAAAGAGAGAGAGAAGTGAAGTTATCGGCGTTGCATTGCTAATCTTTTTGCGCAAAAGAGTCGCTACACTAACGGGTCAAGTTCAAACGAACCGGTTACTTGTTGTCTCTTTTCCTCTGTCTTTCTTTCTCTTTACCTCTCGCCTCCCCACACATGTTTCGACTGCGCTTCGCGCTCAAAGCGAACATTAAGTCTGTAATAACAATATTTTTCTGCGCATTTCAGGGTCATTTGCGTAATTTATGCGCTTTGAGTTTGTGTTGTTTTCGGTTTGGGCATCGAATTGCCCTCAAATGTCGTTAAAATAATAACCGGCAAGTGTTGCGACGTAAATGGAGACATTATCCTAAGTTTTGCAGTGGGCAGCATAAGGAATTCTCGAGACTCTTCCCATTGTTAGCAAACCCGCACTTCATATGCACTTCGGGTTGCTTTGTTTTAAAAAAATTATGCTTGACAGAACATTAAATTTGCGTACATCGACTATATCGATATATATCGATACAATTATTTATCAACTTAAATTTACTACAGAAGTCTTCAAAATTTATATATACAGAATATATATATATATATATGTTTTAGTATATATCTTAAACCAATGTGCATATCGATATATATCGATAAATGTTGTTACTAGCTTAGATTGACTGCAGTAGTCTTTAAAATGTAAATATAAAGACTTCAAAATAAGACTTTTATGCGATTTTGTGTATGTCAATAGTTATCGATATATATAAAATCGTCTGCATAAGCTAAATATAAAATGTTTTGTAAATAGCTTGCAAAATAGTTTGATCAAGTCATTCCGTCAAATATTTTTGCCATACAATGCTGTTTATAAGTATGTATCGATATGTGTCGATTTAAGTGACTAACATCTTGACAAAACTTTGTCACCTTATGTCTAATTCATCGTCAACAAAAATAGTTATGCTTCCAAACACGAATTTATACTTATCGATTATTTAAAGCAACTTAAATCTGTTTCCATACTGATAAATCGCCAAATACTATCGATAATATCGATAAATTAATACTTATCGATAGTTGATACCAACTTAAATCTGTTTCTATACTGATATATCGCCAACAACGTTAGCTATGCTTTCATATACTGTCGATATCGGTATACGCTCTAAACAAGCCGTATTTCCTGCATACTCCGTTGCCACTTCGCCCAATCTGTACGCATTATTATATTATAACAATTTGATCCTAACCCATTAGCTGGTCTCTACCAACGCAGCGAATAACCTACCTGCCCACCTACCTACTAACCAATCTACCTGCCCGTTGGGCATGCCCTTTTCGCACCAACCCAAATCCAATCTGCATACTCTTAGCCCCGTGGAGCGCACTCCAATTTCGCAAATCGCTTCGTTGTAGTCACTCGTTAAATTTAAGTAAACAAGTGTAATAACAGCAACAGTGTGTAAAGGTAAACAGCAGGCAATGCCAGACGGGCAAATACCCTGTACAAAGTGGAATTATTTGACTTGCCTTACTACAAGCAAAATGGATGAATTCAAGGAATTTGCACAACTTTATCCACAGTCTAGTCATGCATACCTCTGCTGCCGTGCCACACGCATTACAGGGTATGCGAAAATGAGCCTGCAGTGCGCAGCACTTTGGCGTTAGTCACGCAAAAATTTGTTGCCGTTGCGCGTTGCACTTTATTGTGTTTATTTATTATGCAAATTTGCATTATTATTTTCCATTGCAACACGTGGAAAGGCAACAACAACGACAACAACTGCTTTGGCAGCAGCAGCAGCAGCAGCAACAGTTGCTGCAATTGAGTTGAAAATTGCTCAGCGCATTGAAAATTCATGTGAAAAATGTTGGGGCGCTGTCAAGCTAAGCTGAGCTTGGCCAAGCAAGGACATTTTTGCAGCTTTTGTGCTGAAAATAGACATGTTGATAGACAATTAAAAATGCTGCTTACAAAGACTATCAATAGTTTGGCATCTCTATACCCCCTCCCCGTCGTGACCCTGTCCCCAGTCCACTGGATAGAAAATATATAAAAATACGTAGATATGTTAAAAGGAAAACGCCCCAAGCAGCCGCCCCATTGCAACAGCAGCCTGAACCTGCTTGCGACCCACTGCACTCTCTGCTGCCTTTGCCCTTCCCCCCTCTCGCGCATCCTGTGCAAGTCTAAGCACTTTGTGCAAATTGTCAACGTTGTGCGTCCTTCTACGCATACGAGCAACAACAACAAGCTCAGCAGCAACACCAACAAGAACTACCTCGACTACAACAACAACAACAAGAACAACAAGAACTGTGGCAACAAAGGCTTCAGGTTATTGCATGCATTTTAATTAGTAGACAAGCCAAGTGGGTTGCCACCGCGCCCCCGTGCGGCATTGCAAACGCCCCCACCAAAATCCACATATGTATGCATGCAACATACCTAAGCAACAAGATGAAAACTAGCTGCGAGAGTAGCTTGAGCAGTATTTGAACTGCAAATGTACTTAGGATATTTAGAATTATTTATATATGTATGTATTGTATACATGTATTGTATATATGTACTATACAGCTGGTTCAACTTAAGCTCTCTCGTGAATGAAGATTAGAACGGTATTAAACCGACTTGTGCCAACATAAAAGGCCACCCACAAAGTATTAATATTCTTGATTAGCGTCCGTATGAACACCTATGTACATCTCAAGGACCGTAAAGGCTAGGGCTTATAAATTTGTTACTATTTTACTGTGATAAAAGTCTCTTTGGAATTATGGTACGCTTCATTTCACACATGAAAATTGAAATAAAAATTCACCAAATTGGGTTGCGATCGCATAATATACATTAAGATTGTTTAAGGAATAATATTAGTGGGCAAACTGGGGAAGCATTATTGTATTACTTAGTTGAATACACACATATGAAGCTTTCGTACTTGCCATATGTATATGAATAATGCAGCTGGTTTAGATCTTTCATTTAACATATGTATATTGCTATATTAATCTTTTATGCTTCATAAATCTATAAGAAATATTTGACATTTAATAATCCTCTTTTAAACTATACTTCATACCATTTTGCCACTACTTCTTATGCCTTTTATCCACGTTTCCTTTTAGCATCCCTTCGTCTTTACCACTCAAACTCTTACCTAAGTAGGAACTCAGCAGCTCGGCTGCCTTATGAAAGGTAAACTGAAATGGTGCATGAAAAATAGCTGAGTAAAACGCAAATCATTAGAATGATGAAAAACGACGCAATGGAAATGAGACAATGACATATGAAGCGAAGGCCCGCAATGGACCCGAACCCGGACACGGACACGGACGCGGACGCGTACGCCGACACGGACGCGGATGCGGACCCGGCAACGTGTCCAATTTCGAACTGCAAACAAACAAAAATGTGCAAATATTTTCGGATAAAAAGAGAGAGAGCGAGGGAGCTTAAAGAGAGGGTAAGGGAGAAGGATAGGTAAAGGTAGAGATGGAGAGCTAGAGAGAGAGACAGAGTGATAGACTGTGTAAGAGCGAGAGTGCAGCAATCCTTTCACAGCTTCACGGTAGTCCTTTCAATCTATCATTCTGCCCTCGCGGCTTCCAAATGCTCCTTATTCTTCAGCCTCCTCCCTCTTTCGGCCCTACGCTCCTCATCGCCCCCCCCCATGTTCCCCTCTCTATCATTCATTCGACCCATTGCCGCTACGTTCTGCGCTAGTTTCTTGTATTTATTTTTAAATTGTTTCCCACACATAAACAAACAGGCTCACACACACACATACTCGTGCAACCACAGAGAGGCGACAACGTGGCGTATGCGCCATGTGACTTAAGCTGGCGTGTAACTGTATGTATGTGCGTGTGTGTGTGTATTTCTATATACAAAAAGAAATCTGTGTAACGCGCATCTGTCAAGCAACCAAACGCCCCACGCATGTCCCTGTGTTTGTCTCCCCCAGTGAGTGTGCGTGTGCCTGTGTGTGTGTATATATGTAAATGTCCTTGAGTGCTTGACGGATGACATTCATAAACGTCACTTCAATTACCTCCACGCGCCAACGCCGCCGCCACCGTCGCCGACGTCGCCGCAAAAAAGAAAAACTTGTGAAAAGTCAGTCAGCCAAACTTAAAGAATTTTCCATCTTCCGTTGGGCTGAGAATTGACTTTTACTTTCTGGTTTTTTTTTGTGCAAATTGCGCAAAACTATTGAAATATTTTGGAGGGAAATAAACAAATATTTTAAATTGACGAGCAGCTACAGAAAACAGGTCACAAAGTAGCTGATAAACATAACTGAATATATCCTGATGGAAAATATATAAAATATACAAGTAGATCATGGGTATTAAAACAAACTATAAAAAATATATATTGCTCTAAAAATAATGTATAAATATATTACGAGGGTCGTTTGATAAGTCCGTGACTTTTTGAATAAAATATATTTTTTTCGTCAAAGAAGCGTTTTATTTCTCAACATAATCTCCTTTTAGCTCTATACATTTAGTCCAGCGTTTTTCCAATTTTTTTATTCCTTCCAAATAATAGGTTTTCTCAAGGCCCTCAAAATAGTCGTTTGTTTCTGTGATGACCTCTTCATTTGACCCGAATCTCTTACCGCCGAGCCATTTCTTCATGTTTGGAAACAAAAAATAGTCACAGGGGGCTAAATCTGGAGAATATGCTGGATGGGGTAGCAGTTCGTAGCCCAATTTATGAAATTTTGCCATGCTGACTACACACGTGTGCACCCGTGCATTGTCCTGATGGAACAGCACTTTTTTTTCGCCAAATGCGGTCGTTTCTGCTTCAAATCAATATCGAATCTGTCCAAAAGCTCTGAATAATATTCGCCGGTGATCGTTTTACCCTTTTCAAGGTAATCGATGTGAATGATACCTTGTGCATCCCAAAAAACTGTGGCCATGACCTTGTTGGCCGACAGACCCACCTTGGCCTTCTTTGGTGCACGTTCACCCGGAGAAACCCACTGTCTTGATTGTTCTTTGGTCTCTGGTGTGGTGTGGTGGATCCATGTTTCGTCTACGGTAACGAAACGGCGCAAAAATTCGTTTGGATTGCGGTTGAACATCGCCAAACACTCCTTTGAAATGGTCACACGGTTGCGCTTATGGTCGTGTGTGAGCAATCGCGGCACCCATCGCGCGGAAAGCTTTTTCATGTCCAAATATTCATGTAAAATGTGATGTACCCGTTCAGTTGAGATGCCTACAGCCTCAGCTACCTCACGCACTTTCATTCTCCGATCATCCAATATCATTCCATGGATTTTGTCGACGATTTCTGGCATGACGACCTCTTTTGGGCGACCTGAACGTTCGGCATCACTTGTACTGGTACGACCACAACGGAACTCAGTAAACCATTTCTTAACCATTGAAATTGATGGTGCAGAGTCCCCATAATATTTATCAAGTCTTTCCTTGGTTTCGGTGATGGATTTTTTACGCAAAAAATAATGCTTAATTAGCACACGAAATTCACTTTTTTCCATTTTCGTTAAAATTCACGAGATCGTCTGCTTTCAATGCCTATAAAACGCAAACTAAGAAACGCAGCTTTCTCAAAATTTTACAGTCAGCTGTTAATCGATAACTGCTGACAGGAGCAGTGTTGTATTTAGAGCAGGTGCGCGGCAAATACAAAAAGTCACGGACTTATCAAACGACCCTCGTATTGAAATTATAAAATTCAAAATAAAAGGGAAAATAATTTTTTAATTTAAATGATATTACAATTTATTCTGCATCGTTTCTTGTTTAATAATACTTCCTAATACTTCTTATTGATACTTCCCATCAATATTATAATATAAAATAAAATATTAATTAAATATATAATATACATAATATTTATTTATTTATATCAAATCGCAACAATATTTACTATCAGTTTTAATTGAATTCAATGATCATTAAGTTACAGGATACCCTGCCAGTCAGTCAACTCAGTTCAACTCATAAAACATTCAGAATTCCCTTAGCACGAAAACTGCATTCAAATTTGAAAGAAACTTTTGCTGAGATTTAAATAAAAAATCAGTTTGTGAATTTCGTAATTTTCTCCCTCTCGTAGTTTTCATTTGATTTTTCACAAATTAAGCGCATTGATTTTCACTCGACAACGTCCAAAAGGCGGCTGCCCTGTGCACACTCACACACACATACACACACCAAGTAAATAAGTATTTGTGGGTGGATGAGGGTAACGGGGGGATGGGGGCATGTTACAGGGACTGAGCTGGCTCTTCCTTCACTTACACTTGTCCTTACAAATTTGTCCTTTTTCTCAAATGTGAAAAGACGCATAATGTCCTTTTACTTGTTTTTTTTCCTCTTCTCTTCGCCTTCCTTTCCTCCTTCAATGTGCTTTCGTTTTATTTTTTTATGTTTTCTTGTGTGCCAGTGTGTGTATGTGTGTGTGTTGGTTTTTCTTTCTTTCTTCTTCGTTTCTTTCTTTCTCTTTTTGTTGATGACATTTTGCCTCGGCGTCTGTCGCTGTCGCTGTCAGGTTACACGCCCACCGCCCACATTTGCTACTTGTAAATTATTTGCATTAGTAGCCACTTGTGTCTTGGGCCTGCCTGCGTGTGTGTGTGTGTGTGCGTGTGCGTGTACGTTAGGAATGCGTATGTGTCTGTGTTCGTTTAGTTGCGCTTCGTCTGCCCGCAGGCAAAACCAGCCCAAGTTTTAGTCAGAGTTCCGCCCACTTCGCCCACACTGTACTCCTCCTCCCTCGATCTATTCTCTTCTCCCCTCTCTCCCTCCCCCCATCCCTTCTGCTTTGTTCTACGTCCGACAGCAGCCCGTAGATTTCTCTGTGCCCGCGTGCGCTGCGTGTTTGTTTATATCGTATACATTTGTATGCACATTGAAATTTCCACTTTTTGCCCTTCTCGTGGTTGCCCTTGCTGCTGCTCTGCTGTGTATACCCCAGGCAATTCAATTGGCTGGCATAGACTAGCAGCGCAGCAAGACAGAGGCAAAGAAATTGCCAGAAAGTTGCGAATTTATTTCGGCGCTCAAAAGTAGGCAACACTTTTTAGATATGATAGAACAGTTGCCTCAGCCAGCTTTCACTTCATTACAGGGTATCTGCTTGTTGTTTGCATACATTTCTAGAGCTCGCTTTTTGTTCTTGTTGTTTTTGGTTGGGCCTGCACTTAAATTAACTGATTGCAACATTTTATACAGCTTTTTATGCGCTGTTGTTGTGCCAGTGACGCGTGTGTGTGTGAGTGTGCTGCGCGTGTGTGTATACTGTGTGTGCCTTTGTATGATTGTGTATGCGCTTGCTTGGTATTTTGCTTACAGCAGCGCGTCTCCTTCAGGGAGTTGCGTTTTAAGTGCCCAGTAAACGCGCCTTCTACTCCATATATTAGCCTCATTCCCGCTTTAACCCGTGTGTATGTGTGAGGGTAAGTGTATTTGTGTGTGCTTAGCTTTAGCTTTGTTTTTTTCTGTGTGTAGTTAGCGAAACGTGCGAAACTTTTTATGCAGCGCTTATTGCGTGCGTTCAACGCGGCGTATGCGCAATGTGGGTAAATTGGTGAACTAAGCTGAAGTGCATTAAACATGGCTAACACGGCCAGACAGCAGCTAATTGTGCGGGTAGGAATGAGAGATTGGGAGATAAGGAGAATGAGAGGTGGACGAGGGGAGATGTAAGGCAAAGAGACTGTGTATAATTTTCTGGAATTGTAGGCTCAACAAGGCAAGGCAAGGATTTAAGTATGTGGCTCAAGTGTCTGGTAATTATGGGCACACACAAGCTCACACACACACACACATGCACACAACGATACACTGTGTGCATACAGTTTGCGTGGGCGTGCGTGTTTCGGGCCGAGCTGTAAACTTGATAAGCCCATGATAGCCAGTGCGGTTAACTTGGCCGATAAACTGTCCTCTGGCTCCCAGTGAATTGTTTACTAGCTCAAAGATATGCAAATTGAACTGAAGGGACGAATGCCTGGCTTTATCTGCAGACACCCCCTAACTCTCCTGTCCCTCCACCTCCACGAATGCTTGGCCAAACAAGCAGATGGCATAACTTAAGAAATTAGAAATGGAATTGGAATTGGAATCGAAATGACAATGGGAAATGGGAATGGGATTGTTTATTGTTATGCTGATGCTGATGCCGGGCGATTAAAGTGGTTTTGGGAATGCTCAGCACATGCTTATGTCAAATTGGGCGAGAGGCACTCGAAATGTGACAAATTGTATGGTATACTTTCAGGCCGTTCCACTAAACTGAGCTGCGTTGTTCACATTTTGCATAGCATACTTTCGAGCAGCTGTTTAAATTCATTATTTTCGCTTTCATTGAAAATCACTTTCCCGTTCGTTGAATGCGTAAATAATAATCCAATCAAGCAGGCTAAAGGGGTAATGAATCAAATTTTAATTAGGATTTCACAGATACGGCAGGCATTACTTCGACGCAATCCCTACTTACAGCACTAAATCAGCTGGCAATTTATAGCCTCAGTCATTATTTTTGCCTTCAATTAAAATCAACATTGTTGGGTTCGATTTCAGTTACAAATTATAGATATAAATATCTAAAAATACTAACAATTTCAGGAGAAATTAACAAAGCTGTGGGGTATAAAAGGGGGAAATGGCAAAACATTTTGCATAGTCACAGCAATCACAGTGGCCCAAACGGAAGCGGAGTCGAAGGCGAGTTACAATAGCAGATCTAAAAATAAGATTTAGCATTTTTGCTAATACAGCGTGAGGGGTTCAACCAAAATAGGAAGTTCAACCAACCATATTGAGCTGAATGGGGTGTGTGTGTGTGTGGGGAGAGAGGAAGGGGTGAGGGTTTTGTATTTCTGTGTGTTTATGCTGTACTCGCCTCGCGTATCCGTGACAAGCTGTGTACCCCGCATCCGCAACCGTATCCAGCGGGCGATTTATCAAAGTTCATTGAAATTGTGCACCAACCGACCGCCAGTTTGTCCTTGGGATTCTGATTTTGGAGAGTGGGGGGCGAGGGTGGATGGTGGCAATGTCCTTGACGATGACGACGTCATTCATTAAAATTTTCGCAGCTAGTTTTGTTGGCCAATGCTATTAAACAGCATTGAGCTGTCAAGCGTGTTACAATCCAAACAAAGTGCCACAAAAGCCACAGAGTCACAGTCGCACATAGAGAGAGTGCAGAACTTTTGCCTGTGGTTGCCTTTTGCGCAGCTCTGGCCCAGCATAACTGATTTATTATACGACTGCGAGATATTACAGCACCTCCTTACCACTACGCCCACACACACCCTGCCTCTCTCCCTGCGCCTTGTCAGGGCAAATGAAAAGTCAATACGCCACATTTGATTAATAATCATATTATATGCTTTATTAAGCATCCAGACGAGACAACAGCACGAGCACATCCTGCGCTTCCTTGAAAAGAAGAAGAGTGGCATGGAGCTGAAACTGGAAACGGGAAGTTTGTATACCCTCTACTAATGACTGCAGAGCGAAGCGCTCGCATGTGAGCTAAATTAATATAGATTAATTTGTTTGTAATGTGAAAGCGGCGTTTCATACAGATTTGTCTATTTGCGGAGCTAATGGTTTGGGCAGAGATAATAAATTGATATAAAAGTATTTAAGACATGTGCAAATCAAGATTTTGTGCAGGCGAACATGCAAATAGTCTGAATAAACTTTATTTTTTTTTTATTTTGTTTTAAAATATTTCTTCTTTTTATTAAGTTATATGGGGAAAATCCAATATCCCCTTTGTGTCCTTTGTATCTATTAGTTCAGTCCATTTGGGCGCGCCGGCTAACTATAGTTAGTGTTAATTTTAACAGAATATAACCTAATAAAAACCTACAAACCTAATAACAATAACAGATAAAAAAACAATTTACAATTAAAATAAAACAATGAGTCCGTCAGCGTCGGAGAATAAGATCCTTCGGTTTGCGTCTTTTGAGCCTCCTTGCTGGACGTGTTCTGTAGAGTACGGTTGCCAACCGATTCGTATAATGTCTCAGCCTATCATGGTAACGACTCGAGTGCTGGTTGATATCAGCAAGGACTGTGGTTAGTTTCAGATCCCTGTGCAGGGTGGTGTTTCGCACAACCCACTCGCAACCTGTAATAAGTCTCGCTGCCCTTGAATAAACTTAATTATGCTGTCTCTCAACTGTGGCTTAATCATGCTCAAAACTATTGCATACTTGTTAGCGCACTGCTTAAATACCTTTAAATTACCACACCAGCATCCATTGATAGCAAATATTTGCTCTATTCATTATAGATCCAATTCAGTTTCTTAAACAATCCACACTGCATAAGTAGTTTCTCTAACCAGCTCTGGACTTTGCACAATCGTCCATTGTTTGGCCACCGTATTGGGCTGCAGGGCATCTCGTGGCAGAGCACACTTGACTATAGCTTGCTGTGTCCTGTGTCTGCCGTGCCGGCTTTATGTCTGCCCTAGCTATTGTTATATAACTCTTTTGTTTGGCCACAGTTGACTTGAGCCATTTGTTAAGCTGGCAGTTGCTTTTTTGTAAATATCTTCATCATTTGCTGTGGCCCCTGACAAGTGCAGACCACATGTTCTGCTCTGCTTTGCTCTTGTGGCATATTACCATCTTTCCCCTTCTCCGCCCCCCGTCCTAAGCTACAATTTCAGCTAGGCCTGTTCTGGCCACAAATTATAATTACAAATGATATATTTTGGCGTTTTTATTATAAGTCTGTGCATAAAATAAATGATCTAAGCGCCTATTCGAGGCTGCCGTCTATGACAAACGTGCAAAACTTTGCCCCGCTTTGCTGCTCTTTAATTTTGCCTTGCCTGCTGTGGGAATACACTGCAAGAAGTGAGGATGTAGTTAACTCTCAGCAGTAAAAAGAGTGAAATAATATCTTCATTGAACATTTGTTTTACAATTGGCTTGGGAAAGATACAAACATCATACTAATCACAACTTGTTATATAGAATAGAATATAGAATTCGGTTTTTGATTGGTAAATATTTAAGATACTCTACAAACATCATACTAATCACAGCTTGCTATATACAGTTACTTGCATTTAAGTTAGTTAATTCAGTTTGTGATTAGTCAATATTTTAGATTCTCTACAAAAAGTAATAAAGGTTCATTGCAGTTTAGTGACATAGACATATATAAACTCAGTTTAGTTTGTATCGAGGGTGAATGTTATTTACCCGCTTCCTACATGCCCAAAAGGATTTCTTAAATATTTTAGTTTCTTTGTTTTGCAAATTTTCTGTTGCATACCCGAGGGAGCTAATTCAGGAGTGGGAGACTAAATTAACTTTCACAGCCGTCGATACGCCGACAGGCTTGTCGCCCATCCAAATACGTTGGCGAATGACCTCGTCGACCCCATTTCCCTCCGACGGCTGAAGAGAACACATCCTCATGACCTCCTTACTCGTAAGAAAGCATAATCCTTCATTTGTACTTCTTATATATTATTTAAGGCACACTTTATCCATATTATTTCTTAAGCCAAACATTAGGTTAAGTTCATATGATACTGATCGATTCCTACTGACTATAATAATAATAAATAATTATATGTGCAAAAACAAAAAAAAAAAAACAGTTTCAAAACAACTTCTAGGTTAATGATCCGATCGTAACCAAATTTTCAGAAACCTTTTGGGTGTTAATAGATAATAATTGCACTGCAATTACTCTTGGAAGTGGCCAAAATCTAATATCAAGTTGATCTGCGTGAAATAGTTAGTAACTTTATTATATTCTGTTCGTAGTCGTGACTCTTATGGTCTCTTTAGTATCTCTACACTTTAAATTTCATTTAATGCTAAAAACCATTAACATTTTCTTGCAGTGTATGCCCAGTTCGGTGCATCAACTGTTAGACGACACACGCATTTCTCTGTCTCTCTCTCTCTTCCATTCTTATTTCTATAAATATTTGATATGGCGAACTGGGGCTATCAATGAGGCTGGTGGGAAAAGGCAAGCCGTGGAGGAGGAGGAGGAGGGTGCAGGGACAGGGTCAGGGACTATCCTGGGACAGGCCATGGGATTGCTGTCGGCTGAGGCAGAGGAGTGGGGGTGAGGGGGCAGAGGGTGTTACAACTGTGTGAACGGATCCGGATCCACGACGTCGCATTGTTGTGCGTAGAAATATCTAAGCTATGCGGCGTACCGAACCGGGCATAATCAAAATACAATTGTGCGAGCAAGTGCGTGTGTATGGGTACGCTTCATGCGTGTGTGTTTGCTTGTGAGTCAGTGTAAGTGAATGTTTGTATGTGTGTATGTGAGTTTGTAAGTGTTGTAACGCGTGCACAACATTTCGTTTGGATTTCGTGCCTTTCGGTTTGTGCTGTTTGTTTGGGAGCATAAACTCTACCTGTGCTGAGGCTGAGGCGCTCTCAGCTTGCCATAAACTGGAAGGCAGAACTTTAACAGAGAGAGAGAGAGAGAGAGAGAGTGTATAAGAGAGTAGCAGCAGGAGTAAGAGAGAGAGAGAGCGAGAGAGAAAGCGGCAGTCTAAAGCAGCCTGTGCTTGCTGTGTGCAGCATTAAAGAAAGCCAAGTAAACTGAAGGCATAATAAATTAAGTAATTAAATACAAAATGTCTGTGCCGAGGCTGAAGAGAGCGCAGCTCAGAGAGAGAGAGAGGGAGGGAGAGAGAGCGGCAGGCGCGCACAATGTGACCAGCTGCTGTGCTGTGCTGCGAGGCGAGGCGAGCCTGGAAGCCACGAAGTTGTCGGTCTCGTGGCTTGTTCGGCTTCGCCTTCGGGTACGCCTTCCTGGCTCTGGCCTCAGACTCGGTGCGGCACAGAAGCCAAAACGTTTTCGTGCGCTGCGCTGACAACATCCTCGCAGTAACAAAACGCGGACGGTGCGTGTTAGCTACGTATGTGTGCCTCGTCTGCATGTGTGTGCATGAGTGTGTGTGTGTGTGCAGAACTGGCCGTGTCTGTGTGTTTGTGTGTGCTGTGTGCGAGGTGTTGAAAATTGATTGCACTTTAAAAACCCACAAGACGCAGAACAAAATGTCAAAAGGAAAGGCAAAAGCAAGCGAAGAAGAAAAGAAGAGTGTGTGGCAAGAAATCAAAGCAAAGTGTAATGTGAATTTTGTGCCACAAATTCGAATTGCAGAGGCAATTTTTATATAATCAAGCGATAAAAATGACAGAACGCTCGCTCGACTGTGTGTGACTGAGTTTCTGCTTGTGTGTGTGTGTGTTAGTGTGTGTGTGGGTGTGTTTTTCTGCCTGTGTGTGTGCGTGTGTAAGTGCAGAAATGTTAATGCCATTGTATCAAATGTGTACGCCAGTATATAGTGGTGTGTGCGTTAGTGTTAGTGTGTGTGTGTGCGTGTTTGTGTGTGTCTGCGAGGCCTGTGTGAGCGTGTTTTCTCATGCCTTCAGGCCTTTCATAAAGAGGTCAAAACGTTGCTTTCGTTTTTTCTACGTTTTGCACCGTGCAAAAGTTTTCTTTACGCTGTTGTTGTTGTTGTTGTGGGCTAGCCAAGACAGAAAATTTAACGGAAAAAAAGTGGCAAAGAAATTTGGCAACCAGGTTTTTATACTATTCGGCTCCGCCCCAGCAGCAGCAGCAGTGTTTGCGGAGTGTACTACGTCGAGACTAAATGATATAATTAAAAGAAGCGAGGAGCACTCAAGGCGAATGCGTATCTTAACTGTAAATTGCACTTTCAACTAAAGTTAAACCAAAGTTTCGACAACAAGAAGTTTGCACAAAAGCGAATCAGCGAACAAGCTGCCTTGTGCAGTTTTTGTAGCATACTTCCAGGTGCTTCAATTAAATCGCAACCAACTTAAGAGTTGATAAGCGAAAGAAAACTTTTTGATACAGAGAAAAGCCAAATAAAGCAACGGTGGTTGGGGGAATGATAAGAAATAATGGTAGAAATGTTTAAAAATAAATAATGTCTGGTATTTATTTAACACATTTAAATATCGCTTTTATTAAAATACTTATTTTGTTTTTAATTTAAACCAATATTTTCAGCTTAAAAATTCCAAAATAATTTCAGAAATAAATTCTTATATATATTAAATCATATATATTATTTTCAACATTTTTGTGGATCTTTCTTTTGGATTAAAATACAATAATTTTGTACTTTACAATCTTAAATTTCTTAAAATATTCTTCTCATCTTTTATCTACACAGTGCTTTCAGCTTTGCAAAATTTAACCAGAGTATATAGCTCCAAATTTAGCTTTAAACCATAGCCTTACTGCTGCGGACATAAATAAAGCTCGACTGACGGGAACGACCAAAGCAGTTTGCCGTTATCATCGTCCAAAAAGAGTCTCAAGTGACGTGCAGGACTTTTAATCAATTTAATGTGCAAATTATGTAAAAAGGCTGAAAATAGAATGAGAGAAATGGGCAGAAATGGCCAGAAATGTTACGCAATTTGTGGGAACATTTCACACGGCTCAAAAGAATCAAATACCATAATTAATAACAATGCCCAGCGAGTCGAAATTCTTGGCTAAACTTTGGCCTGTGTCTAAAAATACAAACAAAAAAGAAACAGTGGGCAAAAAAACAAGCAGGAGAAGAACCAGCAAAAAGTGCGAGGGGACAGGCAGGAGGTGGGGGTAGTGGGAGGACATTAGCGGCAGCTACTCAAAGCATAACAATGAACGTAACCGCACATAGAGCCCAGAGACAGCGATAGACAGCCACAAGCAGCTAAATAAAAAAGCAAAAACAGGGAGGGGACGGTGCAGAAATATATATAGAGAGAGAGAGAGAGACAGAGAGAGAGGGAGAGAGAGCGCACAAGCAGTGCTGGGGTGTGGGAGCGGGAGTGGGAGTGCGAATGTTACCTACTAAACTAAATGAAAGTAAAAATTGTAAGCGTAAGCTAAAACAACAAACACGCAGCAGAAAACGAAAGCAATTCGAGTGCTGAGAGAGAAAAAGAGAGAGCGCACGCCTCTCTATGAGAGTGAGTGTGCGTGTGTGTCTGTGTGTGTGTTTGTATTGTTGTATTTGCAATTCATGCGTTTGCTTGCAGCCGAAGCCGCTGTTAAACCGATCGAAGCATTTTGTTGTTGTCCAAACTAAACTGTTAAACTGTTCTCTCTCTCTCTCTTCTCTCTGCAGATTTTAACAGCAGCTCGTGAAAATCGTATCGAAATTGAAATACAAAAATGTAAACAAAAGTAACGCACGCGCAGCAGCAGCAGCAGCAGCAACAACAACAGCAACAGCAACAAACAAGAGAATAACACTCTCTCTTTCTCTCTCTGCCATAAACTGGATCTGACTGCCTTCCAGCTGGGGACTCGTCGTCCACGTCGTCCTTCCAGTGGGGCTGCAGCACACGGCGAGCATAGCTGGCAGCGCCACAACAACGTCAGCAGTGCTGTCCTGCGAGTCGAGCTGTCCTGGCGCCTCCGCTGCTGGTGCTCCTAGTACTAGTACATCTCGCCTGGCTACACTGGCAAAACTCAGGGAAATTTTCCACACAAACACACATACATACACCGTACACCACAAAGCACACACACACACTCACACACACACATGAGTGTTTGACACACACAAAGAAGTAAGAAGCGTATAGCGTTGCCAAAAATTACAAGAGAGAAAAGTTGATACCTTCACATGGCCTGGCCAGGAGAAGCCAATACCAACTTAGTGGAAATGCTGCTGCGGCCAGCGACGTCAGCGTCGAAGCACACGACAGCAGCAGCAGCAGCAGCAGAGGGAAAGGAGGCAGCAGCAACGACACGTTGCGCGTTTAGTGTCGTGTTGTGTTAATTGTTATTTATGTATAATATTTGTGTATATATAAATTTTGTGTGATATATTGCAACAACAATGAGCAAAAGTTGAGCAAAAGTTATAAAAAAGAAAGAGCGAGACAGCACGAGGCGAGCGACGAGCGAGAGGGAGATAAGGAGAGCGGCAGCACGCGAAGAACTTTAACGAAGAAAGAAAAAAGGGCAAGCAAAAGTTTCAGCAAATAAAAATAAACACAAACAACGACAACAAACGGTTTTGCAACAAACAACAGCAACAAAAGCAACAACAGCAACAATTAACGGGTCCAATGTTGCAGCAAACAACTTGCAGCAAACAACAATGGCAGCAGCAACTAGAGCAACAACAGCAACAAGAACAGCAGCAGCAGCAGCGGCAGCAGCAACTGCAACAACAGCAACAGCAGCAATTGCAACAACAAGCGCAACAACAAACAGCTAAAGCTCAAAGCGACAGCAGCAGCAGCAGCAGCGGCAGCATGGGCAACATGCGCTACAACAGCAACAGCAACAACAACAACATGAGCACAACAGCAACTGCAACAACAACGATAGATTTCAATAGTCGCCGGCGGCGCGGTCGTCTACGAGGCGCACGCGATTGTTGCCATTTAGTGCCAGCAGCCAATACCAAAGTTGCTACCACACAACAACAACAACAACAACAACAACTGAAACAGCAACCAAGCAAACACCATGCAAAGCTTTTGTTATCAATAATGTGCGCGTACATTGCCGATTGTGTAAATAGTTTAAAACGCTTAGTATTATTAACAATAAATGCAACCAAAGCAACAACAACAACTGCAACAACAACAGCAAAACAGAAAGCTGGGCGTGGCAGGCAGCCACTGCTGCAGCAACCGCATCAGCAACACCTTCTGCTGCTGGTCTGCCTGCTGCCATTGCTGCTCGGCGTTGTCCAGGCGCACAAGCCAAAAACCGCAACGCAGCACAAGCAGCAACAACAGCAACAACATCAGCCGGCGTACAACAACGATGTGTTGGTTAACGGCAACAACAACAACGTGGCCGGCTTGCCACTTGGGAAATCGTCGCAAGGATCCAACGAGGACGATGGCGAACTGCTCTTTCCGTATCAGTTTGACGAGGAGGAAGAGGCACTGAATGCGGTGCCCAGCGACAACGACGACGACGATGAGGATAATGCGGCCAATCAACATGGTATCAATGGTAAGTGTGCAATGCTGCTACATCTCCAACACTCGACTCATTTTGACAGGCACAACAGCAACACACACACACACACACGAGCACATGCCTCGAACACGCAGAAAACGCAAAGCCTTTGCGTGATTTCGTTTCGCTGGCTTGAGCTATGACTAATGACATTCGTATTTAAATGAGCCGATGGGCCGACAGGGCGTATAAGTGATTTATGTGACAGGCGCAGAGTAGTGCACAGTGTGACGAGAAAAGAGGCAATTCAAGTGTGTGTGCGTGTGTGCTTGTCAGCATCGAATTGAATCTGACTTGCATGGCACGAAGAATACACGGCCGATGGGGCGTATGAGTGATATTTTCAAGCAATGAAATGAATTAAATTGAGCGTGGGGAAATGGAAAATTCAATATTTCGGAGATAAATATTTATGCTGTATAATATAGGAGGCAACAAGGAATACAATCTGCTTGCGGAGCAGTGCATCTAAATGACCGCCTGAAAGTATGCAATGTTTTCACACAACCAGGAAATAAGCAGTTATTTTGTCCTTCTTCCCATAGCTAATGCAAATATATTGCTGCCCCCCTACAATTGTTAAAGGCATACCTCAATTTGTTGCCACTCGAACGTTGCGTATACGTAATTTCTCATTTGCCAGGCCATGCCATAAATGTGCTCATAAATTACGTATACGTATTATTTGTAAGTAAAATTAATTGATACGATTGCGAACAGATGCTGGCAAGCAAACACACTCACACACACACACACTCCTTTCAGACATATTTCTACACATGTCATGGTATCAAATGCGCTTTTATTCACCTGCATTTGTGCATTTGCCTCGCACCGGCAAAGTCAAGTCAAGGCATACTACCTCTTTCACCTTTATTGCCCCGACTTTGCTGTGGCATGTAGGTACATACTTATGTATATGCATGTGTGTGTGTGTGTGGGTGTGGGTGTGAGTGTGTCGTATATTTTGGCCAACAACAATTAAACCCCAACGTGGCACAATGTTTGCCTAGGCGTGCGGACCCTGGAGCCATTTCTCATTTTAATGACTCAACTGAGCTCGCTCTGCTCCTCCTCCTCCTCCTCCTTCCACTGCCACTCTCACTCCCACTTTATGCATCTACTGTCTGTCTGCCCTTACTCTCTTGTCTGCTGCACACACACGCGCCAAAGTGGCTGACAACAAAACAACAGCAAAAAAAAAAAAAAAATGAAAAAATTGAGAGAGAAAAAAAATGGGAAAACAAGCAGCAGCTAAATGGAATTGTTTGCAGGCGAAACGATTCTTTGATACGCTGTAGTGGAGAAGTGACTTGTTTTGTTAAGAGCGGTGGGAGTTTTACAGTAAAAGATTTAATTCGATGTCAGTCAGATTGAAAGACAACTGTGACAAATAAAGATGGTCTTTCTTAAAGTTTCATTGCCTGCTTGTAGGCTAAGAATTAATAAACAGCCACAAAACTTTATTCACGCCATATTTTTATCATAGTTTACTCAGGAATTTTTAATTACTTTTATATATATTAATTATGCATAAAATATATACACGTATATGCTTTATATGGGTATATATAGCACCAGCAGCTGTCACATTTCGTGTTTTTCCTTGCTCCCTCGTGTGACCTCATGTAGGGACAGCAAAAGCAATTGTGCGCTGTGAGAATGCTATGTGTGTGCTTATACTGTATGTGTGTGTGTTGTGTGTGCTTTGGGGCGCAAATTGCAGTTGAGCTGCAACCGCAAAGCAGCAGCAGTACCAACAACAACAGCAATGACTAGTTGTAGTCTGTAAATCAAGCTTTAAAATTAAAGCAGATTGCCGGAACAAGCGACGCTCTGAACAATTAACATGGAACCAGAGCAAAGGCAGCACTAGCCGTAGCAAGCGAAGCAGTGCGAAAGCAAGGAAAATAAAATGGTGGGGGGGAAGAGAGGTAGACAAGAGTCGCTGGCAGCGACAGTGGCAGAACAGCTGCAGTGGCAACGGCAACGGCAGCAGAAATCTACTGAAATGGATAGACAAAACGCGCACATAACTCGCAAACACACACATGCTGTGCTCTGCTGGCTACACACAAACTTGCACGGTAATATGTATGTCACACAGACATACAAACATATGAACATCTATATATATACACATGTCCGTTTATATAGTTGTGCTTGTTGGAAATAAATGTGCATTGGTCTGCTCGCAACGACCTTTGTTGGCCATGTTGCCGCACCAGCCAAGAGTGTTTGTATGTATGCACGTGTGTGTGTGTGTGTGCTAAGTATGCGTGTGTGTGTTAGTTTTCGCCTTGCTTTTGGCTTTTCTATTTTACCATCGACCCAAATTGCGCGCGCTGCTATAAAAACAACAACAGAGCACTCACACATAGTATACTTATGTGCGTGTGCGTGCTTGTGGGTGTGTGTGTTTGTGTGTGTGCAAGGCACACGCTAACGTGACTGTTAACGACGTTTGTCGTGGGTGGCAAAAAAACATGAAGCGGAACCCAAACTCGAGTCCCCAACTCAAACCGCCGAAATAGCGAAAAAGACCTCGACCCAAACAGCAGGCGGTCAAAATATGAAGAACGAAATCAAGAAGAAGAACAAGAAGAAGAAGCTACAAAAAATGGTATTTAAAAAGGCAAAAACATAAGAACCTTAAAAATGAGAAATAATAATGATTGAGCTGCTAATAGCAGGGGGAGGATCGGGGTAGGTTCTTGGCAAGAGAGAAAGAGAAAAGTCGAGCAAAGAGAAATTTAAATCGATAAATCAAAATGCCAGCACAACAATGGCAAAAGGCTGGCAAGGACGTGTGACTTGCATGCTAAAAGCCACGACACGGCAAACTAAATGGCTCTGTGTATGTGGGTGTGAGTTAAAACACACACACACACGTACATAGAACGACCATAAACGGCTGTTGTGTGAGGGCGCGCAGGAAGTGCTCTCAGTGAGGGCGAAGGCGAGAAGCAAATGACAACATTTGGCCGACTTTTAATTATTGACATTCCCCGCTTCCCTTGTGTGGCCACTAATTGCCAGTGTGACCATATTTAATTTGCCATCAAATTGCATTTGCTTAACCCAGCGATTTGTGACTCAGATTTTAAGTCAACGGGTGAAACCAAACCCTAAAAAAGAACCGAAATAAGTTTGATTGATCCTGTTGAAGTGAATAAGCTTAACATAATTTGAAAACCATTTTGTATCTCCCCAGTTAATGCATACAAATCATCTTAGTCAATGCACAAACCACAAATGAATCATTCAATCTCTCTTTGACGGGTTTTATCTCCACACCTGTCTCAGCTGTGACTCACCTCGAGCGATTGATTAACGTATCATCATCATCACATTACCTGTACCTGTATCGAAATTAACTTAATTATTTTCCCAATCCGAATAAGTTAATTCCCTAAACTATTGCATTCGCTGCAACAGCTCAATTTGTCTAGCCTTAATTGGTTCAATGGTTGACAATTAATCGCATCATATCATAGAAACATTGTTCAACGATGTTGTTCGCTCATTTCATTTTGCAATGCGCCTGTAATTAAATTATTCACAATTTGTTGACTTAATCCGCGCCCAATTGGTTTAAATTTCCATTTCAATGTGCATTGCAAATACGTTTATGATTTATGCATAATTCGGAATTATGCAAAAGTCTTTACGAGTGCATGCAATTTTTGAATGAGTGGTAGCTCTGATACTCCGTGAAGAATAGTCTAAGTTGTTTTTGAATTTGATTGATTATAATATTTATTTACTATTTTTATGTTATTCTTATGCAGAGTGATATTTCCAATATTCACGTATCATATATTACTCATGTTTGTCAAGTAACTCAGTTAATTACAGAGTATTTTGCAGTCAATCAAACTTCTCTTTTTAACCTTAACATTTCAAGTGGAATTTTTTAATACTGCAATTGACTCATGGCGCACACGTGTTTTTAAATCGGTGGTATTTAATTAAAATCCATTGGGTTTTCTGATTTGTTTTTTACAAGGAATTTTAATGTTTCATTCTCATAAGGGGAATACATCTGTCACTGCAGTTCTTAATTGATACGATATTGAAAACAATGAGACAAAGGGGCTTATGAGAGAGGCAAAGAGAACCTTAGAGATTCCAAAATTTGTTCAATTAAACGAACTGCATACTTGTTACGATACATCTCCGTGGGTAGAGTAGAATTTCCACCGGACTCGGAGTTTCTAACGGTTTCTGGATGCCAATCAAAATCTTCCCTACCATATCATCTACCATTCGTAATATAACATTAAAAAGAAAGACCCAAGTGTCAAATGATGAAACATTTTAAAGGCCCAAAGGAAACCAGCTTTAATATTCTCTCGATAGCCCTGTCTATATAATATTATACATATATATTAAAATTATTATATATTTCAACTTTTCATATTTTCATCTTGGTAGAGAAATTAATCAGCCCTAAACTTTTTAAGGTTGTACATGGAATATTCTATTTTGAACATACGAGACCTTGTTTCTTAACAGACTTACATTCAGAAGTTTAAATACATAATTATTTTTAAAATATAATAAATTTACATATGTTTAAAGGTGCGATATTAAATTGGAACCTAGTTGATTTCCCACATTGATTTGTTTTTATTTTTACAACGAACTGTAATGTTTCATTCCGAGATGGAGAAATGTATTGCAGTTCTTTTAAATTCTACTAAATGCGAATTTCTTTGGAATTATATTATATTTATGTAGGATATCCCCATACTATAATTCTGTAAAATGCTGTTAAAACTTTCGTTAAGGCTTTGTGGAATATGAATATGAAATGGTCGAGCAAACTTTAAAAGCTTTACAGTTTTTAGGGTTATGTTGCACATGAAATGTGCAATTTAGAAAGCATAGTTAAATTTGCACACTTTGCCCGCCACTTTGGAGACTTTCTGGCAATCCCAATAGTTAAATACCTTAATATTTTCCGGGTAGGCGGGGCACTTAAGTATTTATGTGTGTGTGTGTGGGAGGGGAGCCTGCTCTCGTGGGAGGCTGTAAGGTAAGTCCAACTTTAAGAAAATCAAGCTGAAAGGGTTGCTGAAGCGTTGCGAAGGGGGGAAGGGAGAGCAGGGTTTGCTAGGTAGATTGGCTCCTTGCTGCAGTGAACCTTCATCAAACTCATCGACAGCTGCTCGTAACTAAACTCATAAACTTTATGTGGCAATCTTTAAGTGGCTCGTTCAACGTTGCCACACACACACACACATACACATTGGCAAACGGTCGCATTTGCCACATTTTGCTGCATTGATTCAACAGCCACTTGACAACCCTAGCCAGGCCAGGGACAAGAGATGCCGTTATCCACCTGCCTCCCACTCTCACCCACTTTAACTGTCAATTTGCATGTGCATTGCAAGTTTCGCTCTTCATTCCGTTTCGTTTCGTTTCGGATTCAAATACTGAATCGGGTACTGGGTTTCGGTTTCCCATTCCGTTCCCCATACCCCATTTGATTCGAGCGCTAATCGATTCGCGAGCTACCTTGAAAACTTGTGCGGTGCCAAAGCGCGCTGTCTCTCTGATAAATTAGCAGCTGCTTGAAAGCGTGAAACCGTGCGACCACTATCGACACACAGACAGACACACAGCCAGACACACACCCTGACACACACCCCGACACACACCCCGACACACACACAGGCACCCTCACACATACTATAGGCAGCAACTTATACTTAGCGCTTGTTTAGCTTCCGCTTTGTAGGGCGCCCCGTCCCGCCCCATAATGAACTTCCGGCCATGGCGAACGACGTGCTCGGTCCGTGTAATTTTCGTGCGTTTGTTCAACCGTGATTTATGCACATTGATGACGTCGCACAAAAAAGAGCGAGTTAACAGTTTTTTCTCTTCAATGCTTTCTTCATTTTTTTCTTGTTTCTTTTTTGGGGCTTTTTCGCTTACTTTTGATTTTCTTATCGAGACACGTTTAATTACGGTAAAATTTAACCCATTGTGTGTGTTTCGTTTGTCTGTGTGTGTGCAGCATTGATATGTATGAACGGAAACTGAGGGAGATATGAGAATATATATATATATGTAGCATAATAACACTCTATAATATAATGATGGATTTATGTGGCGTATAAAGCAATTTATCTGATAACGAACAGACAAAGAGTGATAGGAACAGCATGTAAATATATGAATATATTGCTAAACTCCATAGGCCACAGATAACAAGCCTCAATATCTCTATAATATGTATTAATATTTATTTAAAATTAATTTTAAAATAGCTCACAAAATTCGTAAGGGTAAGAACTTAAATCTTACATGCAAACTAGGGAAAAATCCCAGTATATATCATTGGCACATAATGGGTTAACTTATAGGGTACACACACGCACATGCATGTCTGTTTATGGGTCTGTATATAGTATGTATAAGTTCCGCTTTTCGTTCTCATCTCACTTAGTCACGCGATTCCAGGCGCTGTCGTAGCGCTCCGCCTCGAAAAAGTTGCCCAATGTTTGTGGCAGATTCTTTCGTTTTGCCTCATTGCCTTGAATGCGCGGGGGCGTATAGATGGGCGTGGCTGCAGCTACTGTTGCCGTTGCTGCTGCTGCTGCTGCTGCTGCTGCTGCTGCTACTGCTGCAGTTGTGCTGCCATTTTGCTTGCTGGAAACGATGAGCTCCTCCTGCTGCTCCCGCTCTCGCTTTGGCTCCGGCTGTGCCGGGAATGAGTTCACCTGCGTGCGCCACTCGTAGATGCGTGGTGGCGCCTCTGCCAGGGGCCGCCTTAGCTGGATGGTGGCACGACTGATGTACAGCTCGGTGCTGCGGCTAGCGGCGACTGTTGCGGTTGCCATCTGAATGAATCGAGCTTCAATTTGCAACTGATTGCGATTCCGAGTGCGACAGCTCATTGTTCTCTGCCAACATGACGCACGTCTGAGAGCAGAACACTGTCTGTGTGTCAGCTTGTATGAGTGTGTACATGAGTGTATGTGGAGCTGTGTGTACAAGTAGTTGCTCTAGAAGCTTGTCGAGCTGACGCGCGTCTTGAACTGCATGCGGTTTTAGGCAAATTGTTGTGGCATTTGGCGCTCGCAATGTCAAACTGGTTTTGCCCCTCTAGTTTGTCTTGACTACCTCATCCAGAGACAGAGAGACGGACAGCTAGACTGACTGACGGCACGACACGCGCCCACACGGGCCTGGCGCAAATTTGTTGTTGCCCCAAAAAGAAATAAACAATAAACAAACCAATCGATGTATCAACTATTCACTTCAAACTGAATTAACCACAGCAGGCTATAGCGATTTTTATACCCGCTACCCATAGGATAGAATATCTAAGAAAATATACAAGCTAGGGTTACCGAATTTCGTGTCAATATGTGTAATTATTGTACGCAGATCTTGTTTGTTTTAGAATTCAACCACGCCCCTTCCCACCCCGTGAATCGATAAAAACCAAATCCAGAAGTAAATACAATAACCATTAATACCCAAATAATGTCTAAAAAATTGGTTGCGATCGGATAATTAACTTAAAAGTTATTTAGGAAATCATTTTAAGAGTTACTGTAAATGTGTAATATTGTTTTTGCATTATCTCATTGAGTAAACAATGCAAAACAAAGACAAACATAGTTCTACAGTGTTTATCAAAAGTTTTTGTTTATTTGCGAAACTTGGCGCGTATATTTGTAGTATATATGATATGATATATAGCATAGGCTTTGCTCAATGATAAGAAAAAATGGTAAAATGGAATAATGTATTTATAGAACAAGTTGAGGAAGAAGCCAGTCAAGTGAAATCATCAGATGATTAACGGGCAGTTAAAAAATGCAAACCGTTCAGCAATTGAATTAAATTGTAGCTAAGCCTTTGGCAAATCGTCTCTAATCTTCGCACTTTAGAAACCAATTATCATCATCATTATCATCATAGTTTCTCCAAGATCTAATTGCATTACAATTACTTCCCCATCATTTGCTATGTCTTCTGTCATTACCATTTTGCACTTAGTCATAAAATCAGTTGGTTTTGATCTGGTTTTATATTTGTAGCATAGCCTGCTCGCCCACATTCAAATGAATTGCAAATTATCATGCAAATACAAATTACTTAGAGGTGCAAAAAAACAACAACTGACTCATACCCTATGGAAACAGTAAGAAAATTATAGAAGATTTTTTATATTTTGTGATTTATTATATTCAACAAAATTTCGAGTTTTTTGAAAAGTACATATCGTTTAAATGCACTGTGAGGTTTATTTCACTTTCTCGCATTATTTACGGATGAAACAGTACTTATATTTAATAAAAACCACCATGATATGACAAATGGTTCTTGAATGAGTTGGATTTCCTATAAACGATATGTTTCATGCATTCCTCTAATATATAATTAGTTAAGAATACTCAGAAAAACTAAAAAATACAATATTTATTATTTGCCATGACAAATAGCATGTGTCATCCGCAAATATCCTTAACGACTAAGCTACTTGTCTAATTATTATAGGGTATCAAGTGCTGCTTACGCTGCAATCGTCATTTATTAACCATTTGGCTGATTCATTTTAACATTGAGTTATAACTCACGTTCGTGTTGAGTTGTTGTAGTATATGCCCTCGTTTCACTGCCCTCCTCTCGTGTGAGAGTGACACAAAAACAAGGTGCGGGGGGATAAGGGGCGACTACCTGCAGCTTGTGAAAGGTAAGTTAAGCGGTTGTGAGTAGGTGTGGAGAGTGCGCTAACTGCATGCAAATCTTGTAGCGAGCGTATCTTGTCGCGTTTCTCCGACTTCTAAACCGGTTTCCTACAGCTACAGTTGAGTGTGCTCGACTGTGATATACCCGCTACCCACCTGACCAAAACGATTTCATTTATATATATGCCGACCACTGTAGATGAGTCATCTAAGACGTCCGACTATACAGGGGTTCAGGGAAATAAATAATAAAATAAATCAAAAATCAAGAATAAATTAATATATATCTTGTTTTTCTCTTATAGTCTGTGAGATACAGATTTTCATACGCATAAACAGAGAGACGGACATGGCTATATATATATATATATGGTGCATGGTGATTAAGAATATATATAGTTTGTAAGGTGTGTCACGCCTTCTTTTGCCTGTTATATACATTTTCGGTTGGCACAATGTTATAATACCCTTCTACCCTAGGGGTAGCGGGTATAAAAACGTAATATTCTCTGACCGAGTAGTCTCAACCACAAGGAGTGAGTCAACAGCAAGAACCCCACCGCAATAGAATCAGAAAAATCAAGTACAATGTACTCTATAATTACGCACAAATATATCTACCGCAACATCCACAAAGAGCGATAAGAATTTCTTGAGCAAACAATGTAAAGAGTAATAACAAAGGCGATTATACTTAGTATGCAATTAGAATTGTGACCTCGAAGCTTGTATACCCTGTACGAATGTAACAATTAATATAAGAAATAATATTATAAATTGTAATTAAAATTATAGACTTTATTTAGCAGCTTCTCAGCTTATTGAAATACCCTTTAATCAAAGCGAAACTAGACTTTTCGCATTTTTATGTGACAAATCAGACACTGACACTGAGCCAGCAGTCAACAACAACAACAACAATAGACTAGACACCATTAATGACATGAATCAGTCAAGAGAAACGCAAGAGGTCAACGATAGCGCCTGAGGCGATTTAAAACGAGTCGAATGTTCGCTCACCGCACGCGCCAAAATGATTGCTCATACGAAAATTAATAATTATAAAAATAAACATTTATGTTGCGCCAATGGGGTTGCAGTTGCACATTTCGCACACAGACACATACACTGAAAATTTGTTAATGGTTGCAAAATGTGCTGCATAATTTACGGTTTAATTGTCGCATGGCAAATCGCACAAAAGGTGCCGCCTGCCAGGCGTTTTAGTAGCGACTTGCACGAGTGTTTTGTGTTGTTCTTTTGTAACTTACAGCAAAAAGGTCGTGCTATTTAATTGAGGATGTGTAATTGGGGAATTGAGCACGCGTATGTGATGATGCAAAGGTGTGTGTGTGTGTGTATATGTGTGTGTGTATGAGTATGAATATTATCGCACTTATGCCACTCAAAAGTGCCGCCTTTAAGTGTCTTGGGATCGTTTATACAGCTAAAGGTCAGGCTTCCTCATTTTCGAAATGTGGAAAATTGCCATGTTTCGATAGCATTTATCTGGTGTTTATCTAGCATTTATCTAGCATTTAAAATGTCATTTAAATATTTTCGCATAATTCTCATAGTAATTAAAGGTTGAGAATGGAGTAAAGAATAAAGTGAAAATGTGTGAAGGAAATTGGCCTAAAATATACTGGAATGTTTACTAAGAATTGGCAACTCTGTTATTCTTTTTGCCTTTTTACGATTAATATGTGTCATACAATCGGTATTAAAACTAATCTTATGCATGTTTTCTCTCTCATTCCAGAAACGCAAACCGACAATTCAAACACCACGAAAACGCCATTATTTCCAAAAGATTTGTTCACGAAAGAACAGCTTGAAAACGGCGCTGTCATCCTGCACATCATCGGTGTTATATATATGTTTGTGGCGCTGGCAATTGTCTGCGATGAATTCTTCGTGCCTTCCCTTGACGTAATCATTGAAAAGCTCGGCATCACTGACGATGTTGCCGGCGCAACATTTATGGCTGCGGGTGGCAGTGCCCCAGAGCTTTTCACTAGTGTCATTGGCGTTTTCGTGTCGTTCGATGATGTTGGCATTGGTACGATAGTTGGCTCTGCCGTCTTCAACATTCTATTTGTGATCGGCATGTGTGCGCTCTTCTCGCGCACCGTACTATCGCTTACCTGGTGGCCACTGTTCCGCGATTGTTCGTTCTACAGCATCAGCCTGCTGGTGTTGATCTACTTTTTCCGCGACAATCGCATCTTCTGGTGGGAGGCCCTCATCCTGTTTACCATCTACATTGCCTATGTGGCCTTCATGAAGTGGAACGTTCAGGTGGAACATTGCGTCAAGAAGATGATTACCAAAAACAAGGTGACTCGCGTCAGAAGTACAGATCAACTTATGCCAGCAGTAAGTAGTTGGGAAGTTTTTTTGCAAACAATTCAAAAATAAAAACAAAAAAAAGAGAATATTAAAAATTTTATCTAAAAAAACAAGTTTAAAAAGTCGAAATTGCAAATTGTCTGCAAAAGAGAAAAACAATCTGAAAAACGAAAATTTCAAATCCTTTGCCAGGAAATAGTTTCGTTTGATTTTCGTTTACTTTTTTCCTTTGAATGCTTCTTCGTCTTCTTCTTCTATGTACTTCTTTCACTTGTCTCTTTCTTTGGCTCAGTAATATTCCATGATTACCCGAAACTAACCAGTCACTCGGTCATCAGGTATACTAGTTATATGACTAAGGGCCCGCGATGCTGCAATCTCAAAACAAACGTGAAATGCGTCTTTGGCATTGAACTCGAGATGATAATGCTATGAATGATCATCGTGATGATCAACAGATGAATTGAATAAACACTCGTGAATTGCAACTATTGCTCTGACTCAAAAACCTGTCCAGGATTGAGTGAAATTTTGAGTGGAAATATGCAGTAGTAATTTAATTCGCAAATATACTATACAATACTATTGAGTAGTGTAGTATAGTTGAATAGAGATTCTCTACAAATATAGTTGTTTTCATCATCAAATCAAAAACCCTCTTTTTTACTAATAAGCCAAGTTCATTGGACAATGCCCTATTTATGACTCATGAGCGAATGATTTACCTAATTCCTATCAATGGGGTTTTCCACCGCATTTCAAAAATTTTCTGACCGACAGTCAACTGGTTAGTCTCAGGTGTCGTTACGAACTATTATTTCCACTATATTTTGAGTTCTTTTATATCTTTTTTATGTGCTTAGCATATCTCTTAGTGAACTGTTCTTTCGGTTCTTTAGAGCTTTCTGAACACTTTCTCATTTGCTATGCGTCTTACGACTTGTTTAACCATAATATACATACACACATAAATACACAAACTAACACATGGACACACACTCACACATATAAACATACACAGCCATAGCTATACGTGAAGTCACAGTAACACCCACAAGTACAACAACTCTGCATGCAGCCAATAGAAACTGTGCACACAGCTTGAACTTGAATTTGAACCTGATTCGGGTGCTTGATCTTGTGTCTCACTCGCACACACACGAATGTGTAGTATGTTTTGAAGACTTGATATTCTTAAGTAGAAGTTGCTTCATATGATAAGTATAACCAATCTTCTCTATATTATAATATGGCTTGAACCTGATTTTCTGAACAAAAGTGATTTGTTCAGTTTGAATCGAACCCCATATAATCGAAGCTCATTCTTATAATCGTGATTTATTTAAAATTACTCTCGTTACAATGCAAAAGCTTATGTAGCTTTCGACTCATAGTATTCTTCAGTATGCAAACTTATTTCAAGTAGAGCACATATCTCAAGATGTTTGAAAGGAAGTTTGTAAAAATATTTCTGCTAATCCTGTATTGGTTGAAGATCTCACCCGCGCTAAAAAAGTTAATGGGTGTAAGGAATATAAGCCCGATTGCGATAGACAATACATTCTGGCCGTTTATGAAATTCGTTGCATTTGACATTCTCTTGTTTGTAGTGTTCTTTCAATTTTTCATTTACATTTATATGTATTTCAAAAAAAATGAAATGAACATTATGCACAAACTAAAAGTAATAAACAAAGAGAACAAAGCTGATATTGAACAACTCACTGAAACTGGGAAAAACTTGGATATTCCCGATGGTGGAACAAAGAGAACGATTGTATCCAAGCTGAAGTCACGATTCTAAGCCCTTCGAAAATCGCAGAGCATAGGTTGCAAACTACAAATTTAAAAAATACTATGAAAAAATAAAGTTTTGTTAACATTCAATATTATATTTAACAACTAATGGTCTTTAGTATTTACACATACCCGCAAACAGAAATGATTGGCTTCTAAATATATAAATATAATTATACGAATGTACATAAAGTCAATGTTAATTATATGGGAAAAGCTTGTACTGAGTTGGAAAGCTCTGTACTTCGGTGTAGTGAGATTAAATAATTTTTGTAAATTAGTACATTAAAATACTTCAAGTAGAGCGCACATATTCTGGGTATTACTAAAATGTTTGAAAAGAAGTTCATGGAGTTGTTTATAGTGATCTTGTATTGGTGTAAGATTTCACCAAGTCTATATATATATTTTTTTTATCCATTTACAAATGAAAATGAAATAGTGGAAGTTGAATCTGTTGGACATGCAATGTATTACAATTACTTGAAATTTGCACAATTTGCTGGACTTGATGTACTCCTTTTCTTTGCTGGGTTCTTTCCTTTGACCATGTTTATTTACACACAAATCAAAACATTTGATAAGAACAAGTGGCAAAATATTAAAAGGGCGGTGAAGAAATATTAGAAGAGAGCGGAATACAAAAACAAAACAACAAGAATATTTGAATATTTGAATATTTATTGGTTGGTGAAGAAGAAGAGAGATGGTAACTGGTGCTGCAGACGTTGCTTATAAGCAAAAAACAAATATAGGATACAATAAATAAAAATGATGAATCAAACGTTTGTACAACAGCTTTTTTATGGGTGTGGTAACGCCTTCATATCTTACTCTAAGAAAGCTTGACAGGAGTAAGAAAGCTTGCCTATTTAAGTGTAAGCAGCTTTAAAGATTTCTTCATAATAGTATATAAAATCGGCTGAAGTAGAACGCACTTTTTTAGCAGGATGTTTGAAAAGAAGTTTCTGGAACTATTTGTAGTTATCCTGTTTTGGTGTCAAATCTCACCACGTTTCTATAAAATATGTGAAGACAATGGCTGGGCATTAAAATTGGGAAGTTTCGAGGAAACGATCGGGACATTTTTTATTATCGTGGCCGTTGATGTTGTTTTGTTTATTTTAATGTATCGAACCACTATGTCCCTGTATCAAAAGATCAAGGAGTTCGATGTACGCAGCTGGCAAAAAATCCAAGCCAAGTACAAATCTAAGACGAAAGATGTGGAATTTTAGAAGATGAAGTTTAATCGGAAATTATTCCGTATGAATCAAAAAAGAGAAAAAAGAGAAATTGCAAAAATAATAATTATGTTGCAAATTGAAATTATTAATGTAAAGAATAAAGTATTAACGTCTCAAAACTGCATAATTTACTTTTTACATTTTATTTAAAATTTCATCAGATATTTCAGTTTTTTTTATTTATTTTCTATTATTTTTTTCTTTTTTGGACTATCGTGTACTTCTGCAACACACAACACATTGTCGTGCATTCCTGGCGGGGGAGGAGGGGCACCCATAGCCTTTTTCTTTGGTATACGTGTGGTAGAGTATGATATTGTAGCCGGTGGTCCGTCCACAACATCCAAGTTCTTATAATATGACTTTGTTTCTTCGAGCTCTAGATTTAATTGGGCCTTTTTGCTGGGCAACCGGTTCCACAATCGCAAATCGAAAGACTTGAGTTGCATAAATATCAATATGACAATTCGATAGGTAATCAAGTAGCCCAAGATCGCATAGAGAACTAAGTCCGAATTTGCGTAGAAATAATCAAATGGAGCTTTCTGGTAGTCTGCTTTCATCAATTTGAGGAGAAGGGGTATAAAAAGCACCCAATATGCACCAATCGTACAAACTTCGACGACCTTTTTAGCGAACATTTTTTACCGTGTTTTTTCCCCGACTTAAACTCCCGATTCCGATCAGTTTCAATGCAGTTTTACTACTAACTTCTGGGTTAAAGATTAAAGGGTTCATATATCGTATATTTGATTGCGGTGCAGCGTTGTTCGGTATTTTTAATTGTGGTAAAATCACGATGTGCGTATGTTATTCAGTTACAATCATACCTTACGACACCGCTAAGTTTTCAGAATTCTATATATACGCAATACTATATATACGCACACATGTATGTTTATTTACAATATTATTCATCTGATTGTAAAACATAGGTTTTAAAAATTCCTTTTTTGTGGGTTATAATTTAATAGGAGCTATTGGCAATAACATTAAAAGGTTAAAATTAAAATCTAACTTTTTCCTTTTTAGTTATATAAAATAAAACATAGTTTTCTTTTTATATGTCTTTATATTTATATTTAGATGAGTATAAAGTATGCTTATTTGTTTTTTTCCGGACTCTAGATTTATTCGGTTGCCTTGTTGACTTCTTCATAGGGTGGGGGAGGTGCAGGATGTCGAATTGGTTTCCTGGCTTTTCTCTTTGGCCGATGAACCCTTTCAGATGGCGGTTTTGGTGCTCGTCGTGCAGCTCTTCGTCCATCAACTTCGTCCTCTTCCGTTTCATTGCCATCCGATTCGCCTTCATAATTCTGTTGAAGTCTAGGATCATTGTCTTCGTAATATCCCCTTTCCACTTGCAGCATTTCGATAGTCCTCTCCTCATAATTTTTCCAGGCAACCATTGTACAAGACTTTATTTGCAGATAAACAAGCACTACAATAAGGTAGACCACCATGTAACCTGCCGCCAGTGCCAGGATTAATCCGCATATGACCCTAACGGACTCCATTTTATCATTTTCATCCCATGATACCCATTCATAATGATGACAAACTCCAAAGACAAACGGTGTGATAATAAACCAGTAGAATACGAAAGTGAAAATCTCAACAATCTTTTTCTGTATCATTTTTATGCGCTCTTTTACTTGACTTACACGTTATTATTCCATGGGCGCAAAATTTCAACTGAATTCCTTATTTCCATATACAAATGATTAAGCTCGCTACTGTGGTTTTACAGTGCTTACTTTATCGAGAGGATTTAAAATAAAATGATTTGATTCTAAAAATATCGCTTAGTTTCAGAAGCCATTCATCTTCATCAACTCTGAAATGATTATTAGATTGCTGCAGTCGATTGTGCTGGACTACGGCTTCAAAATCGTATTACTTAAATTACAATGTTAATACTGTGAACTATCCGTTATCAGATAACAGAAATAAAAGTTGTATCTTTAAAATCACGCCAGCAATTAGATTTATATCGAAAGAAGGGGGTGTGGCCAAATTCATAAACAAACCTGATATAAGATACTATGTATTTGTTTTCAGTATCAGTCAAAGCAAGAGATCCGTCAGTACAAGACATTCAAGTCAGCTGCCTGCGCCTTAAAGATGCTGTAGTTTTCTCCCGTCACAGAAAACAATAACGGCAAAAAAACTTTGTTGTTTGAAATTGTAGGAAAGTTTCTATACCCGCTCACCATAGGATAGAAGGATAACTTCCTGCCAACCGCAAAAAAAGAAGTTGTGGCAGATCCCACAAACTAACATATATATATTCCTTATCAACATCAGTCGTTATAGCCATGCCCGTCTGTCTGTCCATCTGTCTGTCTGACTACAAATTCTAGAACTACCAAAAAATTTGAAAAAATGTCTCAACTCTGCGCACAGATCAAGATTATTTCATATTTTGGCAACGTCCCCACCCCCCAAAAGCAGGACAGTTCATATTTAGTAAACACAATAACTATCAATCCCAATTAGTTTCCGATCGGATAATTAATAAACATTGAAGTTTTTGAAGAAATTGTTTTAGGAACTACTGATTTCCAAACCGCAGTTGGGTAACTGGTATATCACCATTGAGCACACCCGACTGTAGTTTTCGTACTTGTTAAAAATTTGTGGAGTTTTCAACTGTAGTTCTTAAGCTTTAAGTTGTTCGAAATAAACACATGGTTATTGGAAAAATCAATTTCACACTGAGAATATTTTTTTATTATAGAATATATCATATTATAATATAACACAAATATAATATATTTTCTTGATTAACAGAACACAATAGTCGGGCTTAAAAATAGACAATAAATACAGACTAATTTACAATATATTACGTATTCGCTATCTATACAAAAATAGCTACCATAAAATATTCGAAATGTTCGAGATGTTTTTTTAAGTATTGAGTTGAAATCCGGTTAAACATTTTGAAATTTCACGGTAACTCGAAATAAATAAAACAATTTTATCATTTGAAACACTTAAAACTTTTGAAATATTCAAAACATTCTAAGCACTTGAACTATTTGAAATATTTAAATAATTTTTAACACTCGATTCTCGAGGAATATCTACAAATTTGTCTAATATCTTCTAATTGAATAGAAATCTTCAATTGATTCGTTCTTTGGTCTACAGCTTATTCTAATACCTGGATGGTAATTCATAACGTCAATCAGCTGCGTGCTGCTTACGTCTTAGCACCTGTTCGCGTCTTATGCTGCTGATGATGCTGATTCTGTTGCGGTGAGGTACCCATTAAGACATCTGGCGACATGATGACTCCATGGCTCAGCTTACGGGCCTGGCCAGGTGTGCGAGGTGGCGTTGAGGGCACAGGTGGAGCCGAGCGTAGACTGGGTGTCGGACTAGAGACGCCGTTCTTGGCGAGTCTTTGCTGTTGTTCCCGTGGCAATGTCGCACTCCGCAATGGACGAGTCTCGTGCTTTATGTGAATGCGAGCTAAGTCGCTTTCGACCAGAAGCGGATGACTTATTGTGCGTATCACAGTGGGCGGTTGTGCTTTGGCACTTGTCCCACCATCAACAGTATCCAAATTCTCCGTTGAGACAGCTTGATAATGAGATTTGTTATCCAATTGTGATTCGGGATCTTCTTGGGTTTTCTTTAGTTTATGCCACATTTTTACATCGCAAACTTTCAACTTCATGTAGATGAAGATGACAATGCGATAGAAGGTTACGTAGCCAGCGAGAAGGCAGAGCGCGAATGTTGCATGATCCGAAAACGATTGAAACGGTATATTGAGATCCCAGCGTATCCAGTTCTGGGTTTTACAATATTGATAGATGGCTGGCGTTATGACCATCCAATAAAATAGAAGTGTAAACAGTTCGATAATCCTTTTCTGAAACATTTTCGCTGTTGTTTTGTTTCGCGAATGTCGCGCGCGCCCGTTGTGGTTGGGTGTAAGAGTCGTGAGTCAATGATGTGCACAGCGCGCAGAGTATATATAAAATATCGCAAAGCAGCTATGCCAATGCAGCCAGCTCTCAGTCAGACAACGCTCAGAGTACAAAAGCACGAAGTGAACTTAAATAATCAGCGAAGAAAGAGAGCCGAGTATTGAGACTGACTCAAACTCACTCTTTGTAATTCCAAGCAGGGGACAGCTCGACTTTAGTATGTTTGTTTTTATCGATATCAGCTTTGAATACCCGATTATATATACCTCATAGTTATCTGACGATGTCAATACCAGGAATATCAGCATTATTTCTCGGAACTGGTTTCTCTCTGGGGTCTCCCCAGTGTGACAGGTGGCAAATGCATTCAAAAACATGTTGACTGACAAAGTGTAACGTGTTTTGAGAGATCGAAGACTCTAGCATTTTTTTACATGTATTTTGATAACGTTTCCACTGTTTACTGACGCAGATAGTTCATTTAGTCGTTTCGTCTTCGCATTCCGCTTTGGGCTTCAGTTCAATTCGGTTCGACTTGCTCTTTTTGTTTGTTTGAGCGAAATTTTTGAACTTGGATGAGGATTTTTGAAATCATGCAAAATGAATCACAGTATTTAAATAATTTATTTGGTGATTTAAGCACCTGTACTGAATTGCGTTTATTATAAAATGCTTTTGGTATGATTTCATACCACGACGCAAGACCTAAATAAAGAAAGGTTAACAAAGAAGAAGGTGAAAGAGATCGCTCGGATAGTTTCGAAATATGATGAATTCAACCAACTACAACACTTCCTCTTGCTGTCTCTGTCTGGAATTCCAATTTCATTTTATTTCACAGTTCATCTAGATTTTACCTCACACATGTAAAGAAGAAGAGTGCCGATGAACGAGATATTTCATCTATCCTAGTTTCATCATATGATGAATTTCTTTTTACACTCTCCATCTATCTCTCACTTTTTTTCTCTCTCTCTCTCTCTTTTCTTTCTTCGCTATCCATCTTCCCTTCTCATTTGACTCAATCTTCGAACTACTCAATAAGTTGCTCAAAAGTTGTTTTTGCTCATTCTATTTTTAAGCAATTACAGTATAATCTTCTCTCGTCGAGTCTTTGCATCACTGTTTAGTAAGTTTCATCAAGTTACAAAAACGTGAATGACTGCCCAAGGCTCCCTGCGATAGCGATGTCTATAGTATGAAAAAAAAAATTAATTAGCACTTTAATGAACCACGAGCGTTCACCTGAGTTCCCCTAGCACGCGCCAAATGCTAATTGGTGTCGGTTAGCTTCTACTTATAGTAGACCCAACTAATAGAGGCTTGTTACGGCTTGATCTCAACTTGCCCTACACCTGCCCCAGTTCCAGTTCCAGTTCCAATTCGAATTCTTTATGAATGGACCGCAACACGTTCGACGTAGAATGTCTACTCTAATCATATGCACACAGAAAATCACATAACTCAGCTATTCATATTATCGGCTCTGTCTCTAACTATCTACATATATTTATATATCTCTCGTTCTATCTCTCTCAATATCTGTATATGAGTATTTTAAAAGAATTCTCTTAGCTATGTTCGTACTTGACATGCATTTACTATATCTTAACTAATTATCACTTGAAAGTCATACATTAGTCATTATTATCATGTACTACAACTATTCTCACATATGTATCCAGTAAAAATTGTTCATCTTCTTTGTCTTGTTGTTGTTTTTTCTTTCTTTAATTCTCTCGGATTTCAATATAATTTTCGCACTTTTAGAGATTTCTTTGGCCAGACATTAAGTCGAAAGCTTTCTAAGTTATATTCTATAAGAGAAATAAATATATATTTTCCTTTATGTTTTCTGTGAAGGCAAAATGAAATACAACAAAACTTCCCACTGCGCTTTGACAAATACAAAAAATATATATATATGTATATTTTTTCTTAAGTAAAATCATAAAGAAAATGTCATTGAAAACTGAAGCTTGTATGTATACTGAAAAGTAAAAAAAAAAGTTGCAAACCAACCAAGATTAAGTAAAAAAAAAAAACAAAACAAATACTTTATTTGTATTTCAATTATTTATTTATCATTTTTAAATATGTATAAAAACAAAAACCGTTTCGAAGTAGTTTTGTTTTCTGACTTCCCATTTCTTTTGTTTTTATCCTCTTGAAAACCACAAAATAATAAAAGCAATTCAAAAGCCAACGGAATGAATGCATTTCTATAGCAAAGCAACAACTGTGGCTTGTGCCTGCTGTTCATACCTGAAGAATCCAGTTGTATGCACCTATATCCCATTTACCATATATACTAACTATTGTATATAAAAATAAATTGAAAACTTCCTATAAAAAGTGTTTACTGCACTGTTGAAATTTCGTTTGATTTGTTGCACCTTTTACATAAAACCCTCTTTGTGCTTACATCGATCAAAATGCAGAGACTTATCCCCTCACTATCTTAACTCAAGTTTGAAACGGATGTTCCTTGTGAAACTTGAGAATCTCTGTCGAGAACGACGCATTGTGGTCCGTTAGCTATTGTACTATGATAATTGTCTGTGTTCTATGTTGTGGTATATTTTTTAAAAATAATTTATATTATTTTTTATGATTTCTCGGAATATTGGCTACAATTAACTGCACTTAATTCGGTTTTTTCGATTAGATCTTAAGCGATACAACAGCTGAAACAACAACAACAAAAACAACTACAACTACAAATACATACAACAACTACAACAACAATGCTCAACTCAACACTCGACTGTAAATTTATACAAATTGCAATAATAAACTTTTCTTCTTCTTCTTTTCACCTTTTTCTCAACCAAATGCTTACCATTCAAAAAAAAAAAAAAAAAATATGTATTTAAAAAATATCTATACACACTGCTCTAACCGTAACCGCTAACCGTATCCGTATCCGTAACCGTACCACCCGTCCATCGTTCTTCCTTCACTTCAGGGTAATGCGGCGAATTCATCGGAAACATCAATGGCCACACAGCCGGGCGGCTCGGTGACTTCCCGAGCAGCCAGTGAGACCCGTTCGGGTCCGGCCGGCTCGAGCCAAGCGGGCGCTACAGGTAATAGCAGTGGTGGGACCGCTGGTAGTACACAGACCGGTGCAAAATTCCGTCATGGCCTATTACAGCTAATGATACACACGATAGATCCACTACACGATGGTAAGTTCGTTGAGTTGTCACAGTGTGTTTTGCACGAAGTCAAGTCAAGCCAAAAAAAGAGATCAAAATAAAAATAACTTTTCCACTCCCGATCCCTTTCCCATGAACATCCCTTTAAAAACCTTAAGAAGCTAACCGATTTCAAGCCAAACAATAATCCACTTCCAATTCCAAACGCAAAACAAAAGCAAAGAAACATAATACCATAAACTACTTACTATACTAAACCATAAAAGCAAAAAAAAAATAAAAGTACGGCAAGCCGAAACTTAAATACCCTTGCATATCGTTTGT
This sequence comes from Zaprionus camerounensis, assembly GCA_018904165.1. Lineage (NCBI taxonomy): Eukaryota > Metazoa > Arthropoda > Insecta > Diptera > Drosophilidae > Zaprionus > Zaprionus camerounensis. The sequence continues at coordinate 21,525,899 of JAEIFS010000001.1, read as the reverse complement.
ATTGTAACTTTTTGTGTAATACAGTAGTCTGATGCTAATAAAACAATTAAACCGAATATTATTTATTTTTAATTAAAAAATAAAATACCTTTATCTGATACATAAAGTTCTTATTACAATTTAAGGCTGGTTAAGTCCTAAAATCCTAAAAAAGAACAGTCAAATAGAAAACTTTTTACAACACACATTGCAAGGGTATCTAAAATATATATTCATATATATGATAATTATATCTATAAATTTTGTGTTCAATTTTTAAAGTCTGTGTATATTCTGTGTTCCTTCTAATTGGATGTTTGACTTGCTAGCAAGAAAAGTTGCTTCCTCTTTACTACTTACTCTTACTTAACTTACGCTTATACTATATCATTTTATTTGTTTGTTGCTTTGTTACCGTCATTCTCCCACTCTCTTTCTCTCTCTCTCTGTCTTACTCCATCTCACCCGTTTAATTCGTTTGTTTGTTTGTTTATTTAGTTGGCCCTTTTTTAATGCCTGACCTTGAGGCCACTTATCTAATTACCAGGGCCAGCAAAACCAGACTGAGCGTCGTCTGGTCTCGGTTCTACGCTTTATAACCAATTCCCATTTTCCCCCATTTCTCAGTTAACTGCTGCCAGTCCTTGTCACAATGTTAGGTTAGGTCTAACCCCTGTCCCCAAACTTTTGCTGGCACTTCGGGGCACGTATTCGCTAGCCCGTCTTTCTAATACAGCACCGGACGTGCTTGCATTGATTTATTATGTATTAGGCACATAGCTGACTGGGTATGATTAGCTATAGCTTTAGCTACAGCTAGGTAGGCTGGGGTCTACAGCTAGGTAGGCTGGGGTCTGGGTCTATGGGTATTAATATGTATGGAGCTGGCAGGCGAGCGGGCAGACCAGAGCGTTGCCACGGCAATGGCCCACAGACCAAGACAAAGCTGAACTGAAACTGAAACCAAAAGAAACTGAACTTAAAACAAAAACTTAAACTCAAACTGGGGCCAAGTCGACATTGGGGCGGTTACCAAGGTTTACGAGTGCAAAGTGTTAGAATTCTTTTAATTTCTTTTACTCTTTTTAATTGCCGACGGGCAGTGCAAGCAAAAGAACATATCATAAATCTTAAACAAACTTTGGCAAAACAATTTAGATTTAGTTAACCTTTTAGTTTAAAAGTTCTTTGAGAAATGTTTAAAGCTTTAAAAGTTTTTTATAAAGAATTTAAGTAGGAAAATTACTGATAAAGGTCACAATAGTTTTTATGAGTTTAGTGAGAGTGAGAATTTTGACGACATTAACTTAAAAATGGTTGTGAGCTTAAATTAGTTGAGCTTTCAATAAAGACTGTTGGGTAGAATTCGAAAAAGAGTCTTATCCTTTAAAGCATCTTATTATTTTTTTCTTCTCTTGTTTCGTTCACATTTTTTTTCTTTTTATTTTCTTAAAGCTTTCTTGGCATTTCTTGAGTTGTGCTCTCGCTATAAATTGTTTGGCTTGTTCAAATTGAAATTTTCTTTTGCGTTAAATGAAAATAAAACAAAAAAAAAACACAAGAAAAAGAACCAGAAAAAAAAACAAGTAACGAAAATATTTTATGTTGTTCAATGTCAGTTTGGAGTTACATTTATATACAATATACATATGCGTTATATATACTATATCTAACAAACTATCAAATGCAGTTATCTCTATATATTGTTGTTATACAACAAACTTGTATATAGCGCAGACATTCCTAGAATGCTCTGCGCAGTTTAGTGACATTAAAAACGATTAGTTATGAGTACATACACGCATACATACATGTGTGAATATTTGTATCTGTATCTTAAAGATTCGTTTTGTTGCATTCGTTCAATCGCTTCGCTCGTGGAGTTTGTTTGTTTTATTTTTTTTGCGTTTTTGGCGCGTGACAATAAAACGAATAGTTTATATTGTACATATCTTTTGAACGGTGTATATAGATCATTATATATACACAGATATCTTTATAAATAATGTGTGCGCTTAATGTTGTATGTGTTAATTGTAATTACTTAGCAACTAGTACAATTGGCTTTAAAAATGCTGTTGCTGTTCGAAATTGGCCTGGGCTACACGAGATACTGAATTGTACTTAATAGCTGCTAGTTGTTAGCGAGGTGCCTGCATGTATCAAGTTGACACTGACTAGTCGAGCGGGTTGTCTGTCTAGCTATTTATTTCTTTACTTTTCTTTTTGCATAGGTATGAGCGTTTTTATACTTTAACATCTATATATATTTATATTTATCGTTGGAATGTACACCACAATGTTTTCAGCTGTTTTTAAATGTGATTTAGATAGCATATGCTTATTGGCGGAACATTGAAACAGCTAATACCAATAAGTACCATAACCTTTGTAGGTATATCAAATATGGTCAGATTATAAAGTGGTGTGGTAACTCACACAAGAGTTTACCATACTAAAATTAATTATATATGCTCATCCTATTCTGCATTTCAATGTTCTGCCTCAGCTTTCAATCCTAGTTAATGCCTAGTTCGTTTAAAGTTTAAACCAATTGCATAACACTCGGCTAAGTATCTGTATCTATACTATCAGAACCATATTTATCTGTAAGCTAGGTCTTAAACTATGTATCTGTACTATACTTACTATATCTACTTTCAATATGAACACATATGTATATGTATATACGAAATGCTAGTGCCATATGTGGGGTCCAAAACTAGTCAGTCAGTTGACGCCCGCTAGACGTACCACTTCATGCCACATTGATAACAACAATTAAATTACAACAAAAATTGAAAAAAAATAAAAATTAAACAATTACCCGTCCGTTTCCCCCTTGAAATGAAAAATATAATATGAAATTCGCGTTCGCTATATCCCAAAATTTCAAATTAACCAACTCGATTTAAATCAGTCCAAGCTCCCAGTGCAAAACACAAGTTCGCTGTCACACTCAAAAACAAAAAACTTAAAAACAATTTAGACCAAATATCCATGAGACTCTGACACGGTAAATATTTGTAGTGTATTAGACTAGCTATTATAACTACTTACTTAGTCATAGCCGTAGTACTAGCAAAGCCCTGCCCGAGCTTACTCCAACCCCCAACCCCTAAAACCGAAATTAATCACTCATGTGCGCCCCCAACTATGCTTCAGTTCTTGTCTGTCTACCCGCTCATCCGCTCTCGTCTATGCCTACTAATAGTATAGTCTCTAACCTTCTATAGCTAATACTCGTACTACTCTATTACTACTACTACTACTACTGCTAATACTACAACTACTACTACTTATACTACTATAGTCTCCAATCTCCAAAATGCTATTTCGCAACTGACATCAACATTTTGTATAAAATATTTTCAATATACTCGTCTAAACTATACCCAAAGGGCATTTAGCTAATATAATTTGCTTGTAAATTAACAAAGTCAGTGAAAACTGAAATGAGAAACAAAATAGAAAACAAAAAGAAAACAAAAAAATATATTTAACTGGGTTAATTCGTTTTCTTCTCATTTTTAATCGATGCAATTTTATTCTTTCTTTCTTCTTCTTTTTTTCGTTTATGTTTTCAAAAATAATAAACACTTGGATTTTGCGTTCAAAACTCAATTCGTTGTGTGCAAAAATGAAACTGAATAAAACCAACAACCAACAAAAAACACCGCCTACTACTCTACTCTACTCTACAACAAAAACAACTACTACTTCAACTACCACACACACCAATCAAATATAATAAAATAAACACACAACCACTACTACACACACACACCTGTGTATGCAATGAAAACACTGCATTTTTATCGAACACCCCCCAAAAAAACCACACACAATTACAATGACAAAGATGATGTTCCAGGCAAAGTGGACGAGAAGGCAACCCAGCTGCATGCCATTGCCTCGCTTAAAGTGCTGCTGGATGCCACGAAACCGCAACGGGGTGGCGCCACCACCTCAGCGGCCAATCACGTTAAGATTAATCTCAAGGAGACGACCTTGGCCGATCGTCCAAACGGCAATATTGATACAACGCTCGATTCGGTAAGTTGAACCCTTGTGCCGATTTGATGTGATATCTACATAAATATTATATAATATATATATATATATACGTATAATCTATATATGCCATTTCAGTTTGATCAGTCAAATGTGCTAATGAAATAATGCTCATGATTTTTAGGCATGATTTATGTTCATTTCCTTAAATGGTTTCTTTATCGTAATGTTTCATTTGGATTTTTTCGACAACAATTGAATTTTAAACTATGTCACACACAATGCGCTGCATTCTTCATACTAAAAAAAAAAACAATTTAAAAAATCTCAGACGAATATCGTAAATTTTAATCGTAAAAAGCGAATATCGTAAATTTGGTTTCGTCAATCCCTGTACGCCGTCTAGATACCGTAAATTATAAAGTGTCAATAACCGTAAACATACTATAATTTTCTCTCGTAATTATCATTTGTTCAGTTATTGTTATCGTCAAGTTGAAGTTTAGAGAACAGAGTTCAAGCGCGTTACAAAAAACGTTTTTAGATACATATATTTTAAAATTGTTATAGCTCTTGGCATGTTTCCTCTACATTGCTAATTGATTGATTGATAGATTGGTTAACTGATTGATGCGTTTGGACTGAATCTAAACAACTCGTAAAACCCATTTCCAAACACGTATGTTTTCAATGTAACCCCCAAATATTTATGTGTGTTTCTTTATGTGTTCTCATCTGTTTGTTCTTTTTTGACGGTTCCCGAACTCAACTTTCAATGTGTGTAGAATGAGAATTTCTCCCAAAATTCGAAAAAAAAAACAAAAACAAATTAAAACTACAAATGCGGTCTGTGTATTTATGCAACGTTTCTGTGTGACTTTTTTGAATTTTTGTGTTTTATTTTAACTAAAACAAACGAAATTTTTTTATGAAAATAACTTTCCATACAACTTTCCACCCCACATACTACTACTACACTCACTCCTCGAATATAATTCACAAAACCTTTGTTGTGTATGTTTACTGATTACCTTTAATGTTATACTCTATCGCGTACCGTACATTCCACACATTCATGTCTTCCTCAGACTCTGTCTGTCTCTCTGTCTGTGTCTGTGTGCGTGAGTGTGTTCTCTGTGTCTTAACCTACATATCCCCTCCCCCCGTCAAAAGAGCTAATTCGGAACTGAGATATACAACATTTGCTTTGTATCTTAAAGGAATGATGACTACTCGCATTTAATAATACCTAATGCTAGATAATTATCACAATACTCGTACTACTATTCAGTCATATTCGTGTTATGTTTTTTTGCCGTTTCTCCTCATTTGAATTTAAGTTTTCATTCATCTTTTCGCTGCTGCTCGATGAAGTCATTCGCAAAGTTGCATTGTGGCTGCCACGCGCCGAGCCATTAAATCTGCTACGCTATGCAATCGCCAAACCAACCACGCCCACCACACCCATCCACACCCTCCGATTACACCACATCTCATTTCTCTCTCTCTCTCTCTCTCTCTCCTTACTCTCTGTGTGTATCGTAAGACTTGTTATTATTGACATTTCTAATGCATAGGCGCAAGCACTCGACCTAGCAGCTACTCATTTGTTTATTATGCTTTACAGTTTTCTGTTTTGTTTTGTTTTGTTTTGATTTGTGGAAAAGACGACAAAGCAAAATAGATGACAAACAAAATTTAAAGTAAACTCAAAAACCATTCAATGCCTATTCAACATTCGATTTGAATTCGGAACACAATCGACACTGAACCAAACGCATACTAAAAATTTTATATTTCCGAGTTGGGCCTGAGTCACGATGAAATCGAAATCGAAGAACAAAAAATAAAACAAATATCAGCTCCTCTTCTGCTCTACAATTTTCCTACACTCAAGATCTGTAATTGTGTTCGATTCCCATTATATGTGTTTGTTATGTAACAACCCCAACAAGAAAATCCCTACACAGAAACGAACTCTACTCCCAATCTCTATCTCTATCTATCTGTCTCTCTTTCTCTCTAATTCTATCTATCTATCTGAAGTTTGGTTTATTAATCAAGTTTTATTTCAAATATCTGAAACAAAAATCTCTTGAGCAAACAAAAGGCAACAAAATACAATAAACATTTAATTTACTTAAGAAAATTTACAAAACCGAATCTAAACTTAAATTCAATTCTTATCAAAAGCCATCGTTAAGTGGTCGACGTCCTAGCTGGATTGAGCAGAGGGTCAAAATTCAGACACGCAAATTTAGCATCAAAGTTAGTTTCATAAACAATTTTTATTGCTCTCTCTCTCTATCTCTCTGTCTCTGTCTCTCTATCTATCTTTCATTCCTCTTTATATATTGCATACAAATTTTATTATTATAATTTTTTATTATTCAAAATATCGTAAAAATTAATAATTGTATCTTTGCTGTGTGTGCTGCAAGCGGCGTCGTCAGCTACGACAACAACAACAACAGCATTCTAGCTGATAATGACGACTCTGACGCTCCTGTGCAGTGGAATGCGAAGGCAATGGTGAAGGCGATGGCAATGACAATGATATGGGGAGGGGAAAACTGACTGGGATTGTGACTTGGTATAGGCAATGGGTTCTACGGCAATGGGTTCTACGGCATACAAAATGTCAAATATCTTAAAGATGAGGCAATCGATATTATAATTTGCATATACTGTGTACTACATTTGAGTTGTATAATTATTCATACATCCGTGACTATACATTTATGGGCGGCAGTGTAATGTAGGTGGGGTTACCTTTTGGTACAGCGTCATCTGTAGATGAAGTAATGAAATATGAAATTGTCTTTCATAATTAGGCTACTATCTACGGCATTTGGATATTGTTTGTGGGTATTAGTGAGCTGAATGAAGTATTAAAATGATTCATACTATGACAATCATATTTTCCATTTTATAATGTTGTTCAACGTGAATATCGTAAGTGGACACAGAACATTTATAATCAGATTACTTTCTACAATATTTGAATATCGTTACATAAATGAGGTTATCATATTAGACATACTATAACATACTTATTTATTAGATGATGGTATTAGAAGTCAATAAAATACATGGATACAGAACTTTATAAGGCTATAAAAATCAGCCTTTGCAATTAGGTTACTTTCTACGATATTTAAATATCGTTAATGGGTATTAGATTAGCTAAATGAAGTAATAAAATGAGCCATATATATATTCTATAATATTAATTTAAGTCAATATTGTAAATGGGCAGAACTATATAGAGCTATAATAATGAGCGTTATTAGGTTACTATATACGATATTTGAATATCGTTTATGGATATTGCGTTAGATAAATGCAGCAATGCAATGAAACATACTATAACAAACCCATTATATTTATATTAAATGATGTTGTTTAAAGTCAATATCGTAAATGGGCACAGCACCACATTGAACTGTACTGCAAGAAAACTTATTCGATATTCGCAGAACGTCGACAAATGAATATCATTACAATTTTATGATAGCAACTCCAATACAGATAAGAACCCTTTGTAGAAATTGAGTTGTGCACAATAAGAGACTCATTATTGGATTATTTTTAGTAATATCGTATGTCGATATTAAGAATAGTAATCAAAATACTAAAAATACTTAGAAACTCATACAGCATACTGGCAGCCCAGTCATTGAAATAATCCATGAGTATCCGTAAACACAAGTGCTGTGACTCATTAGAAACATAATATTCAATAACGCGGGGAATTGACGTCATTGCTCCACCGCACAGGAGCGTAATCTGAAACCGCCTGCCGCCACTAGCAAAGAGAATAGGATAAGAACTTGTACTTTGCTTTTTGCAAATTCTATTAAACCTTAAAGAGTACTCACTCGCATTGCTTTAGTGCCGCTTTCAGAATTTCTAGTACTTATCGAACGTAGCGTAACAATAATCACTCTAGCGATATAGTATATTTATTATCAAATCATCTATGTATCAATTCTATTTCAATTTAACATATTTTACTTTCTATTTTCGCTACACCTTACGATCGAATTTAGTTCGGGCTGTGCTCATGCGCATCCCTTGTGTATGTGTGTGCGTGTGTAGCCTGCCTGCAAAGAAAGAAAGACACAAACTATCGTATAAAATAATAATCAGAGCATGCCTAAGACTAAGACTAAGAAGCTGATCTGAAATCTGATATAATCTCTGCACGTTACTAAACTCTCGTATAGCACCCTCAGTAATTGTTCTCTCTTAAATATAGAAAGTAAGTGCATAATCGTTTCAATGTTTCCTTTAAGTTTTGTTGTAAACCACTCGATACTATGCTATATACTATGTTTACTCTGACCACACCTTTCTCGTATTACTTCTCGCACCGACTACTAGAGCTCTAAAGCGCCTGTCTGTGAGTGCGTCTCTCTCTCTCTCTCTCTATCTCAAAATCTATTTCAAAAAATCAAAGAGAACTTTTGATATCTGATAATAATTATATCATGATAGCCCAAACAAGAAAACATTTCATACAACGATTCATAGACTCATCAGACAAACTTTATAAATATATATACTTATATACTCAACGTACATACATAAATACATATATTACATTATATATTCTATACATATCTTATAACTTAAGTAAACATCTATTGTATAAACAAACAAGAAACAAAATCAAAAACAGAGAAAGCACTGCACAATTTTTGTCTTTAACATGAATTATAATATGAATTACGTATGTTGTATATACTATATGCTCATTCGCAAATATAAGGCGCCTGAAATCGAGGACGAACCGGAGCCCCTTAGCATGGCCTGGCCGGATACGGCGCGCAAGCGACTCACCTACGTCCTGGTCGCCCCCCTCCTGGTGCCCATGTGGCTAACGTTGCCCGATACGCGCACTCCGCGTGGCAAACGCTTCTTTCCGGTCACGTTTATAGGATCCATTGTCTGGATAGCTGCCTTCTCCTACCTAATGGTCTGGTGGGCCAACGTTGCTGGCGACACAGCCCGCATACCCCCCGAGGTAGGTTAGCAATTGGTGAAACTATAAAGTTCAGACCATGTAAATGAGTAGAGCATAGGTACCTTTGCTTGTGTGGAACTTGTTAATTATACTCTGCATATCTCTTTGTCAGGTTATGGGTCTTACCTTCCTGGCGGCAGGCACATCCATTCCGGATTTGATAACCTCGGTGATTGTGGCACGCAAGGGCTTCGGCGACATGGCTGTCTCCAGTTCCGTGGGCAGTAACATCTTCGACGTGACTGTCGGGTAAGTGAGAACAGAATCGATATCCACATACGATATCGCAAAAAAAATCGACTTATGCTAATTATATTGATTATATGCAGCTTGCCGATACCCTGGCTGTTATATGGAATTATCTACGACGCGCCTGTCGAAGTGAACTCGGTGGGCATGGTCTGTTCCATAACCATTTTGTTTATGATGCTCGTATTTGTGGTGCTTTCAATTGCCTGCTTCCGCTGGCGCATGAACAAGGGGTTGGGCTTTACCATGTTTCTATTGTACTTTGTCTTTGTTGCTGTGTCGCTGATGTTCGAATATGATTTGATCACTTGCCCTGTTTAAAAGGCGTACAGCAGAAAGACAAAGGTTAAACACACCAAGATCTGAGAAAAGACAAAAGAAATGAAACGCATAAATAAAGTAAAATGATATGCAAAGCAAAACAAGATGAGACGAGAGAAAAAGCGCAAAAACCAATTAGCTAAATTTATATACAAACAAATTAATGAATTAATTAATAAATAAACAAAATATAAAAACACACAAACAAATGGACTAAGCTAACTAATCGAATTGTTAAACAAACGCATAAATCACAACACACAACACACACAAGCTAAAGCAAAAACAAACAAGAACAACAACAACAAGTTAATGAAACGAGTTAGTTAGTGCTACGTGCAGCGTTTTTCCTTTTACGATAAAGAAATGAAGATGAAGACATTTACTTTAAATGTTTAGCCGCAGCTTTTTAAGCAAGTAAACAAAATATATCGAAAACGAAATGAAACTTATTCAAAAGAGCAAACACACAAACTCTCTATCCTCTCTCTACTCGACTACTATAAACCTTACTATCTTATTCATTGATTACCTACTTACTAATTAGACGAAAGCAAAGCAAAACCAAAACCAAAACTTTGAAAATGGCTTCCCAACCAGTTACTTTACTTACTTAACGTTTTGGGTTCTCTTTCCAACAATTATTGAACTTAATCTATTATGGCACCAAGCACTTTATACTATGTATATCGAGAGCTAGTTGTGGTTTGGCCATTCGCGAATTCGAAACGATAACTTGACGCTTTCAAAATCTCTTTGATTTCGCCTGCTCTACTAAATTGTTGCAGCAAGAGAATAAAAACAAAACCCTGTCGAAATGCTTTATGCCAGAGCCTAAATCAGTCTAGTTTTACGAAAATTACACGAAACCCCTAAACTAAAAAAAACAAAAACTTATATACCAAACGCACACACAAACACACACACACTTACATCGCATATACATATATACTCTTACTTATATTGACCTATATTGATTAAGTGATAATTTGCGTACTTATTAAACCACAAGAAAAAAAACCAAAAATCAAAATAAAAACTTTCAAGTAAGTTACAACAACCAAAAAACTATACTCAAAAACCAAAAAATACTAAAAAAATAAGGAAATTTAAAAAATACTAGGAATACTACTTTATAAACGTTTTGCTAAGCATTTGCCAGACATAATAATAATTTTAAACATGACTCGCTCGATCGAATCTTTACTCTTAACTTGTTACCATTACCACTGTATTATTATGTATTATTATATTATGATTATGATTATTATGATTGCAACTTATGATTCTTGTTGGCGGGTACAAGCTGCAGTTATTATTCGATTTAAATCTAAATTTTAAATTTATACAATGTTTATGATAGACTAATGAACTCGAGTAAACCCCTAAAACCAAAACAATTATTTCATATACTTTTCGCTTTACGGAATCCTTATAAATAAATTCATATATATATTAAATTATATATGAGCATATATATACGATATATCTAAAAACAAAAGATATTTAAACAAGCGAAAAACCAAACAGTACTTGCTCTCTTTATTTAGAAGTACGTAAAATTTTTCTAAACTAAACTTAACTAAAACAAAACCTAAACTATAAACGAAACTTAAACCGCAAATCGTAACAAGAGGCCGCAAGCGATGAACAAAACTTGAAAACTTGACATAATGCGCGATACATACATAACATATATACATTCTTATATACAATATATATACATATATATTTTATATATAAACGAAATGTAAAAGTATATATACACATATACTATATATGCAACTATAACTTAAGTAGGCAATATATCTAAGGAGATATTTCCAGAAACGTTTGCAAATGGCTCGAAAATCGAAGTTAAGGATGCACGAAAACAGAAAATTGAAACTTGCAGAAAAACTACAGAAATATTACTCAAAGAGAAATAAATAACAGACACTTACATACGCCGACACAGATACAGATACACTAAAACAGACGAACACGTACACAGAAGAGAAAGCAATAATTTTTACAACAAATCGAGAGGGCGAATACATTTAAACGACAACTAGTGGCAGTGACATAACCTTATATATACAAACATACCTTTATATACATATTACTATATATTATATATAGACCATAACAAGATTCATAACTGTATATTAAAGCACGGCCAATTTGCAAGAGAAGGCGACAAGAGCTCTAGCACCCAGTCTAGTCGAAGCCATCGGAAATACTTAGATAAACATACCTTAAACACTGGCATATAAATATGATATATATACCCTTTCTTATTATAAGTGAAGGGTATTTCAGTATCTGCCCTTACACCCCATGGGTGTATGCAGTGCATGAGAATTGCACTCATTAATAAATTACGGTCAGACATACGAGATTAAAACTTTAACAACAGCTACAACTGCAGAAATGAACCGAGAACACCAAATACTAGAAACAAAAACAATACCAAAAAACTAGTGAAACCCAAAAAATACATTGTATAATAATACCACGAGGCATAAATTAAGTACGTCACGCTAGCTACCGTGTTTGGCATACGCTCTATAAACCTCCCACAACGTCAAACGGGACTTAAATAACACTTAAAACCGGCAGCATTTGAACTAGTATGGCCAAAACAGGAACACAAGCGACACTAAGAGAAAAGCAATTTAACATGTTTTTATTACGAGAATTTCCGCTTAGCTGTTATTTTAATTAATAACAGATCGTAAGAGTGTCATAACAGGCAGCTTAGCTTGTTCTTAAAATACTTCCTAAAAATGTTTGGGCTTCAATTGCAGATAAAGGCGATTGTAAAGAAAAGATTATGATCGAATAACATTCAAAAATATAAATCCGACTATCCTTTTTTTGTTATTTCCATTTGAGCATCTTCTTACAGCCTATGTCCAAACTCTTTCTAATTCTCACGTTTTTCCCAATACTTTCTTTTCTTCTATTCCATTACCTAATTTTCAACCACATTCAATGATTTTCTTTATCGCTTCTTGCTCTCTCGTCTCGCTTAAGTTCACTCTCATCTAGCCAGGACCATAAAGGACTCTCACTGTACTAAGCTTTTCGACTCGAATGATGACTCGCATCGAAACAGATGCAAGAGCAGAAAAGTGACTTGACAGAGATAACTTCCAAAACTAGAAGCAACTTACAATTAAACATCAACTTTTATACAAGCTGTATATGGTTATAACTTAACAATAATCTTCCAAATTAACTTTAAACAAACAAAACAAAACAAAATACGAAAACAATTGCATACGAGAACATACTTATATAATACTTATATATACGAACATTATATATAAACTATACTAATATACTAAAAGGAAACTAAACGTAAACACACACATATTTAGAAGACATGAACACATAATTAAACACACCCTCACACACATACATACATACATACATACATATACACCCCGACATCCACACACTCAATCACTGAAAACATATCGCGCCCAATTTTCTCTACACAAAGTACTACAAGAGAGTACAAACCTTATGTAGAACTAACTATGCTACAGAATATGCCCAAGAATAAGCATCAACTAACTTATGAAATTGTTAATCGACTTCTAGGGTCGATACATACTAACATACTACTATATTGTTTCGAGGCACTTCCTTCCGAAAACTACTCACTCTGCCCTTTTCAAAACTCTGTAGAGTGCAGAACAAAGTCTGTTAATATTTACATTCGAGAAGAAGAATAAATCAAAAGATACCGGCAGCCAACAGATCAGATCAAAATCATGTGATCATCTATCATATCATACTTCATACTACATAAAGAGAATCAATCAGGTCTCCACAAGCTCAGTCTCTGTCTCAGCCTCAACTAACCCTATCCTAACTCAGAAACGCACACAAACACGTCAAGTGGTCGTAGAAGTCTCGCTTTAAAGCAAGTTATATAAGATTATATATATACAAAAATAATATATATATATATATACTATAATATATATATATATATATACATATATATATGAGAAATTGTTATGGTTATAGATTTTTAACAAGTTGAATAATTGCGTAAAAGTAAAAACAAAAACATATATCAAAGGAAAACGAAAAAAAAAATTGTTGAGAAATTAGAGAAAATGTTCATGACATGCAAATGAAAATGAAAAGCGAAACAGAGGCAAGAAATAATAATATTAATAATGATAAAACAAAAGATTAACAACAAATACAGTATATACTTTATGAAATATTTAACTTACAAATAAAAAGTCATTGTTTGAAATTAAAGTAAACAAAAGCAAAACCTAAAAACACAAAAAAGAAAAAAATACTATCACACGTATTCTATTCTTGTGTCTGCTAATTTTATTCCCGACCAAAATTCATTGAAATTATAGCCTCGAGAGTCGTAAGTATAATCCAACTTTATTCTTTTTAAATTTAACTATTTATTTCAACTATTCTGAATCTAAACAATTGGCAATACTATCTAAACGCTATAGATTTCATATATGAAATTAGCAAACACATACATCCACATACACATACATACATAGTTCTCTATCCTCAACACATCTGCACAGACCACATATAGTCTATCTCTGGGCGCTGCAAAACTGCTGAGTCTACTAGGAATTCAAAAACAAGTTGAAACATAACGAAACGAAGTCAACGAACACCAAAATCGATCGCATAATCATTGATTTCAGCTTTAAAAAACAAATACAGTTTTCATAGAGAAATATATTCATATATAAATATATATATATTGATTTTTATATATGTATAACTTATTGCGTGCGTACCCACAAATGAGAATTTCTTTGTTTAATAATCAGTTCTTTAAATACGTAACGCAGTATATGCAATACTTATATTCGAGAATATGTACTTATATATACACGTATATACACATATATATATATACATATAAACGTTTCAAGTTGCGTCCGTTGTATGATTAATAATAATACAAGCAAAAACAAATGCCGAAAACACGAAACAATAAAAAATTGCAGACAGAAACGTGAGAGCGGCGACTTTGAGTTGCCTAGCTGTCAGCTTTCTGTCAACGCAACGCAACACAACGATCGCATAGCAGTCAGTTGTCGTCTCAAACTTTACTTTGTGTTGTTTTTACGTAAGCAACGATAACGATAACGAAAACGATCAACCAAAAAGAGTATCCAGTAAACAAAAAAGTAATAGTTAACATATTGGTAGACTAATTTAAAGTTTTTTATAGAGTTTTCAAATTTGTAAGTATATAACAACAACAACAACAACAACACCAACAACAAGAGCAATGCGTTTATTATTTTTAATAGGCAAGCAGACACCAGAGCAATTATCGGCCATAGATAGTTATTATCGATTTTGGCAGTTTAGGAAAACAAAACAACAAAAACATAACCGTCGTTTGTAATGGACAAAAACACTTCCTTACCCACCAGTAATTTTTGTGTTGTTGAGTTTAAACGTTGTGCAAGTTTTACTTTATATTTACACACACTTACATACAATACAGGCATACACACCGACACTTATACACATACATACAAAGTTCTGTGTACTGAGCATGTGTGATTAGTGCAGACATAATTTAAATAGAGACAAGAGAGTATTATAATAGAAGAGAATTAAATTTAATAACTGATACGCTTTTAGCACATAAGATTGTACAAATAATTTACATAAATAATACAAAATGAAAACCAATGAAAACGAATCTGGCAGACGAAAAATTCAAAAATTTCAGTTGTACAAGATGTTTATGTATTATTTCGAAATAGCTTCGCGTTGTAATTGTATATTGTACGCCTTACCGGATACGGGATACGGGATACAGATATAATCCAGTTAACCGAAGTCAAACAAAGTGATGTTGCATTCATTGGATTTACAAACCGGGAATCCCAGAATTTTGCTGAACAAAGTTTTCGGCTTTACTTTACACAACAGTTGCAAATAATACAGCGATGCTATAATACCGAATGTTATTTACTTTATAGAAGTACATATTATATGAAATTCATACATATATATAGTATATTAAATGGAAACATTTAGATTTTATACAAAAACGAGAAAACTCAATCACTTTTCCTCCTCCTCATTCCCTTACCCAAACAGCACCCTCACATCAGAGATCAGAATTCAGAATCAAACAAATAGTCAATTTTCGATATGCATATGCGTATGCGTAACCATATATGGCTGGCACACAATATAACATATATATATATAAACGATACGAGTAACAATATTATGAGAAATATACATACGAATAGCATTTGGAGGAGTATAGGAAGGGCGCAAACGGAACGACACTTATGTAAATCAAAACGAAGCTACAACATAGATACAATGTTAACTAGTTATTTAGGTGAAATATACAACAACAACAAATCACACTCAGATACATTTGAATCATAACTGACACACACACACACTTACAAGTACAACACAAACACACACATAACGAACGCGAGCAAAATGACAAACTGTTACATAACCAAGTTCTAGAAGAGCCGCAGCAAACGATTATTGATAAACCAAAAATGGCCGTTTAATAAAACTTTTGTTATTAACAACAGAAAATTGTCAAACGAAATTGCAGTCAGCATGTTGCAAACCAAAAAAAAGAAAATACAACCAAACAAGAAAATATAAAGTTAATGTTCAAAACTAACTAATATATAACGAATATTATATAAAACAACAAAACTTAGACTGTATGTTATTTTCTCAATACAATACCTACCTATAAAAAACAATAAAACAGATTCAATAAAATGAGTTATCCAAAGGCAGAGCAAATTGTTTAAATTTTAATCACTTAACGGTTGCAGAGTATGCAATGTGGCAGCACTCAGAAGAGTGCTACCCATGCTACAACGTTCGATGTGAATGTCAAAAATGGGCGATAACTATGGCGATAATATTATTTGCGCAACAGGGCCACACTGTTCCCTTCCCACGCGACCAACAACACAAAAACGTGTGTTTTGGATACCGCGCGTGTTTTTCTATAAAATAAAACTATTTAAAACCAGAGCAGCTGCAAAAGCCAGTTGTTTTAGTTAATTAAATAGTTCCACAAGTCGATTGTCAACATGAGACGTCCCAAGAAGGTATGTGATATGTTGAAATCTGTAACTTGCAATTCACAGCAATTGTGTGAGGTTATTTTTCGTTTATCAAAGCAACAAAATAAATTGCGCTTTATTTGATACCGATTGCAGTATGAATCCGGTGAGGCTACACAGTACATCAGTCGCCGTGCTGCGCTGCGTAAGCTGCAGCTTTCCCTAAATGACTTTCGCCGCCTCTGCATCCTGAAGGGTGTCTACCCGCGTGAGCCCAAGCACAGGCGTCGTGCCCAGAAGGGTTCTTCAGAGATCAAGGTGTTGTACCACACCAAGGACATACGCTTCCTGCTGCACGAACCTATCGTGTGGACACTTCGTGATTACAAGGTGAATATATAGAGAACCTATACGGTTTTTGGCTCCGAATTACATTTTATTTCATTCTCCCTTTAGATCTTTGCCAAAAAATCAGGACGCGATCGTGCTATCAAAGATTTTCGCAATCTGAAACGTCGTCTGGCTCTGTTCCCAGAGATCAAGCTGGATCACATTGTCAAAGAGCGATATCCTACATTCATCGATGCCCTCAAGGATCTGGATGATTGTCTGACACTTCTGTTCCTGTTCAGCACATTTCCCTCACTGCATTTGATACCACGTGAACAGTCAAATCTTTGCCGTCGACTGACTATTGAATTTCTGCACTATATCATTGCCTCGAAGTCGCTGCGCAAGGTATTCATTTCGATCAAGGGGTACTATTTCCAGGCAGAGATCAAGGGACAGAAGGTCACATGGATTGTGCCACATTATTATCCGTTCAAGCCGCAATCGCGCCAGGAGGTTGATTTCAAAGTCATGTCCATATTTGTGGAGTTCTATACCATCATGCTGGGCTTCACCAACTTCCGACTGTTCCATGGCCTCAATCTGGCCTACCCGCCGCAGTTCCCCAGCAATGTATTGCAAGATAGCGTTGACACTTACGCAGATGAGTCGAATTTCGTTTCCGATCGTATTGCTGCATTGAACTTTGAGCTGTTGCGCACTGACAAAATCCAGGAAGATGAAGAGGAGCCCGACATTGATATGGAACTGTTGGAACAGGATGGAGATTCCAAGCGCATCATTAAAATGAAGCAGGATGCACAAGAAGTCACTCGTCTGCGTACCCTTTTCAAGGGTCTGAAGTTCTTCATCAACCGCGAAGTGCCACGCGAACCGCTGGTAATAATTATTCGCTCCTTTGGTGGTAAGGTCTCCTGGGATTCTTCCGTCTTTTCGGGCTCCACATACGATGAGAACGATGAGACCATTACCCATCAGATTGTGGACAGACCCAGCCTGAGCACACAGTACATCTCCAGAGATTACATTCAGCCCCAGTGGCTGTTCGATTGTGTCAACCAGCGCCAGTTGTTGCCAACCAACAAGTACTTCCTGGGCGAGAAGCTGCCCCCACACCTGTCGCCGTTTGTCGATGCCAAACGTGACTCCTACATACCGCCCGAGGAGAAGGCTCTGCTCGATCCCTCACTGATTGAAACTCATGGTAAGACAACAACAAAAGGGAACACACTCTAAACTGTTAATAATATAACTATCTTTAGTTCAAAGTGATGAGGAGTCCGAGGACGAAGCGGCTGAGAAGGAAGACGAAGTTGAGCAGGAGCTGATCGATCAGCAGTTGCAGCGCGCCTATCAGCAGGAGACAGCCGAATACAAGAAATACGGCGGACCAGATGGCGTCAATGAAGATGAAGAAGATGGGCTCACAGATGAGGAAGAGCTGGATAGTGATGATGATGATGATGACGAAGAAGAAGAGGAGGAGGAGTTGGATGAAAAGACGAAGAGATTGCAGGAAGAGGTATATAAACTATATAATCAATTATTTCTAAACATTACTTTAATATGATTTTTTCGATTTATAGAAAGAAAAGATGTCTGTACAATCGGGCAAAGTTCATAAGGTGAACAAGAGGCAACTACACAAGGCCGAGGTTGATGAGCATCGCCTGCAGGCACGCATGGTAAAGCCACGTCACCGCAATCTCTTCCGCAAACTGATACGCGACAAACAGGTCAAGGAGAAGGAGGAATGGCTGCTGCGCAAGAAGCGACGCGTCATCGATACCAACGACAAGGAGGCTAAGAAGACGGCAAAGCGAGAGGCACGCAAGGCGGCAGCCGCTGCTGCTGCAGCTGCCTCCATGCTGGGCGCCAAGTAGTAGGCTTTGCCACACGCCGTGGTATTCCATTATCTGTGTCTTGACTCCGTAGACTTAATTTGTACCTAAACAAAATTATAAACAACTGAAAACTAAACTCAACTGGTTTTTTTGTTGGCCAACACCAGAAAAGGGCCAAGAATTCATATACTAATACTAACACCATTTTAATCAAAACTTTAACGTACCTTAGCAGACATCTCCGGCCCCATAAACGGAGTATATAGAATATACCATAATTCTGAATCAGAATGAACAATCTCTCAGTTTTGGAACTATGCATTTAATTAGTGTACGCTGAAAATAAGTCGCTTTGGATCGGATGGATATATCGTTTAGCTGTCCTAAAACCTACCGGCCGATTTTCGTTTTATCTCATTATAGTGAAAGCAAATTTTTCACCATTAGTTTTTCAGGTAGGTTTATAAAAGCTTGTAAAATGTTGTTAATGTTAGATCACTATAACATATAACTGCATAAGCAACAATCGAAGAAAATGAAATGAAAGTTTTTGTATTGTACTATTGTTTTTCCAAATAACTCAACTTATCATTACTAAACAAAGTTATATTTCGTACATTTACATTGTACATTTCGTACATTGTCATCAAAAAAGGACAACTATATCCTATTGTAAGTTTTCGTAGGAATATGTAAGTTATGTCGTGCGATTCGAGTTATTATATTGTAGATGTTAATGAATATTTTCTGTGTAGTATAAATAACATGTGTAGGAACAATCAATGAAAATATAAACATTTTATTGATTTCTTTACCCAAACAATAAAACAATGATTTAATTTCTTACACAGCTTTTCGTTTTATTTATAAAAAATCTCAAAAATCAATTTCCCGAACAATTGGAACACGTAATGAACTTTTTTTTACAAGATGTGTGAGAAAACCACATGTAATTTATATTAAACCATAATAATATATAGATAACAACAAAAACAGCGCAGTCAAAGTCAAAGTAACTAAAGCTTTCGCAGAGAAATATTTGTTATAAATACATATTGTATAATTAAATTAAAAATTGTTATTAAAATTGTAAATTGCAATCACTGAACACTGACTGTTAGATCATAATAGATTTGTATGTTGCCTTTACATTCTGTGTTTTTGAGGTTTTCGAAGAGAAGGATTATCGGGTATATGTGGCTAAAGCAATTCATTAATATTAACGACTTAGTTTCTTGGCCTTAGCAAACCTTTTTCGTTTCGTTTCTTTCTTTGCTTATTGAACTGAATCTCTTCATAATCACTTGAACTAGCGCATGTATATCATTGAATAAACCTAAATATTGTATATAGTAGTCGTATATTGTATATGCCCTGACACAGTCCAAGTCTGTCATAGTACCTATTACTCTATACTAAAATGTTACTTTTTTTGTTTTCCTTGTTCTTTTTTCTTTGTTTTCTTAACTTAACTGCAAACTCTGCAATTCGCCCGTTCTTTTCGCTCTTAAGTCAATTATTTTGTTTACGTAAAAATGCTAAGGGATTTGTAAGGGGAATTTGGGATCTCAATGGGTTCTTAATCGCTATCGTTGCCGCCCGCCGCGCCATCCTCATCATCATCGTCATCGCTGTCCTCCAGTTCTGGCATGGGAAAACGTAGAATAGCCGCTACGCCGGTTAGTTGAGCGAGCTCTGGAAGAAGAAAACAAAAAACGCAGATTGGTAATCAAGTTTTGCAAGATATTATCCTATAAATAATATTAAAAGTATTAAAACCATTTATTTAAATGCAATGCACCTTGTCAAGCTTTGAACTTTGAAACGAACTAGTTATTATGAACAATTTCCATTGCAGCCTTGAACTAGCTAAGTAAGAACTAAACTAAGAACCAAGCTAGAACAGTTCAATTTTACTGTTAATTAACGCAACATCCGGTCAAGTGGTATAAGAACTTGATCTTATCTTAGTTTTTCTTTGGAAAAGCATTATGGGTAATCAAGGCCAGTTTGGCCCAGTTCAAGAGAACCAGTTTTTTGCACTAGGTGTAGGAGGAGTCAGTACAAGTTTACATGATTGACAAGAGCTTCAAGGCGCACCGGTTCTGAGTCAATTTTGAACTTAACATTCAGAAAGGTTTACTAAATTACAATATGCAAATGCTGTGAGCAATTATTACCATGTGTAACTCTTGATAAATTATATAGTAGAACATACATACGGTGGGAACTATGTCTGTGAAGAACTCTCAATGTATTCAACATTATTCTAGGTTATGTTTTCGGTTCTTAAACTATTATTTTATATTCTTATTTCTTGCGTTTTGTTTACAATACTCTCGGTTATCTACACAATTTAAATCAAGTGTTCGCTTTTTCTGGTTCTCGTTTTTGTTTACACTCTTCTACAATGTTTATATAAGTAATTTAGAGCTGATTATGGCGTCGGAAACAAAAAGTACTTGAGAAAGGAAGCGCCATAGCGATAAGGCGTAAAATTGTGTGGAAATATTCAAGTGGCGTTGAAAGACAGCTACGAAATGCAAATTTGCGTATCCCCAGCATTATGGGCGTGGGCAATGTAGGCGCAGTGGGCCAAATAAAGTTTCTATATGTACATTATTGATCTATATAAAGCAACGCGTCAAATTGATCATATTCGTGTCTAGTAACTTTTAACTTTTCCTTAGTTCTATAAAGCGCAACATATCTCTTTAGTTAAATATTAAACTAGGGCATTTCTGATTCCACAATATACCAGTCCACACATTAATTTTATAAAGTGTTCAATGATTTCGGTTTATCTTTGTAGGGTATTTGTTCTTCCAGCAATCCCATTTTTCTGCCGCTTTGTTGTTGCCCGTTTTAATGTGCATTTACAAAGTACTCATGGCTATTTTCGAATCGCAGCGACCTATTTACGTGTAAAAATTGGCAAAAGCCTTGCCAAGTCGCAGACAATTGATAAGAACAGACAGAAGACGAAGCAAATTGCGACACGTGAGTCATTTGCCAAGCAGGCAAATGTTTAAAAATATTCGCGAAACATGTGAAATGCAATTTTAATTAACATCAAGTGAAAATTATTTTCAAAAATTGAAAATGAAATTGAAAGTGCGCCCTCACGCCACATGATTTTCATTTCGTGCTGAAGTCCAATGAAAGACTCGACTATATATTGAATGCATTGCGGGAGATTCCCCCAAGAGTAACATATGTGATATATGCGAGTGAGTGTGTGTGTGTGTTTTTTGTGCACATATGCAATGCGAGCTATACAAAAATAGAATTCTTAACGAGGTCATTAGACGGGGGGAGGCCTACGCAGAGAAAGACAAGCATCGAAATTTGCATATTTTTCTCATGTAAATGATATGAGGGTTCCTATCTACTACTTACGTTCTCCTGATATATGCATGCTGGAGAATATCTTGACTTCACCGCCAGCATCTCGTACCGATTCAACCAAGTTAACATATTCTTTCCTGAGATTAACGTCTTGGCATCTGAAAGCAAGAGAATGTAAAGTTTGCGATAAGAAATATCTAAGGAATTTTCAGGCGATAACAACTAAAATATATATATTTTATTTTTTCATACGATTACTGCAACAAATGAGCCATTTGAACCTCTATAGCGACAACTATGTATATATGATAAACATATTTTATTATACCTTCATAATATTTCATTGCTAAACGAAATTTCGCAATGTTTATCTAAACAGACGTGATAATATACCGTCTGAAAACCCTGAAGCCGCATTATGCATACATATGAAACAATTAATATCAATTACGATTCAAAGTACATGATATTGCAGATTCGAAAATGCGCTCAGTACTCAATACAATCGATCTATACTCGATGCTCGATACGAATAGCGATATGATTAGTCATGACACGCGATGGGTGCCCCTATGCATAATGCAAAAGGTGTCAGGTTTTAGCGGGTTTTTAATGCCTGATCAGAGGTTAGAAACATCTAGTATATTATACTATAAATGTCTGAGTTAATAGCAATGAAAATGCAAGTATGAAGTCAGAACCCTCGTAAATGCCATAGAAAGTACGAGAGTACATTGCGCTATAAAAAAGTATACCCCGAAATACAAAAACAACAAAACTGCCGGCTCATTTAGTAGCCGGTTCAAAAACCTTAAGAAATGTTAATGCTTCAGAGATAAAACCTCGCAACAAAATTTAAAAAAAAATCAAAAACAAAACGTATGCATAAAAAACATCACAGGTAAAATTTCAATTAACGTTTTTATTGACGGCACAAAAAGCGGTTTGCGTTACTTTTATTTTGCTTCTCTCTCTCGCTTGCAGTCACAATCTCTCCCACTCAGCTGCTGAAGAGAGAGAACGCAGTGTGACCAGCACTCTTTAACCATTGATCGCGTCGCTTTATCAAGCCGCCGCCGGTCTGGCTGCCGCTGTGGATGCCATTCGCGATAGAGCGCCAATGCGTTCCACAACACGTGCAGTAGCAGCGGCAGCTGCTAAAGACAAACAACAATAATTAAATACGCTTTAGATGGAAGTGAATGACTACAAAATACCCTATAGACGACCTATACAACGGGGAAACGGATTTGATGTACCCGTTTGATTTCTTTAAAAAGCAACGCATGAAAAGAATTATATTCTTGTATACAAAATGTTTTCCCTTTTATAATAAATAATCTAAGTAATTTAAAATCTCCACAAACTTCACGCCCACTATTTAAATTTCAGTATAAAAAATATATATATAATAGAACTGATATTTCCTATTCCTAAACAACGTACAAAAGAACTTTTATCCTTTTGTAGAAAACTTTTAAATTTGTAATAAATAATACAAAATAAATAAATAATTTTTAATGATCTCTAATAACTTTACAACATTACTTCAATGTTCAGTGAAACAAAAAAAAACCCATTTAGTACATAAATTTTCTTGAATTTGAAACAATTTACGATTAAATCCATTTGAAATAATTATTACAATTTGCTGATAAATGATTATAAAGAATCCAAGACAATCATAATATCTAAAAAAAAACTCTTGACAAACCCTGTAAATATTATTAAGACTGAAAAACAATCAAGAGTAATATTGATCTTTCTTTCATTTAAAAAGACAAGACCCATTTACTCTATTAAAGAGTGAAAGAAACCGAAAAACCCCACAAGCAGTAATCATGTTAGGTATTTAAAGAGAGCACCGGAGAGCAACGCGACCGCAGAGACCGCTACCGAGTCTCTACTCGTGTAGAATTAGTTGCAAAGCGGCTTTCTTGCGGCGCGGAACACGACGGAACTGAGTGAAGAAACGCAAGAAACGGAACGAGGCAAAGCGAAGACATCGCGCGACGATTGCCACGCAAAAAGAAATTGGTGCTAAGAAACCCTCCCCGAATAAAGAGTGCACAACCAAATACAACAAAAAAGAAAGCAAAAGGTGCGTGCAAAACATAAAGTGAAAGTTGTTGTTGCACTCAGTTCACATTGTTCTTGTTGTTGTTGCCCCTGTCAAGAGCAAATGGTAAAAAAAAAGAAAGAAAGAAACCAAAATCCAGTTTCATAGGGAATTTCGTAGCTTGACTCAGCGATGGGAAATGCAACAGGCAAAGCTGAATCTGTATCTGAGTCTGCTTGCGTGTGTGTGTGTGTGTTACCTGTGTATCTTTTTATTCATCATCCGTTAGCAACGATATACGAAATTTGCCATGAATTGAATGCATTGTTGTTGTTGCTGCGTGACAATGATTGCACAATGAAATCAATTGTTATAATGGAATTAACGAAACGTAGGTGAAAGAGCCCTGAGATGCGGGTGAGTGTGTGGAGGAGGCCACTATCTATCTCACTCTCTCTCACACTCTCGCCGACGACCTCAAGACAGACAACAACGCATAATTAAATGTCGTGTCGAGCTCGTTCGTTTAGATCGTAAAAACCAAACGAAAATTATTACAATATCGTTTTAGATATATTCATTCCTGTATGGAAATCTTGAGAAATTCTACAGACTAAATTTCCAGACAGTTACCTAAAGATATCGAAATTCGAAACTGGTTTGGTTTTTGCTTTCTGTGTTAACTGCTTTTATTGAAATTAATTAAACAAAAATAAATTTTGAATGCATCACAGAAAAGAAAAAAAACCCGAACCACAAGTTTAATAGCAGAAAACCGATCCAATCTTGAATTAGTTTTCATTGCCTTTTGCTGGTAATTTCAAGCTGTGAGCAATCTAAATTCACAGCTTGATCAATCACAGTTTTCTTTTGTTGGGCAATAAAAACTCAAACTCAACCTAAATACAAAATACGATTAGAAAAGATAGAGAGCAGGGTCGAAACAAATAAGTCGCATATTTAATACCCTAGAATTGGCACGATATTGTATAAAACCAATAATTCATAAACATTTTTTCTGTTTGGAAAAAACTTCAAGATCTTAACGATACCTAACAGTTCATAAATTCTTTATAACTGAAGACTAGATAAAGTTTTTTTTATCCTCAAACCTAATCTAAATGCTATCGATTCCTGAATGTTGAACAAAGTTGATAATATAAATTATGTTTACAGTTTACATGTGTTTCTTTATTCCGTAAACTCCCCATAACAATCACTATTCAATACCCTTGAATTTGTTTGTTACCCACTACGAAACTTAAAGAGTTTTCTACGATTTCTACAATCTCTATGTGTTGTTATTCACAATTCACATATGTTTTCTGAATTTGGTAATACCCTACACATAAAATAAACTTATTACAACATCGACGTCCCTTTAATTCATTGCAGAATTTCGAAATGAAACCATTAAGACTTTCGCAACAGACCCGCAGGCACGTGCCCGAAATAGTATTAAAATAAACAAATTGTTTTCATATTTTCTTATACACATACACTAACAAAAAGACAACAACAATAACAACAGACTGACAGCAGCTGCAGCTGCAAATAGGGGCACGTTGCAAGACATAAAACGTGTCCGGAGACCCCCCTAAAACAAAAGACTAGAAAAACTGGTTGGAACAGGCGAAATGAAATGCATGAAAAAGAGAAGAAATCGAGAGAAAAATAATAAATCCATTCACAGTGATGGAAAAAAGACTTGAAAGGAGAGCAGCGAAGACAAGACGAGTGAAGGGGGGACGGGGACGAGGGGGTCCAACGGGATGTACCATTAAAAAAGAGCAAAGACTTTGCTATAACTAGACTGAAGTGGATCATATTACATGGCATGTGGAATCCAAGTGGAAGTCAAAAAGCAAAGAGATAATAATCAGGGGAGAGGGAAACGGAGGAACCCAGCTGAGAAGTTGCCTCCAGGGCAAACCATAAACGGTGCGATTTGATAGATTGAAATTCTTAGTTCTTTTATTGTTGTTCTTTCTGGTTGTTATTGTTGTTGTTTCGCCCACAGCCGAGAGTTTTGCGTTTTTGCTCAGCACTTCGAGACAAAGAAATGGCAAAAGATCTAGAACTAGAATGCCATAGGTATATAATATACTCGTATATATATATATGTATATACCCTATAGCAAAGTCACACTATGTACAGTTACAATTACAATGCTATAACAATGGTTTTACAAACATAGGAGCTGAGATTGGAATATAATACCCCTCCATAGACGTATCTAATACGCGTGTGAAAAGCGCTAAACACAATGAAGAATACTTAAGATTGAAACTGAATCTACCAACTACGTATGTGGAACAACAAACCAACAACAATAACAACAACTGTCTTTCGGTTTCTTTTTCCATGCCTGGCGAGAAATGAGAACGAAACGAGAAACAGAAGCGCAAGCTTCAAAGCAATTTAGTTCGCTAGGTAGAAATCGTATACTTAGAGTACGATTGGACTTAATAGGCATTTCTAGACTAAAATATTTACATTTAAGAGCCCCAGTACACAAATATAATAAACCACAACCAATAACTTACTGTTAATTATGGTGTAAATAGCAAAAGCTCATTAGTAGAAAGTATAGTACAGGGTGGAAGAATGCAATTTTATACGAGGTCTTTAAATAAATAAATAAAATGTTGAATGAAACCTCAAATCATATATTACTATATGATTCAACAACGATAACGAGCGTTTCGTAACATTGTTTGGGTATATTCAGTACAGGGAATATAAAGAACTTTTGTTAGTTAATCATCATCTTTGGCATAATCGTAAGCTTAACATAGAAACCTCATAAACATTAACAAACATTTAATTAACATCCGTTTTAAAACTAGGTAAGATATAAAGTTTAACATTAAGGAAAACATTAAGAAGAGCAATAAACAAACTGAATTCATAAAGTTCGAAGTTTGTAATCCAACGACTTTTCTGAAACTCTGCAACTAATTAAAATTTTTCTTTTTACTATTTCCAACTAAAGTTCCTAATCCTGTGTAATCAACTCTGAACAGAAGATGCTTACCAAACAGCCCGACTATACGATCTCTGAACTGGGCTACCCACTGCTCTGTAATGATAAGCCACACAAGAAATGCGGCCCACCGATCGTACCTGCTCCCAGTGCCTATAACATGAGTACCAGTTCCAGCTCTAGTTCCACTTCCAGTCTCAGTTCAAATCGTCTGCTGCCATTGCGTGAAACACTCGATGATTATTATAAGCGGATACTGCAAAGTGAACTAGAGAATCGTGTAGCATCGACCGATGTTGTGGCACATAAGAAATGCCAAAAGAATCGATGGAATTTGCAGCAACAACAACAGCAACAGAGTAACACCAACAATTATAGACGGTAAATCAAATATATGATTATTATATAAATTGCAGTCTCTATTCTTAACTATGCGCTGTTTTTTATTCTTCCTTTTTCCTCCATGTTCTTTATCAATTCAACAGCAATCAAAAATGTCGAGATAAAGCAGCAACAGCAACAACAACAACGTCAACCTTGATGACTTGCGACTTGAATAGTTTCTGATTGCGGTGGAGACCCCCTCTCAAAAGCTGAAGCTTATTTACGGGACTGATAAAACGTGCTAAATTTATTAATTACCATTATACCATTCTAGACCCTTAAGCAGTAATTTCTAAGTAAATCAAAAGTAATAAATCTTAATTTAATTGTATGCCACGCAGTTTGCATAATGAAAAAAAACAGAAAGTCAAACAAAAAAACTGATTTTATTTAGTGGAATTTCAACGCCTCATTAAAAATGTAAACGGGCTATGCGACAGAGACAGGGGCACTTTTTTCACTGACGGATTCACATTCAGATTCGGATTCAGAGTCGAATCCAAACGAAACGTAAACAAAGCAGACCAAAAATGGCGAACCATGCGAAACGACGCTACGCGGCACAACCTTGATCATGAGCACGCCATGGCTGGCGTGTTGAAGGGGGCCCAAGGGGGAATGAGGACTGCGAGGGGAGTGAGCTCGGGGAGACGACAACAAATTAGCGTTTTGGACATGCTTTCTTTAAATGGCGAAATTGAGCAAAAGTCGCGACAGTCCGCAGATGTGGAAGATCTGGAAAGATCAGTTGAGTGGGTGAAAGACGAGCTACAAATGCGCTGCGCAAGTGCAATAGAATATACACTGATTATATATCCAAAAATATTTCAAATATATAATACTATATCCTTATGTTACACATAATTATTTTGTCAACGACGGCAAACGATCGAAGTACTTTTAAAACGTCTTGAGGTATACGATCAGTTCTGAACGGAAGCTACCTCACAAGTCGCATATACAGCACACGTAGGCACCAAGAGATGCTCCATATGGCAGACAATAATAAAACACAAAAAACAAACTGGGCAATTTGTAAAAAGTTGAAGGTTTGGCGCTGTGGGCTTGTCATCGAGATCGTCGTGCTCTTGATCTTTCTGCTTGATTGAACTCAGAACTGTCATGTTGTTGCATAGTATAAGCTCGTCAGGCTACAGCTGATAAGCAAGGTAAGCACAATACACAGTAAAATAACTAGCAAAACGGGTAGATAAGTTGTGGAAATACCTAAGAAATAAAAGTGAATTTGCTTAAATTTAAAACCAAATTTAAACAAAGATGAAGACGGTTGTTTTGAAATCATTATAAACAGATTACAAGTATAAAATTCCCTACTTTATGACCTGCTATCTTTTCCCAAGAGCTAGGTACACTTAGAAAAAGATAGATACACCTTATACAATAGCATACTCTCAATCATTTGAACTCTCTCTTAAATCTGCTTTCAAATACAACGCAGCATCTTGAAAATCCTTTACTTTGTTACAACATTTTTATTCTCAATTTTAAACTGCACTCACCTGAAGAGATTATCGGAAATGAGCAAAGTTTCTATAGATTGAGCCTCAGCAGCGCGCAGTACATGTTTCTTGCCATAGAAGGCCTTGGCCGGTTCACATTGCAGCATCATGTAGAATTGTTCCAACACTTTCACCTCACCGGCGGCTTTAGTGTCTGACATTTTGGCTATTACAGCAGGATCTTGTAGCACCTCTGCAAAGACAATGAAATAGTTCAGGGACCTCAGTTAAGAGTTATAGTCTCACCTTTAAGCGAATGCTTGAAGCCGGAGGATGCATGCACCAGCATGAATCGGCTTTTATTGTCCAGCAGCACTTTGTAGTCCAGT
Organism: Zaprionus camerounensis; assembly: GCA_018904165.1. Classification (NCBI taxonomy): domain Eukaryota; kingdom Metazoa; phylum Arthropoda; class Insecta; order Diptera; family Drosophilidae; genus Zaprionus; species Zaprionus camerounensis. The sequence goes on along the minus strand of JAEIFS010000001.1, from coordinate 21,496,418 downwards.
TTGACGGCCTGCTGGAACATGTAGTCGTAGAACTGATCACGCACAAAGCCGGGCGAAGCGATCAGCACACACTTGACTATGTCGAAGTTCACGTGTCGCAATATACTTTGCATGACCTGCTCATAGAATTTCGCTAATCCCTTCTCGTGTTGCTGCACGTTGCCCTTGCGTTTGCGCGGTATGGAGACCTCGATTTTACTGCGCACCAACGTCATGCTGGCCGTGATGAGGCAAACGTGCGCCAGACCCTCCTGCATGACAACCGCTGCCACGTCTGCTGATTGTGTGGGATCGCAGGCCATATCAATACGCTCCAGAGCTATGGTATCCCATTCGGGTTTGCGCAGCTCAAATTTACGATTCATCTCCAGATCGAGTGTATGATATGCACCCATTTTAACATATTGATTCTCCTCAATGTTGCGCCCCTTAAGTCGCAGCACACAAGCCTGTGTATCGAAGTCAATGCTCTCCACGGCAATAGTCAACGTGGTGCGGACACGGCTACTCGTCGACGAGCCTGTGGCCGTTTCATTTTGCACCTTGCGTATGGTTGTGCTGCGCACACTGTCACCTTCGGCAATGAGATTGTAGGCGTGCCACATGTCCTCAGACTCCTCGGGCATGAGGGTAACGCTCCTGCAAATCAGGCAATATTTACTTTAGCCACAATCAAAGGATGTATGTGTACTTACCCCTGCATGCCCTTATCCACATATCTGCCGATCAATTTCATGCTGCAATTGTTAAATTTATCGCGCCGCCGTCTGTTGCCAGACCTTTCGTTTTTCTGTTGTTTTTATTGTGGTCGCTGGCTTTGCGTGCTTTGGGTTTTCTACTTTTATGTGCTTTTTGTCACTTGCATTGAATTAAATGTTTTCTCGAGTAATGCAAATTGCAAGGCATCTTTGTTAGATTGTTGTGGATTTTCCGCAGGTATTTCCAAAATGCCTATGAAATTTGCCAAATTTCACACGGCGAACGTTTTGTCATTTTGAAACAGCTGATTTGTGTATAGTGTTGCAAAGCGAACACTGTTAGAAAGCATGCTTACAGCTATCGGTCAACAAATCGACTATCGATAAATTGTATGCTCGAAATATTCCGCTTTTTTTATAAAGTTAATAAATGATATTGCCAACGTATTGAATATATGTTTGTATTACAAAGATACACTTTTTAATTAAAGTTAAGTTTACAGATTTGTACGAATTTCGAGAGCCAACTCTCAGCTTAAACTAACAGCCTTTCGATTTCCTGCTGTATGGAGGTAATCTGCGATTTCAGCTGACTTCCCTCGTTGGTGGTCACCGAGCACGCGACAATGGGCCTGGACACACCGCAGGCACGTCCCAATGCCTGCTTGGAACGCACAAAGACGTACGGCACGTTCTTGTCCTCGCACAACAAGGGCAAATGCAACAGAATCTCGATGGGTTCCGTGTCGCCGGCAAGCACAACAATATCGGCCAGACCACGATTCAGAGTCTTGGTAGCCTCGTTAGCTCCCTTGCGTAGCTGGTTGTAGTTAAGAGCCTGCTGCAGCAAATTCATTATCTTGGCGGTCAACTGGGCATCGGCCAGGGGGAATGCTTTCGGGTTCACTTCCTCGGTCTGCAAATAGTGTTCTTACAATTAAAACATATTCTTAGCTTGTTTGATTAGCTTTACTTACCATATTGAATGTTTTTGATTTATTAGTTTGTAATATTTATTAAAAAAAATTAGATGCAACTTGTGTGCTTCACTGAGGGGCAGAAGTGGAAATAAAACGTTTGACGAAACACGTGCAATGTGGTAGTTTTTCGTCGGTTTATAACACTTAAATACCATGCGGCAGCCCTGGGCATGTCATATCGATAATTAAACAGTGCTCACGCACAACAGGTTTATTTCGTATATCGATTGATACGTGATAGTATGCAATGCAAAATGCAACAACGAAAACAATGGATTTATAGCTTGAATTAGTCAAAGTAAATAAGAAGTTATAATCATATTTGCCATATATGTCTTAAAAGGTCTATCAGCGACTATAATGTCAAATATAAGATTCCAAAATATAATAGCTTTTAATGCTTGAGTCAAGCAGTGAAAGTTCTAAATTAAAATCTTTGAAAATGGACGATTTACTTAACATTCTTTTTATATTAGAGGCTTAGTTTTGCCAAAATAAAAATAATGAAGGTGACTGGCTTAATCAAATCTTAAAAAGATCATTAAAGATTGGAAGCATCTTTGGATTCAATGATTGGTCGAACTACATCCATTTATTGAGCTGGGGACAATTAAATTAAGATAGTGTTCTAATTCAAACAGACTACACGCACTTGTTTACAACAGATGTTTGACTAAAATGCTTCCATTTTAACAAATAAAATTGCTACCTTTTCCCTTTGCCTTAGCCAAACTGAATGTAAACAACCCTTCGGTATCATTTACATATTGTATATTATTAAGAGCATATTTAAATTGGCCAGTCCCGAGTATTCTTTTCCATTAAGTACAAAAGAAAACACCAATTCGTGGGGCCTTACGTTACATACAAAAGGAATTCACTTTATTACCAATTCTCGCATTGTACACAATTATTTAGAAGATCCTATGAAGAAGGAGAAAGTTGATTTCGGTTAGTCGCCTGCCCAACTGTTGAATATAGCACAGTCTATACTTACTTGGTAATGAGGCCATCCTTCTTGGCCAGACGGACAATACAATCGTCAGACTCGCCCATACGACGGATCTCACCGCAGATAGCGTAGGTCTTGTTGCCATCGGTTTGGCGACCGGTCTCAGGGTCCACATCAACAATGCTCAGTTGCACGGAAGCGTGGTCCTTGGCGTGGATGATTCTGTTCGATGCCGAGCTGAAAGTGAAACGCACAGTTAGCATGGTTTATACAATTTTCCTGAGCACGGACAAAATTCGCAATCGGGCAGTGGCCCGCTGAACACGTGTTCTACACCTACCATTTGCGGGGCACGTACAAATCAACGTTCTCACCGGCGTCGTTCTCCATTATGCTGCAAAGTAAAAGTTAACATTTTGTGAGTATTTTGCATGTTTTACCAAGCGTTAAATACAATTTTTACGTACATTTTGTAATAATTTACAAATAAGCGACCAACACTCGTCAAAGGAGGCTGAAAAGAGAAAGAGTGAAGTTGGCTGCGCTGCAGAGTTGCAAAATAATATCGATAGCACAATAAATACTATTCGGAAAATATTTATTTTTGCTCATTGAGGGTAGTCCATGTATTTTGTTTTCTATATAGATGCCATAATAATTATAAATGAAATTATAATTATAATTATACAAATACTTGCTATGATATATTTTTTTTATTATGATTTCGGTTCACCACCTAAATACGCATACCAAATTCAAACTGAGTATTTTCGCCGTATATTGAATGAATGCTATTCTTAAACTATTGTATTCAAACATTTGAAATACTTATTACATATAAAAAACTTATTAAAGTTGAATTAAGTGCGTGAAGTATATATAACTGCATCAATATGCTTGTTGCTACCTTCCATATCGATAAACTTATCAAATATATCGATTGTTTAACAGCCGTTCATAAATGTTTATCAGTCGCTTTGGCAATGTGAAGAGTGGAAGTGCTGCATTGCATTAAAATTGGCGCCGGAGCTTTCTCGGCCTTAGCGCCCATTGCAAAGTCGGTAGCATTGCACTCGTAGACCTATATCCGTAGGATATATTAGACCCAAATAGAAAATATAATATAAAAAACGTCATTATCAGTGCGCAAAATAAATTATAACAGAACGTGCCCTGTGGCCTCACCACATGTGAGTATTGATTTTGGACAGAGGCTGTGGCGTCGGTGTCCTTGATCCGGTGTCAGCGCCGATTTTCCGTCAATGGAAGCCGCAGGACTTTTTTTTCGCTTCACCAACTTGGTGTGTGTATTTTTAAGCAAGTGCATATGTGTGTAAGTGTGTGTGTGCTTGGATGTGGGTGTTTCACTGTGTGGGTTTGTTTTCATTGCGGATTAACGCGTCTGGTTGGCTTTTCATATTTGCAGTGTGCTCGAAGTAGCTTCTCAATATTTGTACCGTTATCGTGTGGAATAAAAAGGTTACCAATTAAAATAGATGAAAGAGAACATTCTATTCGTGGACAACTGCATTATATTATCTTTGTTATAAGTAAGAACTCTTTGGATTTATAAGCTCCCCTAAACTTTAGAGGATATTTGATAAGATATTAAATACAGAATGAGACTGTGAATAGCAAAGTAACAGTCCCATAATATTATAGCGTATTTTGTACACGATCAGCAGCGGTATATAGTTCAGTTTAACATACGTTATCATGTTGAATCTTGAATTAAGCAAGTTTTGCTGTTTCATTTCTACTATAACTTTCGAACCGATTAAATACTGTATAAAAGTGTGAATAACAGAATACATTAACATTCGCATAACATTATAACGTATTTTGGACACGATCAGCAGCAGCCAACAGTCCCATTTTGAGTTTAACATTACGTTAACATATTATTTCTGTTGTGTGGCCAGTTTTGCTGTTAATTTTAATATCAGTTTGAATTTTCATCTTCATAAGTTTTTTTTTAAAAAGTTGGAGTTCCCTTCTAAACAAGAGTTTTTACTTTTACGAGTGCATTAAGATTTAACATCTCATTTGCATTTGCTTTGCAGCGATTCTGTTGGGCTGTGCAAGTGTTTTCGCCTTTGGCCTCTCAGTCGCATTTCAACTTTTATCGTGTGCACTTCGTCCGCGTCTGCTGCTCTGCCGAACGGTTTGCGACGTGTGTGTAGTATTTACTCCCAGCATTACTTTACGGTACGCTTCTTTACCCCAGCCTCCCATAACGGACCGGCCCGGCGGCACAGCCTCTTGACCTTTAACGCGTATGTGTGAGATTTTGCATATCGTTATTGTAAAAATAATACAATGTAAATTTATGCGCTTCAAATGAGATCATGATGATGTCGCGAGCGGCTATTTTAAAACAGAATCAAAACACAATAGCAAAAGTTGTTTCCCCTGACAAAAACGAAAGTGAAACCTATTGATTAAAAATTTATAATAATGCTTAAGTTCGACATTGTGTGTAATTAGGAAATATCGAACTACACCAAATAGTAACATTACTTATCTCATTTTATTGACTTTAACTGTTGGACCTCAAGGCTAACTAAGGTTTCCAGATAACAGCAATATAACGTAAATAACAATCCAATTAAGATGGGGCGAACACGTTGAATTACAGAAGTATCAAAACAAAACGAAACGAAAAAATACAACAAGTGAAATGTAATTATTGTGGAAATCTGGTATAAAGAAAACCCACGAAAAACTGTGATGTCAGCGGCAAAGTGCGTGCCTGCTGTGTGTAATGTTTCTTGATGACGTCTAGGTTGGCAGGGGGGGGGAGGTGAAGTGTGTTGGGTGTGGGGCAGACAAAACGAAGAAAACTTTAAGTAAAACACTTTCTAGGTCAAAAGTTGAAAGGCAGCGGCTGGCAACCCAAGCTGATGATGCTCATCAAAAATCCTATAAAAAACTGAGAGAGCAAAAAGAAAAATAGGGACAGAATATCTACATGATATGCAATTAATAAAGCAAGACAACAAAGCAAAAAACAAAAGTAAAGCAGCGTCTATTGGACATGGTATTAAACCCCTTACCCGCCTACCGCCTTCCCTTTGGGTCGGCTGTCAGTGCAGTTAACCTCTCAGACAACTGACGGGGCGTTACGACGTCAGTAAAGAGATTAGAAAATTAAAAATGTAAAATGAAAATCGATTGGAAATTGCAAGTCAATAACGAAAGTTAAATTGCAGTCTACAGCTATAGGGCCCTGTTGGCATGACTCGATGCTATCGAAAGACCTTTGCCAATCGTCGATATAGGATATATACACGTAGCAAGTTAATAATGAAAGTTAAGTTATAAATGTCATTGATTAATGAAGCCGAGCGACTTAAAATTGAATGTTGCATTTGTAAGAGATGAGGGAAAATCATCTACTACGGAGAATAGGAGAGATATTAAGAAATCTTTATATTAATGTATTAATTTAATTAATATCTTTTTCTTCAAAGTTCTTTAAAAATAAATATTCGAACTATACGTATTTTCAACCTATACGACCATTCTATTGAGGTTATTTTCTACTACTTTTCTATGTATTGAGAATTGTCTTCATTTATGTATCATTTCATTTTATTTATTTCTATATTATTGTTCAACATTCTTTATCTTAACATTTCCTCTTCAAACCTATTTATCTTATTCTATTTAAGTTTCCTTTTCTCCTTATGTTTTAACATTTATTTGCTTTCCATGCACATAAATTTTATCGCTATCCCGACGCCTTTTCGCTCTCAGTCGAACGGTAAATTCGCCTCTGAATGCTTTCTATGCTTTCCAATCGATTTTCCCATAATAACCGAGGATCTGTGGTAATTTAATCCTTTAGCCAAATCCCATAAAATTGTGCATTTATTGCTGGCCCACAGCAGTTGGGAATTAGATTGAAACTTTTTCTTTTTTTTCTCTCTCTCTGTCTTCTAACATTCTAATTGGGGAGTTTATGGGGGAAACCTGTCGGTCGACCTGGCCAACTGTTTGTGCAACTTGCGACTTGCAACTTAATTTTGATGTGCCCCATGACTTGACTTGACTTGATTTTTATTTACAGCGCTCGGACTTGGATACTTTTGGAACTGGAACTGGAACGGGAACGTGTACTGAGACTGCAACTAGTCGCTCTTTGGGTCTTCGATGATGATCTTTGTTGTTGCTGAACGCCTTTGATTGCAACTCGTCGTTATTGTTGTTGTCGTTGTACTGTTACATTGCTATTGTTGTTGTTGCTGTTGTCGTTGCTATTACCAGAAGTTCTTCCCGTTATTGTTACTGTCGTTGTTGTGGTTGTTGTTGTTGTTGAGGCTGCGTTACACTTCGAAAATCGGTCAATGGTAACGGGCCTGTAAGCAGGTGCAACTGCCGCGGAGGAGACAACAAGAGTGCGAGAGGGAGAGAGCGAGGAGAGGAGGCACAACATGTCGCTAAAGGTGAGTTTGACCCAATTGAAAACGTAAATCCAGCCTAGACTTGGCTAAGCTAAACAGGCAATTTGAACAGCTTGTCTGAGACGGGAAAATTATATAAGAAAAGCTAGAAATACTGGAAAGACATTAGGTCAAGCATGAAAAATATATATAGTTGATATAACAGATAATATTTCCCAAAGAAACGCATTTTTTGCATACCTTAACTGAAAATATATTAGCAGCTTATCAGACTATCTTACTAGACCAGCACATTGTTTGTTCAGTATATATATTATCAACATACAAATGGAATAGCTTTACTCATCAGTTATATATAGCGCTATAGTACGTCAAGCAAGATTAGAACACAGCAGAGAATTCCACATCGCTTAAGCAACTCATTTAGTTAAACCAATATTTAAGAACCTATTATTATTGTTTCTCTTTGTTTATTGTGCTTCTGCTTTGAGCTTAACTCTACAAATGGCATAAGAAGAAAAGAGAACAGACGGGACGAGTAAAGAGTGGAAGCAGTGGGGGAGTGGAAACTGGTCGAGAAGGCTGCTTTATTATCGATACGATTGCCGCAATAGAAACTCAAGAGACCACACTTTTCTTGCCACTCGAGTGTGGCACAAGTACATGTTGCAAGCTCGTCGTCGTCGTCGTTTGTCTAGTGGCAGTCTGAAGCTTTAAAAGTGCTTCTCACCTGCCTCAACCTGCCTCACCTGCTGACATTTGCAGGCTGTCTATAAATATTGTAATCTTAACCATCATCATCGTCATCATCATAACCATCATCCTCATCATCACATCATCCTCATCATTATGAGCATTATGTCAGCGTTTGTCTATCTTGCCATGTGAAACGAACTTTAGCTTGTTTTTGTTGCTGTTGCAGCCGCTGCTGCTGCGGTCTTTCAACAGGTGTCACCCGAGCACAAGTTAATCCGCTTCATTAACTCCCGACTCAACAGTTTTCCTCCATTCCCATTTCCCATCCACATTGTACTATGTAGTTCAAATATTTATTGTATTTCCTCCGAATACATTTCTACAATTCGGACCCCTGCGTGAGCGCAATTAGTTGTGCTTTAACCCGCAATCGTGTGTTGCAAGTTAAAGTGACCGCAAGTGAAGTGTAGCTTAATCAACTAGAACTCTAGTCATTGAAAGCTTTATTAAAGTGTGTATTAAATTGCTATAGTAATATATATATATTTTAAACATTTTAAAGCCTTTTATCAAAATTATTTTAATATTTCTATATATATTTATGCAGCTTTTAATATAAATATTCTGCTTGTCGATAAAATACAATTTTAACATTTTAGATAGCAGTATAAATTATGCTACTCAGTCTACAATTAGCAATAAAACAATATATTTAATAACTTATTGTGGGCCCTTTAAGATTGAATTGCAAGATGCTAGATTAAAGTTATAATAATATACACATTTATGCAGTTTCTAACTAAAGATCTTGGTATATATATTTTTTTTTTTTGCATAATTAGAGTTAAAAGGAGGTTTACTTGCTTTTTATTGAAAAAAATCGGAAATACTATTTATAATTAATACATTTGTTTTAAATATTTTTTAAAGTATCGTTACCAGATTATTTATTCTATTATTTTTATACAAATAAATGTAGTTTTAACAGCAAGACTTTATAAATATTTTATTTTTCGCCATAGTACAGTTTAAACATCTTAAATAGTTTCGTTTTTCAAAAACAATACTGATTATGTTTATTAATCTGCTATTATCAAGAGAACATTGTATAATAACCTCTTGTGGGCACCCAAGTGCTATATTTATGTCCACACAAGGGTTAAACCGATACTCGCATCTGATGTCAGAGCGTCCACAAAGCATTGTAAAAATGCATCCACATCCGCTCTGCAAACGTTTCCCATTGTTTTTCCCAGTGCTTTTTCTTGCTTTACGAGTTTTTCTCCTCTCCCACCCTCCACGCCTCTTTCTCCTCCTTCTTCTTTGTCTGCCTTTGGGCACTAATTACGACAATTTGTTGCGGGAAGTGGGCGGGATGGGGGCAACTAATTTCCCTCATAAGTGTAGCTAGAGTGTGGCGCCCCAAGATACAAATGCTCTGTGGGAAGAGGGCGACAGGGGCGTGGCTGTCTGTCTGTCGCCCACACACACCTTGTGTGCAGGCAGTCAGAGAGGGGGTAGGGGGAACTATTAGTCAAGTGTCCGGGTCCCTTTTGACGGCTGCCAAAGTTGAACTCGTTAATTGATTTGTTTGTGTTTTTTTCTCTTGTAAAGATAAACTACTATAACAAAGAAAATCTCTCACTTTTTCTTTCATTTACAGAAGGAAACGCCGTCAGATGTGCTGTTGCACTTGGCAGCGGTGCGCGGAGATGTTGTCGAGCTGCGCCGCGTGCTGGATACGGGCAAAGTACATGTGGATTGTAAGGATGAGGTGAGTATGACATAATGACGAGAAGGGGGGGTCTTTTTTGTAAAGACTCGCTTGCTAAACTGGGTCAACGCTCAGCGGGTGTTTGGTTTATGCTGCTGAAATTTGGTATGACAGCTGTTTAGTTTTATTATAAGTTTTGGGTTCTTGGTTTTTATGGTTCATTAAGTCCAAAAGCTTGTTAGGGTTATAAAATGTAATATTTTTGTAATATTATGTTGAAGTTTCATATTGAGTTTCGTATTACTTTATGTAGTTTGAATTGGAATAACCACTGACATTTGGGAGACTCTTTAGAGAGTTAAATATTGTTAGAACTGAACCGCATACTCCATACTTTCTATACGTGAATTAACTTGCCAGCTTTGTTTAATAAGTGGAACGCATTGAATTTGTTGCACATTTAAAACGTATGTACTTAAGCAAGATTTGATTGTTGTTGATTCAGAGATGTTTAAGAGTTTTAATATCATCTAGTTCTTTTGTTTAAGTGTTTTGTATCGGCTTCGAAGGCTGCGTTCAATAAAACAACTAAATTTTCTAAATGAATTTTCTAGGTCATTCATTTCAGAGGATAAGTAAAAATCCTACGGAATGAATAACCTTAGTACTTTTTAAACTGGGCGAATATTATAAATTTCCTTATGTTATTTGTTATGTGCATTGATAATGTTGAACTTATAATTCTTAAATAAAAAATTAACTTATAAATCCAATAAACAATTCTATAAACGAAGGAACTGTAACACTTATATGATTAAATACCTTAGGAAACTCGGTAACGTTGACTAAGTTAAATAACTAAAACTATTTCCAAGTTTAACATGCCCCCCAAAACAGCTGAGAAACAGTTGATAAGCTTTATAACAACTCGACTAACTGATTTACATTCCTCTGGTGTATGATAACAATCCCCTTTGGCGCTTTTAATGTGCGCAATTAACGATTTGATTTCGATTAATTTAACTGCTTCACATAATGAAACAATGACAGCTGCTTTAATTGTTAAATTGAGCGTCCAGCGATTTCGACTGTAATTGCGCTAAGTTTTCACCAGACAGAGGAAAATCGTTGTACCCTGTAGAGGTTTAAATAGTATATGCACTTGTGAAGAAATTAAGTGTGGCTGCAATTTGATGATGTTGTCTGGAATACTAAGCAGTGCCTACAGTTGTGTTGATTGCCTATGCTTGATGTTTATGCTACAGGGTAACATGTAGTTCATGCTCGCTTTCCTTATGGGTTTCATTTGGTTTTGTGTTGATTTGCATGCGTGTTGTTGTTTCCATGAGCGAAATCAAGAGCGAAAATCACAAATCTGTGCCCCTTTCGACTGCCCACAGTCACGTAGCAGGCAGGCGGGCAGAGAGGGTGGAGGCAGGGTGTAGCTGTGTGCCCTTGTGTGTAGTTTAAGCCATTGCTGGCACACTGGCCCAAACAGCTGGGCCACTTGGCGTATGCATCGGTATTTGCAGCCAGCTTGTCCGACTCGCGGGCGCGCTTCGTTGCACTTTAAGTGAAATTTCATTTTTGTTTTATTCCACTTTACATTTTTTTTTGCCTTTGCAATTTTCGCTTTTGCTGCAGTTATTTCTCTTGTTTCTGTTCTGCGTCTTCTTTGCCAATTGGTGCATAGTGGGGTAAACAAAGTGTTAACTTGTCTTTCGTTTGTAATTTACAATAATTCATTTTATTTAATAAGCTTGACTTTTTCCTTTTTTTTGGCAAAGATTTTGTAATGGTTTAAAAATGCTTATGTAATCATTGGAAAATCGCGTGATGCACTTTATAAATATCATTGAATATCCAGCAAAGCGTACAGCCATAAAAAATTTTATAGCATGTTGTAAAGAAAAATCATTTAATGTGATAAATACCGCAAACTGTAATTTACTTTATTGCTTTGAAATGAAAACAATAATCTGTGGTTCATTGAAACTTCTTAAATATTTAAAAATGTTGCGTAAATTTATATTGTCAACTAAAAGAAATATGCCAAAATAATAATAATAAATAATTCATATCTCCTTTGGGCTGTTACAATTTTCTGTATATTTCTATCCGTTCTTGTTTTATTTTGAATATCATTGTATAGTTGATTATGAGTTATTAGTTTCAATTTAATAAAATGTTTCAAGAGTATATAAAGTATAAAGCACTATTATTATATTATTTGTATAATATTTATTGTTTTTATGGTATACAGAAAAGTAGCTAAACATTTAAAAAGTGAATTTTAAAGGTTTAACATTTATTAAGATAATTTTCAAGATTAATTAATATTTCGAAACGATTCAAGCTCAGATCAATGCAGATTAGAGTCCCTCTTTCGCATACAGTTTTTGTTAATTTATGGCTACTCCCACTCTTCATCCTCAGGACGATACCACGCCCCTCATTCTGGCCGCTGCCGGGGGACACATTCATTGTGTTTTGGAGTTGCTGGAACAGGGCGCCGAGCTGAATTCCCGCCGCTCAACGGGCACCACAGCACTCTTCTTTGCCGCTCAGGGTGGACATTTAGATGTGGTTCGCATTTTGCTGAAGGCACGCGCCAAGGTGGACATCCCATCGCTGGACGGCGGCACGCCCCTCTTTGTGGCCGCTCAGGGCGGACATGTGAAGATAATCAGAGAGCTGTTGGACTGTGGCGCCGATGTGAATGCCTGCATGAAGGTGTGTTAAGTAAAGAACTTGAGTACTGAAGTTTGTATCTTTTATTGTGTTTGTGTGGTTTTTCCGCTTGTAATTTAATTTTCCTTTTGAAAAATCTAATCTATTTTTTTGTTAGCAGGATCGCGCTTCAGCTGCCTTTATAGCTGCTCAGAACGGACATCGTACAGTGCTCTCGCTGCTGATATTGGCGCACGCATCGATGGATATCAAGCGCATCGATGGAGCAACCCCGCTGTGGATAGCTGCCCAGATGGGACACGATCACATCTGCAAGGTGCTGCTGCAGAATGGTGCCAATGTGGACACTGTGCGCTGTGATGGCGCCACGCCTCTGTTCAAAGCCGCCCACAAGGGCCACGCCTCTGTGGTGACCGTGCTGCTGAAATATCGCCCAAATTTGGGTTTGTTGCCCAACGGAGAGACGGCACTGCATGCTGCAGCCATGTTCGGTCACATGACGGTCTGCAAACAGCTTGTGGCGGCTGGCAGCGACATCATGGTGAAGAACCAGGACGGACTGACGGCCATGGAGTTGGCACATCACGAGAATTACACGTCCATACGTGACTATCTGCGCGAACGCATGCGAGCCTCTATAAAACATAATACATTGGCTATGGCCGAAATGCGAATATCAACGTAAAGACCAAAATTAAAAACAAAAACAAAATAACAAACTCCCTTCGAAGTACCTTTTAACACAATGTTTATTCACCTATCCTAACTGTGAACTGTGTTTCTGAATTTCACATTCTCTTCAAAATGTTAGCAAAATTGAAGAGAAAGTAAAACTTGATGCAGTTCCTGGTGCTTATGACTATGAAACGACTAAGTTTGCCAGCAGAGCTTGAACTTTATTTGTCCTGTTCTGAATTACAATTTCACATCAATATCAACTAAAGATATTTATCCTCATTTAAAAGAAGTTAATGTGAAAATGTAATTCAGCATAGGTCGACGAAGTTGTTGTAGATCATTTATTTTTAATGTTATCGCGTAAATAGGCTATTTTGTACGATTCCTAAGAATAATACAACATATATAGTTTTAAATTTGATAAAATTCACTCGAATATATGATTTAGATTTCCTTTTTGATCCCACCTTATCAAGTAAATGTTATTAATGTGTTCTGAAATTGCACCAATTGTAAATATCTTTAGATAATAACAACTTGGTGATAAAGTATAGTTTAAGCTCTGCGACAGGCAATCGGGTTGTTTCACCTTGTTGTAAAATTGCAATCAAAAATGTAGTGGAAAAATGCAAAATTCTAGAGAAATCCCAGTCCAAATAAATGCCAATGCTGAGCAAAAGGCAATCACATCTTCCCCAATTATATATAGAAATATATTTGGATATTATATCATTATTATTATATCATATGTATATGTACTTAAAAGAGAACCCCTTAAAATTTGAGCTTGTATTTGAATTTACGATTACGATTAAATAAACCTAGCAATAATTTGCACTTGATATGGGCAAATACAACTGCAACAAATGAGAATAACTGTTAACATGGACCCATTGTTGTCCTTTGTATATATATTACATATATTTATATATATTATATACATACATGAACTATATATTTATTATTCACCTAACCCTAAGCAATTGTTACCGAGTGCTTTAAGTTTATCCGCCTTTTTCTCTTGTCCTTATTAGCTATACACAATTTATCTAAATTAGCCATTAATTGATAACAAATGTTTTTTGTGGTTTTTCTTTATTGTTTTCGCTCATGTAAATTAAAAGGTAAATTATCTCAAACTAATTCTCGACTTTTTCTTACTGCGAAATTTTAAATATATATTTTTGAAGGCCTACTAATTCATAAATTTAGCTTGGAGTTGGATTTCCAGCCAGATTTGTCCCGTAAAAGTCAGCACTGTTGCAGTACATTAACAGATTCCTAACACAATTTCTCGTTAAGTTAGCAATGTTATGCTGCTGCTAACAGTGTGATTTGCTAAGTTGCGTTCAGTTAGAATTTTAAGAGAAGACACTCACCTTAGCGAAGACACAAACAACGAAAGCGCAAGTTTACGACACATGCCGTTTCGATTCAAATAAATGTTAGAAAATATTTAAAAATAATTGATTTATTTGTTAAGTAAATAGTATTCCGACATACACATAAAACTATTTACAAGACTAATAAAAAACTCTGAAAATATACCCTTTTGCGTTGTTTAACTGTTAGTTTTTATTGCACTGTGCGATCGTTTACAGTTTTAGCTGCACCTTCATTAAGTGGGTTGCTCTAAAAGTTGCTGATAGTTCTATAGCACTTATGCCTTATTATTCTCCAACTGATTCTGAGCACCTGAGTAGTAAGTAAGCCAGGCTCAAACCGAAACCGCAACTTGGGACTGCCACATCAGTGAGTTCTCTGCTGCATATGAGTATTTGCCCCAAACATGTTGCCAATGCCAAACAGCTTCAAACGGCTTCCAACGCTTTCGGTGTTCAGTCCGTTTTTTCTCTTCGTTGCGCGCGGACGTCGTCGGCATCCGTCGTCATTTCCATTTCCATTTCGTTTTTGTCAGTGTGAGTGTGCGAACGCGCGCGCAACTGTGTGTGCGTACATGAATGTATGTGTAGGTGTAGTCGCGTGTCGTTAAGTTATACAGTAACAGCAACAGCAGCAGCAGCACAAACAACAACAACAAGTACTACCAACAACAATAGGTAAAGGCAGCAGCGGCCAGCAGCCCAAACGGTAGCAGCGACCTAAAAGAGAAGAATCGAAATAAAAAAAATAAATAAATAAATAAAAAAAGACGTTGTGAAACGTTACGTTTTGGTGGCAAGTGTTCTATTGTGTGGCAGGCAAGCGGGACGGGGGGTGCGGGCGGCGAAAATTCTTAAACAATAAAACAGGTTTGCACTGTGTGGTATGTGAGAGAGGGAGAGAGAACAAGTAAGAACGAAAAGCTAACCAGAGAGGGAGAGAGAGTGAGAGAGAGCTAAGTAATAGAGCGGGAGAGCAAGAGCAACTTGTGCGAAACACAGTGCAAACGAGTGACGATGGTAGGCGGAGGCGGGAGCAAGGGGAATTGTGATATTTACTGTGCGCATCCTTCGCAAGGTCTTTTGCAGTCCTTAAACATTCACAGCGCAGCGCAAAGAGTTAATAAACTTTTGCTGTTTATTTGAGCTTTGTCACACTGTGCACGCATCGTTGCTGCGGCTGCTGCTGCGACTGCGAGTGCTGCTGCTAACCTGTTTAGGCGTCATTTTCATTGTGTTTATTTAACGTGCGTTAGTTTTTATGAATTTATGTAGATTTTCCTCAATCAATAGAGGAAAACTGTTAACTCTGTTACCGTTAGCTTTGGGTTGCCATGTCAAATGGAAATTCCCCCTACCCCTGCTTTGACTTAACTTACCTACTGCTGCCTGTCGCTATTCCCCTACCCTTTCTCTGCTGCCCTGCGCTGCCACTGCTCTGCCTGCGCTGCTGCCGTTCTGCAGTAATTTCACAAAACAGCTGAGCTTTTGCAGTCGGGCCCCTAGCAACAGCGTGCGAGGCAGCGCTCTCAGCTGTGCGGCGGGCAGCGCGCAGACGCACACATACACACACACATATACTTACATAGACAAGCAGCATAGGCTGTTACATTGAATTTGGCCTGTAAATTGCATTGCTGCCATCTCGCTCGCACACGTGTCCTAGCATTTGCAGTAACACATGCCGGAAAAGAGTTTGTGTACGTGTGTGTGTGTGTGCGTTGCTTTTACATTCTGCAGCGGCTGTCACTGTTACTGCTACGTTGCTGCGACTGCTGACGTCGCTGACGCTGCGACTGCGACGCCTACCGCCGCTGCTGTTGCCGCTGCCGTTGCTGCCTTGGCATGAAGCTTTACATAAGTTGACATATCGCCGCGGCGAGGCATTTAGAGCCCGGCTGCAGGTCCTTTGCTCAAGTTCGTTCCAGTAACGCGCTAGTACAACACAATCAGCTGCTGCCTGACGTCGCAGCCGTCGTCGCAGCCGACGTCACTTGCAACTAGACGACGACGACGACGTTGCCATTTTTACTTTACCTTTTTTGTGTGTTGTACTTTTTTTGTATTTTTTTGTATTTTTGCAACTTGTTTCGGTCTCTCTGTTTCTACGTTTGTTTCAAACCGGCTTTCCAAAAGGTTCGGCCAGCGTCGTCTGTTGCTGTCTGTTTTTCAGCTGTTTCGTCGCTTTTTGTGGCACATTGTCAAAAAAGAAAAAACCACACACACACACACACACACGCAGTAAAAACAACAACAACAAAGTGGTTAAACTGCTTTTTTTATTACACTTTAATTTGTGTTTTTCTATTTGTTTCATTTGCCGCTGTTGCCGCTTTGCCGTTTGCCGTTTGCCTTTGTGCGTGGGCCTTTCGAAAAGCATTAAGCAAACTTGATTTATAACCGTATAACCCGCAGCTCGATCAGCCTCTCAGTTCCTCGCCTGCTCTGCCCACAAATCGCAAACGTAATTAAAAAAAAAACTAACTAGCAACAGAACCAACAACAACTAAGGCACAAACACAGTCTATATTAACATGCAGCTAAAGTGTTGAACCAAAAACCCATTAGTTAAAGTAAATAAATAATAGAATACAACAACAATAACAACAACAAAAGCAACAGCGACAGCAACAACAAACATGTGAATTTAGTAATTGTAGAACATTGTTGCCCCAGCTGCTCTATATGCTACATGTTGTATGTATGTATGTACAAAATGGCCGCCAGGATGCACAGCAACAACAATAGCAACAACAAAAGCAACATCAGTAACAGCAGCAGCAGCAGCAGCAGCATCATCGTCATCATCATCAACAGCAGCAGCTTCTAGCAGCACACATACACAGGCAGAGCGGTGCATAATACATGCACAAGTACTTAAACTCACTCATACACACACACACACACACACACCCATACACGGACACACACAGGAACATCATCAACGCAGGCACCGCAGGCAGCGCCAGCTTTTAAAGGTGAGTCTTAAATTTAAGTTCAGCTGCCCGTCACAAGAGCTTTAAAAATGCTTTAGCTTTAGCTCTGGCTCTACACAAAAAGGAATAAAATATTTTAAGTACCCCAAACTAAAAACAGTCCGGGGGCAAAGTCTGTCAAATTTTAATATTGTTTTCAAGCTTGCAAATGCAATTATATTGTTAGCAACGCGTAAAAGAGAATAGGATATCATTTCAAAATGTTCTGTATACTGCCAAGAGTATTTAATAGAGTATTATATCTGATGCAATTATTTTTATAATTATAACTTGCATATAAAACATCTTTGAACGTGCGATTTACTAATCAAATCATCAATTCTAATCAATACCAGTTATTTATAGAGTATGTGTGATCCAAAATCTTTATATATATCTTTGATCCTGTTAAGAGTCGTTAATAGAGTATTGTAAGTGACTCCGATTATTTTGAAAATAAAACCTATTTGAATACGCGTATAGGATATCATTCTTTATAAACCATTTTTTTTATTGGATGGTATTTTAGTTGTTTATTGAGTGTAAGGAGTTAAACATCTATAAACATGTATAGGCTTTTATTCTCTATATATCTCTTTGATCTTTGTATGAGTCGGTGGAAAATATATGATTAAATTATCAATTTCTCTTCAACTTGAATCATTTTTAAAAATGAGAATATCAAATATGTATATATTTAATCTTAATCTGAGTCGTTCATAAACTGTTTAAGTTCTTTTGCAATTAAAACATGTTTGACATCTCTTTATATTTATCTTGCATACAGATTTGATTCGTTAAAAGAGTCTATGTATAATACAACTCATTCTTTTTATACACAAATTTCATGCAATGCAACTTGTGCTTCTGAGACACGTTTTAATACTAAGCTCCCTAGAGGATCTATAATAAAAACTTTCAACTTAAAAGCCCAAAAGTTGTTGGCAATTTCTACACACTAAAAAATAAAAACCCAACAATTTTAGGCAACATCTACGCCCAAAAATATAAAAATCTCTGGCATTTTTTTTTAAATGAGAATCCTCTAAAGTTGCACCATCTCAACTAAATCATTTCGTATTTTCGTGCAACAAATAACAATAAAATTTTATAACCAACCCTGGTGCCTTTAATGACGAAATACCGCACCAGGTAGAGTAGAAGGAGAAGTAGAAGGGGACTAAGGACGCATTTCTCTGCTTAAGCCTGATTATTTTGAAGTGAACTTTTTTTGGGGGTATAAAGGAGTAGAAGTCGTAGTAGAACTACTACACAAGTTTTTAATTGGATTCATGTTTTATGTTGAACTGTCATGCTGTGTGTGCATGTGGCATGATAAACGACTTGTGGCGTCTTCAATCAATCTCCTCTTCGCACTTTGTCGGGGCAGAGAAGGGCGGAGAAGAGCTGAGAAGATCTCTCTGGTCCCGAACCCGAAACTTTATTGGCTTTTGCCAGTTCGCTTATTTTTCTTAGAGCATCTCTCGGGTTGAGCAAAGTTTAACAATTGTGAGCTGTGTGCAGTTTGTTTTCTTTTTTATTGTTTTGTTTCGCGAAATTTTTACGACTATTTTGGGTCTGTAACGGAGACGGATGGGGAGACGAGGCTATGAGTGGGACCGAGGCTGGAACTGAAGCTGAGACTGTGGCCGGCGATGGGGATGGGGGGTTCTCGGCGGCCACAGAGAGTTCAACTGAAGTGAGGGCAAATTGTGTGGCCAGAGACCGCGAGCCCATTCAAAAAAGCCCGTCAAACCAGTCGCAGTCGCAGTCGCAGTCGGAATCGCAGGCCAAGCCAGGCATTTCGCTTTTTTGCCTAGCTCTTATAGCTCAACTGCTGAACTGAACCGACTGAACTGACTGGCCGACTGGGCCAGTTGATGACTTTTTACATAGCCAAAGAGACGATGCGACGCGACGCGACGCAGCAACGACGACGAGTCAAACCTAAACTCAAACTGCGAGTCCAAGTGAAACGCAAACCCCAAAAGATACGGAGCTGGCTCACGTATCTAAACTTGTTTCAAACGTGTTACATTTAAGAACGTTCGCCTCGAGCGGCAAGTGGCAATAATCCTTTCAAACTGACAGCGTTGCCATGTCTCGCACTGCCAGAGAAGGAGGCAAGAAGAGCACGAAGAAGAAGCAGCAGCAAAAGTAGTTGTGAATGTAGAGGCGGCACAAGCGGAGGCAGTGGAAGGGCCGGAGGTGGAGGCATTGTCAGAGAAGGGCAAGCCACTCAAAGTGGGAGTGGCACATTGACTGAGTTTCGTTTTAGTTTGCAGAGCATATGTGCGAATTTACACGAGGGTCACTCAGCAAGTTGCCAACTGTGAACACCTTCCTCTAATTGATAAAAAGTCTGCTACTCATAAGGAGGCTCGGAGAAGATGAAATGAAATAATAATACCAATAGACAAAATTAGATTCATATATATATATTTAAATTCTTATTTATCATATTTTTTTCGTTCTTATTTATTTTGGAACTAGATGATGAAAATTCTAATTCTAATTTAGAATACATATAGTTAGGTTTTATAAAGAAGAAATAAACACATTATTATATAAAAAAAAGATTCATAGGTCTATTCTTATTTATCATATTTCTTTCTTTCTTACTTATTTATTTTGCAACTTTAAGATGAAAATAATTTGAAGTTAAAATCAAAGCGAAATTTGAGCAGTTTCCATATTATCTATTTTCTATTTTTGTTTGCCTTAAATTACAATTCTGCTTAGGCTCTAAATCAACTCTCTGTCTACCCTATAAAATACTTATTCTTGTTTTGCTCTCTCGGTAAATTGACAGAGCTACCCTCTCCGGCGTATGTCTATGCCTCCATATGCTGTCTGTCATTCTCTGGTTCGAGTTGTGCCAGACATTTTGATTGCCAGTTGCCTGTTTTTATGTTTATTTTTTGTTATCATTATTTTTATTATTTTCTTCATTTTTTTTGTGTGCCGTTCAAGTACACGTATCTGCCGCCGCCATTTTGGACTGAACGATAAATTTACACGTGTGTATATAACATATACACATGTACAGATGTGTAGACATTTATGTTATATGTAGATGTGCCGAACGATATGCCAAAAAGGGGTTCCATATTTGCAGCAACATTTTGTTTTATTTTTTTTGTATCTCTCTCTCTCTCTCTATTTCGTTTTGTTTTTTGAAATTGCAAACAAAAACTGCAAAAAGTGAAATTGATATTTTCGCACAAAATTGCTGTTAACAAGGTTGGAACCTAGCAACAACAGTTTTTGCTTGTCAAATTTTATTTTTGCAACGCCTCTCATGCCCGTCCCTGCCTCGTCTTCCCTCCACACAGGCCGACAGCTCGCAGAACGTCCCGAAAAATGGAACGTCTCCGCCAGGTGAACGGGAAATTGTTTACCGTGGTTCCAAAATGATGTAATTTCGCGTGCTCGTGCAATTCAATTTCCTGCCAACGGAAACGCGCGTCGCTCTGCTCGCCCATTGTAGTCAAACATCCACAAAAAGACACCCCACTCTCTACCCGTCTTGCTCCTAAAGCTTCTCTCTTTCTCTCTTCCCCGCACTTAAACGAAGCGAGAACAAAGTCCCCCCTTGGACAACTTGAAAGCTTTGTCCAAATTGTTTGGCAGTTTCTCCCCTTCCGCCTTTGGGCTCCCTCCGCCCGTCTTTAATTGTCTCCTTGCACAGTGCAACGCTGCCAAAAATAATGAAAAGCATATAAAAGAAAATAAAAATAATAATAAATAAATAAGAAATCAATTTTGCAAAATTTGCTATCTAAACAGCTTATCCGTTCTGCCCATCTGCCGGGCGCACTCAATAAAATATGTCACATATCATTTCTGTGTGTGCAGACAAAGGGTATGCGAGGACTCTCAGCTATGTGACTTATTTTGTTTTAATATTAATTTAATAATATTAAAAGGTGCAATGAGTAATTAATAAATACAGGACTGACGTGTAGTAGGAACAACTTGGATAGTTAAAGTTCAATAAGATAAATCGTATTTAATTTGTTTCCCAACCTCTGGTTAAGTTTATTATATAAACAAAATAACTTAAGGTTTACTCAATCTATATTGAAATTCAATTGGAAATGATGATTAACTACCTACCATATAATGTGTACAGTTAATATGAACTTGAATAGTCTAAGTGGAAGTGGGCAAATATATTTAATTTCCTGCTTAACATCAGGTTAAGTTCATTGTATAAGGTTTATAAAATAGAGCAAGCTTTTTTCATACATGGAAATTAAATTGAAACTTTTAAAGTAAAAGGATACGTGTCAATTACAACATGTATAATATAGGTAAAAGTTTGAAAATTGTATTTAATTTAACATCAGGTAAAGTTTATTTTTATATACAAAAAAGACCAAGCTTGTCTCAAATTTTAAATTATAATAATGAATAACGTTCCAAAAGTTAATTTATGTCATTCAAGACGTTATTATGGATATTATACAATATTATTTTTGGTTTAGTTTGGTTTGGTTTTGTTGGGTTCTAATCGAATTTCTAATGCAGATAAAACAACTGGCATAATAGAAGCTCAACTCATTTTATGCAATGTTCTAAAATCGTTTTTCTAAATAGTTTTTAGATTTAACCTTCTATTATACTCATTTAATTTTAATTATGTAAATAATTCCGTAGTTCATTTGCTTATTCAGCCAGTTAGTGTAGATTTAGTTCGTTCTGTTTGCTTTTCATTCGCAGAGTGTTGAATTTTCAAACTGTTTGGCATATTTCGCATAAATAAATTACATTCAGAGCCAAGCCCGAACCCATTCCGGACTCATTCCCGTTCCCTGTTCTGGCCTGGTCTCAGCTTCAGCTCCAACTCCGGCCACGGCTCTGGCTCTGGTTTCGTTCAGTTCAGTTCTGGCTTGTGCTATCCGGGCTGTCCGGGCAGCCTATATTAACAATAATTCCTTTGTGCTGGCATCTTGCCAAAAAGTTTCTGGGCCTGTGCCTCAGCCAGTTTCTGCTACCGTCGCTACCCCCTGCTCTCCCTTGCCCACTACATGCCCCGCACAGCAGGCGACGAACGTTTTGTGGCCAATTTCGGTTGCCCACGTCGAGGTGGCGCACTGGAATGGTCTCCGTTTTGTGACCCATTGTCAGTTGAACTTAAATGCGACGCCTGACATAAAAAATACAACAAGAGCAATAACAAAATGAAAGAAAGAACGCACAACTTACGATGGTCAATGGACAATGGAGGATCACAGAGAATCGCACAGAGTGAAGCCCTTTTGCTGCGGAAGAGGATGAAACGTGACATTTGTCTGCAGTTAAATGCAAAATTGTTCCCTTACTTGAACTGCAAACTGTAACAAAGTCAGTTGTATTAACATTACACTAGACAACATAGAAACAGTTACATATACTAAACATTTTACGAATCAGAATTCGATCTGGAATTACATCGGACAATATTTAAGCCATTTAATTACACAGCTGGGCTTGGTAAACAAATATATTATATCTGCAATTATATTGTAACATATATTGAAACATTCCACTTTCTACTCAAGTTACCGTTCAGGAAGATAACATGAAATTGAGTTACCATTTATGGTAGGCCTTTCCACATAGTGTAGTACAATATATCAATTTTACTAAAATGGACAACTCAATGGTATCAAGGTAGCAAGCATACCTTAGCGCCACGTGCAATCAGAACCCAAAACAAGAGTAAACGTATCGCCCAAAAAATCAAAATATCAACTTTCATGTTTGGGTTAAAATATAAACTGAATTATAAAACGAATTAATATTTTTTGGTAAACAACCGAAACGATAATCGATTTTATAATACTTGTGTTATGGAGTACAGACTCTATAAAAATCAAGTGCATTTGGAATTATTATTGATAACTTTTTAGCGATTTTCTGCCATTTATTGGTAATTAGAATAGAGTTAGATAAAAGCTGTTTATTAAGATTAACCCATCTAATTACTATACAAATATGATTATTATACACATGTTTCAAATGAGTCGGAACAATTTCTCTATTGATTAATAGATCAAACAAGAGCAGAACTAAGTAATTATAATTGAATTTACAATAATTTAAATTTGTGCCATTTCTATATTATTTCTATATTATTCAGTATTGTATAATTAATTTTTTTTGTGATACTTTCGTCCAACTTTGCCGATAGATGCAATGCGTGCTATATGAGTTTGATTAGAAAATAGTTCACATTCCGATATAAAGGTGACTTCAGGTGCATAACTGGGTATTAACTTCGGATCAATTAGAAAACCATCAACAAAGTACAATTTGTTCTATAGAAAAAAAAAATTAAATAGAATGGAAAATATTTATATGTACAATCAGAAATAAACCTTACCATCTTAAACGGACACTTCATGGGAAGATTGGAAACGCGGCGGAGTCCAACGGCTATCGATTGAATCAGTCGCGTCCTATGAACCCTTTCCAATAATTGATAATCTTATTGCCATAGTGAAATCTCAAATTGAACTCTCCATATAAGTCTTTTACATCTTTGGTAAATATAAAGTTGACGTTAACGGCGGATATATTATTGCTTGGCCAAATGATTTCGCAGTTCAGTTGGGCTAACTCCGGACCAAATTGTATGCATTCAACTTTGGTAAACTCCGCTATGATTTTCTGCTGAAAGAGTGAAAACTTCCAGTGTACAACTGTTCAGTGTACGAAACATTATTCTTAAAATTACTCGATAACTAACCTGTGCACCGCGAGTACACAATATGCCGAAGAGAAGTAAAACTATCACCCATGTTGCTTTCATGTTCGTGGTTTACCAAAACTGTTTTATTCTTTTGATCTATTTTGGTCAACTGTTAACATTAATTGAGTTTTAATATGTCTGGTAAAGGTTTTTTAGCCGACCGCTCAGGCATTTTCAATGGTGTTATCGGGTTAAATCAACTTCATTTAAATGGCAAATTGATCCCTTAGTTAAATTGCTAAAAAGTTACCATTATTGTTGTTAAAAAATAACTTTCTATAATTCCAGGTTTATTTCAAATATTTCATAAATTTTAAAGATCTTTTATTGACAACAGATAATTTATTTAGGTGTGTGTTTCTCTCTCAGGTGCTGCAACTGACCCGCAGTTTTTATTATGAGTCCTGGCTGGTTATTAACGTTAATTGTGCAATTAGTAACGAAACCCATTTCGGGTAAATAACTTGGCAACGAATCAAGTTTGAAAGCCTTCACGTAGTATACCGTGTTCTGTAAAAATAAAATAAAAATTGTTATTAGATTTCATAGTAATTTCATAATAGTCAGAAACCTTCTTGACTGGACAACTCAATGGGAAATTGGAAGCACGACGGATGGAAACGGAAATCATTTGCATTAAATACAAATTGAAAATATCCTTAATCGCATTACAGAAGTTAATTTCCATTGAAACGTAGTTGATCAATTTATTTCCATGTATGAATGTCACATTGAAGAGTCCCGATATTGTTAGCACTTCTTCGGTCGATTTGAAGTCCGCAAAGAGTAGTGACAAATTTGACGATGTCCTATTAAGTTGGTAGTTGATCTCCAGTATGTCTGGTCTTTGATTCACTATCTCAAATTTAAAAAAATCCACTCGCTTGAAGAAATAAATAAAATATCAAATATATTAATTTATATATCAAAATATTGTAGAAAGCTAACCTTTGCACCCTGCACCACAAAAATAAAACATAATATCCGTATAAGGAAATTGCCAACGTCCATGTCACTGGTTTGTCATAAACTGTAAATAGTCGAGTGATATTTAGATTTGAGAGTAATCGGTTTTTAATTCATTTACAATTGTTGGGTGCGATCTATGTTAATAAAATTCAAATCTGGCATCTAATTACAAAGTATTTTTGTTGATGATCTGCATACCCTGTACTCATTTGTGATGAGCCAAATAAAAGTATATATGCACATATGTGCGTAAGTTGGAAAGCAGCTATAATGAAGAAATGCGAAATATAGTAAATAACTTCTTATTTCCTCTTGGATTCTGTGCTATAATTTAAATACACCTGATAGCCTAACAAAATTATTTCTTAAATATATACCCCGTGTGTTTATTGTATATTCTATTGCATACTTGCAGGAGAAAATTCATAACTTTACGCGCAATTAAATTCTTTTTTATATAACTTCTATGTTATGTTAACATTCTGTTTGCAACTAAACTATCAGATATCAATTGGTAATGTTTATTGTGTACAAAAAAATCAATATTCTATCCCTAAAATTAAACTAGAAATGGTATTTGATTCACGAAGCCGAAAGAGGCCGTGGCTAAATTCTAAAACCAACTTGATCTGTGTCAGCATTGAAACCAAATTTGGTACTCCTAACTCTCATATTGTATTTACGTTCTTTATGGGGACGGAGATTCCTTTTTATAACTTTCGACCATTGAAAATGGTTAAAAAAGGGTATACTAACTTTGTGCAAACGTATGTAACAGGCAGAAGGAGGCGTGGAAGATCCCACAAAGTATATATATTCTTGCTCAGGATCACTGGCCGATTCGATTAAGCCATGTTTGTCCGGATGTATATATGACCAGATGAACACACAGATCTCAGCTATTATAAGAGCTGGAAACACCAATTTGGCATACAGGTTTCTGTGTACCAGGCGCAGATAAAAAATTTATTTCAAATGTGGGCTGCCACGCCCACCGCCCCCGCAAATTAATAATTTAATTTTTGAACTCGATTTGTAAGCGCTGTATAAAAGATAATACTTTGTGAGCTTAACATTTACCAAGCCGATAGTTATATCTACTTATTCTCCAAATTGCAATCCGATCGGATAATAAACACAGAAGTTATTTAAGAAAGTATGAGCATAAAACCAAGTGCATGTGTCAGCTAACAAGGGAGCTGGGCGAGGGGAAAGCGCGAGCGCCATCTGTCGGGAATAATTTTAAAGCATGTGCCGATGTATGTGTATGAATTTAACAAATTAAACTACACCAGAACTACACCGCGCGATCGTTGCTTTTCTTACTGGTTCACTTTCTCCTTTGGTTGCCTTTTTATATAGGGACATTTTAAAGATGATATTGAGAGCAAATACGAGATCAAGTAATATTACTAGTTTCCCGTTTCGTTCGACTCTAGAGCTATCCTTACTTACTCAACCGTAATCTTCTCACGCCATGGATCCTAATTTCATATACAATACTTGTACAGTGGCAGATAAAGCCATTTCATCCACTTTTCCCACCTGTTACGGAATAAATCAAAGTACAAGAGATTCTTGTTATTCACTTTACAAATTTATATGAAATTTGAACAGAAACTCTCAAACGAAGTGTCGTCGTTGGCTGTTGTACACATAGTAGAAGCCACCGTTAAAACGGAGCGTTGCCACCTCGTTTGAGTGTGATGCACCTGTGAAGGCTGAAGGATCTAACGGTACCCGCACGGCGGTGGTCAGATTGATAGTCCGATAGAAGAAGGCAGTCAGAAAGCTGGCGCTGATAACGAAGGCTATAAAGAAGCCAAGGCAGAATATGCAATCCTTGTTGACTTGAAAGCATAGGCAGCAGGCGGCAGCGAAGTCGCCCATCGTCCGACCGAAGGTACTCCAAAAGGTACGAGGCACGGCGCGGCGACTTACTGCGGGAGATCCATTCGAGCTTATGGTAATCACATGATGCCGACTCTCACATGGTGCTGTTTGCTCTGTTTGTTGTTGCTGTTGCTGTTGCTGTTGCTGCTGTGGCCGGAATTGCTGTTGTTGCCGTAGAGGTTGACATTGCCGCTCATTCCATGCGATGTGGCGATTCGACTTGGGTCGCACATTATTGGTATCATTTAATCGCAGGGTACACAATGAGGTTTGAGTTCCCTGGTCTTTTTGCTGTACCGGTTGCACGTACGTTTCGCACTTTACGTGCTTCACATGCCCTGCTCGGCCTTTGGTAAATATATGCTCCTCCAGATTTTGCGTATATCGGTCGAGCAGTTGTAATATGCGCTGCAAGCGATCCTCCTCATATGAATGAGATGCGGTTGGCGGGCCCGGATTCGGTTCCGTTTTAAGTTCCTTAGATAATTCATCCAATAATGTGCAGTTGCTATCTTCCTTGAGTGGCTCACAATCGGGTAATATGCCCTCGATAAGTTCGTTGATCAGTGCCTTGGCCTCTTGATTATCCGAGTGAGCCACTGCAGGTTGGGGTGAGCATGAGGGATTGGCGGGCAGCTCGAAGATTATACGTTGTCGCAGTGGATCATCCGTTTCAGTTTCACCCAATTCAGCATCGGATAGTTGGATAACATTATCCGGGTTTGATCTCTTCTTGTTATCTTCTTCATATTGCATTGTCCTTTTTTAATTTCGTTAGATATTTTGAGATCTCAAAATAAATGTATATTCATTTTATTTCAGACATAGTGTTCAACTGACATTTGAAATATTTGATAAATATGTTCGGTTTATATAATATTCGAGTTTGGCAAAAATAAATCAAAATTTATCATCTAATGGCACCCAAAGATGCACACTCGGCCATCGTTGTAGACAGCTTAATAAACGATTTAGTTCACGAGGCTACCGATAAGCGAATATCTATTGGGGAGCCCTGTATAAGAACTGGACCATGTCAAAAGCTTTTCGATATTTTGGGCATTATACCATGCCCGATTAAAGAAGAAGAATCGGATAAGTTCAATGCAAAAACTACTGTCCCAGATGGCCCAATTCGCAATACCATGAATTGTAGCTCAATTAAAGACCTGAAACACCGATGGCACAGTTGGTTGGCCAATACAATAGCCAATGGTAATTGTAATCGTTATCAAAGTGATAGAGCTCTTTCATGATCGGCTTCAGGCTAACATCGCTTATCGCTTAGACGTTCTTAACTCATCTACCATCTTCGCAGATAGCTCTGACGATGAATTGGTGCTGTACAAGCGAAAGAACCTAGTCGATATGACGCTCTTTAGTGACAGCTCGGTACAAACGGAGCAGCCCCGATTCCGCAAACGATTTCCGATTGTCTCAACCCCCGGCGATCGTTTATTGAACGGGCCGGTCCCTTGTGAAATGAATCGCCAGACAATTTTCATTGATACGATAGCAGAGGAGACGCCGATTATCCAAAATCGACCGCCATTGACCGATCGATTCTGCTATATGTTGACCGACTTTGCTTCGGCATTGTATTGTAGTCTCGCCATCATGTGTTGTTGTACCCCCAGTATGTTTCGATAAACGATATCGGTTCGGCACACCTAGTGGTTCTTTAATATACCATAAACTACTACACATATTAACAACAATTCATCAACAGCGATTTTCATCTGGGGTGCGCACGGCCGGCAGCTAGTGGGTGCTTCATTTGATGCTGCCCTTCAACATTGGTGCCCAGAAAGCCATAGTAATGTGATATAATCAAATAGAGGCACCACAAACATAGCATTACGAAAAGCACATAGGTGAAGTTCTCGCCCATCATATAGAAGCAAGCGATCAGAGACCGCCACACCTCCACTACCACGTGCCACATGCGTTGACGTAACGGTGCCCGCTGTAAAGCCGTCGACGAAGTGACCGATTCGACCTCAATGAGCAGCGTTTGCTGATCCCCAAGGTTTGGCATTGATTTTGTCGTTATCTTTTTCATCTCGGGCTGTGGCAGCTGCTTCAGAGTCTTTAGCTTTAGCGGCATACTAAGCACATTTGGCCAGGATGTCTGTATAGCCACCTCACAGGTGTGCTTGCGTGGAATGGCCAGTATTGTCGAATCAGAGAACTGCATGCGATTCAAACTGACGGTGGTCTTCACAATGTCAAAGCTCTCAGCTACAGTTAGGATACTTATATAAATGTATTGCTCTAAAACTTCATTCAAACTTACAGTCCTCTTGGGTGCTCACCGTCATATATTGCGCGGATTGAGTACGCTTCAGTTTGGGCTGTGGATTGTACTGTGCCTGTTCGCTTTCCATGATGCGTGAATAATCCTCAAAAAGATTAAGCAGCTCCACAAAACGATCAGTGATCTGTTTGTGACTCACATGTACTTCAGCCAAATAGCTGGGTACCGTTATTTCGGTATCCTTTTGCAAATTCCATCCTATATTCTTACTAATATCCGTCTCTTCCATCTCCAGTATTACATCGTGTGAATTCTTTTCCGGCATCTCAGTCATTTGCATTTCGGGCATGTTTCGTCGTATGTGTTTAATTTTGTTAAATACCTGTTCTATGATTTTCTGACCGTGTGCGTTACTGTTCGGTACGATAACTGTCGACCCAATATAAAAAAAAAGTGCTAGAAAATGTTGAAATTCGAATCTTATTTGTTGTTTCATTTGTTTTTATTGCCGCTGTCAATTTGAAATTTTCCTCTGCTCTTGTTG
Source organism: Zaprionus camerounensis (assembly GCA_018904165.1). Classification (NCBI taxonomy): domain Eukaryota; kingdom Metazoa; phylum Arthropoda; class Insecta; order Diptera; family Drosophilidae; genus Zaprionus; species Zaprionus camerounensis. The sequence continues at coordinate 21,466,844 of JAEIFS010000001.1, read as the reverse complement.
ATGTTACTAATCTTTTTTTGTTTTTGTTGTTGTTGTTGTTGTTGTTGTAGTCTACTCGGTGTGCGAACGGGTGGATAATTTTTGCGCTAAATTAAACAATTTCCCCCAAAAAGTCTTGTCTGCATTTTGGCCCAAGCTCGGCATCTCCATCAGCATCAGTAAGAGAAGACTCCCCTTTGGAGTGGACTCGACTGGACTGTTGTCCACTCGTTTCGCTCTAATGTGACAATTATAACGGTCTGCTGCACTTGTATTATTTTGCATAAATGCATTGCAGTGAGTTGTCGGCTTTTAAAGTTGTTCCCAATTCGCATTTCTACTGGGCTTATAACTAGACAAAGGGAAAGAGCGACTGAGCCGGGCAAAGTCAAAAGTGAATATTTTTGAATATTTTGTTTTATCACAAATACTTATCGAGCATATTTGTATAGTATATTATATGTAAAATAGCAATAAATAATTTACAAAATATATTTTGTAGGTTACGAAATTTTATAAAACTATTAGACAGACAAGAAATTAGGAAAGAAATCAAAAATAAAAATATTTAAATTATTTTTAAACTATTATAAGAATGTAGAACTTATAAAACTTCTAATGATAATTCATCAATTTGTTCATTCTATTTTGGATACTATTAAAACCTATTTTCTCTTTTTAAAGACCAGGTTCTCTTGAGAATGAAGATTATACATACAACATGATTATAAATACTTATGTTACGTGCATGTATAATGAATCATTCGAATAACTATTCAAATGAATATTTTATTAATTACGCAAATATTCTTGAAACGAGATAAAACGTTTATCTCAACTAATTGTTTTGAATTTCCATATTTATTTTCAGCTTTTAAACAGTTTCATTTCTGGCTACAAAAATTGATAGCACACTTTTGGGCGCAGTGAGAGGCAGTTATGATATGAAATATGCATCTTTATTTCCATTTTATTCACACAAAGACTCCACAAAGCCTAAATCATTTTAATTATTCCACACGCAAGCCAGAAATATAACTAAATCACGTGCATTTCTTATATCTTTGCTTGAAGGCATTCCCATTTCGGTATCCTCCACTTTCCGACACCTGCCACAAGCAGCAAAACAGCCGCCGGACACTCTCTCTTCCCTTCTTTCTCTCTCTCTCTCTCCCTTTATCTCACTCCCTTTCTCTCTGTGTATCCTTTGCTTTGGCCATTGATAATAATATTTAAAGGGCTTAAGTGCGCCGAAGATTTATATTTGTTGGACATTGGCTAAAATCTCCCTGCAGGGCAACAAAATACACAACAACAAAAAAGAGAATTTATTGATTTTGTCGCACATAGTACATCATGTGTGTGTGTGTTGTGTGTGTGCAGCGAGGATGCTGTTGCCACCGGACAGTAGACAGTGGGCAGTGGACGAGGGACAACGGACTGACTGAAAACTGAAAACTGGCAACCAACGCCTGCGCCTGATTCGTCCTGCCAGTTGATTGCTATTCCTGCATGTGTGGGAGGTTGTGTGTGTGTGTGTGTGTATTTGTGTGTTTGAAGGTGCTGAAGCAAAACAACTTAGCCTGAAGCCTGCGTCTGTAGCATCCACCTATTACGCTCAATCTAGAGCTCTGTTTAAATTTTAAATTGCACGTTCGTTTTATGCCCCGTAAAATGTGCTGGAAAGGCATGATAACATGCATGTGCTAGAAAAATATTCACTGAGATTTCACACATGTATAATAATATCTAACATTTTTGGTGAATAAAAGTTGATGTAATTACCATAATTTAATTCTAAAAATTATATTGTTTTTTACCTTTTCTTTTTTTATCAAGTAGGAACTTATTCTTATGGCCCTAGTCATATTTTAAAATATATTTATTATGCAAATACCAATGTAAATTATTTTATATGATATGCCTTTATAAGTTCTGACAAGTTATCTTTTCATTTGGCTCCACATAGACGGATGTTCTGTTTAATATTCACGTACTGTTCTGTTCTGAACTTATTACCGGCTCGACTTAGCTTGGCCACAGCATTTCGCTTGTTAATTTACGAGGTGTTGCTCATTATTCTCGGCCATGGCACATAAATAACTAACCATAACTGGCTCGGTGTGCACCTAACTGGTCTGCAGCGTCAGCTAAGCGTTGCCAAAAAACGAAAAACAGCTCCTGCGGTGCCTCCTTCTGCTGCACGAACCTCACCCGATGAGGAGAGGAGAGGAGATGAGAAGAAGCAGCAGCAGGCTGGCCATAAATATTATTTGTTTAGAGATAGATATAGTATATTTTTTGGCTTAATGCTTGTTTGTTTCCTATTACTCGACTCGCTCGTTTATCATCGCCTGCTGCAGTTCGCTTGGTATCTTTGCCCCCAAGTCTCGTGCCTTGTCCCTTGCTGCAAAAGTTTTGCAAGTTGAGCGCGCTCAGCATGCATTCAATTAAGGCATGCCACAATTTCTGATTTCAATCGTGATTATCATTATTATTATTATAATTGCCATAATTTGGCAAACGCAATGGCGCCTCAGATTGTGCTGAGATTGGGCGAAAACTTTTGGATCGCACACATATGAGAGGGAAATTCAACTAGAGAGCTGTCTTGTTGCTTAAGAAACCAACTTGTGAATGTATTTCACTTAAAACATTTTAATTAAGTTTAAGTTAAATATTATTAATAGTAACTAGAATCGATTTTGGTTTTTCTCAATTTCGAATGCAAGAATCTAATTCTGTAAAGTTTCTTTGAATGACTTATAGAATTGCGTAAGGGAAACTTGAAATTAAAATATTGAAATTGAATGTATACTATATAAATTGCATAAATTCGAATATACAATTATGATAGTTTGATTTTGGTTTTCCTCGAGAGTACTACAATTTCCTATGAAGGTACCGAGTTGTACGTATATGGAATTTTCAGGAGTCTTAGAGACATTTCAAACTCTTTTCAGGTCTTAAAATTTTAAATAATTTCAATTTGAATATTCTTCAACAGAATCATATTAGCAATTTTGGTTTTCTTCAAAATATTTAAAATTATCTACGAAGATATAAATTTAGATACTTCATGTTTTTTGCAGAACTAGCTTAAATTTAGATCAAACATGAGTTTAATCATGTTATATTCGGTAACCCAACTATCAAGGAACTAACACTTTGACTAAATACAATAAACACTAAAGTATAGTATATGTATATAGAGTTTGTATGTGCTGTCTTGGGGCTTTCCCAGTTCGCAGTCATCGCAAGTCGAGTTTCTTGTGTGTGCCCTCAACTCATAATATTTGAACAGCTACAGCGAGTCTATTTGGATAAGATATGTATTTTCTCGTGTTGACTTTGCCACACCCATCACACATTTCATCTAATTTCCTAGTGTGCGCCAGTGTATGTGTGTGTGTGAGTGAGTGAGGTTGTTTGTGTGTGTTGGTACATGTCAGAATCGCTTACACCTGCCAGAGTCGTCAAAACATTGTCAGAGCGTTTTCCACTTGTCTATAGACAAGGCCAAAGGTAAACGAAATATCCTTTGTGCCTGCGACCCACGAGGTCCCCCCTCATCCGCTACTCATCGTTTCGAGCGGTCCTCATTCTTTATTGGCCCGAGTTATTGGTAGAGTTGCCTGGCAATCAGTAGCTACCCACCCGGTACCCCGGACCGATACCCGGTCCACCTGTCTGCCTGATACCTTGTCCGCCGCGCAGCCTAGCTGGCCACTTGGGCTCCACTTGTTCCTTGCCTGCTTTCCTGCTGTTAGTTGACATTTAATGGCATTTGACACTCTGCACGACGTGTCCACAAGACAAAGCAAAAACATCAGGTGCAAATAGCGAAAAGAGTAGTCAAGGAAAATAAGATAACAAGCAAGCAAGGTGCAGTACACTAGAGCGCACGACTAGTAGATATGCTGTAGAATGCACAAGGAAAAAGTGCTACGAAAACACTTGAAGGTTGAGAACTTTAAGGAGTAAAAGGAATATAGATACAAAGATAAGCAGGAACAGAAAGAGGGGGCAAAAAACAGCGATAACGAGAGATGATTTGGGAAAGAGAGTGAGCTAGAAATACTGTGATATATACTAGACAAATAGAAATGCATATAGTTTAAGAGAGAGAACAAAACGAAAATACTTTATTAATTATCTTGTTTTCTTTTAATTTTAAATGTCTTTTTTGCACAAGTTTGATCTGTCCTATTGGCTTTCTCAAACGATTGTGATGCTGTCCCGCTTTTTCCGAGTTATCCAACACTCTTTTATCGACAGGGTTATCGTAAGCTAAATTGACTAACGATAGTTAACTAAGGTTACACTTAAATTACAGAAGACTAAACATATATGTAACTTAACAACAGAAAGAGAGAGCTAGAGAGTGAAACGAATATACAGAGAAAAAAATTATAGACCAAAAAATATAGAGAAAGAGAGACATGGTAGATTAAGAGACAAAGGGAAGGCAAATGGATACTAAGTATAAAAAACAGACAGAGAAGGGTGTAGAAAAAGTAAGAGGGTTCACCAAAGAAAGAATGAGAAACAGAAAAAGAGAATTTTCATATTAACTAAAACAAAGATCCCTAGCAGCTCCTCTTTCACCCTATTTAGCTTTATTTATGTAAATATGTACATATTATTTAGAAATAAGATTTACACTATAGTATAATTTATTAAATATAGTAAAAGTAAGCTATACATTAAATTTAAATTAAAAAAAAAAAAAAAACAGCTCGTACGCCACATAGTTTAGGTTAATATTGTATATTCCATTTCAAATACAGCTCCTATTGCTGTAAGTCTGTCTATGTAAGTAGCTCTACACCGATCCCACCCGCAATAACTAACAGAATGTACAATTGCTACAGGGTATCATTCTAATGGAAATATGCGCTGCAGAGTAGAGAGAAAAAAAAAGAAAATCAATAACCGCCAGAGTAGTAGAAAGAAGGCGGATGGCGATCCGAAGACGTGGGTTATCTGGCTGCAGGACTCGCCTAATGAAGTTGTTGTAGCTGGAGCATCCTTTTGAAGCCTTGGAGGAAGAACAACATCCATGCACTTAATGCTCTTGTTTGCTTAACTTTATTTGATGTCCTTGCGCTGATGTTGTTACTGTACTTGTTCGCTCTTGCTATTTGTTTTCCAACGACAGCGTTGTTTACAAATGAACGCAGTAACCAGAATGCTGTCGGAGCCAGCCAGGAGGAGCTGTAGGAGCTGCCAGAAACTATTGCCAGGAGCCGCACATGTTGACCACTTGCACGCACAGCTACTACTGCCTGGCACGATGACTAGCAGATGGGAGAGGAGGTGGGGGTTGCCAGCAGGGGCTGGTTAATGCATTTAGCGGTGCTTGAGCGTACTTCTCTTCGTCATGGTATGTACGTGGTCCGTTATGCCTGCACCAGAGTCCTCAGTCCTCAGTCCTTAGTCCTGGCTGCTTGCCGGCACTCTGATGTAAGTCCTCCGCTTACTTTGTGGTCAAATTCGTATATATTTTCTTCTCTCTCTCTCGGTGTATGCAACGAAATGCCAACAGCATGCAGCAGGCAGCCATCACAACGGAGTGTGAGGGAGGGGAATAGGGTGAGATGTGTGGGGGGTCAAAATGTCTGAGGCCCTTCACATTGCATGTATTTTTAATTAATTGCATGCCCGAGTCAAGTCGACGCGCCTCGAATTCGCCTGGCAACCAGCAACTGATCCCACTCCTCCCTGCCTCTGGCTCCCTCCCTGCCAGTGGATTCATATTTTCCATTCCTTAAATAAAAATGGGCAGAAAATATGCTGTGCATGTTGTTTATACCCTATGTAATTGCTTTGAAATTTGTTTCTCTCCTTTCCCCACTATTTTTGGTCGTTTACTAATTAAGTTAAGTCTGATAAAATTATGTTCGTTATTTAATTGCAAAACAATTTCAATTGCAATTGAAATTGTACGTTAAAACTTTAGATTGACTGAAAAATATATTATAATTCGAAATTTATATATTGATCTGCTGCAACATGAAATCAATTGCTGCACTAATGCTCTCCATATAACATACATTTTCTTATTCGATTAAACATTTAACAACAATTGATCAGTTTCAATTAAGTGATTAAGCAATTGTTTCTGATCACTGAACAAGTGGAGTGCAACTTATAAAGGCGGTTAAGGTGAAGCGGCTAATACACTTTATAAAGTGCAAAGAAAACTGAAGAGTTCTTTACTTAGATTCAAAGTAGAACATTAAAGTCTTCTCAGAATTTTATTGTATTCATGCTCTTTTCTAGATATTCTTTTCTTGTTCGTAGCGTATTTAATAGTCGTTTATGCCCTTAACAATTTCATTTATGTTGTTCGCTGTTGTTCTTTGGTGCTGCCATGAGACTTGACCGCAAGCCCAAATGCCGTCGGCGTCACCGCAGTCGCAACATCATTTGCGGTTAATTGTAATTAAAGCTCAGGGCCTTGCTTCACTGCACACATGCAGCCACCCACACTCGGTCTATGCAACGCACTCCCTCTTTCAGTTTCTCTCTCTCTCTCTCTCTCTCTCTGTCTCTCTGCGCAGCACAGCAGTCATTGTTGTTTGTGTCACTGGAAAAGCAAACACATTTGAAACACTTCAATACATTTTGTACCGCTACGAAACCAAATTCCTTGTTTAAAATAAAGTTAAAATAATAAAGCAGTAGACAATGCCGGAGACGACAGCGAAGACACGTTGCATGCATCCCCTATCGAATTCCAATGCCAGGCCACGCCTATTCGGCCAGTCGAGTGCATCGGCATCGACACGCAGTCGAACACGGCGAACTGAGGCAACAGGATTAACAAACAACCAGGAGATGAGACTGCGGGCGGGTGATATACGCTTGGCCCGTCTGCAGGTCAGTCTCACTCAGCTGCGCCATGAAATGGATCAGAGTAATAAACTGATCGAACAAATGTGCCAGGATGCGCATCTAGAGATGAACAGGATATGATATGAAACAAGTTATCACACTTTGCCTCAATTTTATCTAACACAATCGTTGGGATGCTCAAATTGTAATAATTGTCTTTTTTTTAAATATACGTACAAACAGAAAATAATAAATAATTTTATCAGAAATAATGTAATATGAATAAGGAACCAATATAAAAACGAGAACAATGTGTACATTTTGGATGCAAAATCTTGTCAAATAACAAAAATCGGCCGATAGTATGTATGACAGCTATACGATATATTGGTCCTATCTGGCTCGTTCCGACTTATATATATAGTGTGCAGTAATACAAAGCATACATGTGTACCAAGTTTTATCAGGATACCTTTCAAACTAAGAGTCTAGTTTGCGTTGCAACAGACGGACATACAGACAGACGGACAGGGGTAGTTACAATAGATTCCTCTGTTGATGGTGATTTATAATATATGTATATATAGTACTTTATGGGGTTTCCAAAATATGTTTCCAAAGAAGCTGTCCAAAATTAATATACCCTCTGCAAGGGTATAAGAATACAAAGTTTTCATCTTGATCAAAACTCAACATGACCAAGACCGAGTCTTCATCTTTATCTTGAATGGATTTAAAATTTCTATATTAATATAAAAATCCTTTCTATAAAGACCAAAACTAAACTTCACCATGACCAGAATGGATCTGAAATTCCAGTTTTCACTTAGAAATAATGTGTTATAAATATGGAATTATCGCATAGAAATCCTTACTATCAAAAGCAAAACTAAACCTCACCACATCTTCATCTTCGTTAGCATATATTTTTCATGAAATCTGTGCAAATCGTAAGCCTCGACAAGCTCGTATATCATATCTTTATTTCCATTTCATTTACATATTCGCATTTATGAACATGTTTATTCCCATCTTTGTCACTTGCAGTTGTTCTGACACTTGAGTCCTGTGAGGGGAGTCGTCGGCGCCATGTTTGGAGTCAACCAGTCGGAATAGACTTACGCAGCGTCTCCAGCGTTTGGTATCCGGTGCCAGGTACCCAGTAGGAGCGTAGCAAATACTAGGTAAGTCTGTCTGTTTTTCTCTCTGTGTGTGTGTGCGTATGTGTGCTGCACTCATATGTTAATAATTTTGCCCACTTTTGCAAAAATGTGATAGAGGGAGAAGGGTAGGAAGGGCAGGTGGATGATGGCTTGATTTAAATTAAAAATTTATTGCATACTTTTTTGCGCGCAGCCATTGCATATAAAATAAATACACTCACACACACACACGTGTATAAATTAAATTGTTGTGCGCCCGGGGGCGAACAACCGGCAACACGGCATGCCATGAACTCCAATTTAAGCCATCAGCGGGCGGAGCAACGGGTTGACGGGCCCTTCTTGCCCCGTCTGCAACTCTAGGGGGTGCCAAAGTGCAGAGAGAAACCTGCAACCTAAAGTTGGGGAGTGGAAAAAGGGGTGTGTGGGGTGGTGTGGCACTTCAGCAACCGTTTTTGATTACGCGCGTGTTTTTCGCGTGCAACTAAATTAGCGCACGTGTAATCAAGTTTTCCACAACAGAAAAAGCGTATAAAAGAAATAACAGCTTTGGCCCGTTGTCAATTACTTAATACCCTTTATGGGTTCAGCTATTATGGCACAAATGATATAATGATGTGTATTTTAATAGTATATTGTATAGCTACAGCAATCAGCTCAAGCCCTACAGAACCTCTAATTTATCTAATACGACGAAAGGACTATAATATCCTGGTTATATATGTAATAAAGAAAACACTTCTGGTACCTACATATTACTCTATAAAAAGTGAAGTTTGCAAATTTCACAAGAGTTTTTCCATACCTACAGCTAGTGAGGGCATAAAGAGTGTTAACAGCGCGATGCTTGTGTGCCCTTTCCATAGAGCCGCAGTAAACAGTTTGAAATGTCAACAGAAAGTAGCAAACAATAATGCCAACATGCGATAGTTCCATAAATAACACATACAGTGTTCAAACTTAGTGTTGCAAATGCAATAAACAATCCACTACTACCATGTGACAGTTAACAGTTTTGGAAAGAGGATTTAGCGAAACAAGTTGTGATGACCTAAAGGAAACCCAAGAAATTCTTAAACAAACTTAATTTTACTGTTTTAAACGAATCTCAAACGTTATACAACACTTGTGCCAAATTTTTCTCGTTAACGTATCGTTTATTTACGACCAACCTGACCGAATGTTATAAATTGAAGTATTTGAAACTGATTCCACCCAAATGTTGCACCGACTCTAAAATTGTTTCAGCATGGAATCGTTTTGTGTATATTGTAAATCCATTTATTGAACATAGTATTTAAAATGCTGTAATAATCGGTTAAATATAGTCAGTTCCTCTGTACATTGCACATTAAAATTTAAGAAGTTCAGCTTAAAAGGAAATTGGATGCGCTACGAAAATTGTTGACTTTTTACTGAATCAAAGGCTGATTGTGAACCATATGATTTGCGGAAAAGAACACTACATCCAATGTGGTGTAGCTGATATACCTTTGGTCGTGTTCAAAAGACACAAAATAAATACCGTCTAGTTTATTCATATCTTGCAGAAAGATTACTTCTGTAAAGAAACTCGAAAGATTGTCGTATGTACGTCTGATGCAACAGTTGATTTGTTCTCCGGCTATTGGATAACACAAACCACTTTATTAAAATTTTTTACTATTTCAGGCTATTCAAAGATTTATAATTCATGTTTATTGTATTGTTTAAATTGATATCCTTTTCATCTTGATTCTCTTACCTTTCTCTTACCGTCTGAGCAGTCCAAAAACTAATGGATATCAGAGTAAATGTGATCATTGTGTTTGTGTCTATGTTAGATGCTATTCAGAACACTACCTTACAATGCTGACATGTTATTTCTGAATTTATTATATTTAGCATTATGAACTATTATAAATTATTTATATAAAGCATAAAGTAGATAGTTTATTACGCTGTGATAAAATAAATTATCGACAGTTCTGTTAACTTAGTACACTAGTCAGTCTATTGATAGTATGCACGTGTTAACAGTTGCGAATCCTAGAATTATTCAATTACTTTATTAAGCATTTAGATAGTTTGCTTAGTTACATTTAAAAAAGAAAACCAAAATATTGTCATGTACATTTGTGTAAACAATTTAATTGAAACATAGTTATATTTAGATTTTATAAATTTCATTTAAAAACACATTAGCTGGAAAAATTAAGAATTCTTAACATATGTTTCTTCTTATTTTTGAAAAAGCAATAAATTGAACAGAGTAAATAGTGTTAAACATGAATATACAGTATTAAATTCCTAGTCGACCAAAGGTCTCTAGTCGAAGGATTTCCTTTCTATAAGTGAAAAATGTGGATACTGAGTGGAAGGTCATTATAGGCATGTATCTGGGTATTATTTTAGGGTCAACTTTATAGCGCTTAACATAAAAACTTGTATTCTGAAAATATGAGATTATCAGATTGATTAATATTATTGCTTAGCCAAGCTTACCTTTTTTCCTGGGCAATTCAACGAAATATTGGAAGCACGACGAATTTCGGAAACCATCATTTGAATTAGAGGTTGTTTATGGACATTGGCCAAAACCGTACAGTAGTCTATTTCCTGGCTGACATATGGAAATGTTTGATTGCCATATTTAACAAATATTGTATAATTTCCACGTAACTCAGAAATATCTTCAAGCAATTCAATATCCGCCGATATTTCTGAAAAGTTTTGTAGCGTGCAGTTGATCTTTATAATCTTGGGGTACAAATTTGTACATTCGATTCTCGTAAACAGGACCCTGCTTTTCGGCTACATGCAAAAAAAAATATTAAAGTTTTTAATTAACTGACTTAACATACTGTTTTTGATCTAGCTTACCTTTGCCCCTTGACACATCAGCATACAGCAGAAGACCAATGTAAAAGTCCAAGCTATTGAAGTGCTTCCGTTCATATTAAAGGCTTACAGAAAACTGTTTTACGGTCTATAAGTTACTTGATTATATTGCAAATCGTATTGTAAATCGATTTTTAATATTTTTGAATTTTGAAAATAGTCGAACTGTTTAATTGCTATAGAAAATGGTTTAATTAACTTTGTATGGTGTGCATGGATAATTTTAGATTATTATCGATCTTAGGTAAAAAAGTCAAATAGCGCTATTTATATAATTATTAACATTTTATATATTTTTTTTTATTATTTACCTTACAAATTATTAGTTATTGAATTTTTCACATTCGCCGTACTTGACCAAAAGTTTTGAATACCAAGAATAGACTCCGATTTACACTAAATATTGCTTCTGATTTAAAAGTCAGTGGGGGCCAATAGCTTCGAATTACTTTAGTGTCAATTGTGAAGCCTTTTACCATATATGTCTTGTTCTTTCAAATTAGAATATCATGAAAATATCATACAGATAAATATAACAAACTCTTAATAAATGGTTACCTTTCGTAGTGGACAACTAAATGCCAAATTGGAATTACGACGAAGTCCAGCAATAATCATTTGTAGTAAATATTGTTTTTGAATAGTTTTTATCACAGTGCAGTATTCCATGGCTTGGTTCACATATTTAATATATTCTTTGCCATGTTTAATAAACAGGGTAAACACAATATGGGCATCCGCAACATCTTCAAAAAGTCTGAAGTCCACATACAATGCTGAGGTATTTTCGAAAGTTCGATTAAAATCACAGTTTATTTGAATGAGTGCAGGGTTTTGGCTTATACACTCAACTTTGGTGAACTCGGCTCTTATCCTCGGCTAAAATATATATAAAGATTCAAAAAATTAATATTTTTTTAAACTTTAATAAATACCTTTACGCCTTGAGAGTTCAAAATGAAGCAAAATACCAAAACCAAAACTAGCGGAATCAAGCCGGTTGTGGTCATGTTAACGGATCAATATATACTCTAACGAAATACTTTAAATTTGTTATTTGTTTGTTATTTTAATCTATTTTTAATGACTTGAGAAGTACATTAATTCGATACAGAAAATGGTTTTATTTACCATATAAATGTAGATATAAATCTAAATTTGTATAATTAAAAGTCTACAATTACTAAGCTTTGTATTTTATTTTTATCAAGTTAACATATGTATTTATATCTATATACAAGCATATATTGTAATAAATAATTTTTCACAGTCATCTAACTTGACCAAAAGTTTTGACTACCAAGAATTGGGTTCGGTTAATGGTAAATGTGGCTTCCGTTTTAAAATTCACTGCAGGCCAATAGCTTCGAAGAACTTTAGAGTCAATTGTGAAACCGTTAATCATGTATGTTTTGTTCTTTGAAATTGGAATACTATTTAAATATAATAAACATAAATTGAAAAAAATATTTATAAAAGTTTACCTTTCGCAATGGACAACTGAAGGCCAAATTGGAATCATGACGAAGTCCAGCAATAATCATTTGAACTAAATATTGTTTTTGAATGGTAGTTATCACTGTGCAGTATTCCATAGCTTGGCGCACATACTGAAGATATTCTTTGCCATGTTTTACAAACAGAGTAAAAGTTATATTGGCATCGACAACATCTTTAGACAATTTGAAGTCCACAAACAATGCTGAAGTGTTTTCGAAAGTGCGATGGACACAACAGTTAATTTGAATTAAATCAGGTTTTTGGTTTATACATTCGACTTTGGTGAACTCAGCTCTAATCCTCGGCTAAAGTAAATAAAACCATTAAAATATATGACTTTTCAAGCGTCGAGAAATACCTTAGCTGCTTCAGATGACAGCACAAAACTTAACACAACAAAAACCGAAAATAGCATAACCGAACAGCGTGTGTCCAAGTTTAGGGATCCCTGTTAACTCGAACTTTTAATAAAAAGGTTTTCGTTTTTTTTATTTGAAATACATTAATCTATTTTTAATAACTTCAAAAGCACAATACATATAACATACAACTATTTATTTGATGCAGGAAATTGTAACATTTATTCCGAGAGTTAATCACGGTAAAATATTTGGATAATTAAGAACTCAATTTGAAACTGGTTGATACGCGAACAGATTTCTTCTTCTGTAGAAAGTAGGTCGTCAGAAACTCATAAGCACCTTCAGGTATATAACTTGGAAGGTCCTCTTCCCGCAAATGCCAATTTTCAATCGTGTAATTATAGTGCTGGAATGAAAAAGTAATAGATTGTGACCGATCAACTCTTATTCATTTAAGCTCACTGGTAATATTGGACAGCCCAATTCTCCTTTAGTGTGTTTCAAAAAAGTTCGTGAGATTAGAGATTGTATAAGGTTCTTGTGCGTTACTTTCGCATAGGAACAACCGTCCATTTTGAACTTAAAGAGTCGCATTTTCTCTTTATGAGGCCTAAATAAATCGAGTGTGGACTCAAATTCAATTACATTGAAATATCGTTGAAACATTATATGACCATTGATATAGCTTCGATTATTTAGCTGCAAAACTGAGTAGTTAACAACTTCAAAGACATCTTTTGTCCACGATTTAATGTCAAACTTTTCAATCACAAATTTTAACTTGCTATTATCGGCTGCTAAAGCTACCGCAATAAGGACTAAAAAATGCAACCACACAGCCATGACTTTGAAAGTCAACTTCAAATAAAATCCTACAAATAACAGATCATTTCGAAAAGCAATGATATTGTCACTACGGTATTACTATAATAACTTACATATAATTATTAACACGATTTCACATTTATCCATAGTCATCCATAGTCTCGGTCAATTTAAGCTAAAAGTGGTTTGTGTTTTTGATATCGAAATATGGTAGATAATCTACCCATAATCCATACCAATCCATATAATAATCGGATTTCAATGAGTGCGGTTTTTTTTTAATTCAACTTGTTATTTTTTGTACAACTTTAGCAAGTCATACAATATTAACCGTATATATCAGTTATGATGGATGTTATGAATTATATTTCAACTATAAATCCTCTGTTTACCATACATAACACTTGATTTTGCTATGATAAACTATTCGAATGCATGAATCGATACTTATCCGAAATTCTGAAGTCATTAAAAACCCCAGTAACTGGTTCAATTTTAATTTCTTTTAGAGATTTATATTTATCGCATGGAACTAATAACTCTTTCAAAAGTTGGCAAAACTATTCGACTGGGAAATTAGTTTTAATGTTTGTAAAATGTATGTATAATTATTATTTATTATAAATAACTTGACCACGTGTTAAAACTCGAAAAGTTTTCTTTTTATGTATGAGATATTCAGTGACAGCCTGGAAAGTGCCTTCGGGTACATAGTTTGGAAAGTCCTCTTCGTTCAAAAACCAATTGTTGAGCGTATAGTTAAAGTACTGTGAATCAATAAAAAAATAGAATAGGTATAGATATAGATATTAATAGTATATTCATTTAACTCACCGCTTTTAGTGGGCAAATAAGTTTTCCATTTGTGTGCTTTTGAAAACTCTTTGCGAAAATATTCAACAGACGATTCTTGTGAACCATTGTCAGGAAATGACACGCATCCATTTGCAGATTGTAAAGACGTCGTTTTTCTTTGCCATCTTTCCAGAAATCCATTGTCGTATTAACATATAAACTATCAATATTACGTTTCAATATCAAATGGCCGCTTATCAAGCTGCGATTATTCAGCTGTGTCATGGTAAAGTTTAGTTCCTCGACCAAGTCTGGTGCCCAGTGCTTAACAACAACCGCATCGAATACAAATCGAAAATTACGTTTCTCCGATGCAACAACAAAAACCACTACAACAATGATAGCGATGAGGAATCGATTCCATATAGCCATAACTAAACCTTAACACAGACTAACCAGTAGCATAAATAATTTCAAAATCATATAGTAGTTTATGTAGATTTCATTTATATTGAATATGATTATAGATACAATTTTCTGAATTGTCGTATAATTGAGCAATTGTGTGTCGTTAAATCAGTTGCGTTTTATCTGCCCAAAGTATTTAATGCTGCTCAATTTTTTCTGACGCATTTGAAATTCTGCAAATCCCTCAAAACTGGTTTCAGGCATATAGCCAGGAAAATCGTTTGCGTGGATATGCCAATTATCCAATGTATAGTTAAAGTTCTGAGAAAGACAAAGGGGATATGAAGGGTAATTAGAATATGAATGAAAACAGTACAGTTATTATTTCTTGTATACATACCGCTTTAATCGGACAAGATAACTCTACCGAAAGGTGTCTGTTAATTGATTTTAGAAACATGTTGAAGAGTTTACTCTTGTGGGTTCCCTTGAAGAACTGACAAGCGTCTATCTGCACATCATAGAGACGAAGCGTTTTGTTATTTTCCTTGCGTAGATCCATGGCCCATCTTATGTTCAGTTGATCCACACTGCGCTTTATCCTTAGTAGACCCGAGATGTAACTGTGATTATTCACTTGAACTAATTGTAGATGCAGATCTTCAATCACTTCTGGATCCAATATTTTCACCACAATTTTATCTAAATCAACTCGCGTGTTTTTCTCAGCACTTGCCAGGGACATAGTAGCTAGAACAAATAGTAGCCAAAGATAAACCGTAAACCTGATCATGGCAAACGCTCGAATTAAAATGGTAATGGACCGTAAAACAAGCAGGTAACAATTCAGACTTGTCTAACAGTACATCGTACTGAAATCAATCAACGTTTATGGCGTGTGTGCTAAATGCAGCTTGAAGTATTTTACAACTGATAAGCTAAGTAGATAGGAATAAATTGAGGGTACCTCATCATGCATTGATTATTCAAATATATGTTCTGCATCTATTATGAATATAGTGTCTAGATTCGATTCACACCACCTTTCAACAACAAACGTGTCACGACTTTTTTCTGCCAGAGAAACTCAAAACTTCCTTGAAATTTACACTCGGGCACAAAGCCAGGAAAATCCTGCTCGTTTAGGTACAAATTAGTAACAGTATAGTTCATGTGCTATAATAATAGGAAAATTGTACTTTATCAGCCTAAAATGTTGTTTATTCCGGAACTTACCGATTCCATTGGACACATTAGATTCGCTGAAGCATGTTTTTGAATTGTTTTAGTAATGACTCTGAATAAAAAACTCTTGTGATCCCTTGTCAAGAACTTGCAACCATCCACGCGTACTTCGAAAATACGTTTTTTCTGATTATTCGTGTTTATAAGATCGATGAATGCTCTTACATCGAATCGTGAAACTGAATGATGTAGCGTCCAAGAACCGCTAACAAAACTACGATTATTTAACTGAATAAGTTGACTGTTTAATGTTTCGAAAACTTTCCAATCCGCGTTTTCAAATTTGAAAATATCTATGAAAAATCGAAAAGTTCTTTCTGTGTGAACTACAGCCAAAAGTGAGAAGACCAAAAGCAACACCGAACTGCCCATTACGAATATCGAACTTTCAATGCAAATTAACCTTTGCGAAACGAAAATTGATTATATTATTATTCGAATGTCATTAAAAAACAATAACGAATGTCTATTTTCAATAGCACAAAGAATAAATTATAATGATGATTGCAACTGCGCCAAAAGTAAATTTAAGATCTTAATGTACACTGGAAAAAGTTCAAATTTAATTTTGGTGAATAGTTCTGGCGAGCATAGTCAAACTTAGAATATGCCTTTTGTTCGTAATATATTTGGTGAAAACCCGGAAACGAGATTCAGGTACATAGCTGGGAAATAGGTTACTCTCCATATACCAATTGCTAACTGTATAGTTAAAGTTCTAAAAATTAGTAAAAAGAATGTTAATAATATGTTAACCATCAAAGTTTTCCAAACTTACTGCGATGACGGGACACGTCAAATTTCCGTTAAATGCTCTAGTGAAACTTTTTGCAAATTCGTTAAAAAGACGCATCTTGTGTAGATTCACCAGAAAGGTACAACCATTTACATGCACATTAAAAATACGTCTTTTCTGATTATTACGCAGTATCATATCCACCGTGGTGTCCAGTTCGAGCTCGTATATATTACGATTAACTAGTACGTAGCAGCTGATGAAACTTCGATTTGGTATCTGCGATACCTTACAATTAAAGATATCAATAAGATCTTTATCCACAATTTTTACTATAAAATCATCTATATAAAATCGAAAATTGCGTTCTTCCGGCCTTATAGCTAACACGACAAAAATCAATCCGAATGAAATCGACAGACGCTTCCAACATGCCATGGTGACAGATGAGTTCGAAATAGTTACCGATATTATTAAATGTGGCTTGATTTTCACTAATCACCTATAATAGTTAAATATGAGATCATAATATGCGCTAGTTTATGCAGATCATATTATGATTTATGTTACGATCATTCAAAATGTTACAGTTGATGGCGCATAATGATGAAAAAAGTCACCAATCTTTCAAAGAATTATGAAAAGTTTCACTTAATATGAAAACAATACTAAATAATTTATTGTAGAGATGGTATTTTAAGCATACAACTCAGAATCTATTTTGCATACCATAGAAAATAAGTTGAAAAACAAAATAATCTTGGCAATGGCCGAACAAAGTTCTATTAAAATACCTTTTTGACTGACGTCATTTGTCACGGCTAACTCTGGCGAGTAGAGTAACACTCAGAAAATGCCTCTTTTTGGAAATAAACTTGGTTAAGACCCGAAATCTACAGTACATAACTGGGAAGTAAGTTGCTCTCTATGGTCCAATTGGTAACCATATAGTTATAGTTCTAGAAATCAATTAAAATAAAATCAATGATAAGTATGTTACCTCTAACAGTTGTCTGTACTTACCGCAACGACTGGACACGTTACATTTCCCTTAAATACTTTGGAAATACTTTTCGCCAAAGAGCCCTGTCTTGTGTAAAGTAACAAGAAATGTGCAAGCATTGAAATGCACATTATAAACACGCCTTATGTGATTATTCCGCAGTATCTATCCATCATGGAGTCCATTTCGAGTTCATAGATATTACAATTGACTCGTTAATGAAACTTTGATTGGGTGTCTGTGATACTGTACAATTGAATACATCGATAAGATCTCTAGCCAAAGATTTGACTATAAAATCTTCGATATCAAAGCGAAAATTGCGATCGAACACCTTTCCAGCTGATAAGAGAAACGGAAAAGCAAATAGGAACGAGAGGCGCATCCAACCAGCAATAGTGACAGATGAGCTTGAAATGTTTACCGATATTACTATTATATTTAATACGCATCGTTTTAAATTATAATTGTATGTTTGTAATAAACAGTAGTTTATACAGATTATTTTCAACGATCGTATTATCTATTACAGTTGAAAGGGTACAAATGTAAAAACATGTTCACACTATCCTCCAAAATTTACTTAGTATGGATAACACGTCCCCGCAAAATAAGCAATAAAGCCAACTTGTTTTCTATATGGAGCTTAGTCACGGCTTTTACGGTGCACTCGGGCACAATGCTGGGAAAATTATTTTCATTTATATACCAGTTGGAAAGAGTATAGTTGAAATCCTGTAAAGAGAAGGAATTTAATATTTTCAAATTTTAATTTAATGTCTTCATTTACCGCTCTGAGAGGACAAGTTAAGGTGTCATTAAAGGCGGTTTTGATACTCTTTTGAAATACACCGAACAGAGGATTCTTGTGAGACATTGTCAGATATTGGCAGGCATCGAAGTGCACATTGTAGAGCCGAATAACTGGCTTATTGGGTCTTAACAGATCTAGAGTTGAATCCATTTGCACTTCCTCAATCTGCTGATTTAGTCGAAAATTACAGTTGACTAAGCTCCGAGAGTTCCGCTGCGTCACGTTGCAGTGTAAATCATCGAAGAGATTCATAACACCAGCCTTGGGTGTAAACTCTTCAATTATGATTCGAAAATTACGTTCCTCCACCTTGCCATCTACCAGAAGGAAGAGTAATCCTAGCGTGAAACCGAACCGGAGAAAGAAACCGAAACCAGTCATGGCCAAAGATGAGCTCAAAGTGTCAGTTGCAAAATATAATAAATATATATTATGGTTTAATGAGCTAATAATCAGCGCATGTTAGTGCCAATCAAGCTGCACACTAATGTGATCAAATTCATAATGTTATAATAATTGAAAAATACATTTTCGGAACTCGATTATTAAAGAGATTAATGTTATTGGATATAGGAGACTTTACTCAAGAAAATGAAGCTTAAAATAAACTTATTTTTTATATAGAATTTAGTGTAGGCCTTCATTGTGCTCTCGGGAATATATTTTGGAAGTTGCGTCTCTGGTAGAGTCCAGTTGCTAAATGTATAGTTGACATTCTGAAGAAAAATAAAAAGAACTTAAATATAATCACATTGTAATCAAAAGATTCACTCACTTCTTTAAGGAGAGACTTTAATCGATCTTTTACTGAACTGTTGATACTCTCGGCCAGCAAATGAAACATTCGTGCCTTGAACACTGTAGTAAACATCTGACATCCATTCAAGTGGACGTTATATATTCTCAGAGCCTGTTGATTGGGCCTGATCATGTCGAGGGATGTATCCAATTCAAATTGATCGATATTTCGATTAAGTCTCATAATGCAATTGATATAGCTCCGATTGCTTAAGTCTGTCACTTCACAGCTAAAGTCATCGAAGATATCTTTCGCCATGATTCTTGGAACGAACTCTTTGACAATTAATCGAAATTTACGTTCTTCCGACTTTCCATCGACACACAGAGAAAATAATAATGCCAGAGGAAAACAAGTCATAGCGAAAGATGAGCTCAAAGTGTTAGGCAATATACTCAACATTCAAAATAATATGGTAAAATGATAGCCTAATGAGTAAGTAATGTCGAATGCAATAATGTTCGTTCCGATTAAAGTTTGCTAATGTCCAAATGATTGAAATAATATATAATTTTTAAAATTTCAATAAATGTCAATTATATTTATTAAGTGTTTAAAAAAGTTTACAATTGATTACTGTTTTGCACCCAACTTCAGGGATATTCCTTTTCTAGCCACAGGACTTATGTGTCCCGAGAAGAGCATGTGGGCCAAGCGCTTCGATTTGTGCTGGAAATCAACTTTCATGGAGTAACTGCACTCGGGCAGGAAGTCGGGTAGAAAACGATCGTCAATAAAGGCGCGATGAAGGGTATAATTGAAGTTCTAGTTAGTATAAAGTTAAATCAGTTAAAGTAAACGGTTCCATGTTGTCTGCATTATCATTCTAAACTTACCGCTTTAAGTGGACAAACTGGTGGACTGTTGAGAAACGATACGTAATTGTTGTAGATCTGTCGAAGAAACTTACTTCTGTAGGCATTGGCTGAGAAGGTGCAGAACTCCAATTTATTTTCAAAGAGACGAATGCTCTGAAACTTTGGTCGCAGCATATCCAACGAGGCGATCATTGTGATCTCGGGCACAGGACGACTGAACACCAAATGACCAGAAAGATAACTGCGATTGCCCTCCTGCTCCACAAAGGAGCTCTGCGAGATGAGCCACTCCTGATCGTCGGCCACGAAATTAAACTTATCCACCCGAATCAGGTACTCCGCCCCGTTCGCACAGCTCACGATCAGAAGTGCACAGCAAATTCGCAGTAGTTCCATGCTTGAATACGGTCTTGTTATATCTGACTGAAATTTGCAACTGAACGAAGTTCTCAAATAGTATTGAAGGGGATATCGTTGGAATCAGGCACTGTCATAATGAGGCGCCCTTGCCAACGGTTGCCTAATGACTTTTTAACTGTCAACACATGGCTAATCCAATTATACAAAAGTATAATATTATATTCAGTTCGACAGTTCGGTATTATTAAGATTGAAATATTTTAAAACATTATGCATTGTAGAGGAATTTAATGAGAGAACCACTAACCTAATTACAAACCCAATTAAGTTTTTATTCCTCTTTCTAACTACCAAACTTTATTCAAATCATGCAATTCTTCAGATTCCTAATATCTGTTCCTCTAAATGATTACACATTTTATTATACATCTAGTTATATTTTTTAAAAATTTCTTTGATAATTGCACAGCTACCTTATACGGTTAAGGGTGTGTCTTCTCAATCCAAAATATTATACTATTGTATATGTGGTATAAACTTTATTGAATTTACAATTTAAAGAGAAATGCGCATTGTGGATTCAATCAATTTCCAATTCTCTTTTCATTCTATTGTTGCAATTTTCCATGATGATTATTTGATTGAAAGCTAGGTAGCTGGCCCGACTGCCCTATAATTTCGGAATATCCAAAGAGAAAAAAACAATTTCAATGCAAATGATGTGGGCGTCACTGTGCGTGCAAGCAAAATGAAAATGTTTCGTATATGAAAGATTGAGGAGGCGAGAAGGCGGCTAAGTACATATGAAAAAGTGCAAAAAAGGGGCAAAAAAAAAAGAAAATAAATGTACTCGCTCTCGGTGGGAAAACGAAAAGCAAAAAAAAAAAGAAAAACGCAACCCAAAGGATGTCAACAGAAATGTTAATAACACCAGAGACGACAATGTTGTTGTTGCTGTTGCTGCTCCTCTTCTTGCTGTTGTCGCTGACGCTTTGTGCCGCGTCTATTTTACACCAAGTGCTGCACTGCATCCTCCCTACGCCTCTGTCACTTTCCCCCTGACAGTCGCTCACCCAGCCCGGCCATGCTTTATGGCTGAGCCAAGCGAAGCAAAAACATTGGCCATAAAACAGAAAAGCAAAACACCAGCAGCATCAGCAGACGAAAGTAAAGTAAAGAGCAAAGAAAGAAGCAGAAGCAAGCAGATGAAGAAGAAGCAAAAGAAGCAAAGGCAGCAGAAGAAACAAAGTAAAGCAACGCCAGTCGAGTGTAGTTCAAACATTACACCTACACTCTGCAGACAGGGATCGAAAGAGAGGGCGAGAGAGAGAGAGAGTAGGAGAGGGGAAAGGAAAGAGGTCGCAAGAGCTACAGCTACTGCGGTCCATATTATGTAAACATTTGCACGGCTTTGTAAGTATGTGTGTGTGTGTGTGAGACGATTGAGATTGGGATTGCGGACTGGGCGTTGAGGATAGCCAGACACACGAAGCCGAAAACACTTTCAATCGCAAATTGTGTGCGAATTTCCATGACAAACTCACATCGTATGAGCCACAAATTTTGATGACGTTGCCTTTTAAAAGTTATTGAAAGTTTATCCCAAAACAGACGAAGAGCAGAGCTCAGCCAAAATGAGATGGTAGCCGAATCAATATTGTGATTAGAGCATGCTAAGAAATCAACTTGAGCAGGCTACAGTTTAACGAGCTCCCAATGAAGCTTCAACCATACTTTTTAAGACACTCAGAACATCTAATATGTATTGAAAATTTAACAATTTTACTGCTATATCCTAAGAAAAGCGAATATCTTACACAAGGTGCGTATAATTTGCAAGTTAAATCAATTAGAACGGGTATTACCTGTACAAAAGTGCCTGCAATACCAATATATACTTCTTAAACTGTTTGGTATAATAAAGATCTGAGAGAGTAATATCCTTAAATAAACACAAATTTAGCACAAATTGAATATAATTTGCAACTTAAACCAATTGAAATGGGGAGTACTTTTGCATAAGTAGTGCCAACAATTGCACAAGAAATCCCAAAGCCTTCACGTTTATACATTTGCAGAATTCTCTCTGCATTGAATTGTTGTTTTATCCAGTAAGTCCATTATCGCGAATATATAATGCAAATTCGTGCAATTTTCATTGATAATTTGAGGACCGAATGAGGAAAATGTAGGAAGGTAGCACACACACATATATATGTAGATGCGATGAGTGTGTGTGTGTGTGTCTGTGAATGGAGTGAGGAACTCGTCTCGTAATTAGCCTCAGGAGCGCGAGTGTGAGGCTCATTGCATATGCAAATTGCAGCTGATTGGTTTCGCATTACGTAATTAATAATTCAATGAGAATGCATGTCAATCAGCCACATGCAAGAGTAGTCTCTTTGTGTGGGTCGATGGAGATTTAGATATACGACTAGTATAGAAAAGTTTTTTAAATGCCGCGTAGACTTGCGAAGAAAGACAAGGTGTGGGCAGTGCTAAAAACTTATTTTCACAAAGTTATCAATGCAGCTAAGGTGGGAATAATTAAAAAAGGGGTATTATATACAAGTATATTAATAAATGGAATGTATAGAAAGTCTGTTTAAATAACTCTTTCTAAGAATATTGTATGGGATTTTTGGAAAGCATACTATCTAATTAGAGATTTCTTAAAGGTAGAGCATAGTTTTATAGGGCACAAGAAAATGTATTATCATCTTAAATTAAAGGAATATACAGAACGTTGCATGTTAGGATAACTTCATTGATTGGAACACAAACTTGCTCACTAAAGAATAACTTAATATTGCATTTTAGAAAGATAGCACCTAATTTGATAGAGTATAATGTAGAAATTCAGAGTTTTAATAGATTTCTGTATAGTACAGTAAGCATAGTTTGATAGCATATAATAAATATGTATATAAAAAATGTATACTACAATCCATTTGGTATAATATTTTGACTATAGTCAAAACATGTAGTTTTTATAGATCTCTCTCTCTCGCTCTGCACAAAAATACTTCATATGTTTTTTGGCTAAGAATTTCCCTCAACTACACTACAGAGTATCTGCCTGTTGAGCCTGACGCGCAGCTTTACCTTGCAGCGTGTGGTGGTTTATGGACTGAGAGCTCTCTAATTATAGCTAGCTAGTTTTTAGGCCATGGATTTTAAAAAAATTCATGGACTATTGTGTTTGTCGGAACGGAAATGTGCGTAACAGGCAGAAGGAGGCATCTCCGACCCCATAAACTATATATATTCTGACTCAGTATCAGTAGCCGAGTCGATTGAGCCATGTCTGTCTGTCCGTCTGTCCGTCTGTCCGTCTGACCGTCTGTCCGTCTGTCCGTCTGTCCGTCTGTCCGTCTGTCTGTCTGTATGAACACCTGGATCTCAGAAACTATAAGAGCTAGAGTCATAAAATTTTGCGACAACATACATATATATTGCAGTGTCTCAAAGTTTTTGTAAAATTTGGACACGCCCCTTCCTGCCTCTGTAAATCAGTAATAACTACTTAACAACTACAATATTAGCTCCACAACCAAAGTTGTATATCTTACATGACAAATACCTTGCCACGGGCGTTATGTGAAAATTTCATTTGAATCGGACTATAAATAAGTGAGATATGATACTAATTAAACTCACTTTGAACATGTATATTTAAGCAGACCTTATTTGCACAAACATACCGAGGTTCGAATCTAGCGTCAGACACACAGCATTTTAAACTTTTTATTTGCATTGTATGGTAACAGAATTGGTTCACAATGCAGCTTTGCCGATACGTTAAGAAGTCAGGCAATGGCCGAGTGGTTAGAGTGGTGGACGGCAAATTAAAAAAACTGTGAAGAGAGTGCGTGTGTTCAACTCCCGGTGAGAGGAGGCGGTTGGGCATTTTCATTTATTAATTATTTTTTGTTTTGTTTATTTATTTTATTCTAATAAACTAAAAGAAAAGTTATAGTCAAGCGGGCTGTAATATAGCAGCTACAAACAAATTAAATTATTTAATTAAATTTCAATAAAAAATAGTTGTTCCTCATTTTGTTTTATATAAAATAAAATTATAATAGTTACAAATAATATTAATTATTTATAAATAAAGTTTACTATTTTTATTATATTTAGCACGCATCAAAAAGACGCGAGCCAAAAGTAAACAATGCGTTCTTCAATGCCGCCACTCTTTCCGTATTTTGCCTGTTATGACTTTGCAAGTTCAATATGATTCTTATTGGATATTGTTATTTTGTTTTGCTCTCAATATTTTGCAATTAGAATGTTAGAACATAACACCGATTATAAGACTGTGGCGACGCAGCCTCATCAATATGGGCCCGATCTGGCAGCCCGGCACCATCGTAAGCAGACGATAGTTCCACCGTTTCACTACAAGCCCTTTAAAAGTTGTGAATGTGCGAGTGGGACGCCCATACATACATGTCTGCATATCCACATGTATGTATTGGCATCCCACTTCAACACACATTATTGCACGCATGTATGTACATACTTATGTACAATACAATTAGATTTAGAGTTGCTGTTGTGTACCAACGAAAGAACACTAAGTTCTAATTGCATATATTGCCTACCAAAAACTTAAAAAAACCGGCAACCGACACCGCCCCTTTTCAATGTTTTGAGCTTTTAAAATATTGTAATGAAAAATAATGAAAAACATAAAATTTCACATGCCGATGACCGTGGGATCGTGGTAGCAATCGAACCCCGAAACACGGTCACAACATTATTGTCCTTACAGTCCGAGACATAATCCACTCAGCCACTGAACAACTCTAGATCGTGCTAAAAAATCAACAAGAAGCACATGAAATAAATTTTGATACACGCTAGAAATGCATACTTATACCTATTGCCCTCTCGCTCAGTCTAATGGTTGCGACACTTCGCTTCTGCTTTGTCTATGCGTTCTTCTTCTTCTGTTCGTTAATTCAAATTGCGCGTATCGTCGTAAACTGTATAAAATTGATCTCCGCCAAATTTTTAATATTAATCCAAATAAAGCGGAATTTTCAATGCGAGTTTTTATAAATATCCGAATATAAATAAGTTATCTATGTCTGCAGATTGCAGAAATTAATTAATTTGGGGAACATTTAAGTTGCGCAGAACATCTCAAGTCGACTCGTAGGTCACCAAAATTTAACTTTTTAAGAACAACTAAATCCATAACATTTGCAGTAGCTACCCCTTGGTGTTCCCTAGGTACTGATTATTTTTGATAATCGGTGGGAAATTCGAGCGGCGATTCTATTCTTTTATTAACAAACTTTTTTACGGTATAAGATAATCCATGGCCTTATACAGTCAGCACCTGACTGTAGCGTTTGTATTTTTGTTGTTGTTGTTGTTGTTGTTGTTTCTTTTGCTGTTGTTGTAGGAGACGATGTTCTCGTTCGTGGACGGAACCTATTTGCTCGAATCAATAAATTTTACAGTTGGACGCACAGGTGGCGCTCCATGCCAGACCAGGGACGCAGACGGTGGGAAAGGGGGAAGAGAGAGAGAGGGGAGAGATGGTAGCTAGCACCGGGTGTGGGCTGCGCAATTTGGCATCTGTGGACTAAATGGGCCTTTTGTTGGATTTTTGTGCGTTTGTGTGTGTGTGTGTGTGTGTGTGTGTGTACAGTCAACATAAATTCATAAATGTTCGCTGCTCTTTTGAGAACCCCTTCATCCCGCCCCTCTTCGCAGCAGCAGCTGCACCTGACTGCAGCCCTTTGTACTGCGCGCTCTTTTGTTGTTGTTTATTTAAGCAAAGCAATTTGGCTTTTATTAGAACGTCACAACAACAGCAATAACAACAACAAATGCAGATGCTCGCCGAAAATTCACGCTCAGAGTATCTCCATCTTGTTGTATCTTCTAGATACATATGTATCTACAGTAGTCTCTCTCTCTCTCTCTCTGCAGCACAGCAGTCTTGTATCCCACCCTCGCTCGTTAAAAATCACTTAAAATTCCATCATCATAAATTTGTCAAAATATTTTCTGTGTTTGTTTGTCGGTTTGGTTTGTCTTGCTCTGCTTTAACGTGTTCAAGCCACGCCACGCCCATACGCCCAGTGGCTTCGTGTCGGGATTAGTTATCATCTGGCATGTGGTTATATTTGTTTTATGGTCGCGCTAGCTGTGAAATTAGATTTTGCGGTAGTCATGAATCTCCAATAAACAAATAGTCGAAATGCCGCGGAATGCGAAATGAGAAACGTTAGAAGAACCCAAGAAACCTGGCCAGCAAATTCTTTATGCGAATTGTAACACACACACACACACACACACACAAACACGCACACAATGCAATATTTATTCCCACAAGTTGTGAGTTCTGTAAGGTCAAAACGTGTTGTTGCTGACCAAAAAGTCATTAAAAGTCTCGAAATACATCAAAGTTGAGAACTTGCAATACGAGCTGAAAGCTCTTAAGTACTTAATCGGTTTAAATGTTTGCTCGAGAGTGCCAAATCGATTATAATTATCGAACTGAGAATGCTGTGAAAACAATTTCAATTGTAGAGCGAAGGTACAACGATCTTTGAAGTCGACTGCGTTGTTTTCTTCTTCTTTTGTTTCATCTTTGAGTGAGTACTTCCAGGCATTTACAGAAAGTGTTTTTGTAAATTGTATACAAATTTAATAATATTCTATACATTAAATTCTATAGACAGTCGGTTGGGCATTTCGCCTACTAACATTAATCCTCCTAAATTGAATGCTTATTAGGGATTTCTCTGATTTACCCAATCGTCTGCAGCAAAGTGGATCGACCAACTCATTAATATCCCTGATTGATTAGTAAATATTTGAAATAAAATAAAGAAATTTAATATATTTTTTAACTTTTAAAAATATTTTTTTATATTAAATTGCCTAAATTTACTTTAATATAAATTATAAAATAACCTTATAATTTCAATTAGAAAGTCATTTTGACATCATTCTCTTTGAGTCGAACAGTCTTAGTAAATAAATAAATAACTAAATAAAGAAATATATGAGTTAATAAATCAAAAATTAATGACCAAATATAAACATTAATATATAAATAATTAGAAAATATAAGAATTCTTAGGTAATTCGAGGGCATAATGCGGTTAAATTTAGCATGAAAGTTTATCTAGTCGACATTTTCTTTCAGAACAACAATTAAACCTGTCAATAGGCAAGAAATGGGTTTGAATATACATACATATGTTTCTCGAAGTAGCCAACTTCGATCATCAGTTTCATCGTTTAGTTTGTGATCGCAGAAAATTTCATCTCCTCGCTACTAGAACTAGAAAAAATATAAAAAATAGAAAAAACCACAGTCGCGCTGCACGCGACAGTGGGATACCCTTCGACCTATGTTCCGATGTAGTTTAATTTGTTAAATTCATACACATATACAAATGCGCATGCTTTTAAATTATTGCCGACAGATGGCGCTCGCGCTTTGCGCTCTGTGGCAACCCTGTTAGCCACCTATTAGTTAAGTAACACTGTTTGTAAGTTATCGATATCTATCTATCACTTCACTTCAGTTCTTCTTCTTCTTGGAGTAAGTTCGTAAAAGCTCGCGCCCTTTTTCATGACACAAATGTTTGACACTAAAAGAATAATAAAGCGTATTATTTAAGAACAGTTAATGGCGTATTTAATTCGCCATATTGGTGACCCCGACGTGATTTAAAACTTCTTTTGAACATAAAAACTAACTACGTTGATACTTATTGCATCTGCTCTATGAATTTCATCAGACGCCTGTGGTGAAATAACGCACACACGTTCATATATACGACGCATTTTATGAACACGTATCAACGGGCAGCAAACTAATATCATCTAATAGAATCGCATGCAACAACCACGATACAATCTTCGCTCATTAACCAGGAGGAAACTTAATTTTGAAACAAACAACATGACTGAACCATTCAATGATATTGAAGAGCAACTTCGCACAATGCAAAGAGAAATGGATGCATTACGTGTGGCACACCAAGACACAGCAACAAACCAAGTCACCTCTGCACCGGCTGTTGCACCAGTTCATCGTCTACAAATTAATGTGCCAAAATTTACTCGGAGCAATCCACAACTCTGGTTTGCACAAGTTGAGCGCGCATTTCGCCTCAACGGCATCATCAACGACGTGGACAAGTTCGATCTCATTACTGTACAGTTGGAGGAAGATATTGCATTGAGTGTAGCTGATTTGGTTCAAAATCCACCAGCTGTTGACAAATACCCCGCTCTCAAAGCTAGGCTACTAACTAAGTTCGCCGAGTCTGCTGAGTCCATGTTGCGTCGTTTGTTGCACGGAGGAGCAACTGGCAAAAAACCATCAGATATTCTGGCTCACATGCGTCGTCTGGCACCTGGCGAGCAATATGAAAGTATTATCCGTACGCTTTTCCTTGCAGAGATGCCATCTGATTTTCGTCTAATACTGACTGTGTGGCCGGAAGCAGATCTTGACAGACTCGCAGCCACTGCTGACCGGATGCTCGAGGCTAATGGAACTAGCAATACTTGTGCCGCAGCTACTACACCCGATGCTGTCAACGCAATTGCTCCCACCAAAATTTTGGCAGACGTCGCCGAAAGTTTACGTTCACTTTCTGAGAGAGTTGAAAAACTACAAGGAGAGATGAAATATCTAAAACAACAAAATCAATCACATGGAAAATCACACGACTTATCCAACGGAAGAGGCGACCAAGCATCGACGATGTGTTTCTACCACAAAAAATTCGGTGACAATGCTCAAAAGTGCCGACCTGGTTGCACTTACAAAGCAAATTTAAACTAACACGGCTGTCGCCTGTTCAGCTGCACGGCGACAGCAAATACTCTGTCAGCAATATTACAGCACCCCCTGAGATTCGCCTACACGTCTATGATCAAATATCAAGGACACGATTTCTGGTGGATTCTGGTTCGGTGATTTCTGTGATACCGCGTTCTGCGTTTAAGCAAAATTCACAAAAAAGCGATCTTGTATTGTATGCAGCTAATCAAACACCTATCTTCACGTATGGCAAGCAGGTCATTCAATTAAACTTGGGACTTCGTCGGGAGTTTAGTTGGACCTTCATCATTGCTGATACTCACACACCGATCATCGGCGCTGATTTCCTTTCAAAGTTTCAGTTGCTGATCGATCTCAACAACAAGCAACTCATCGATTCAACGACAGGTCTAACTACTAACGCGCGCCTTAATGATGGAAGTAACACAGCCATTTCCACTGTTGACAACGGCGCTGACTTTCGTGGCCTGCTACAGGAATTCATTGCGGTAACACGTACATCAGAGCTCACTGTTACTAACCACACCGATGTATGCCATTTCATAGAGACCACCGGCAGCCCTGTTGCTGATCGCCCTCGTCGTCTTGCTGGTGATAAATTGGTAGCCGCAAAATCGGAAATCAATTTACTGATCGAGCAAGGCATCTGTCGACCGTCTAAGAGTTCCTGGTCCAGTCCATTACATCTCGTGACAAAAAAGGATGGAAGCTGGCGCGCTTGTGGCGATTATAGGAAGTTAAACGCTGTAACAGTACCGGATCGCTACCCAATCGCTCACATATACGATTTTGCAGAACAACTACATGGAAAAACTATTTTCTCAACCCTCGACCTGGTACGTGCTTATTATCAAGTACCAATGGCTGAGAGCGACATCAAAAAGACTGCAGTTTGCACCCCTTTTGGACTAGTGGAATTCCTTAAAATGCCGTTTGGACTAAAAAACGCTACACAAACGTTTCAACGCTTTATGGATAACATTTTCCGAGGCTTGGATTTTGTGTATTGTTACATTGACGATATTCTCATTGCATCAACAACAGCAGATGAACATGAGCAACATCTTCGCACAGTCTTCAACATCTTGCAACACAACGGTCTCTGCATCAACGTTAGTAAATGTCAACTTGCTAAACAAGAGGTTCGATTCTTGAGTTATATCGTCAGCAAAAGTGGAATCAAACCCCCAACTGATCGCATTGACGCTATCTTGAGCTATACCAGACCAAATACAATTTGCGAACTTGGCCGATTTCTTGGAATTATCAATTATTACAGACGTTGCCTACCTCAAGCTTCTCACATCCAAGCACCACTAACGGAGCTGACAAGAGACATTAAAAAGAATGACAAGCGCATCATTCAATGGACACCAGAGCTTATACAAGTCTTCGAAGAATGCAAACAGAATGTAGCAGACGCTACAATGTTATCTTATCCAACGCAAAACACCAATTGGGCCCTAGTCTGCGATGCTTCAGATGTGGCCATCGGCGCTTCACTCGAGCAGCTGGTTGCTGATATCTGGCAACCCCTTGGATTTTTTTCGAAAAAACTAACTCAAACAGAGCGTAGCTATAGCACCTACGATCGCGAACTGTTGGCCATTTACGAAGCAGTAAGACACTTTAAACATCTGCTAGAAGGACGTGTTTTTGTTATCAAAACGGATCATAAGCCATTAATCTTCGCCTTTAATCAACGTCCTGAAAAGTCATCGGCAAGACAGTTAAGGCACCTTGATTATATATCACAGTTTACAACTACGATTCTGCATGTCAAAGGCGAGGAGAATACAGTTGCGGACGCACTGTCACGACTGTGCGAGATTAAGATGCCAACTGCAATTAGTACTGTCAATATTGAAAAAGCGCAAGCTTCTGATTCCGAGCTCGGTGAATTGCTAAAGGGCACTTCTTCGTTGGATTTAAAAACAATTCGTGGCGACGACAACACTCTTATTTACTGCGACGTGTCAACGGGTACAATACGACCCTACATACCACAGAGCCTGCGTCATCAAGTCTTTGGATCTGTGCATGGTTTATCTCATCCCAGTGGCAGGGCAACTCTGAAGCAATTACGCCGGAGCTATATTTGGCCAAGCATGAACAAAGATGTCCTTCTCTGGTGCCGCAACTGTCTCCCATGTCAACGGGCTAAGATTCATAAACACAACTCACTTCAGCCCAGCAAAATCGAAGTTCCTGACAACAGATTTGAACACGTTCACATGGACATCGTAGTAATGCCTCTTCAACAAGGATATCGCTATTGTCTTACGATTATTGATCGGTTCTCACGTTGGCCTGAAGCGGTGCCATTAAAAGACATGACAGCGGAGACAGTCGCCACAGCATTCTGGACACATTGGGTAGCTCGTTATGGTACGCCTAAGACGTTAACTACAGACCAAGGCAGTCAGTTTGAGTCAGCTTTATTTAAGCAGCTACTCAAGATGGTCGGTGGTAAGCATATCCATACTACCCCTTATCATCCCCAGTCGAATGGTTTTGTGGAAAGATGGCACAGATCATTTAAAGCTGCACTCATGTGCCACCCAGAATTTCCTTGGTC
The DNA here is from genome assembly GCA_018904165.1 of Zaprionus camerounensis. Lineage (NCBI taxonomy): Eukaryota > Metazoa > Arthropoda > Insecta > Diptera > Drosophilidae > Zaprionus > Zaprionus camerounensis. The sequence goes on along the minus strand of JAEIFS010000001.1, from coordinate 21,434,906 downwards.
TGAAATGCTTCCAACTGTTCTGTTGGGATTACGGACATGCTATAAAGAGGATCTTAAATCGTCAGCAGCGGAAATGCTATATGGCACAGTCTTGCGAGTTCCAAACGAATTCTTCGACGACATAGATGCCGTATCTGATCCTGAGATGTTTTTAACAAAGTTTCGCAGTCACATGAGAGAAGTTCGGCCAACAGCAACATCGCATCATATAAAAGACAAATTTTTTATACAAAAAGGAATGCATGACTGCACACATGTTTTCGTCAGAGTCGATTCAGTTAAACAGCCTCTAGAATCGCCGTATATTGGTCCATACGAAATCATTCGACGTGAGTCTGACCGGGTTTTCATCATAAGGAAAGACGATAAAGAGACAGCAATCTCTGTCGATAGATTAAAACCAGCATTCTTCTTAAAAGATGATTCTGAACAGAAAGACGAAACTCCAAAAACAATTCGCACGTATGGAAAAACAAACAAAATGTCGTGACAGCATCACTGGAGGGGGAGTACTGTGGCAACCCTGTTAGCCACCTATTAGTTAAGTAACACTGTTTGTAAGTTATCGATATCTATCTATCACTTCACTTCAGTTCTTCTTCTTCTTGGAGTAAGTTCGTAAAAGCTCGCGCCCTTTTTCATGACACAAATGTTTGACACTAAAAGAATAATAAAGCGTATTATTTAAGAACAGTTAATGGCGTATTTAATTCGCCATAGCTCGCCCGCCTCCCTTGTTAGCTGATACAAGCACTTGGTTTTATGCACATACTTTCTTAAATAACTTCTGTGTTTATTGTCCGATCGGATTGCAATTTCGAGAATACGTAGATATTTTAATGAGCTTAGTATATGTTTAAGTCAGAAAGTTGTATCTTTAATACAGCGCTTGCAAATTAAGTTCAAAAATTAAATTATTGATTTGCGGGGGCGGTGGGCGTGGCACCTAACATTTGAAATAAACTTGATCTGCTTATAGTACACAGGAGTCTTCCTGCCAAATTTGGTAACTCTAGCTTTTATAATAGCTGAGATCTGTGCGTTCACACAGACAGACGGACAGACGGACAGACGGACAGACAGACAGACAGGGCTCAATCGATTCGGCTTGTGATCCTGAGCAAGAATATATATACTTTATGGGGTCTCCGACGCCTCCTTCTGCCTGTTACATACATTTGCACAAAGTTAGTATACCCTTTTTTGACCATTTTCAATGGTCGAAGGGTATAAAAAAACCACAGTCGCTCTGCACGCGACAGTGGGATACCCTTCGACCTACATATGTTCCGGGCGGTGAGCGTGGCACCTTACATTTGAAATAAACTTGATCAGCTTATAGTACACAGGAGTCTTCCTTCCAAATTTGGTAACTCTAGCTTTTATAATAGCTGAGATCTGTGCGTTCACACAGACAGACAGACAGACGGACATGGCTCAATCAACTCGGATAGTGATCCTGAACAAGAATATATATACTTTATGGGGTCTCCGACACCTCCTTCTGCCTGTTACATACATTTGCACAAAGTTAGTATACCCTTTTTTGACCATTTTCAATGGTCGAAGGGTATAAAAAACTAAATAAATAAAAATAAATAAACAAAAATAAAACCAGTAAGAAAAGCAACAGTCGCGCGGCACGCGACAGTGGAATACCCTTTGACCCATGATCTAGTGTAGTTTATTTGTTAAATTTATACACATATACATAGGCACATGCTTGAAAATTATTCCCGATAGATGGCGCTTGCCCGCCTCCCTTGTTAGCTGACACAAGCACTTGGTTTTATGCTCATACTTTTTTAAATCATTTCTGTGTTTTTTGTCCGATCGGATTGCAATTTAGAGAATACGTAGATATTTCATTTAGCTTAGTATATGTCAAAGTCAGAAAGTTGTATCTTTTATACAGCGCTTATAAATTAAGTTTAAAAATTAAATTATTGATTTGTGGAGGCGGTGGGCGTGGCACTCAACATTTGAAATAAAATTGATCTGCGCCTGGTACACAGAAACCTTTATGCCAAATTTGGTGTCTCTAGCTTTTATAATAGCTGAGATCTGTGTGTTCATCTGGTCATCCATACATCCGGACAGACAGACAGACATTTGCACAAAGTTAGTATACCCTTTTTTGACCATTTCCAATGGTTGAAGGGTATAAATATAATATGTAAACAAAACGGGAACGAAAGCTACTTTTTGCATTCCAAAGGTTCTATAGCCTTTTTTTCTGCGATTTCTCCAATACTTGTTATATGTAATGGTGCAAAATTGAATGGAATTGTGTATATTCAATATTATGAACTGATTTATTTTATTTCCAAAATCAGAACTAGTCTTTATTCAAAAACATTCCTTTCGGCCGATTGTTCCCATGGCAGCTATATGATACAGTGGTTCGATTTTTAGAGAATCAGTCCGATGTAATAAGTTTGATTGCAATATCTTGACAAATAACAAAAATCGGCCGATAGTTTGTATGGCAGTTATACAATATATCGGTCCTATCCGGCTCGTTCCGACTTATATACAGCCTGTAGCAATAAGAACCATGTGTGCCAAGTTTTATCAAGATAAAACTTTAAAACTGAGAGACTAGTTTGCGTTGCGACAGACGGACACACGGACAAACGCACAGGGCTACTTAGATTACTCTGTTGTTGCTGATTCAGAATACATATGTATATGTACGAGTATGTATATACTTTATTGGGTGGGAGATGTTACCTAAGGTACGTTGCAATCCTGATCAAAATTAATTTACCCTCTGCAAAAGTATATGTATATTAACAAACAAATAAATAACTATATTTATTTAATAACTATTAGTAGACAAATTACTGGAATCAAAAGTTGTTCAAGTTGATTGAAGTTTTAAATTTACTCTTTGCATTTCCCTTGTGTGGAGTAAGTTTTTACTATCTTTCAATTATTTGTGCAGTTTGCCAAAAATTTCTTATGGCAATCCTTAGTTTATTACGCTGGTTTTTGCTTACTTAAGTCCGCCAAAAATTGTTCGGGTTAACAGCAGGAGACAACTAGCAGCTTCTTCCCGTTCTCTCTATCTCTCTCATTCTCTACTTCTAGCTCTTTCCTTGTCTTTCTCTGTAGTAGTTGCGGACAAGGTCTAAAGTCATGGCTTCTTCGTGATTTACCCCATCGAAAAAAAATAAAAGAGAAATAGAAAGAAACCAAGAGAGAATATTTCACGCCGAAGCTAAGATACCCTAACTGAGTTCAGGTGGGGCTATTTATTTTTTCACAGTTTGATATAGTGTCCTCTGCTGCACCTGCTTAGACCATAGTTAGATTCGAATACCCTTTTTGCTAGGGCAACCATCGTTTTTGGCAACTCAACGCAGACAAAAATTTGCTGCAACAGCAGCAAAAAAAAAAAAAACTGTGAAGAAGAATTCCCCATTCCCAATTGCAAAGCAGAAAGCAATAACAAAATATTATTATCAGAATCATTCATCATGTGGCTGCAGGCCATAAATTTTCGGCTAGCTGCGAAATGCAACAACAACAACAACAGCAGCAGCAACAACAAGTACAACTAAAATAACAACGGCAGCTAACTGTTAATAAATCGCAGCTGCAGATAGGGAGCAGCTGCCGGCGCCACAGACAGCCACGTTTCATGGCACACCCCTTCCCTCCACTCCAGCTCACGCCTGCTCCCTAAACTCCCCCTCTCAATCCCTTTTCCCTTTTCCCATTCCCATTCGCATTCGCATTTCCCAAGCTCAACTCCCAACAAAGTTTGGTTTACCAAGTTGCAACTTTTCCAGAGGCGTGGCAGGCGCTATAAAGCATTAACTTACAACTTCACCCCCCCCCCTCCGTAGCAACCCAAATTCTAGGGGAAACCCCATTAAAATGCATTTCTTTGCTTTATTTGAAATGTCATTCGAGTCGAGATTGTTTGAGAAAGTCTCTTAAATTGCACTCCCATTAAAATTATTAAAAATGTTTAAATATTATTAGAGCGAGGAGGAATGTTTTCCTTTAACCCAAGCAAGTGCATTGCGCAATGAATGAATGTTGAATATATTCATACTAGTTTATTCGCACAAGGATAAGAACAATAAGATCATTTTTATGGCTCGAATGAGAATCATTAAGCTAACTGATTACTTTAGGCAAAAATAATAGTCCTTATAGAGAACTAGCATAGGATATTCCTTATTCCATGGAAAGTTTATATTCATAATTTTTTAATCTACCAAATATTGAGATAACCTTGAAATTATAGAGAACATCCCGCATCATCGCTACACTGCTAACTTGAACAATCTGAATATTCTACTGCTTTGCTTAGATGTCATTTTCTAAAACTATATCTATTTTAACATATCTGTAAATGTGTTCAGATATTTATATTTATATCATAATTTTCTTATATGAATGTTAAATCGTTATCAGCTACCTTAATATTTACTTTTGAATAAGTACTATACTTTCATCTGTAGAAGACCTGAATAGTCTAAGATATCCTCGATTAACATAATTTCTTTACTTCAACACAAGAATTTCTCTCATATTGGACTATTATATAAATAAATACATTGGTCTCCATTGCAATACCACAAGTTCAGTCTACAATTTTTTCATTGTACAAATCTTCTCAATAACTTTGTTACTCGATTGCAGTTATTCATTAGTTGAATCAACCATGGCTAACTATCGTTATCGTGATTAGCAACTCTGTAAAAGTTTCGTTACCACGTTGCTCTCGATAATTGCGCTTTTATTAATAGCCGACTTATAAGTGGGTTGATTGTTATCAACACCATCGTCGCTGTGATAGAAAACAGGCTCGACAATTATCGAAAATATCTCATAACTCTCGCATTGATTAATAATCCTAAGTCGAAGCATTCATCATGGCTGTCAAATGGGAAAAAATCCCACTTCAAGTTCAGCTCAGCACAATTCGCATTTCCTTTCTCGCCCCCATTATCATCCATCATTCATCATCATCCGTTCGCTTGTCATTCTCTTTGTACTCAACTTACTGGTCAACTCCGTTCCTCCTCCCCGTCTCTTCGAGCTCTCTTCAACCCATCAACTGTCCAACTATCTGTTATTCTCTCTATTAGTCTCCTTTACATTACTTGTTTAATAAATAATTGTCCATCGTTTAATGCGTTTAGTACATAAACATGCAAAGTTACGGCCATATTGCATATAAGTAAGTGCTCCCCTCTCTTTCCATCCCCATCCCCATTCCCATTCATATTGCCATATTGCATATAAGTAAGTGCTCCCCTCTCTTTCCATCCCCATCCCCATTCCCATTCACCTTTCCATTCCTCTTTCAGTTGCCATTTCCCATTACCAGTCCCAGCCCATTTCCCTGTCTATTTACCCATTCCATGCCATCCCATGCCGTGCCGTGCCAGATCCCAACTATGCCTTCTATATACTCGATTGCATTTGGTGTGCGTGTGTGTATGTGTGTGTGTGTCTGTGCGCTTGCTGCCAGGTGACCACATGCTGTTCTCGCTTTGCACAGTGGAATGATTTGCGTATATTAACAATGATGTAATATCTTGAACGTTAAGATGTTTACACGACTGAATTCAATTAAATGCAAAATAAATACATAATTAAACATAACTTTTTAAATCTATAAACTTTAAATTAAATCTGAATAAACATACTATATATTCTTTTGAATATTATCATTATCTGTACTGCGACCTATAAGATATAATGTACACCTTCAGGGCTAAGAGTTACATTATCACTCCAGCTTTTTTTAATGAATTTTAAGATTTTTTCTTGTGGTGACTTTTCCCTACCTGTTCAACTTCAAAAAGGTGCTAACGTAGAGCTGGAAGTTAAATCGATTCTGGAATCGATTAATCGATGTTTTCAATTTTCTCCGATCCATCGAATTAATTTTTGAGAATCGATTTAATCGAAAATTTGAAACAAGTACTAAATGACTGCTACTAAATTAGTAAACATGTCTAGTGGTGGTACAAAATTTTAGTTTTTTAGAGATCGTGAGACGGATAAGTATTTGTTTTTAAAGAACTGGAGTCGGTTAATTGTTTAAAAGCATAATGAGGTCTTTATTATATTATCTAAATTATTTTTTTGTATTCTTAAGCCAATAAAAAGGTTTTTTTTTCTTAATTTCATCTCAAAAAACGGTTTTTGTCTTATATTTCAAATTTTCGATTTAAATCGATTTGAATCGATTTGAATCGATTTTTTCATTGAATTTTTGAAAATAAATCGATTCAGTGAACATCGATTTATTTCCACCTCTATGCTAACGTGTTGTAAGAATTATATCTAAATTATCCCAAAGTTTACTGCTATTAGTTGACATTAAATAAATACAAAATTCTTAAATGGATACAAATCAGTTTAGTTTTTTTATATAGTATGATAATCTATTTTAAACTACCAACTTAAGGTAAAGAAACCTTTGTGAATTGCAATAAATAGAAACTTGACTTAAACTAAAAAAGCCTGATGTGTTTCAAGTTTGATTTAATTTGCACATAAATGGCACTTGTCACGCACCATTTGGCCCCACTGTGCTGTGGTCTCGTCTCGTCGCTCTAACGGCGCATTTGCAACCGCATGGCCAAGCTGTGGCTCCGGCTGCCTGCCTGGCTGGCTGCCTGGCTGACCACATCATCAAATGCGAAATGCAAAAGCGACGTAATTGCCACCGCACCGCAAGCCCCGCTTCGAGGCACCACCGCACATCGATGCCCCGAGCCCGAAACCAATAAACCTGCATGCGTCGATTAGTTGCACATGAATGCAATAACATGCCCCGCATCCCACTCCGCCTCTGCTTCAGCACGAGGGGAGCAATGCACAGTAGACGGCCGCAGACGAGCCCATTTAAGCCACGTCTTAAGAAGCTTTTGTCTAGGCCACAGTCACTAACCGCAGTATGCGCACACACCGCAATCATTCAAGAGACATTTAATTAGCTGCAACGGTTTCGATAGGTAAACGAATTGTATAAGGAAAAATACGTTTATTTAATTATATTGTACCTTTGCACAACAACTCCTCAAGCACACCTCGCATATTTGTTTCGCATAATTGACTTAATTGCCATAATTTATATGCAAATATTCAAATTAATTTTAGTTGTTATTGTTAATTAACGCATACGTGTTGTGGCGATACTATCGTCCGTTGTCGAACTTTAAGCCAAAATAATTTATTAACAAGTTTTTATTTGTTTAGTTTATAGCGTAATTTGTCTGGTTTTATTTTCGATTATGCAAATCGATAACAATGCACTGATAAACTAACGATCGTTGCGCACTTGCAGTGGATAACCGATAAAATACTGCATATGTTAGTATTTACAGTGTGACCGAGTGCAGCCAGAATTTCCCTTTTCTCTATGGTGCCAATTGGCGAAATGTCCAAACTGCCACCTGGCGTCGTTAGCGGCACAAGTTTTTTTCTGAGTCACAGACCGCAACGCCTCCGCCGCCTGGCAACAGATTTCAAATATTTGCGTAACCCAAGCGGCGCTTGAACTATGCACATCTCACCGTTCCACGCGCCCGTGCCCCACTCCTCCCCTCCCGCGCTCTCTTTTTTCCCCTTTACCTTTTGTTAGCTCATTTGGCAGCGTTTTGTCGCCGCCTTCACCGCATTCCACGGACCGGCGGCCATGAATTTTGCATTTGCTCTAACTGTGTGTATTACCATGTGTGTGTGTGTGTGTGCCTGTGCTGGTGTGCACCCAAGTATTTTTAGAGCTGTTTGGCCAGGCCTGTGATTCATCAAAAGAGCGGCGACAGCTGACAGGCTGACGAGCCGACAGCAACAACAGCTACGCATGGAAATGAATTTAACAAAAGTACAGAAGACATAGACAATGGCAATAGAACACCGAACCCAACACCAACGACAGCAGAAACACCGACAATAACAGTGACAACAACAACAAAAACACCGACACCGACACGCACACCTAGACCTACAACAACACAACACACCATGCCGCCCTCCCAAGCCGCGCTCACCATGCGTCACACGCCGGGGGAAACACCTGAGGCGCTCGGGAATAGCCGATGCTCATTAACCCAGGCGAAGCAGTTGACAAAGCATAGGCAAAAAAAAGCAAACAAAAAATGTAACTAATGAAAGGTGGAGGGCGCAGTACTGACAAAAACAAAACGAAAACTAAATGCTCTACCAAAGATGATCGCAATCGTTTGTCTGACTGTTATCGAACTCACACTCAACCCGCAATGCAAATGCTACGTAAGCTTAAAGCTTAACGAGAGATAGGGCAGGTACAGAACTTTTAGGTACATATTGCACAAGTACCATTTGTATATGTATATTTGTCTGTATACGTATTTATACATAATATTATATACATACATATGTGTATATGTGTATGCATGTACTATATACAATATGCGTGTGTTTATGGCCGATTTAGCGCCGTTAAAAGCACTGTGGTCTATGCCCAAACATCTTTTTAATATGTGTACAAATTAATTGGAAATTTGCGTGCGTGCTCTATGGAAAACCACAAGCAGAATATAGACAACCTTGTTGCGTCGAGGCGTTAATACCCTTTTGATACCCACTTCATGGTACTTGGCGGCAATAAAACTCCCCCACCCACATATTTACAGTAGACATAAAACATTAAAATAATAATTATCTATAATCGATTGCCTTCATTTTGTCACACAATTTTCGTGATTCATTTATGGACTGTATGCATATAAAGAGTAGATGAGATATCACAATAGCAACGCTGATTTCTAGCTTAAATTAATTTCCGGATACAAAGAAACAACAATATTTAATTTTATGTATTTTGATTATATATGTTCTGCACATCGAACTGTGCATACGCTTTCTCAAGGCGACATTTTGTTCAGAAACGAAAGAATTAAATTTAAGTGAGACCCAAAATACATCTCAGATAACTCATGCAAGTCGTGAAAATTGTCTGACTCAATATTTATTTATTTTTTTATGATATCGTCGTTGATATGACAGCCTTTGTTATAACATCAGGTGGTCGATAAGCGCAATTAACAGATGTTTCTCTTTAAAAATAAACAAAGTATAATGAGATTATCACTATACAAAAAACTAAAGTACACAAATTTATATGCAAACTAAAAACAGCTGTTTTTTATCGTCTTTTATTTTAACCACTGTGGCATCACTATTCGCTATGCATTAATTACGCTGGGATGATACATGCTCTTATATCTTTAATTGAAGCTTTTTATTATGACAAGAGCGATATGGGAATACGCAGTGTTTTGAATTTACTGCGCATTATATCTGTACAAGTATGTGTGTGTTGAGGGAGGAGGAGGGAGAGCGAGATGTGTTCGTGTACCAGTGTACCGAATAACGGCAGTACTGGCAGTAAAATGTGCGATTGCTATATATGGTACGTATTTATCGTATTTATCTCGAACAGCTGTTTGCCATTCAAACTAGCAGATCTAGCCATATAAACACACATGCACATACTTACACTTGTTTGTATGTATGTATGTGCATATGTAAGTGCGTCAAACAAAATCGAAAATATGCAGAAATTGAATTGTATTTCGATTTGCTGCCAAAGTGGATGCTTTCAAGCATTTTAAAGTATATTTTTGGTTATTTCTCTTGATGCAAAAATAGCGACAACAAAATTGCCTCTAAAGTAAAGTACCAAATTGTGCAAAAAAAGAGATACAATGTACCCAATGTACTATTTGTGTATTTCAGCCATGTAGCAAAGCATTCATTCGATAATCCCGACCATTTTAGAAGTATAGCACTCTTTTTGTGATACAATCCAATTTAATTGCTCTAATAAAAAGTTCACTTGGCAACAGACGCTGAATACGACGTATTATTGGGTATATACGAGTTGCCAGATCGCTTAATTCAACGCGTCAGGCGGAACAAGTACATACTACATTGTACCATATGTATGTATATAAGAATGTACTCATTCACATATGTACATATTAGGAACATACATTGTACACATTAATAATAATATGTACATACAAAGTCCACATTCACATACATAATATATCTACATACAATGTGTCTATGTATGTATGTATGTTATGTGTGTGTGTGTCAGTGTTTCTTTTGGCTTTTCCCCGTTTTCGCTGCTTTGCCAAAATTATGACAAAATTATGAGACCCTTTCTAAGAAAGAACATAAAAACAAAAACCAAAGAAATAGAAATAATATATATGTATGTATGTACCTACATATGTATGTATGTATTTGTATGTGTACGGGCATAAGGTATGAGTGTGTGTGTGCATGTGTTAGTTCGACCGCACGTCAGGCCTGACACAGTCACGCCCGCGCTGCCACTGCGCTGCCACCGCCGCACACATTGTCGCATATCGTTTGAAGATGACGCGCGGTCGTTGCGCTGCCAGACGTTCTGGCTCGCCCGAGCGAATTGATTGCTCTGCAGGCGAGGAGTCGGGGTAGGGGAGCGAGGAGCACGCGAGAGGGGCGCGCATTCACAATTAAGGTGCGGGACGACATTGAGCGAGTCAACGAAGCAGCACGAGACGAGAGAATTTCAATCGCAGCTGGGTGATAACGTCGTCGTCGTCATCGTTGCCAGAGTTACGCAGCCAATTTTAATTTATGCAAAGCGCACACACACACGTACAAGAGCACAACAATCAACTCGTTGATTCGCAATGCGAATTTCGCATCTCTTGCTCTCATTTACTCTCTCAGTAGTAGCGCGCTCTCTCTCTTCGTGAACATCAACATCATTATACCCTTGCTGAGAGTATACTAATTTTGGCCAGTAGCTTGCAACGCTCAGAAGAAGACATTTTTTACTCTATAAAGTACATATGTATATTCCTGATCAACATCAACAGAGGATTGGAACTAGCCATGTTTATATGTCCGTTAGTCTGTCTGTCCGTCTTTCTGTTTCAAATCGAATTTACTATACAGTATAAGGTCCTTAACTACCTCACCATGTTTGACTCAAAAAAATTTGCACTTATCCTAAAAATGCACTTAACTTTACCCATTTCGAAAAATTAATTTGTAAACAACCTATGTACTTGCCATTTATATGGCATTGCCAAGCATAAGTAAACGGTCATGCGCAGTTTGGCGCCACGATCAAAACGAACACTAAATTCGGTGGCGTCCTTTTGACTTTACTAGCAAAGAGTGACGATCTATAAAAACAACGAAAAAATGATGGCGCTTTTGCAAAGTCGAGCAAAAGGTGGCGCACTTAACTTATGTATTTTGAAGAGAAAACAATCAAAATTGCATCAAAATTCATGCTGTTATCCTAAAAATGCACTTATATTGAATGCAACTAAATTAATATTTTTCAAACAAAATAGCTTTTCGTTGTACAAAAGTATGATTGGGCAATTATCTGTAATGTGCAGTTAAGTGTTGAGGCAGTTAAGAACATTATACTGTATTGGACATTTTTTATACCCTTCGTTAAATATATAAAAAATTTAAAAATTTCATCAATGTCAGCACTCTTTTATATATTTTTAATATTGATGTATGTAGAATAAACCATTATAAATGTAGAAAGATCGGAAGAGATAACAGCCCAAACCTGGAAGGGTATAAGACCATCGGCAAATCAAATGTACCTTCTCTTTCTGGTTATTCGACATTGTTATTGCTATAATTTTTGCGCGCTCACTTATGTAAACTTTTCTCTCATTTTTGCTCTCATCCGCTCGTTACAGCAGCAGCAGCGCAGCAGTAGCGACAACAACAACGACAACAACAAAAACAACGACGACGGCGACGCGGGCGATCTGTACTTTGGTTACGTTACGCTCAGTATTAGTAAGCTTTTGACGGTTGACAACGCCAGACGATCGGTGCGCACGGTAGTTAATAACGACGGCAACGCGCCGTTGCTGTCGACGCAGGCGTCGAAACAACAAAAATCGAAACAGCGAAATAAAAAGAAAAATAAAACGCAACAAATATTTGCATAGTTAATAAATAATAAAAAAAATAAACGGTATAAAATGCAGCGAACCAACATTGAATTCGAGCGTCAACGTCATCTAGCTAATTGGCTGGTGAAAAGCAGTCCGCACATGGCAGCTGCAGCGGCAGCGAGTGCAGCAGCGGCGCCACCCACTGGGGGAGCAATCAGTGGCACTGGAGCAGCAGCAGCAGCAACCGGAGGAGGGGGTGTGGTAGCTGCAGTAACGCAAGGCGCGCCTGGCAACAGCGCTGCAGCCTGTAACGGTAAGTTAAATGGGAAGGGGAATGGGGTTGCAGAGTATCAAACAGATTTACGAATCTACATACATGCATATATACATATGTATGTATATACGTGTGTGTGTGCATAATCACATCACATGTGTATGTACTACAAGGCACGCGCGAGAGAAGAGAGGCGCGTGTGTTTGTTTGTGTGTGTGTGAATGAGGGAGAAAAAAAGTTTACGTTTGTGTAGATTTGTTTGAGCAAAAGCTCATTACTTGGGGTGGTTGTTGTTGTAGTTGCTACTGCTTTCGATTGCACTTCGTCTCTTTTTCTCTCTTCCACTCTCATTCTCTGTCTCTTCGTACAGCGCGCGCGTCGCTCGCTTCGCGTAATTTCACAAAACGTGACGACAACGCAGCGCGTCGTCCTCCCCCCTCCTCGGGTGAGCAACCCGAAAGCCACCCGAGCACTTGGCACAATTGTTGTTGCAATTGATATTTCACAAAGATAAGCGAAATTTCAAAACGTTTTTTTTTTGAGTACTTCTGCTTATTTGTTTTTTTTTTTTATTTCTGTTATTTTTTATTGTACCATAATTTCGCTGTGATTTTGCGTTGCAACTGGCATCGTCGCATGTACTATATTTATTGAGTATACAAAAAAATTAAGCCAAATGTGCGCAATTAAAGTGAGTAATAGCTTGACCGACCCATAAACCAATTACAACAACAAAAAGCGACAAACAGCAGCAGCAACAATGGGTCGCAATCGAACAATAAGCAATCAAAATCGCAAGATATCAAACTTTAATTGAGTTTCAGGCACTTTTTAGTCTATGAAATCACACATGTGTGAGTGTGTGCATGTGTAGATGTCGTATCATATCGTGTGTGTATGTGTGTCCAACAGTTGAACAATTGCAGTCGTTGTGTTGAGGCGGTAATAGGATATAAATAGAACAGGTCGAGTACTTGCTCACCTGAGGAAATATACGATAAATTAAAAAGAGGAAATAATTTAATGCTTGACAAGGCGAAAGATAAATCCTAAGATAAATACTGCAGTGAATGCTCTCGAAAATAATATCAAAACAAAATAATTGTTTGAGTGTTATGAAGTCGAGTAAAATTCAATCAAAATGGGAAATCAAAACCGGTAAGCAATCAAAACATATGTACATGTTGTGGAAACCAACAGCATATAGTGAGAACAAGCAACAAATACTCTTAAAACCCATTCAAATTCGTATATTTCATCAGTTTCGATTTTTTATTGCGTAAAAAACAACGAATTACCGAATAATTTAAATATACTATAGTACAGTATGTGTATAGTCAAATTTTAACGAATTTCTCCAACACTGAAAATTAAAATTCATTGCACAGCGTTGCCACAGACACAGCACATTTAATTAACCAACAATGTCTAATTATTGCTGAATGAACTGATTTCTGGCAACCGATTTGCACACTATTAAATAACCTATCCTATATTTTTTGCACACATTCAGTGCACATTGTGTTAAATAAAGCCATCAATTATACACACACTAATAGTGTATAACGTGTGCATGTAAATTGATTTTCTTTTGACGATCTGCAGCAGCAGTTTTTGACTTTCGATTATTTTTGGGTGAATGGTCGAATAATTGTACAAATACTGTGAAAAGATTTTTGAATTTTTCGTGTTAAGATTAAAGACAAATAATTGAAATGTATTCAGTATTTATGGGGAATGCGAAAAGTCACGTAATTTTTTATATCCTATGCACATATAGTACATAAATATACTTATTCATATATGTACATATTACACGCATACACGACATACTTATTTCGTCATAGACTATCTGGTTTCGTAGAAAGTTCGTTCACACTCATTTCAAAACAATGAATGAACGGACTTTGTTCTGTTTACAAAAGTTTAGGGGCAACAATAGAAAACTATATGGTTCTGCATCCCAAATGATTTGCTAAATATGTTGTTTACATATATTATTCATACCTTAAAATTTGATGTCAAACTTTACGACATCATTTATGTGTGCAAATCTGTTAAATCCAATTATGGAAGAACCATAAACTCAGCTTATTTATGGAGAGTGAACATGAAATCCAACTAAATGTTAATTAATCCTTTTGTTATTAGCAAAATCTCCCTAAATGTCTATCTAGTTGTATTTAATATATTTATTAACCATTCTGAGCGGTGATTTATTTAGTTGATTATCAAACAGGCGACATTTATTGCAGTTGGTAACAATGTTGAAATAAAATGATAGGAGAATAGCAATATTCGTGATTTATTGTAGCAGAATAAATGAGAGAAAAATACTGAGAAATATTAGAAACTTGCGAAATTACATACAATCATATACATACATACATATTTCCCGCTAACTCTGCTCTGTATTAATCGATATGTATCGCATTGGCACGATAAGCACATTGACGGCAAGCTCTAATTTTGCTGTCATTTAATTCAGTCAGTGTGTTTGTATAATTGTTTTGTTAAATTGAAATACAGCACAAATAATTAAATACTTAAGTACTGAATTAATAAATTCATGCTGAGCTATCACTATGAATTATCTCAGTATAAATGTAATTAAATTATAATTTACTTTTAAATCTTCATTGTAAATGTTACAAATGTTTGTTCTGTAGTTCTCTTGAATACATTATACATAAATATAATTGTTAATTGAGTTTTACACACACACTCACACACACGCCTACACATTAAATCCACAGTTGTCGATTAGATTTTGCCTGCATGGTGCATTGCATTCGACCACTGTACAATCGCGTGGTTTGGGTTGAAAATTGCGCTTAGCAACAGTTTGAAATTCAACTGTTTGTCTTTAGCGTTTACTGTGCACTTCTTACACACAGTCCGTGTCTCTGTGTGTGTGTGTCACAGTTTGTGTGGGATTTGCCCCTATATCTATAGATATATTCACCCATACTTGCAGACAGGTGTAATTATATATGAGTGTTTCTTTGTATAATACTAATGCACTCGCCCTGTGTGCTCTGCCTACCTGTCTTTTGTTTGTTTGTTTGTTACAGGTGTCCCACCTGGCGCACATCACCTGGTGGCCGCCGGTGCCGAGGCCCGCAAGCCCAAACTGCGTCGCTACAACTCCCACGACACAGGCTCCAACATGTTCTCCGTGGCAGACTTTGAGAATGCGCGTCTGATGCGTCGCAACGAGATCGAGCTAAAGCAACGTCTGGCGCGACGACAGCGCAATAGCGCCAACGGCAGCTACGGTCTGGGCGGTGGAGGTGGCGGTGGAAGTGGAGGAGGAGGTGCAGCAGTTGTTGCGGCAGCAGGAGGCGGCGCCGGCGGCTGTACGAGCAGCAATGGGTACAGCAGCTACAATGGTTTCTGTGGAGGATTGAACGGCAGCGGTGATTACTCCACCGGCGATAGTAAGCAATCCAAGCTGAGCAGCAGCAGCAGTGAGGTGAGTTTAAATCCCCAAATTCAGTTTAATGGTCAGTTTAACAGTTTCATGGTCCTCGGCAGGAACCCTTGCCCGCCGATGTATTCCTGGAGCGGCATTCACTGCCGCGTATTGTGCGCATATCGTACACCAATAAGAGCTCCAATGAGACACTCCAGTCCAGCTCGTCACATGGCTCCTCTACAGCCGCCTCGAGCAGTTCCTCGGCGGGCGTAAAGCAACAGTACTCGGGCAGCAGCAACCACAATGGCAACAGTAACCATGATGTGGGCACCAACGGCACCGGCACCACATCCTCATCTAGCGGCGGCAGTGGCAATCATCACAGTAGTTCAGCTCCCGGGCACGATGAGCTCTTTCTGCTTTATAGAATGGTGCTGCAGCGTCACATCTATCATGGTTACAATGCCAAGTCGCAGGCATCGCAGCGCAAGAAAACGGTGCTAATACCACAGGAGTTTCCAGGTAAGAGACCCCATCAAATTCCATGCTGAACTAATGTGTTAACTCAGCAAATTCCATTTGGTTTTTGGAATTTTGCGTTTATTTATGAAATAGGACCGGGGGGACCGGGGCTCAATATATGCAATATGCGTATATACATATAGTTATAAATATATTGAAGCTGATTCATTCGTATGATTCATACTCAGTCAGTCATTTCAAGTTGCACAAGAATTGAAAGACAATGAAAAGATTCGTGATAGCCCACTGAATAGAAATGAATACATTAAAGACTTTGTAAGCTTTGTATATCGCGTATAAAGAAAGAACAGCGTGCCAAAGCTAAGGTGCGATCAAAGATCTAGAGATAGTGCGTATAAAATATATAGAACCTATAGAAATTAATGTTGAAGGGGTTCAGAAACAAGTATAATAAAGTTAACAAATTGTAAACTGATCAAGAATATATATCTTGCAAAAGGTTACTACGCCTTGCTCACATATTTTGCGACAAAGGCGGTTTCGACTGATCTGTCGAACGACCTTAATATACGATAATATATAACTAATTAGCACGACTCTAAAGCAAAGTACGGCGGTTCCTATTTTAGCTAGTTGAGCTAGTATGACAAACAGTCTTTATTGACGCTGTTTTTTCAGCGATATAACAAACCTGAGGGCAATTAGCTAATTGAGGTGCTTAACTAGTTGCATTCGCATGGCTTATTCATTACCTGCAACGAATTTTTCGGTATTTACTGAGCTATTCAAGTGGGCCAAGATATGAGCAGTTTCGTGACAGGCAGCCAGAGAGGCAGACACACAGATAGACAGACAGACATACATATAGACAGACAGACATACAGATAGACAGACAGAGAGACAGGCAGATGGATGGAGCGACACAACAATTGCTCATCTGGAATATTATGTAAGCCTCGCCCATTGTTTTGGCCGCGTCGCATGTGACTTTTCACAGGCGGGCACAAATGCAATAGGCAAAACTATTATGTAATTAGCTGAGGCAATCGAATTTTAATACAAGCTATCCAGCTAGAGAGGTATTATAACATTGTAGCAACAGAAAATCTCCGATTTCACAAAGTAAATATATTTATTCTTGATCAGCATCAACAGCCCGTCTGTCCAACACCTTCATCTTGGGGAATAACAATTTTGATGACAATAGTGTTATTTATTATTATTACACGCAGATTGTGTTTACTTTAGAATTTGGCCACGCCTTCTTTCGCCCTCCTAGATTGATAAACATCTATATGGAAGCATACTTTAAAGATATTGGATCGCCTTCAATTGATTTTAATTATCACTGTCTGATTAATTTCTGAACTATTATTGTCTAATACATTTCTGAAATTTTGTTTACGAACGGGTAATTAAAATAGAAGTTATTAAAGAAACAACTTAAGTGGGCATAGTGATTACCAAGGTTATCACCTGTAAGGTATATATGCATTTAAGATTAGGTGTGAAGCAGGTAGCTTTCCTACTTGTTCTCTGTCTCCCTCATACTGACTATATCTCACACTCTCTCTCTCTCTGCTGCAGGCTACTTTTCGCTGCTGAACGAGAAGGGTCTGCCAACGGCCACGCATTATGGTTCACTGATGCAGCTGGTGCGGGAGCGTGTCTACAAGTTCGCCTCGGTGGATAACATGCCAGCGTTTAGTGAATCGCCGCCCAGTGGAGCCGGTGCTCAAAGTCCCAGTCACGAGGGTTGTCTGCCCGCCGCCAAGAATCGTCCGCAATATGTTAAGACCACGGCACGAGGTGGTCAAGTGTTTCGTCTGCTTGCGGTCTTCGAAGATGGTAAACAGGAGGCGGGCAGCGGAGGCGGCGGTGGAGCGAATCATCAAGCGCAGCAATCATGCAAGCAGACACATGTGGCAAGTGTTGGCCTCGGCCGCGACAAGGAGAAGGGTCGCTATGCACAGTTGCTGAACGAGCAGCGTCAGGTTATGTATGTGCCGCTCTCGACGAAGGGGAAATTCTATGAGATTGAGCCGGGAATACCGCAACTGTTGCAGAAACTAGGCGGGGATACGCAGCGAAAACTGAATCCGGATTGTGTGCATCGTTTGGGTGCACTCGTTGCGGCTGCCAAGCAGTTGCCACTGATGC
Organism: Zaprionus camerounensis; assembly: GCA_018904165.1. Classification (NCBI taxonomy): domain Eukaryota; kingdom Metazoa; phylum Arthropoda; class Insecta; order Diptera; family Drosophilidae; genus Zaprionus; species Zaprionus camerounensis. Next base: position 21,416,620 of record JAEIFS010000001.1, on the reverse strand, counting down.
TGCGCTATATATCGGGTCCACCGGGAGTTGAGATACCCGAGCAGCTGTGTATTAGTCACGTGAGCAAAGAGGATGTCATCATTGGTTGCCCGATCGAGGAATTGCCCGATGCGCAGATCTCTCCCGCTCCAATTGGACAACTGCGCAAACTGTATCTCAGTCGGGAAATGCAGCTGACCAAGTGTCTCCTTGGATTCGATACGGAGCAGCGAATGTTGGCCAATTCGCATGTGCAGAACATGTTAAAATTCTGTCAATTCAATTGCGATCAGTTTCTGAAGCTGGTCGAGATTGAATTGCTGCAGCGTAGCGAACGTTCAGGGAGCAAGACACGCGAAGGACTCAAGATACTGAAGCCTCTGCATTTGCCCAAGCTGCTGCGACGTGAGAAGAGCAGCATGGCAACAGCATCAGCATCTGCTGCAGTATCGGCATCTTCGATAACAACAAATTCGGCACATGAGAAAGAGGATTCAATTATATTCCTGAGTAAATCTGATCTGGAGCAATTGGAGCAGGCACAGGCACAGGCACAGGCAAACGAAACCTCAACAACGTCATCCTCGACGACACCAAGCAGCGGGAATCGCATTACTGAACGCATGAAGGTATTTCAGTCCACCAAAAAGAAATGGTTCCGCAAGCAGCCGCAGCAGCAGCAACAGGATGAGCAGCAGCAGCAGCAGAAGGCGACAACAGCAGAGCAATTGCAGGCAAAGCGGATGAGCATGGAACGCTATACAGATATGTCCAAGCTTCTGCAGGAGCGTTTCGGTGGCAATCTTACACAGATGTCCACAGTGCAATCGGACACACAATCGCTGCACAGTGAGACAGAGACAACAACCTTGGCCACCAGCATGGATCGCAGCTCGATGCCCAAATCGTTAGATACTTTGCTGCAGAAATCAATGTCTCTGCAAGATATTGAACTGTTGAACGGGCAGCGACAGCCGCCGGATTTGCTGAGTGCTCACAATGCGGCGGCTGGACGTGGCGATTCGGATGCCATAAGTGAGGAGGATGTGGAGAATCAGACGCCACCGCCGCAGTCCTTCATCACTGAAAAGCTCTACAATGAGTTCCATGTGAAGACACGTCAGTATAGCAAATCGTCGAGTAGTCTGCATCAGTTGCGTCACTTCTCGTTGCCACAAAAGTTGCAGCTACATGAAACGGAACGTGAGAAGCGTTCGCTGGCGCAGTTTAAGGCGCAGCAACAACAGCTGATGCTCGGCAAGGAACCGATCACTGGGCGTCGGGCTGCCGGTGGCGTCTCTTTGCTGGGTGGCCTTGTGGCGCTTTCTCCGTCTGCGCTGCTCTCGCCGTCTTCGCTTGTCGAAGATGATCTGCCCTATTCGAATGTGCGCGATTCTCTGGTCATGTCCAGCCTTGGCAGTGCTCCGGATGAATCAGCAAAGCCAGGTGAACATACACTCGTGCCCATTGCCGACTATCCCAAGGAGAACATCTATGCGGAAATCTGCGCATCACACACTTGTGATACATTCTCGGGCGCCACGCAACTTACCCAGTTGCCGCTGCAACACCACCACGACGACGATGATGACGATGATGGGGATTATGCTTCGCTCAAGTATCAACCAAATGGACCGCAATCTGTTAGCCGTGTGGAGATCAGTTGTACGCCTGCAACAAGCGGCGCTATCAGTTATCATACGGTCTATTTGGGCGAGGAGGCCTTAGGGGAGCGACATGTGGCCACCGGCGGAGGAGGAGGAAGAGGAGGAGCTGGTACTGGAGCCCAGCATGTGACCACCGTGGAGCTAGCGGGTGAAAATAATGATAACATATACAATACGCTCAAATGATGATTCTTGTGATTTCGGCGTCGACGTCGCTTGGCCGGCGCCAAGGGTCTATTCTGAATATGCGAATCATTTACATACATATACACATACACACATAAGAGATATGGATCCTCACACTTAAAACATACATATGTATTTTACTTTTAGCAATGCGAAACGCGAACAAAAAATGTCTATGAAAAATCTCTGAAAAAAAACTTTGAAAAACCCAAACGAAATGACTGTAAAATGATTATAAAGCGCTGAAAAAGTAGAAATAATCTCTATATACAAACATACTATATTATATACATATAGTATCTGTAGAATACATATAGTATCTCTTTTTTGTGAAATAATTCTAAAACTATCTAGTAGAAAATGCATCATTGAATGATCTTGTATTGTATTTTCCATTTCTCATTTTCTGTTAATTTCTTGAGAAAACTGAAAGTAATAAGACGAATAATTATAGTACTTGTGAACTGATCAGATAACTTGGCAACATTGTAGCTTGATAATATATTGTGTTGTCAGTTTACTGTCAACTGAAGGCTTAAAATTGTTATCAACTGTTACAAAGTTCTTAAGTTATCACACAAAACGATTTGTTAACTTTTTGAAAAGAAAAGACCCCACATTTCTTTATTACTTTTTCATCTGTATTATGAAGCTTTACCTAATTCATTTGTTTATTCGTTTGGGTTCCAAAACGTATATATATATATATTAATTTGATAGACTGTAGTTTGTAGCATATTATATACATGAAACTTTGTAAACGAGAGACGTTCGTGTGGGCGGCACGAAAGCTCACTCTACACTCACCTAATCTAGGAAAAAAAACCCCCCGTCTACAGCAGCCCTCCCAAAACCCTCTCAAAAGAAAATGACAACTCAAATTGTAATATTATATGATAAAACAAATGAAAAGTGAAGACAAGCAATTTGTATTGTAAATAGGCTTAGACAACACACAAAACACACTCAAACACATACATATGCATACAATTATGAAACTGAATAATTGAAACTTGCAATATTATACAACTGTATACACAACTTACAACAAAATACATATACAAATAATTTAATATACATATATATATATAAAATACGATAGTATATAAAGTGTAGAAATCTTAGCGCGAACCTAAGGTATTACTAGCTTGTAGGCAATCAACAAGTCAAATCAAATCTTAATTGATATACATACATACATATATATATATATATAATAGGACATACATATACGCGTATATAGTATGTCATTCTGTAACATAGCTTGAAATATTTAGGGCCAGCAACAATAGCGGTCCTCTTTTACACGATCTCTCGTATTTGTCGCTCTGTTTAATAAACATATATATAAATATTTAATTTTTTTCGAATAAGTCTGGCATGTTTCGTCTTTATAACAATAACATAATATATATAGTTTGTCTACGTTTGTCCGTTTCCCCACTGTCCTCATTTTCTCACAATTTCTCAGTCATGACTTAAAGCCATACTATGAAACCAGTTTGCGCAGTAATATCATTTTGTTCTAGTCCTCGAAATGCTAATCTTATGTTCGACATGCCAAACTTTGAGAGCCTTCGGCGTGAGCCGATCGTAATTCAAACAATTTTCGATTCTCGAGTACTTTATATAAATATTTAGCAATGAATTTATTTTTTTTATAATATCAGCTTATTTCTTATATGTATATGATACACTCTTTTTATTTAAGATTTGTTACAATCATCTAATACAAAAAAAAAACACTTTGATTTCAAAAATGAACACGAATTTTGTTTTTCTTTCATTTCCCTTTTAACATTCTTCTTATACTTAAAAGGCAGACTGCTGCTACAATCAAGTTGAGGCAAAAATAGTATTCGTATTGATATTATGATAATGATAATAGATTAACGAACGAAGAGAGAACCCTGTAAAAAACTAAAGCAATACTCACAAAAAAGCTATGATACTAGTTGTAAAACTTTTTCGATGTTCTGCGTTTATCAGACATTTCGTAGTGGAGTGTGATAACCGAGAGAGAGAGAGAGAGAGAAAGAGAGATACAGGGAGTGGGCGAGGAGAGAGCTATGTAATAATAGCAACAAAAATGTGTGTTAGTATCTCTACTATTATACTTTATAACTGAGTGCGTGAGCATGTACTAAGAGTACTTATACTTTGTAGAGTTTTGTCATTGCATTTCGTCGTTTTGTAGACACATAAGTCAGGCTTCACTGTAGCGCAAGGGTGATACAAAGTGTGCGGTTAGAGTTGATAAACATAAGATTTGTATCTATATAAGCAACTACCCGCCAGCATATAAAATTGGTGTGATAATTAAATGTCTAACAAGCAAAAAAAAAAAAAAGAAATGAAGAAGAAAAGTAGAGATGATAAATATGTAGTTAAACCAAAAAAACGCAGTTTTGAATTTGCTTTTAGAGCACAATATATACGATATATTATACATATATACATGCATACATACCTACATTTAAAGTACAGTTATACAAAAAGATAGACAGATATATATACAACATGAAAACATTCAACATATAGTATATATTCTAGTATATATGAAACTATGCGCATAGAGCATTTAAAAAATGAATCATCAACTTTGCTTTAATGTGAAAAATACAATACATATTGAATGTCATCAAAGATTTAAACAATTAGCTAAACAAGAAGGAGAACAAGAAGAAGAACAAGAATAACAAAACAATTTTCGAAAATGTCATAAGCAGCGCTAAGCAATTTTCAGGGATTTTTAAAATGGAAAGCCACAAAAGAATACTAAAAGCAAAACAATTGGTATTTTCTGAACTAGCGCCCTAAATGCCGCCCGTAGGCCTTTTGAAGCAGTTAAGAGAGATGATTATGATATGATACGATATACGATATAATGATGAGGTGAGATGAGGTGAGCACAGTAAGCAATAAAACATTTCTACATACAAACGTAATGACAAGTAATAACAGATTTGTAACACACATAGACACACATTATTAAAACAATTAAGTATTCATGTTTTCGGTGTCTATGTTAATCCCTAGAAATGACAATTAATCAATTTAGAATTAAACAATTCAAACATTAGTAGAACTTCAAGTGTCACGCCCACAAAAGCAACAACAAAATATACCAATACTTTATACAATATACATATGTACATGTATGTATGTGTACGTATGTATGTATACTATTAACCTCTTCGAGCACTTTTGGATGCTGTTCCGAACCCAAAGTTTTAGGTATTCACGATGAGTAAAATTTTGAACTGATTAAGTGATGATGATTGAACACGATTATGATGATGATGATTTTTGAGGATGAGGACTATGATGATGCCATGTGCATTGCCCATGGCAAGACTGAATTGATAAGAACAAAACAAAAGAATAAAAACAAAAATGCGAATTAATTGAAATGTTTGGTAATGGGTACACACAAAATAAACTGATACTGATATTATTGTTGTAGTAGATCTTTTTATAATAAAAACCACATCCTACATACGACGTGCATAAATCTTCAATTGAAAGATCTCCTTTTTAGCAGCTTGACTGAGACCCCCCCTTCCAACACCAACTCCCTTTCGAACAGCAAATCGAACAGATCAACTCTAGCATACAAATTTCTATTCTACGTTATACTTATAAATAGATAATGCAAATGAAAACAAACCTTTTGGCAAGACAAAATTTCAACAAATACAAGTGAAATAAATGAATATGATAATAAAAATCTCTCCAATTGTTTTATTTTAATGGCTAATTGGCTTAATCTGCACTATGTTCCCAGAATTTTTTCAAGTTCGAATGTTTTTTAAGGTGACCATATCAGCAGAAAATGGCGCGCCAGACTTGCGCAAAAATGCAATTGCGTGAAGTTGGCTGCGCGCGGAAATGTCAATCACGCAAATTTGGCAGTGCGCAAAATTGCGTTCGACGTGAAGTAGGTTGCGCCAACGCAAATCGGAGCGATTAGTGCGCCTTATTTAAATGTTTTTGCATCAGCGAACATAAAAAAGGAATTTATGCGCAAAACAAACAACCACTTGATTGATTTTTCGTTATATATTTTCGTTTTTATTCTGCACATACATTTACTGACATACATACTAATTCATATTTCATCTTTATATAGTTTTCTATTAGTTGCAGCTGTTTTGCTTCTTTCGTTTTATTTGGTTTCTATTATTTGCCCAAAATGTTACATTAACTTTATTATAGTTTTGTTTTGTAATTTCTTCGCTTCTGTATGTTAGTTGTTGTTTTTTTATTTGTTTGTTTGCAAGTTGAAAGAGCCAGCATTTTTTATTGTACGGATCTGAAATTTGCAATAGCTTTTAAAAGTGCCTTAACAAGTGAAAAGAACATTTCGAAAATCGAATAAATTGTAAATTAAATTGTGTGTTAAGTGAAAGAATCAATTGAATCATCGTTCATCTTATACTTGTATTATTAATTAGGTAACGAGCTCTTTCAAACTTTCTGATGCGGGGAACTATCTGAGTTTCTGTGTGTCTCCTGCTGCTGCTGTACCCAAATTCAGCCAATGCCTTTTGGTTTTGTTTTTATTTGTTTTTTGCTGGGGACTCGTTTCTATGCTTATTGTAAGACTCTTTTTGGGCCATTTGTTAGTTGTTATTCATTTGTTGTTGTTTCACTCAACTACATCGACACTCAATTTCAGAATACATATCTATTTAGTTAGTTATATATCGTATGCTTTTCATACAAGCCCATGCACAAATCCTTATATATTGAACTTTAGCTCTTAGTTAAGTCGAACCGAACTCGACCAAACTGGACGACTGTTATTGCTCGCTATCTCATCAACGTTTTACTGTTATTGTTATAAATATTCTATTATTTGTTGTATATTTATTTAACGATATGTTGGTATACAAACTTTATAATACCCTGACTAATTTAGGGATAGCGTTAGACAGCGCGGGTTGGCAATTCTTTCGTCTCCTTTTGTTACGTTTCTTTTTCTTTTTTTTCATATAAGTGTTTTATTTTCCTTTCTTCCAATTTATACTGAGCACTTGGCCGTTTTATTTGCCACAGAATCGGGAAACTTAGAAGATATATTGAATATACATTTAGGTCGATGCTGATAGTTCAAGAAGTTGCTGAAGAGACAGCTCAATCAAAGGCCTGTGGTGGCAATTAATAGACACTGAAAGCTTTGTATAAGGTTTAACAATATCGTATTTGCAGTCATGTTCCTGATTTTCCCGAATTTTCTATATATAATTGAAAGTTATTATACGAAATTGATAAAATAAAAGTAAGAATTTTTAACAAAACATCCCAAATTCATTAATAGACATTGAATATTACAGAAATTCAAAAATAACGAACAATATCAATAAAACTTTTCATAGGTAAAAATCGTGGAAATGAATATTTAATTTCTTATAATTTTGAAAGGTATTTTCATGGAGAATTTTCGGCGAATTCGGTTTCAAGAACATGACTGTTGGGCGTTTTACAGAAAAGTTGTTCTTGTTCTTTGCTTAGCTTCTTCTTGTGGCACATTCAAAAGAGAGTGTTTTAGTACACACACACATATTCATGCATACACTACATGCACACACGCACACATACACAGGAATAATCTCTGACACACACACACACACACACAATGGAAATTAGGTTGTGGCTGCATGAAATCCTAACTAAAACCGTAACTAACTGTCGCATCTACTACTGGCCAAGCTTTGCTGGGCTGAGCACCAGCTCCGGCTCAAATTTGGTAGGCGGCGGCAGCAGCAGCGAAGTACTGCCACGCCCCATTGCCCCAGCGGATGAAGGCTGTGATTTGTGATCGCTGCCAAAGATGGACGTGGACGCAGTCGCAGTCGCCGACGGTGACGCTGTGAAGGAGGCGGCAGCTGTTGCTGGCCGTTGTAACGATGTCGACGCCGACGTTGACGCTAGCAGCGACGCCGGCTGCAATATGCTCAGACTTGTAGTGGCCATGCCGGAGGCGGCGGAGGAGGAGGAGGAGTGGGAGGCAAAGGCGGAGTACGCGGAGGAGGAGGAGGTGGCGGCGGTTTCGGGCACCTGACCAGGTATGCTGGCCGTGACAGACGCCGTTGTTGGCTTCGCCGGCGGCGCCGGCAACGGCAGCAGGCTGATCGTCGTTGTGCTGGGCGTGGCAGCGGCAGAGGGTCGTGAGGCAGGCATGGCATACACCGAACTGGATCCCGTCAGCGTCATGCCAAGTGGGCCGCGCACAGTCGCTGCAGCGGAATAGGTGTGCGGCTGGGCGGGCGGCAGATCGTAGCTCGTCGGATGAGACTGGGAGCTGGTCAGGCGTGTCGTGCCAGTGCTGCCAGTATTTGTGTTGGTGGTGGGCGTCGTCTTGGGCGTGGCACCCGTCGAGATGCCCGGCCGTTGCGGGGGCATGCTTTTGAGTCTTGGTATTGCGCCCGTGCTGCAGCTGCTTGGCAGCGGTGCCGCCAGTTCCGCATCGATCAGCGACGTCTCCTCGACGACGACGCCGTCCAGCGAATCTCGGACTGTGGAGGAGGAGGACAACGACTGCGATTGCTCCGGCAGCTGTTGCTGCTGTTGTTGCTGTTGCTGCTGTTGTCGCTGCTGCTGCAGTGCAACACGTTGGCGCTGCAATTTGCTGCTGCTGCTGCTGCTGCTGCTACTTCTGTTGGGTTTCTCATCTACGGTGCTCAGGGTTGTTGTTGCTGTTGTTGCTGTTGTTGTTGTTGTGGCTTTGGTGGTACTACTCGTAACGGCAGTTGTTGTTGTTGCTGTTGTACGTTTGGCTAGCTGCAGTGGCTGCTGCGAAGCGACGCCTTCTTCCTCCTCGCGCTCCTCGTCGCTCATCTCGCAGAGATTCAGCGCCGTCTGCAGCTTCTTCATCTCCAACGGCTCATCAGCTGCAAGGAATCGAAAGTGATTATGTTGTAAGCTACTATATATGGTACTATATCTACCCTTACCGGCCATATGATCCATGCTCTCGGGTTCATTGATGATCGGCACGACGCGATTGATTGCGGTCTTCTGTTCGTTCTGCATGAACAACGACGTGGTCGCAATCTGACGCAGCGCCTCCATGCCCTCGTTGAGCATCTTGCTCTGGCTGCGCTTGTGGGCGATCGGGTATTTTGGCTGTGAATGAACGAGAAGGGATGAGGGAGGATGAGACTGTTAATAACTTGTTGGGAAGGTGTCTCAACAATAGACTAGAAGCATAGACTAGAGGAAGATTAAGTTATCTTTGTAAACTGTAGCTTTACTTTGGGATACCCCAGTGAAAATAAGGGGAGAGCAAAATATAAATCTCTTCTCTAGAAAGATAGAAGGAAAGAAGAAGCTAGAGGTTAATAAAGCTGTAACTTTAAAACGAGACTCCCACAGCTCATAGAAGTTCTCTTCTCTCAACTGTGAGATTCTAAACTAGAGATTTCTAAAAAAAGAGAGAGAGAGAGAAGAAAGAGAATGGGAATTGTTCATACAACTCTTAAGAGTTCTCTCATTAATCTTTTAGTCAATTAGGAAGGTTGAGTTCAAGAAAAAGTTTGAAGGTAAAGTAACTTTAATTTGAGATTCCCTATAGAGACTTCTCAATAGAAAGACAGAGATAGGGAGGAGGGGCAAATCTAAACAAGCTCTAAGGAGTTTACCGATTAAGCCGTAAACTTTCTCTGAGGTACTTGAGGCTTCTAGGAAAAGAGACGCGGAGTAGGATTTCTTTCATTAAAATTCATTATACCATACAAACTGCTGATACCCTACAAGAAACATCCTCTTCAAAGAAGGATCTTCCTTTATTTGCTCCATTCATCCCACTGTACTGTGGCTCACCTGCATGGCGGGTCCACGCGCTATGGAGACACGTTTGCTCTCGTTGCGCAACAGGGACGTCGTGTGATCCGCATCGATCTTGTTGCCGTTTTTCTTGCGCGTCTTCTTGCTAGATGAGATGCAGTGGGATGGGCAGATGCAGAAGAGGATGCGTAAAATGCAGCAAATTAGGCCCAGTACTGTATTGAAAAGAGAATGAAGTTGTAAATAAGAAACAAGCTAAGGTGGTTTACTAAAAAATTTAAAGAAATGGCATTGCCTATGAGAGAGGGCCCTATAAGTCTTAGCTCCACAGTTTTAAAACCCTTCTCGCCGGTGCCGACAAACGCAATGACCAGACCCAGCGCGACTGTGCCGAGGCCGACATAGAGGAAGGCGTTCGCAAAGGTGCTCGGGCCGCGTAGCACGCCCAGGAAGTCCTCATCGTCCGAGGAGCCGCCCAGAGAGGCATCTTGTATCTGTCAAGGGGTAGGAGGAGAATGTTTATTAGACTATCAACGAACAAAACAGAAGAGGGAAGTTTCCACGGTTTAAACAATTGAGATCTTTCGAAATTACACAACATATATTACTTTTATTTTTCAAAAAACCTCTTTTGTGGAATCAGCCCTCGGTAGTTTTTGAGTCTTTTCTTTTTTGTTTTTTTGTTTTCTTTTTTTTGATTTGTAATGTTTGAAAAGGGGCATGAAAATCGCAGTTAAAATGAAAAGAATTTTTGGCAGGGGATTATCCGGGAATGGGGTTTCTTTATAATAATGGTATATATGGTTTCTATGGGTATATATGGTTTCTGCGCCACCTAGCGTCGAATGCGCTGAACATTGCTTAGAGCGAGGTGTGAAAGAAAAGAAAATACAATCAGAAGAATACGTGCATGAGATACATAGAGAGGGAGAGGGAGGGAGAGAGAGAGAAAGTGGAAAAGAAAGAAAAGAAAAGAGGAATATGCAGGAAATTTTATTGCAGGTTGCGTTTTATTGCAGGAAAGCTTTTCGTTGTTGTTGTTGTTGTTTGTTGTTGTTATGTTGCAGATGTTACGGGGTTAAAGGCAGATAAGAGATATATATGTATATATACATCTATGCATGTATATATATAGTAGATAGTAGTACACACACAGCGCTAGGTGAGGCTCGCTACGTGGTGGCACTTACTCGGTTACGCTTCACCCAGCGTCGGTGGCAGGTGGCCTGTTGCTGTTGTTGCTCCTGTACGCTGCAGCGGCGGCCGCGCTCCAGCCAAGCGGCCCGTCCCTGAGCGCACTATGGATTCGGATTCGGATTCGGATCGGATCGCATTCGGATCGTGGTTTCGTGTGCACAGTGGTGGGTGGCGAGGTGGAGCCATGGTCACATTTTTGATATCGATACATTGACAACGAATGGGCACGAACATCAAAGGCGTTATCGATATCGATTACAGCGACGACGACGAGTACAACACACGCACACGCACGCACGCGCACGCACATAGACGCACGCACGCACACACACGCACGCACGCACGCAGACGCACACACACGTAGAGACGTAGACGTTGACGTAGACGCAGACGTTGAACGTGGTGTGTTCGCAGCGTCGTGGTGGTTGCAGGTGGTGGTGGTTGTGGTGCGTGGTGGTTGTGGTGGGTGTTGTTGTTGTTGTTGTAGGTTGTGGTTGGTTGGTTGGTTGGTGGTGGTGGGGCAAATGCAGAGAAAATATATACAAGTTACTGTGATTAGTTTGGCGTTGTGAGAGCATCGCTCGGTGTTTTCTCATTTTAAATTCTTTTTTTTTTTTTTTTTTACTATTATTAAATACTTATACGTATATAGATAGAAGCATACAACGGAAAAGAAAACACAACTCATGTCACAAGAGCAACGACTAATGCAAAAGCAATCAAATTTGTAAAATTTCATTAATTTCAATTTCAATTTGCAATTCTCAATTCAATTCAATTCAATTCAATTCAATTCAAATCAATTCAAATCAATTCAATAAACTCAATTTCATAAAGTTGTTTGCGGTTTTGGGTTACACTTTTGTTTAGTCCATCGATTACAACAACAATATAAAATACTGGACAAGCCAATTGTCAAAAGGTTAATAGTATTTTTGGTATTTTCTTTTTTTTTTTTTTTTTGAGAAAACGTATAAACACACATTGAGTTAAGTAGGAGAGTAAACAGTAAACAGTTAAGAATATGAAAACGAAATACGTAAGACACCGAGTAAATGGAGAAAGTTAAGGATAGTAAGGATTGAGTTTCGGAAAGAGTGAAAATGTGAACACAAACAAATCATAAGAAACAGAAAAGATAAAGAGAATAAGATTAGGATAAGGGGCAACACACGGCAAGACACAACTCGAACTGCATAGCAAAAACTCTAGGGTATTATTTAGCTCAAAGATAACTCCGAGCAGAATGGAAATCTAAATTCATTCAGCAGACCAGACATGCAGAAATATTGAAATTATTGCAGAAGCTCAGCAGATCCCGCAGCATAATCAAATGCAAATATTTCATAAAATCAAATAAACTTTTTTACACGAACGATGAACCACCCTACTGTGGCAACACTTGTAATAACAGGATATACCAAGTTATTTATTTATCTATTTGCTTTTTAAAGTCAACTCGTCGCGAATCAGACAAACAAAAGTCAATGCCATTTTAACGTGCACACACACACACTCACACACACGGAGAGAAACACACCCACTGGCAGAGACATTCTAATGGCTCGCCAGAAGCTAATATCTCAGATATATGTATATATATCGTGCTATGCCACACTATACACGTCTGTATAGTATAAACATGGCAACTACTAAATATGCTGCGTGTTAGTAATAAGGCAAATAAAGTGACACAAACACACGGCGTGTCCTATATACAGGACAGATACATATATAGATATACGTAGGTGTATCCACTATACGATATAATACATGTATATATTATATAAACATATATACATATAGAGACGGAGAGAGGGAGAGAGCATTTGGTGTATGCGAAAGCCTCAGGTCGCACGCTCGACGGAGTTGGGTTTCGTTTTGGTTTTCGGTTCTGTTTCTGGTTTCGTTTGCTTTTCGTGTGCGAAATCGCAGCCACATGGAGGCTATCGATCGCAGCTGAGTGCTCCACATAACTGTAACTGTTGTATGTTGCCCTTGACTTGTTGTTGTTGTTGTTGTTATTGTTGTTCTTGTTGCTGCCTCTGCTGTTGTAGTAGGTGTAATCAACAATTTGCGACGCTGATTGACGAATGACGACGGCGCCACTGTTGGCTCTCCTCCCTCCTTGACTAAGTTACACGCATTCACGCAGTCAGCGAGGAAGGGCGACGGAGGCGGGAGGTGTTGTGTTTCATGACAGAGGGGTTTGTAAACAAAACGAATTGCCAGGTGCTTGCAACGTTAGCTCAGAGTGTGCGGCCCATTGCAAATGTGAAAATTACAGTCTGAACTCGAATTTAATTCGAACCCACTTTTGAGTCCCCCCCTATAAAGATAATTATTATTATCATTGCTAGGCTCGATTGTTACACGTGGCCCATATAAGGGGGAGGCAATTAGTTTGCACTCAATATTTGCTATTCAATTTGGCATATCTTTTTTTTGCGTATTTCTTCGATCCGTGCGATCACGCCAGTTGTGCATTAAACTTTCACCTTTCGGCTAATCGCTGGTAGCATATAACAATAGATTCGCTATTTATATAGCATACACCCGCTATATAATACAAATTAGCACCTGCTCACGCCTCCGCCCCCTGCCCACTGCTTACACGCAATACCAAAAAAGGAAAACTTGCAGAAACAAAAGTAAAGAAAGCAAGCTCTAAATTTGCGCTTGCTTTCGTATTTGGCTTTAGCTTGATTTTTGGTTGCTAACTGTTGTTCTTTCTCGTCTGCTTCTTGCTGTTGCTATTGTTGTTGTTGTTGTCACGTGGCGGGGTGACAAAACGCTAATGAACAGCGCACACGGAAGCCGACGGCAGCCAATCTGCTGCCAAAATGTGCTTGCCCCAAAAAAGTGCGCTACAAAATTTTATGTTATGTATTTAACGCTTTAATGGCAAATCGAAAGATGGCGGCAGCTCGGGAAAATACGGTCACTTTAGCACTAAGGCAAATTGCAGTGAAAGCATTACGACGGATGATAAAATGAGCTCAAAATAGGTCACCTTAATACATGATTATCTCTTAGCTATTGAAACTTGGTGATGGTGTGAAGGTTAAGTTCTTTATATAATGAAAACAAGTTTTAAGGTCACCCTAATGCAAAATTATATTAAGCAATTGTACTTTAAGTTGGAAAGGTTAATTTTAAATTTAAAGAACTTTATTCGTTTAACGATTAGGTAAAAATTTGAAAGATGGTGTCAGCACAAATATATGGCCACCCTAGAAACTGCTAGGGACTTCATCACCTCAGTTGGAATTGATGACAAGGCGGCAAAGTGGATGCAGGTTTTCCAAATTGTATATTATTGTAATTTTATTATGATCTTTCAAAATACGGTCACCCTAATACAAGGTTAAGATTATTGTTTAAAGAAAATAATAAAAGCTGCTGAAATTAGCCAAAGACAGCTAACTTAAATAATTTATTTTAAGAATTTTATAAGCGTTGAGGTAAAATTGTCACCCTAATGCAAGATCATTTTTAGCTATTGAACTTTAAGCGATAGTGGATAAGTAAAATTTTGAATGTTAAGAGCTTTTTAGTTTTCACGATTAAGTAATAAATTTAATTTAAAATGGTGAAGGCGCAATTATTGTATATGGCCACCCTAGGGCCTTCTAAGGACTTCCTCAGCTGAGTAGGAATAGATATAAAGGTGGAAAAGTAGACACAGGCATTCCAAATAGTTGTTTTAATATAAATTTGCAATATACGGTCTCACTAATATCGCATCAACTGCAGTCTTTAATAAAATGGTTTAAAACCACTAAGGAGTTAAGTACTTTAGGTTAGAAGTTAAATGAGTTATTGGGAAAACTACGCAGTCATTATCTGCACTAACCCCCGTAGTGCCCTTTCAAAGAGTAATTAAATAGTCCTTAACTCGAATGTCTGAAAAAGTCGAAGCTAATTGCGGCAGCCACATTTAATAAATATAATTAGCCTGCGACTTGGGATGTGTGTGTTTCAGGGTGTTTCGACTGGGCCGCCTCGATTTGTTGCATAATAATAATAAATTGTTGTGGCGCTTAGAAATTAACATGTAGTTGCAAGTTTGACATGAAGTTGGCAAGGGGCAAAAGGAAGGCGGCATTAATGACGGCAATTTATTGCGGCTCATTGATTGTTGCGATTGCCTTTTGATGTCGGGCTTTGTTTGCTGCTAACTTGCTGTAAGTACTTGGCCAACAGGGAACGGGACTGATTACGGATCTATCATAAATAATATATGCCTGACAGTCGACAACCGGAAGTTAGAATCCATAATTTGTTGACCCAACGGACAAGAGCCGAACTAATTATTGGAGAACTTATCTGATGCAGACATATGAATGAACGGAGCATTTATTCTTATAGTTTTGATAATATGTCTGATAATTTCATTGAAATCCTTGTACTATTCCATTTTATAATGCGAAAAACGTTCGAAATTGACTCGATTATTGCGCGCAATTCGAAACGTAGCTGATTAGGCCAATTTGAAGACGGAAACTAGTAGACACACAACTTGCATGCTAGCCATGTGCGAGGCTACCCCAGCTGGGCCCATAACAAAGTTCACGTGCACGTCGACAGCTCCTAACTGTAACTTGGCTTATGTATGCTTCATTCTATTATGCAGTCGAGGCTTGAGTCGATGCGAGGCGAGTCAAGAACTGAGCTGAGCTGAATCAAGTGCAAAATGCACTTGAAATTCAACAATCAAATGCAGTCGCAGAGGTGAAAGAAGTGAAGGAGAGAGAGGGAGACTGAGAGAGACAGGAAGAGGAAGTGGGGCACGCTGGTAGCATACAGGTGGACTGGCAGCCAAGCCTCAGACTCGAGTCCCAGGCAGAACGGCAGGAAAAAAAGAAGTGCGCAGGCTAATGAAAAATGCAGTCGCAGCCGCAGCTGGCACTGACACAGGGAAAAGCGCATAAAGAAAGAAAAACCTATTGCCAGCACGGGTGCTTAGACAATGCAAGAGTGAGTGAGTGAAAGACAGAAAGAGAAAGAGACATCGATAAAGAGGAGGAAAGAGTGAGCTGCCATTCAGGGACAGGCACAGAGAGACATTACAGGCAATTTCACTAAATGACACTGAACGTGTTGCCCGACAGTCTCTGCAGCCTCTTCCTCATCCTCTTTGTCTCCCCATCCCCTCCCCCCCCTTCACACCCTTTGTAGCACCTTTGTTCCAGCCTCTTTTGCCGCGTGTTGATGCTTCTTTTGTTTTGCCGTCGCAGCCCTGAGGCAAAAATGCCTCAAGGTGTTCGTAGCTCATGCGGCGCATGGTTCTACTTAGAGAGGCCCATAACTGGCACAGGGCCAGGGTAATGGGGCAGGTGGATGGTCTCTGAGGCCAGGGGCGAGGGCGAGGACATTTTCTAGAGGCTTTGCAGTAAATTTGCTACACAAATCAGCATTAAAAAGACCCAGTAAGCAGCTCCGTTCAAATTAGCAGTGACAAGCCCAGTTCATTAGGGCCAATAATGCCATTGGCCATTGTCCATTGGCCACTTCAAAGACAACCGCAAGGTGGTCCAGTCAAGGGTCCTCTTGGACCAAGAGAGGTTGCAGCACATGCTCAACAAAAAGAAGATATGCCACCTTTTATTTCTCAAATTATTTGCATGGAAAGCAAATTTTGTGTAGGAAGCAAAGAGAATGTGATTGTTTAACTATATTTTTATATAGAAAGAATCTGTTCACTGTCATTGCTTTATATCTGATACTTATGTCGCTGGGAAACAGTGTTCTGATATTAAAGAGTGTAATATTAAAGAAAATCGCAAGTCAAATAGTAATTAATCAATATCTGATTTTCCCTTAAGTTATTCTATCAGGAAATTAATTTATTTTGCCAGCAAATAAATTGATTTTTTCAATATTTTTCCGATTTTCTTGTTGCCTTTTGGTGAACCAAATGAAATTGAATTGAAATTCCGTTTGCTGCGCACAAAACTTTAAAACCACATGCAACACATGAGGCACACACAGTGCCACACACCCTCACACGCACACACACACTGCAGAGTGATTTCAAGGCTATGCTTAGCTCAAATTCAAGTCAAGTAAAAAGCGGAACCAGAGAAACAACTTGCAAGAAAAATTCGAACAAAACAATTTAAAGGCAAAACCAGAAAAGGAAAAGCCACCCAGCAAAGAGAGGAGCGCACCACAAAGGGAAAGTGACTGAAAGTTCTGCCGCAGAAGAAGGAAGCAAAGGCAAAGGCGCAGATTGTATAATGAAATCGAAATCGGCATTGGACCAAGCTGCGCATAGTCTTTAGATATGGCATGGGTTATGGCTGGATCTGCCCCGTGGACACCGCAAATTAAAGTCGTTTTGCGGCTAAATATGAGTGAGACAGAAAGAGAGAGGAAAGGAACCGCAGAGAAAGGAAGAAGAAGGCAAAGTGTGTGTGTGTGTGTGTGTGGTTGAGTGTGCGCTGCAGCGGAAGTAAAACGTTTCTTTCGGTTTTTCTTTTGCGGCACTTCCGGCCATGAAATGTAAACGTCGCTTGAGTTTTTCTTTTGTTTTTCCCGCTACAAATGAAAATGTCAAACGGCCGTCGAGCGAGCGTCAGCAAAAGGATGGCGAAATGTGCTGCTAATTGAACAACGCATGTCGCAGGTTGATTAAGGCGAAGTTCCCACCCAGACGGAACTCCCGTTCCAGCAATAAATCATGAAGAGAGAGGAAAGTGAAGGTCGGTATAAGGAGTTAAAGAAATATGCCATAAGAAATATGCCATATAATTTGTTCGTAATAAAATGTGTTGTAAACTGCTGCGCCAAGCACTTATACTTAGCTCGACAGCTGCCCGGGCAGTGGCGTCGAGCAAAGGGGGTGGCAACTGGGGAATTGGAGTGTTGTTTAAGTTGCATTCGATTGCAGTTCCGTTTCAGTTGTTGCCTACAAACTTTTCGTTGTCAGCAGTTGCCTATTATAAGTTGCATTTCATAAGGAGAAAAACATTTTCAAATAACATCATAAAATTATTCGGTGTAAAAACATTTGCATTGTTTACTTACTTGAAGAAGAAATTTTTCGTATTTAGGTTGCGTACAGATTTGTTCGGGCTTACCATAAATAATGTTTAGACACGAATATATACAGGCGCGAGTGAGAAGAATTACATCGAAAATTTTGGGAATTTCTTTTGGCTGAGATACGGTTAGTTTCTAATCTGATTTCTGATGGAAGACTGAAGTAAAGTGAGGCGTAATCTGCGCCTAAATACCTAAGGTAGCTCTCGATTTAACCTATTCACAAAATACCCTGTTATATTTCAAGAACACGTTGCCGAAACCAGTTAAAAGAAAGCAAGTTGTTGTTTGTTGGTTAGTTTAACTTGTTAAGAGTGCAAGTAGGGTAATCTTTGTAGCAAGTGTGTTCAGCGACAGCAAGTTGGCAGCTCCAGTTGTCGCTGCCATGCAATTATAGGCTGGTCCACTTGTCAAACGGAAAACAAACAAAGGGAAAACCGAGGCGAAATGAAAATTACAATGAAATGAAATATTTTTTCATAATTAAGCGCATGCGAGCAACGCACAAACAGTTAGCAAAAGGAACAAGAGAGAGAGCGAGAGTAGGAGTAGGAGAAAGAGAGAAACAGTAAGAGCAAGAGCAAGAGTGAGCGAGCAACAAGAAATGTTTGCTTAATGTAATATATAGTTGAATTTTAAATGCAAGCCAAGGCAAACATGCAAGAGACAGTTATTGTTTTTGTTTTTGAAAATTATACGATAGTTGTTGGCCTTACGATACCACGCACATACACACGATAGATATAGATTCAGTATGCACACGCAGACACACTCACACACAGACACAGGCTTAGAGAGACACACCCATACACATAAGCTATATACTAAACCTAGCACGCTACTAAGTTCTTAGCACGGGCCACACAGCACAGCGAGAGTGTGAGAGTGAGACAGAGAGAGAGAGAGAGAGAGACTTAGAGAGAGAGGCTTACGACATAATATAGTATATATATATAGTTATATTTGAGAGAGACAGAGAGAGAGAGAGAGCATTGCGATTAGACGTTTAGACACCAATAGTTAATAATAATTTTTGTTTGTTTGTTTGCTGAGAAACATTTCGTAATTTACCAACTGTACCTAAGTTTTCTGGGAATTTCTATTTGGCAAGCGCGTTGCATACTTTAAGGCGTTTTTGGTATTTCGTTTGTTGGGTGAGTTAAAGAGCGAGCGAGACAGAGCGAGATAGAAATAGAGAACGAGAAAGAGAGAGAGAGAGCGCATGATAAATTGTAATTTGATGTCGCGTACCTGCGTTGAGAAAAATTAACAGTAAGGTGTTAGGTGTTCGGTGTGTGTGTGTGTGTGTGAGTGTGTAAAAAATTTCTGGTGCGTGCTTCGAATAGTCGAAAAGGAGAGAGAGAAAGAGCAAGAGAGAGATAGAGAAAAATAGAAGAAACGATAAGCAATTTGTTTTTTTTTTTTTTTTTGGTATGTAAGTGTGTGTGTTTTTGTGTTTTTTCGTGTCTGTGTGTGTTAAAGAAAAGCTTAACGATGAGCGGCACAAAATGCGTTTTGCGTTCTGTTCATCAAGCGCAATTTGTTGTCTTAAACACATAACGAATAAAAATACTAAAAAGGAAAGCAATTGTATGTGAATGTGATGCTTAAAAAAATGGTCAAGTTCTTAAGTTCTTAGGTTCTTAAATATGCGTATGCGTACGCTTTGGAAAAGCACTTAAAATTATATCCAGAATATCTTCTCTGGGAAATTTGCAGGACATATCAGACTTAGTTTATGGACAGAAATCTCTTAAGGGGTATTCTTAAAATTTTTAAAACAATACATAAACGATATAGGGGGACTCAGAGCTCCATATGTGCCAAGGGGGTGGGTAGACTTAATATCGTCAAAATAAATTATACACTAAATGGGATCACTTAATTTTGTACACGTGGATTTGGGCCGGCAAAGCTCAACTGAAAGGCTTGCTAAACTACGTTAACACATTATTATGGTACATTATAACGTATTGGAATAGTTTAGTATTTAGTTGGTAATACGCCAGCTGCGACTTACCCAGAGTGCTGCAATAGGGCAGAGTAAAAACAGAAAATAAAAAAAACAATACAAAATACCCCAAAAGCCTTTGTAGTTTTTGTAATTTGCGTAATTTTTTACCTTATGCTATGCGTACACGTTGCGGTATTTTGAGTTAATATATTTAGATTTTTTTTGGTATAGTACTATATATTTCTCTTTTTAGTTTTCAGTGCTTGCTTCAACATGTGAATGTTCCACAAAAAAAATAAATAATAATTGCAGCCGAAATTTGAAATCTTTATTTCAATTTGGGGCGAAAGCTTTTTCGCTTTGGCAATCTTGTTCGATTGCCCGAGCGAAGTGCGTATTTTTTATACTTTTTGTAAAACATTCAGATTTCTTATACTTTATACTTTGTTAGCTCAGCGCTTAAGTATTTTTTCAGTATTTTTTCTTTTTATATTTTTGTTTCATTTCTTCTGGCTTTGTGGAACAAATTTCGCAATTGAATCAAGTTGAGCTCCTAGATCGAAAACGGGAATGAGAGGCAAGTAAGCTTTACAGAATCTTTTTGGGAAAACTTGATACCATTCTTTGATAATTATAGATTTAAATGCATATTTGCTTGATTGTTTTCTTTATTGAGTGGTTTTGTGGTGTGTTTTTTTGGTTGTTGGTGGTTTGTTCTGGTTGTTAGTAAATGTTGCAGACTTTCTTTTGGTTTATCGTTGATTTTTTGATTTGTTTGTGTATGTTGTTGGGTTTTGGTACTCGTATGACTACAAATCAAACTAAAGCTGGAGGATGGGCATAAATTATACTAAATGTTGGCTAAATTATAGACTAAAATTGATTTAAGCGCTAGTCGAAATGCGCACACAAAACATACAATATATTTCCATTGTCTATCTTAACTCGTATAACTCGTCCATATATCAGGTCTAAAAGGGCATCGTTTGTGGCCTTTTACTTGTTGAGTTGGCAAAATGATTTATGCTAATCGTGCGCTGGCTGTTATGTTAATTAAACTGTGCGAAAATTGCTGGCACAAATTAAGGAATTAATTTATGGCAAGTATAAGAACAGGAGCGGATCAGAGCAGCGCACGGTGTGCTGGGCCCTGACAGTTGCAGGAAAGAGGCAACAACATCAAATGGTTTAAACTTTGAAAGAAGAATTGTTGATAGCAAAAAAAGCTTAAAGTTTTGATATTGAGTTTGTTTTTAATTAGAGTTTGTGGTGGGATTATTGCCCCAAAATTCTTATAGATCCTTAATCAAACTTGAAAAAATATCAGAAAAAAATTATTTCAAATTTAAATTAAATTTAATTTTATGATGCTTATTCTTCATAAAACTCTTTCAATATATTTTGTGTGCGCTTAGTTTCTAAATACTTATTATGATTAAATAAATACAGCATATATTTAATAATGTGAATATGTATGTTCATGTAGGTATTTATAGTTATGCAGATATGTAGGTATGTGATTAGTATGGCTAGTTGGCAGTCTGAGACAATTCGCACGTGTAACTTAGGCTAGATTGGCAGCTCTTGCAGTACAGTCGCTTGCTCTCTACAAGACCTTCCCGGATAACGAGAGTGGTAGAGAGACAGCGAGAGAGAGAGACACTGAGAGGGTACTACGAAGGTCGTTCAAATCAAAGCAATGAAAATGCTTGTAAATATTCAATGCAATTTCTGTTTTCTTTCCGTACTCCGGCTACATCCGTGCTTTGCAGTTTATAAAATATTTAAAATATTTGATTGGCTTCGGCTTCATAATCAGCAGCGGTGGGTACCGAAATTCAAAAAAAGGAAACGCAACGAGAGACCAACAAAATATTTTAAATATTTCATATGCAGATGCGTAGCAGTAAATGAAAAAATACACTTAAAACAATTACGATTACGGTTGCAGATACACAGATATACAGATAGAGAGACTGGTGTCGTATTGGATAGATAAATAGATAGATATATATGTTAGATTGATAGTTTGAAGGAGGCAAAAGCAATGAATTTATTTACAGGCATTTTCATTGTACTTTCAAATCACAACCAACTGCAAGACGGCAACGTAAACGGCACAACGTTGTTGCAATGGCGGCAATTACGTAAGTGTTCATTACGTTACACATACACAAAACGAAAATGACACGTGAAACGGCAAATGGCCAACGGCAAAAAGAGTGAATGGTTTTCTTTTTATTTTGATTTTAGATGGCAAATGGATTTTCTTTTCTCTTTTCTTTTTCATTCCATTTTTTTTTTGTCACTTACTTCCGGCGGTGGCGGCGGCGGCTCCGGCTGTGGCGCCGGTGGTGTTGTTACGTATGTGTTTTTCTAGTTACAAAAAGAGTTACGTCAACGTAAACGTATTTGAGTCACATGATTCGGTTACGTTGCAACGCAACGCAAAAACGTAAAACAATTGCTCATTGTTTTTTTTGTTGTTATTTTAATTGTTGTTGTATTGTATGTATTGCATGTTTTGAGATGTAGCGTAAGGCGTTACGTAAGTGGAAGCAAGCGAAAGTGATAGCCAGATTTACATGTGGATGTGTGAGCGAGAGATAGAGAGAGACAGATAGAGTTATACTTAAGTGAGTTGAAGGAGAACTTGAGGCATTGATCGTACTAAGGATCTATGCATCAAGTTTGTCCAGGACTACAACTGAAAAGTTTTAGTGTGTGTGTATGTGTGTGTGTGTGAGGGAGAGAGAGATAGAGAGAGTGTGTGTGTATGTGTGTTGTGAGTAGTTGTGTGAGTGTGGATAGCAAATTGATTGATGTGCTTTATATTTGTTATGTAGGTAATTTGTATTTGATATTTCATAGCTCGTTTTATACTAGTTTATTTTAGATTTGCTTTGAGTTTATGTGGAGGGTAATTAGAAAGCATTCAGCTTTAGCTCTACTGTACTAGTTATTCATAGGTTTGAGGTGCAACGTGTGTGTGGGAAAGAGAGCGCACTAGTTGATTGTTTGGAGTGAGTGAAGAGCTACACACGTTGTTCCGTTGAGATAGTTGTCTGAAGCGAGTGCAAAGTGGGCTGAGGAGGTGGGGGTGGAAAGTGGGGTAGTACAACTACATTTAAAGCTAGGTGAGGTGGAGTGAAGGTATAGTAGTAGGTTAGAGCATTTATCTAGAATCGTAGAAGTTAGTTAGAGAGATAGATAGACATAGAGAGAGAGAGAGACAGAGATAGAAAAAGCCGTTTAGGGACAGAGTAAACGGGGTGGAGGGTGGTGTGTCTAAGAAGTAGAGCAAAAGCGCTAGAGTTACGTTTTATTATAAATATATAAGAATATATTGTATAAAAGTTTGAAAACAGGTGGATTGTTGTAAGCTAATTGTACAGCGCATTAATTAGTTGGCTGGCAGAGCGCTCAAGACTTGAAATATATATTTGTTGTATATCTAAGGTTTCCATATCGAATATTAATATCATTAAATCACTACTAAGTAAGGCAAAGAGAGAGAGAGACAGAGAGAGAGAGAGAGCATACGTTTCAAGGCAATTAAGAATAAAGGTCTAGAGTGTTGGGATTCTTTTTGGGCGCACGCTATTAAGTTAAAGATCAAGTAAGGCTATAGTCTAGTACTATATAAGAATTGAGAAAATGTTCGGTTTAACCTAGCGTAGATCTTGTGCTGAACCTCTAGGCACACTACGAAAGAAAAAGACAAATGCTCAAGGGGACTTAATTCTCGAAATTGATAAAATCATAACTGCAGTGTGTCTTGGACAGAGACAGACAGAGATAGACAGGGAGATATAGTGGGAGTAAATAAGAGACAATGAGAGATATAGTTAGAAAAAGAGAGAGAGAGAGAGTGAGAGAGAGGGAGAGAGTTAGAGATAGCTTGAAAGTATAGACAGTTTTTGGGGTTTAATTGGGTATTCGGTTTAAGGTTTATAGTTATGTTTTACTTGGGATTCGGGAATTGGACATTAGAATTTCATTTTAGCTGAGGATTTTCATTTGACGGCTTTTTATATAGAGACTTTGCGCTCGTTTTGCTTTTCTTTTCATTGTTTATGTTTATGGTTCTTTTAGCTATCAAGTAGTTAGACAGAGACAGAGACAGAGAGAGAGAGAGAGAGAGAGAGAGAAAGCAAATTGATGGGGGGTTTTAGAACTTTGCCTTTCTATTATTTAGAGAGCATGTGGTTTAAGATTAATTATAAGGTATTTTTGTAGTTGTTGTTTTTTGGTAAGGTATTTTTTTTTTGGTATTTTATATTATTACCCATGACTCAGGTGGATAACGAGGAAATGGAGCTATTTCTTTAGTTGCTACATTACTAGGCAACTCAAGTCTTCCACCTAATTTTCGTAGCTTTCTTCTTCTCGCCACCCGAGATTTCGATCTTAGCATCAATGCGGCCTGCATCTTGTTTGTTGTTGTTTTTCGGTTACGTTAAACAGTTACGGTTAAACGGTTACGGTCCGAACAGTTACGTTCTGTCTCAAAAATTAAAGCGGCGTCTGTAAAGTTTTGATTTGTATTGGTATTTTGTTGTTTGTTGTTGTAGTTTGTTTGTTGTCGTTGTGGTATTTTTTTTTTCGATTGTGTGTGACGTAACGTTACAGTACGAAATCAATGGGATGATACAGGTTACGTTTAGGAGCTTAATAACGTCAAAACTAAATGTCACGTTAGGGAATTCAGTGAGTTAGTCAATCGATTTCTTTCTTGCATGCATCGGCTATCGGCTGCATCCAATTGACGTAACAAAGTGTTACTTAACGCAACGTTCTCGAATCAAAGAATACGTATTTAATGAGCGCTCGTTCGATTAGGCACAAGGAGGAGGGTTATAGAAATATATATATATATATATATCTTTTATATATAGAAAAGCAAAGAGAGAGAGTATTTTTTTCTAAGTGTTGTGCTGTTATTTGTTGTTGTTGTGGTTGTAGCTGTTGTTGTTGTTGTTGTTCTTGCTGTTGCTGAGAAACTGCGTCAGGGTCTAAGCCCTGGCGCAGCTGAGTGGCGGGCTGAGGATGGGCTGCGTTGATCGCCAGTGGTCGGCTCTGCTCGCTAGCTCCGTTACGTCGTTTCTTGTTGTTGTTGTTGTTGTTGTTGGTATGTGTTGTCTGCCGCGTTACGTTTCCAGCGATGCGTTGCACCTTATCTTCCCCTGCTTAGGCCGCCAACTGCTGCTGATGAATCTTTGACGATGAGTTGATTGTAATGCGATTTCTTTGCGATTTTTCAATTTGCTTGCTGTGGTTTTCGTTTTTTAACTCTTTTTTTTTGTTACGCTGTAGTTACGCAGCGTCGTAACGTAACGCGTGTCGGCCACGTTTGCTACGTCGCGTTAACGTCACGCCGCATCGTATTCGTTGGCGATTTCATTTTCGTTTGTATTTTGGCATTGAAAGCTATAAACATTTATTGATTTCTCTGTCTTGACGTGTCGTCAACGTAAGCGTATTATCACGTAACCGTCACTCTTACTAGTATGCCCATTCATGGCCTAACTAAAGCTACAGCTAATGCGTACGTAGAAAAGTTCTCACTATAATCTATTGCGTTAGTCAGATTGGTTGGTTTTTATTTTTATTTTATTTGTTAAATTAACTTTACGTCTACGATTTCGATTTACGTTTAGCATGTAAATGAAAAAAGGCAATGTCGTTGTTTTCTATTTATTGTTCAATTAACCTCTCCAATCGATATTATTCAATCATTTTCGATCACATTTGGTGCGTGTTTATTTGTTAACACTTAAGTTCTTTTGTTTTTTGTTCAAGTTGAAAATATACTTAAAGCTTTTGCTGCAGCTCCCAAGGTCAACTACATTTCGGAGTTTTATCAGTTATTTCGATTCGGGTTAATTTGATCTCTTCGCTGCGATTTGCTGTCATGTTGATTTAGAATATATAAGTGTAAGTACTTTAATTATTTGTTATTAGTTCATATCACAATTGTTGCAGTTGTTTTTCCTCTTGCTTTCATTTGATTTCCATTTTAGTAACTTGCTGCTTATTTGAAAATCAAATATAGGATAAAATATTTTATTTTTAGCACTACTTTGATTGCTTGACTGGTGTCCATTTTATGTCGGCCAAAAGAAGAATAGTTGAGTTTCAGATGCCGAGGAAAGTTTATTTTTCAATTTCGATTTCATTTGTGTCATGCTAATTGACAACTTTGCGTATGCTTAATATGTGCAACAAAATTAAAATAGAAATGAAGCAATGCAAATGAAGCAAATTTTGAATGTCAACGTCAAGGGCAGAATTTTCAATTTTATGTAAATATAATGTATATTATTGATATAAATTCATGATGATGTTTGTAATTGATAAATAATTTAATTTTTATAAATTGGTTATTAATTGCAAAGTTTTAGTAAGTAAGAGACATTTATGTTAGTTAAGTTATTCAGTAGAATTTCAATTTGTTGAATTTGTAATGTTTTTTTTTTTTTTGGTTTTATTGTTCATGTTTTTTTATTGTCTTATAATACTTCTGTGATATTCAGATATCAATTTAAATTGTTTTCAAATTTATTTGTTTTTGATTTATCTACGGAATTCATGTATTCATTCATAATTTATAACCACAACAGCCTTCACGTAGATTGCATTTTAGCCTAAAGAATACATGTATATACCATAAAGTGCGAATTGATATTCTCATGTGTCGTATGAATATGCACACATACATATTTAGCACAGATGACTAAACATTTTATGCCAGAAATTACTCATTTATTTAGCATGTTTCCAGGCCATTGCCAGACCAAAGACCAAGAGAGAGAGAGAGAGAAACAGAGATATATATAGAGAGTAAGCGAGATGCATTGATATTAATTTGATATGCAAGTCGAATCAATTTGCAGAACATTCGTTCTTGGAATACTGCACTCGCATGTTGATGTGAGTTGGGGGCGTGGCAGGGGGAGGTGGTTCAAAGTCAAGTCGAGTGCAAAGTTTTCCAGGCCGTTGGCAAATCTCTGTGGCAAAAGTCTTTCGAGCAATGCAAACATAGCAAATATTTATGGCAGAGACTCGCATAAGCCATGTTACAGCACTGCTAAGCCATAATTCAAATGCCAGTCAAGAGATGCATCCTCATCCACATCCTTACTCTCTTCTGTATGGCTGCGAGTATGAATGTGTTATGTGCTTTGTTTGCTGTGTGTTCTGGGTGCAGTCAACGGGCCTGAATGTTTCCAAGAGCCTTTCGCGGGCCCCCGAAAATAAAGGAAAGAAAATCACAAAAGTTACAGAAAACTGCTGCAGCTGTTGGAATTCATATGCAAATGCAGCAGCAGCAGAGAGTAGAGATCTTTCCCTTTTCCTTTGTTGCGCTCTTTTTTCTTTCTCTCTGTAGTTTTGAAGCTAGCTAACATAGCCCAGCAAAGCGTGGCAAGCGCGCCAAGCGAAACTGGCAACTGTGAACCCCAAAAATTTCAATAATTCAACAGCGCAAAGCGGAAAAAGTCACTCGTTGAACGATGCAGATGAAATTTTAATGAAATACAGATTCATGGAAAAGCCACACACATGCACACATACACGTACACACAGAGAGAGAGAGAGAGAGAGAGAGAGCACATAGCATTGCAGTCAGGGCCGTTAATAGACAATAACATGCCACACAGAGACCATCAAACACACACAAACACACACACACACACATACAGTACGGGCAGCAGCTAACATAACAAAAGCGACGCCTAAAAGATTGCTACATTTTTGCAATTAAACACAGTACACTCACTCTCTCGCAGACACACACACACAGACATACAAACACACACGCCCATTTTGGCACTGGTTTTGTGCGTTTTGTTGCCTGTGTGTCCAACACATGTTGCAGTTGTAGCCATGGCTGTTGTTGCTGCTGCTGGTGCTGCTGCAACAATGTCACGCTGACAACATAAGCGCTTCAAAGTATGCAATGAAAATTAATTCGCAAACGGATTTCTGTCAGCCCCCAAACCAACTCAGCAGACACTCGTTATTGTAATACATATACATATGCATGTGAATATATACAATGCAAGTATGGGACTGTTGGTTCTATAAATTTCATTAACTCGAATTGTCATTTGCAATTCGCAGTGCAAGTCGAGTGCATTAAAAGCGGCAACTTTCGGAATATATTAAAAGCAATCGAATTCAAGTGGATATGGCTCCAGGGCCATAAAAGAGTTCGTAAAGTGTAATAAAATAAATTAATTCTGATTTTAAGTAGGGGGAGGCAACTGAAAGGGGACGAGAATAAGATAGTGATGTGAGCTGACTTTCAGTCATATATTGGAGATGTATTTAAGCATTCTTATAAAAAAAAACAAAAAGGAATCGTTTACATATTACGAAATGTATTCATTATTTCACTCAGTATTTTTCTTCATTAGCTTTCCCGAAAATTTCAGAAATTTCCCTCATTTGCTTTGTAATATTTTCTACAATTCACTCTCACATATTTATGTTATTGCTTACTACATCACCGACGCTGGTCTCTTTATAGCCTCACCTTTAACCTTCTGCAGTCGCAGACCGCAGTCCATTATAGAAATATCTTGAAACTTAATGTATTTTTTATGATGGCCAAAAGCCAAAGTTAGCTTTTGCATTTAAATGCCAGTGCAGTTCGTAAAACGGGGAATCAATAGCGGCTCAAAGGAAGGTTGTGTGTTTGCATATGCAAAAGTTGCCCACCAACTTGTGAGCCTGCCACGCCCACTCGCCACTGCATGACGGGGATGAGGGTCAATGGCTAATTAATGCAAGTGTATTCGCATGTGGTACTCGGCATATTCAGTGCAAAGAAGCTCAGTATTCACTACTCAGTATTCAGTACTCAGCACACAGCATTCTGCACTCAGCACACAGTATTCGTTGTACGTTATTCGGTATTCGCATTCGTCTTGATATTGCCAATTTTGGCACAGCGCCCGTTGGCTTGTTCACATGTCAACTGGGGTTACCAGGGCAAGGGATTGATGGGGAAGCGGAGAGTGAAGGGGAGTGTTATGACTGCCTTGTCTACAGGTAATTAAAGCCAATGAATCGCCTCGAAAAATTTGCATATGCCACATGCCGTGAGAAATGGCAACTGTCCTCGTTGAAAGCCATGTTATTTGATTGTCGAAAGCAATCGTATATCTTGCGGCGCGTGTGTTTATACATGCATATCTGTAAGTGTGTGTTTGCGACAGTGTGTGTGTGGCATTGTGTGTATATTGACTGTTGTTTATTCAGCCGTATAAGCCAAATTTGCCACGGCTAACCAACGTTAATTGAGCACAAGTTATTGAGTCATTTGGGGTCGTTTGAGTTGCTCGTTCGATTTGCGGTCAGTTAATTGGAGTACTTAAAAAGTATTGAGCAGCGTCAGTGAATATTTAACACATACAGTGGTCAATCGTGGCAGAAAATAGGTGTCTAATAAGAATAGAATTAAAAAGAAAAAGAAAAAGGAAAAGAGAGAGAACTTGCAAGGAATAATTAAAGGAGTTGCTGTTTCTACAGACATATTTGAAATCAACATATTTTTCTACTGTTCATATGTTTATTTCTGTGCATTCTAAGCAGGCTGGACTATAGTTCGGTATCTTGTTTGTTGGCTAAAGTTCAAAGTTTAGCCCATGAAACTCTTCCAATGCAATTGAGCTCTGCGGAGGGCGCACTTTATAATTTATGTCTTTTTAAATGATTTTTATTGTCAACAATCAGTACACATACACACACACACTAACACAGCAATAAAGAGGGTAAGACACAGAGAAAGAAAGAGAGAGAGAGAGAGAGATAGAGAGATGAAGCGAGATAAACTGCCCAAACGTTGAAGATGAATGCGAAAGGGGCGAAACGTCGAATTGAAAATGAATTTAAATGTGGCTTCATAATAAACGAGATGCGTTTATCTTGTCTCAGTGGCCACAAAGCCTGTAACAGGGCCCTCCGCCTGCTCCCTTTCACTTCCTCTGTGTGTGAGTCAATGAATTATGCAACTGAAATTCAATTTTTGCGCACAAAAAACGAACTCAACTGTCGCTTAGCACTTGCCCAACTGATTGTCACTTAATTGTGACTTGTCATTGAATTGTCACCAGCAAACGGGGACAGAAGAGTGAGAGGTACTTTAAAAAATGGCAAATTGGGTAACTGGGACTTCAATATGTCACTTGCAATTACGGCAACAACAACAACAACAGCATCATCAGCAGCTCTGAAAAGCAACTGGCCAACGAGCCTGACAAACAATTACGAGCAAAGCGAAAAAACACACACAAACACACACACACAGAAGGACGAGCCAAAACGAGTCTCCTGTGGGCCTTGGTCAGCATCAGCAGCATCAAGTGAAGAGTATCGAAAGGGTGAGGTAAGGCAGGGGAGGAGGGTTGATATGCCACAGGCGACAGTTTGAGTAATTATTGAGACTGCAATTTTGGACTGGCCATTGCCAGCAATCGCATTTTTTGGCAGGCAGCGCGTAATTGAAAATTAAATTGCCGCTCGATGACAATGTCGAAAGAGATAGAGAACGAGAAGAGGGAGACGGCAGAGAATGAGGCACACAGCTGGGTGTTAACGGTAAATGGTATGTCTGAAAAGGAGGCTGTGCACTTAAGCGTTAACGATTTGATTCAGTTGCATTGTGAGCCCAGTTCCAGACTACTGAAGTCGTTTTCGATTTTGGGATTTTACGGCGCATTATCTCATGGTCAGCAAATTGCGGTCGATTGCTGTGAAATCGCGTGGAAAAGATTTTTAATCAGCGATAAATTGCAAAGCATCGTAGTAAAATCGTAATGCACTCTGTCAAGCACCCATTGAAATGGTTGTTAATTAAAAAATGTTACGGCCATATTAAATATCGTTTCAAATGGCTGCTCGTAAATGCAAAATAGTTAAGTTTAAATGGGCAAAATAAAGAAACTCTATTTGAAAGTTTAGACTTCAATAACCTCAATTTAAAATAATTTTACCATTATAAATGAAAGTTACTAAATTCTAAGACTTCAAGAAATGTTTGAAAAATTTGCTAAATATTTCAGTATGTCCTTATGTTATTACCATACAAATATTCATAACATAAGGAATTTAATTCTTAGGTAGTACATAGTTTATCCCATCAAAGCACAGCTTACTTAGTGGCATTCAATGATAGATAATTCAATATCAAATAGTTCCAATTTTAAATAAACTCCCTAAACAGTCCAGCCAAAACTTGAAATGGTTATGATATATTTTATTATTATTAAACAACTTTTATTTGTAGATATGACTTGGTAGAGTCCATCAAAGCATAGCTTACTCAATCAAAGATAGTTTCGAATTAAAGAATTTGGAAATTCAATTTAAGAAATAGGGAAATTGAATTGGTAAATAGTTTCAACCTTAAGGTAAATAGTTTCAACCTAAACAGCTCAGTCAGACTGTTGTAAATTAACTATCATTCTGCGATTATATCCCATTAAAGAACAGTTGATTCAGGGACATTGAAAAGTTTAGTTTAAATCATGAACCAGATATGCCACCTAGTTCTGGCAGAGTGTTCCGTCTCGCGTAGCGGCAATTAATGCTAATGCAGTTGCTTATCTCAATGTCGTCATCTTGCTTAGATGCTTATTCATGCCAACTACCCCCAGCCAGATCCTCCTGTCCGCCCTCCCTCCAGTTGGCCCCTCCACGTGTCTACCTGGTGGCGACTATACTCATACATATTTTTACACCTTTCGCCTTTTTACCTTTTGGCATTTTCATAACGTTCTCGTTGCTGCTGTCGCTGTCGCTGTTCTTGTTGTTGTTGTTTCTTGTATTTTTCACATTTTTGGCGTCCGACATTTTGCCGCACACTTTTTCCACTATTTTCCAGCTAATTTACTAGCTGTTGTTTTTGTGCAAGCTGTATACATATAGGCGAGGGTGGGTCAATGAGTTTGCAGAGTGTATGCAATATTACTTGGATGATATAACAGTGAAGAATGATTCAACATTCAATATACAGTATATAGCCATAGGTATATCAAGGTGTTGCTTATAACTTATCAAGTCACCCTCGCAAGCCATAAGTATATATACAACTATGTCTCTTTTAGAGACTTGAGTGGCTACTCAGCAAGAGAGCAAAAGAGGAAGATTGATAGACAGAGGAGCGTATGGAGGAGGAGCAGGACGAGGAAGAGGAGGAGAGTGAAGAGACTGTGGAGAGTGCAGAATATAATAAATTTTAGCCGCCATTTGCTGTTTACTTTTTTGCAACAAAATTTCCTCAACGCTCTACAGAGATTTTCCTTTGTTTAATTTGTGAATTTTTCTAGGTATTTTCCCAGTTAAAAGGGGCATATTTTAAAAAGGGGCATATTAGGTTTGTGTTAAGGATCAAAAGAAAACAATTATAAGAGTTATATAAAGTGTGAATTTGTTTTAAGTGGTCTACAGGGTGCTCAACTGTCGAGTACGTTCATACTGTAGCTTTCCCTGCTCTTCGTGCGTTCTGCTTGCTGCTTATGCAAGTCAAATAATTGCGCCGCGTTAAGTTTTTTAATTCATTTCTCAGTGCTCGTTAAGTGAGTATGAGCGAAAGTTTAAAATCTATACGCCTCCAGCCACGCCCACTCCACTCCACTTCCGCTCCAGCTCGAGTCGAGGGTATGTTGCACTTTTATGACACACATTTCTCGGGGACTGTCTTTTGCCTTTTACACAACATTTGGCAAGCGGCGCCACGTTGAGAGGGAGGCGGAGACGGGACAAGAGTGAGGCGTGGGCGACAGTGCTGCCAAAGCTCTTTTTTTTTGGGGCGTCGCATTATCAGAGCGATACAAAGGCACATTATGCGCTTCCGATTTGCTGTTGTTATTGTCAGTTATGGCATCGCAGCAAAACGAGGTTAGCTAAGGTTGCTATAAAGACTCTTTAGTGTGCCACATGTGCCATATTTAGAGAGCCACGAGGAGAACTTAGTATAACGCGCGAGAGAAAATCAAATACACAAAGAGATCAAACAGATACTTATATGTTACCAGTTGAAGATAAAGATATGCTTAGCTTACAGCCTGCTTAAGATATGTATATTTTGTGTATTATATATCTGTTAAATACAAAGGTTTATGTATATGCTGCCAAGCTGTTTAAAATTACAAATGCAACCCCATTAAATAATAACATCTATGAGCTTTGATATTCATAATATTTTCAAAAAGTGTTGCCTAGTTTTTTGGGGTTAGCAAGACAATATACGAGGAATTACATGCAAGGTTTAGTCTAGCACGCACACAATAACACATACATACAGCTTACAAATAGACGTATAGACACAGAGAAGATAGATAACACAGAGAGAGAGAGAGAGAGAGAGAGAGGAAGCACATTCAGCAGCCGAATTACCTCGAGGTGCTCGCAGACGCAAATGCCTTCCTCGCAGTAGGCGCACAGCTGCCACTTGCGCCCGTTGCCCAGCCCCTTGAACAGCAGCTGCGGCTCATCGCTGACGAGCGGCTCGTACTGTGTCTGCTGGAACTGCAACTCACGCAGCTGGCGCTTGAGGCCACCAGCACCACCGACACCTCCACTGCCAGTGGCATCGGCGAATCCGTCACTGCGGCGCATGCGATAGACGCTGCATTTGCGCTCCAAGGGGCCGCTGGGTGGTTGCATGGCCTCGTCCTCATCGTCGTACGATGTCAGCGGCTGTCGCTCAGCTGCTTCCGCCAGCTCGTCGTCGTCTTCCTCGTCGGCCAAGCCGCGTCGCAGCTTGATGGCTGCTGCTGCTGCTGCGGCTGCATGACCCGGCGAGGCCATGGGCGTGGCCGGCGTTACAATGATCGCATCATGGTGGGTGGCTGCAAACATGGCCGCGGCGCCGACCAGCTGCAGCTCAGCCTCGGCGGCTGCCGCTGCAGCTGCAGCAGCGGATGTGCTGGCATGGGCTGTCTCCAACGACGTGACTGTCGTTTTAACGCCGACCGCAGCCGATGGCAACGCAGAGGGTGTCGTTGGTGGCGTCGGCTCCATTTGAGAGACAAGCGGCAGCGTTGCCGTTGCCGATTTGTGCAGCTGTCCGCCAGGTGAGCTAGCCGGGTAAGCTCCTGCTGCCGACACTAGTGGGAAGCCAGCGCTGCTGCCGCTGCCGCTGTGCCGGTGCACAAGTTTCGGTGAGACGCGTCCGTGTGACGAGGCGAACTGTTGATAGGGCGTCTGCGGTGGACCCCCGTGGTGCATGTGGCTGTGATGCAGATGACTGTGGCCGTGCCCGGCCAGCGTGCCGGGGGTATGGGCGTGCCCGTGGCCGTGCGAGTGCATGCGCAGCTGCAGTACCGATTGCGTGTCGCTGCCGGCCTCCTCGATGGGCAGCAGCGAGCGGGATTGCGTGTAGGTGGCGCTAAGCTTGCGGCCCTGTGGCTGCGGGGCGCGCAGGTAGCTCGTCGGCAGCTGATGGAATTGACGCGACTGGCTGCGCGTCGGCGTCGAGGCGCCGCCATGATCGGCTGCGCCAAGGCCTACGCCAATACCGGCCGCTTTCGGTGGATGTAGTTTCGCTTGTAGTTGTTTGTTCTTCTTCTCCTGACGCTGGCGTTGACGTGCCTGGCGCGAGGCCAGCGAAGCGCCGCCAGCAGCTGCATACATTGTGCTTGCTTCGTTTCCTTAAGTGTAGCTCTACGTTACAGACTAACCCCGACTGGGTGTGTACACTAGCATTCGGTTTAAAGGTTACTTGGCTCGTTTTAACCTCACTTTGCCGACTTAACCTCACTTTTTAGCTGACTTAACCTCACTATATAATGAATAAATCTTGGATTTGCAACTTCCTTATGCTTCTTGCACCATTCTAAATTCAATCAAATACTTTACTAACCCCAATTTGCACTATAGTATCTATGCTGACCTCACTTGCACGATTCTAACCTCACTTAGCAGGTTCAACCTCACTTTCTACTATACTAAGCAAGCTAAGTGTGCTTTATCGCATCCCTAAACTCACTTTTAACACTTTAATTTGCACTTTTCTAGCTCTTGAAGTACCCAACCTCACTTGAAGCAATGCTAACCTCTAGTTTTTGCAACTTTAACCTCACTTTTCCGTGGCTCATATAAAGCGTGTGTAAGATTAATTTAAAAATTCTTAGCAAAAGTTTCGTTTTCTTTTTGTTTTTGTTTTCTCTTTTGTGTTTTTGTGTCTGTCCCTGTAAATATATGCCTAGCTCCGTTGTTTTTTGTTAAATGTTGTGCAAGTTTGAAGTTCTTTTATTCTTCTATTCTCTTCGTATGTATTGTTTGTTGTTATTGTTGTTTACTCTGTTTTTGGTGTCTGTTTGACAAAAATGATTGTACTTTGGATTTCTTGCTTAAGCATCAACCGAGTGGCATAAAAAACGTTCGAAATGAGAGGCTTGAAACCATCGAAAGTAAAAATCGTTTAACAATTCGTTTCAATGTTAATGTAAACTATGCTTCAACCAAACAACTCGACTCTCAACTTAGGCTAGGGTATACAAATAAATACGTTTTGTGCATTGTTCTTGTTCATCTCGTTGTTGTTGTTCTTCTTCTTCTTCTTATTCTTCTTGTTTATCAAAATATATATAATATATGTCAAAAAATTTGTTATCGCTCTTGGTGTCTATTAAAATATGTTTGCTTTTGTTTTTGTATTGGTTTTCTTTTTACAAATATCTTGACTCTGTGTTTATAAACATTTTCAAAAATATGCTCTGTTCACAATCGAATTGCATATTTTCGGGCGTATTGTCTGTGTGTATTCTCTGTCGGAGCTGTACTTCACTCGGGGCATATATTGCAAAATAATTAAATAAACATATTTTCTATACACATATATATATCATATACATTTATATCTTTCTCTATTCGCTAAAAGCTGCCTGGGTTACTGCTTTCGAGTATATTTTCTTTGTAATTGTCTAACTAGTGTCCATTAGAAAAGCACCTACACGCACACACACACACAAACAGATGTAAAGATGGGGGAATTATGTGTTAAATATACTTTTAATAGATTTCTTTTTATTATTACTTGCTTTTTTTCTGGTTTTTAGCTTAGTTGTAACATGGAAGCGTCCTAAAGACTGTTTTCAAAAGATTCTCTGACTAATCTGGTTTTTTGTTTTGCAGAGCTTTGGCCAGTTAAAATACACACACGCACACACACACTCAATCACACACACATATCGTTTGATAATCCTTTCAACATCATCAGCTGGACTACATTTTCAGCTTTTACATTGCTTTTTTCCTCGCTCTCTAAATTAACATTAAATTGCTGCAATTGTTTCTTGTTTCGCTTTTGTTGTTGTTTTTGTTGTTGTTATATTTTGATAGCTGACATTGCACAACATTTTCCATAGATTTCTGGTTTATCTAAACTTATACATAAAGACGGATTTGCTGCAAGGAACACGACGATCTGTAGTTAAAGTACTTAAAAGATTATGCATAATATGGTAGACACATATAGCTTGAACATTACAATCTATAGAGATAATCTAAGCTGTAAGCTGTAATTGGGAAAGTGAAGAGTAATGGAAAATATTCAGTATGATTAGATATAAATATTAATAGGGTACATCGGCGCTGCAAAGTTCTCTTGGCGTGCCCCAAAAAGTTATGTGACAGTACAAAATACACTACGAAATACCAGAATTAAATATCTTAAATTAATATTGAACATTTTATAAATACTTTAAAGAGTTATTCATTTGAGAAACAGTTAAAAGAGCTACCACACAGCAGCAAGGCATTCGAAAGCATTTAATAATCAATTTTGAGTTGAAGAATCATGATTTTTATTTTCTCCGCCTTCAATTGCATTCAATTCCCGACTCATCCATCATTAATCAATTTCACAACTCGTTATGGATGATTTGTTGAATAAAATGGAAAAAACGTGGTAAAAGAAAACCCATTGAAAACAATCTTCACGCGTTGCTCTCTCTCCCCTACATGCCCCGGCGGGAAGCCCGTCAAACAATCAAAAATTGCAAAGTTTTCATTTTGACTTTCACTTTGAATCTTTCGTGTTGTCTGATAAAGTTTTAGACCCTTGCAAAAAATACAAAAAACAAACGAAAGGCAAAAAAAGCAAAGAGAATCTTAGTCTGAAATAAAAACTTTTCGACCGCCAACATTTTCATGCCGTAAACCTTTAAGTTCGGTGTAAAATCAGGCAGAAAAAACTTAACGATGCGTCAAATGTTGACTTAGAGTCACAGGTTTATATATGGCCACATATCATATTACAGTTAAACATATATGAATGACGTTTGTATAAGGCATGTGCGTGTGTTGTCTGTTGTTGTGTTTGTTTTTAACTGATTGAACAGTTTCTGTGTTTGTGCAATGTTTGCTTTCCGTTCTTTCTTCGAAAATATTTTCATTTGCCTTTTTTCCTTGTTCGCATTTTGTTCTTGTTTCTTGTTATGTGTGGCACATGCAATTTTGTCGTAAACACGCAAATTAAAAACGCTTCATTTTGTCGGGTTGCTCTGTAACCTTAACTTTTGCCATGGCGGCTGGCAACTCTGGGCTCTAGGCTGAGGTTCGAGTCCTATTCAGGGTCATCATAAGTGCCCAAAACATATCGCTAAAAGGCGACTCCTTCATTGCGCTTGGCTAATTTCATTTCCTCAGCGCACTGGCTCTGGCTAACTTCTGTATAAAGAAGGAAATTCGCCGCAAGTAGCGACAATGTTTAGGCCCTTAAAACACTTTGTTGTTGGGCGTGTGTGTTTTTATATAACAATTTGTTGATGCCTTTTGGCCCGGCACACGCACTCAAGGCTAATTAAAACTCAGACCCCGGCAACGCCCCAAAACAGAAAAAGGAATAACAACAACATTAGTGGAAAGTACTATATAACTAGGCTATACGTAACATATAGTATAATATGTATGTATATAGATCCGGACTCGCCACAATGCCAGCTGCCAGATGGGATTGTTGATAGTTGGCCCAAATGCGACAGTGCTGACGTGTTGCTATTTCTTCTCTGGAGTAGTTTTGGTCAAATGAAAAATGGATTAATGAAACAAAAGTTGAAAGAGCTTAAAACAACGGGGCCGGCATGAATTTTCAAATGGATTAAAAATTTTAAATATTATAAAAGCTTAAATACATTTTCAGTGCAACCGCATCTGACGGATTAAATGGAATTATAAACTCGTTAACAGTTCAAAAGTCTTAACAAATATATATCCTAAATAAAATGCAGGCTTTCGCTTGATTAAATACTATGTATGTATAAAAGATTAGCGAATATTTTGGTATAGAAAAGGCTTAATAAAACATTGGCCAACAATTGGTTAAACACGTCTTGCGTGTTGACCACAAATTAAAGTGGCTACCAAAATGTTCCGGCCAGGTAATGCCGAATTAGATGACAGCAATAAATGCTGCCAAATGGCATTCAACAGGGGAATGAGAGAGGGAAGAGCGAACAGAAAAGAGAGCAAAAAGAAGAGAGAGGGACGCGGAGTCTAGCAAAAATCAATACTATTGCAAACCAATTACAATTTGCGCGCCGCAAGGCGTTGCCCAACATTTGGGAGTCAGTGTGGCAGTTAAGAAAACACACGGCCCTAAATTATGCAAGTTAGCTAATTACAGTCGGCTGATGCTGTTCGCCAGCCGTGTGCCATTATGGTTAAAAAGCCCCCGCAATTGTTTTGCAACGACACTTATGCACACACACACACACACATACACGGAAGAACTGGCCTGGGGAGTGTGGCTGCGTGTGTGTGAGTCAACTTGTACATAGTTACGCAAATCGAGCGAGCCGACTGGCCGCAGGAGACATTATATCAAACGTCTGCCAGTCAGTGTAGTCAGACAACGTGGCGTATACGTCATGTGGCTGCCAAAGGAGCAGCAGGCAGCAGCAGGCAGCAAAAGGTAGCAGGCAGACCAAGCGATTCGCTTTATTCATTCATGGCGCATGAATATCTAACAACCACACAACCAAACATCCCCCGTCCCACCCCTCCATGGTGCTTTACCCCCGCCTAAGCAACGCACATATACAGACAACATATAGACAAACATGCAGAGGACGATTCCCAGAAATTCCTGCTGTGTAGTTGATAAATACTGTATGTTTCAGTTAGAAAACTGGCCAAATATTTTATAAATATTAATGAAAAAATATTCTGCTCCTTGTTTAGGCATTTCTATTTGACTCTAATTGGATTTCCGTTGATTTCGAGGAGTTTTCACAAGGCAGAACACGTGCGATTAAGTCATTTATGCGTCAGTTTACCCGTGTGTGCAATATGCATACATACACAGCCACACACGCAACACACATACACAAAGTCGTACGCCCACAGCGGGCAAGACATGCCAACAGGCGGCGCCTGAGCAGGGACCTGCCAATGACAGGCGCACCAACTCACCCACACAAACAAACACAAACGCACATGCAGCGCAACTGTAGTGGCAGCTGCGGCACGTAAAGTTGTCCACGCAGCAGCATCAGAGGCAGCAGCACCATTCAGTGCTGGCTTTCAATGCCGCCGCCGCATTCGCATTTGGCTTTTGTGTGCGCTTGTTGAGATTGAAATTAAAATTTAAATTTATTTTAAGTTGACTTTTGTGGCGGTTTGGCCAACGTTTTATTTGCTGCCACAAAGTGTTGCACAGCGCCAGTTTCAGTCTGGGCCGCAACATGCGCTTTGTATTTTATGTGTGTGCTAATTTAGCGTGAGCTTGCTGCTTGTTCTATTTGTTCGAGCTAATAAATAGCGCTCTTTAGCCTGAATGAGATGTGTGTGCGAACAACTCTGGCTAAAGTAGATAAAGTGCTTGTTAGTTATTATTCAAATAACTGCCGCGTAACCATATAAAGAGCAGGCTAATCGACCTTAAATGTGTACTGAAATGTATGTTAGCGAAGAGAACATAAGCTTAACTGTTTAATTATAACATTATGAACCTCCCT
Source organism: Zaprionus camerounensis (assembly GCA_018904165.1). Classification (NCBI taxonomy): domain Eukaryota; kingdom Metazoa; phylum Arthropoda; class Insecta; order Diptera; family Drosophilidae; genus Zaprionus; species Zaprionus camerounensis. Next base: position 21,376,829 of record JAEIFS010000001.1, on the reverse strand, counting down.
CAAACAATTTCCTGAGCCTACAATTTTATTTATTGTATGATTGAATAATAATCGAAGCTTCTTCAATCTACAGGTTATTGATGTGCCCCTTGAATTTATTTTTATTATTATATTTTGCTTGTCAATTTTTCCAATATTCAGAAACACACACACACGCAAGCAGAGTGAGAACTCATTGACAGCACTCGAGGGCGCCAAATTTTGTAGAATTTACTACAAACAATTTCAGCGCCATCGCCATGCAAATTTGTCAATAAAATTGAAAGACAAACAGACACGCACACACACACACACACAAACAGAGAGATACATACGGAATGTCTTTGCCTGAAAGGCATATGCACATTTCCTTATAGGGAATGTCTGTAACCAGTCAGAACCGGAAATATTATTGATTATCGCAACGTTTAACTTTCTCTCCTTCCATTTTTCCTTCTATTATATTACATTATATCATTCCCATTTATTGCCATATTTTTGTTGGCTGCTCGTGGCACGCGCTACATGTGCAAGAAAACATATCAATTTGATAGCAACTATTTGCTGCCCCGCCCTTGCCAGTACCCCTCTTCGCGTTTGCTACTCGTTGGCCGTCTCCCACTTTGGGCTATTTGGTATTTTTGGCAACAATCCGCTTGATTTCTTATGTAAGTGGAGCAAATGGCAAAACGCAACTTGGTTGCGCTGCCTCCTTTTTCGTAGCTGCCTTAATAAGCTATCTGCACCGCGTACCCCGTTCCCGTCCCCCTTCCTTTTGCTAACCATGCCATGTGCCCATTTCAGTCCTTTTGCCTGTCAACTTCTGCTCCCGTTCGCGTTTTTTGTCGACACTTGAGGCAGACACACAGCCAAGCCAGCTTGGCAAGCGCGCACTGCGGTGCAGGGAGTGTGATGAAGGGGGGTGGGGGAAGGTAGGTACTCTTGCTGCTATTGTCATTCATAAGTTTAGAGTTAGCTATCAAAGTTAGGCATATTTTTTAATCAAACAACTGACTCGCTGACTAACTAACTGGCTGACTGAATAGTTGACTTGCTGATTGGCGTGCAAGGTTCGCACTGCTGGCAGCTCAAAGCGAATCAATGTGCACGTTTGACACTGACATTGAGGCGAAAACTTAATCGAAATTTGAAATCAAAACTTTACACAAGTGCGCCTTTATTGCCGCTGGTACACCTCAGCGTATACGCAACATCGATTAGACAGCGCTTGCTATGGCTTGCTATCACTTCTGCTTAATTGAAGCCGTTAAGAGCCCATCGAGAGCACAATGTGCCGCACAATGGGCGTCAGATTAAGACAAAGCACCTATGCAGCAGCTATGGGACACGGCAACAGGCTGCAAAGGGCATAAAAATGACGGCAACAACAGCAAGGAGAACACGTAAATTACAGCGGCCCTGCGGCGACCCTGGCCAAAGAACAGCCTATGGGGTAGTGAGTGCGGTGAGGGGGGAGTGGCTTAGGTGAGAGCAAGGCCTGTTGGCCATTTAGCCAGTTTGGCCAGTTTAAAGCGCAGCGAAGTGCGCTTCGTGGCAAGTGGTAAGTGGCATAAACTACACGGACGAAGCTACTGTGTTTATTGCCTTTTATGTGCAGCTCTAATGGCTACATTCGAGGCGCCACCAAGTGGGGCAAGTTGCCATTTCGGCACACTCAAATGTAGTTGCAACTCGGTTTTGCATTTGCATTTGAATTTGTTGAGTTCTCCTACCCGTTGTGATGACAATAAGCAACAGTTTCAAGTTGGGCTGTCCAAAAACTGTTGCCTACTTATGCGGGCAGCCAACAACGAAATGAGAATTTCAAGTTCTAAAGCCTGCTCAACACGAAAATCCACCTAAGCTGCACTTGATTTGCATTCAAATAACTTGGTGTCGCCCCAGATGAATATATATATTTTGCAAGGAGATATGCTAAGCATCTCTTGAAGGAAACTTCTCAGAAATTGTGCTCGAAAATAATTTCTTGTACTCTAACTCCTTTACTATCCTTTTACGTTATTCCAGCCAGTGCGCGCAATCGATTATCATGCGAATTTCAATGCAAATGACAATGAATTATTATGGCATAGTTTTTATTTGCACAAATTGTTGCCCTAACTCCATAAAGAATGCTCTGTCCGACTGTCTGGCAGGTCGCTCCAAGTGCAGAAGTAATTGTACTCGACTCTCTCTCTCGCTTAACTGAACCACTTGAACCACACCGAACTCCCAAGCTCCTCTTGCGACTCACAATTTTGCTGACCTTTTTCTAGTTTTTTATTCTGCTGCTTCTTTTCTCCTATTGTTGTTGTTGCTGTGAGGGCGTCGAGTCTGTGAGAATTTATTTTGCATCCTTTTGCATTGAGAACATTTTGCAATTTATTCTGCTTTGTATATTGAGGTCAGTTTTGTGCGGAGCCTCCCATTGTTGACCAATAAAAAATGAGGTTAGTTTTGTTTAGACAGCAGAGGACAATCACGGAGCAGAAAAGAGAAAAATATTATGCATAACCTTTTTGGCCACAACAAAACAAAAGGCAAACACAAACAGTGCCTGGGTCAGGTCAGCCTGAAATGCTTGACATATTGACACACTTGGCGTATGATTGATTTTCCCAGAATCAACCCTCATCATCTTATGGCCCCTGCTCTGGCTTAGCAATTAATAGAGACCCGCCCCGATGAATACAACACTTGTTGAATCGTTGGCAATATTTGCTTAAATCGGGCACACTCAGAACCTTCCGCAGCGGGCCTCATGCAACATGATAATGCCGCAATCGGATGATTGACAGAGCGACCAATGCTGACCAATAAATAGCAAAGCAGACAAACAAATAAATTGTCATGTGAATACATGACAACAAGAACAACGAATCACAACAGCAGTAAATACCCAAAGCAAAACTGAACCCTGAAAAACCTCGTCGTCATTGTCATTGTTATCTATCCTACGACACGGCGTGTCCTTCCTCCTCTGGCTTCCCTCGCGCACACACACAGATTGACAATGTTGCTGCCAGTCAAAGTCAGTAAGGCAGCCAGGTGAAAATCGGAAAAGCAGCGCGTTATGCAAATGTTGAATGGAAAATGGAAAATGCTATCTTGTTGACGCTTTGCTGTACATTCAACATGGGAACGCCATGTTGACTGACCTGCGCAACCTTCCCTCTGCGATGTAAAACAAAACCCCGATCAAATATGATACAGCTATTTGTGTGGGATATATATGCACATATATATATATATCAATCTGAATCAGTTGAAAAGTAATTGCAGTGCAGGATTTGTTGGGGAATCATGTGAAGAACCAGAAAACTGACTGAACTGATGAAGGAGTGCACATCTCTGGTTCAATATGAATACTCGAACTGTATATATCCTGCACTGGCTGTGACTATATCCTTTACAGTCTGCACTGAATGAGCTGATATGTTAGAATATGTGATATGTTAGGAGTGCACATCTCTAGTTCCATATGAATACCTGAACTGTCTATATCATTTACTGACTGAACTAATGTAGATGGACCTTTCCACCTCTAGCTCCCACCTCTAGCTCCCAATGCACCTTAATTGTTTCTACTCTTCACAAAACAACTTTCAATTTTGGTTGTCTTTCATAAACTTTCATTTTGCTGCTCCATAAACTGTTTGCTTTGCTCAACAAAAGATTTGTAGGGCAATCAAATTAAGCAGTAGAAAAGTGACTGAGTTGATGTATGATTGCACATCTCCAGTTCTATATGATTACCTAAATTGTATATATATCCAACACAGAACACGTATTCTTGTTGGACTTTTATCTTCTTTTATTATTTTTCTTCAGTTTTGCTGCTCGATAAACTGTTCGCTTTCCTCAACAAATCAACTTAAAAGCCCATATAGCATTCCATCAATCTGTCAACTTTGCGCTCTCGGAGCTGAGCTTGAATAATGCAAACGAATTGTCCAGACAGATTGCCAGACGGACTGCTACCTGAATCTATGGGGCGACCTCTAAATTGTATCTGCAGCCACTGTGATTTGTATCTGTAAGTTGTTTGTTGCTGTTCGTGCTGAATTCGAGAGATGCGCAAGGCGTCTGTGTGCCGGAGGGATGTGTGGGATGTGTGAGTGTGCGTGTGTAAGGGCGCCTGTGTATGTGTGGGAGAGTGGATATAAAGTGCGCTTTAAGTGCCATCAACGTCATTGCCGATGGGTAGGCGGATAAGTAGAGAGTGTGTGTGTGTAGCCACGACTACGTGCCACATGCCACATGCCGCAGATGGCATGCACGTATGTCGAGGGAGAACATAACCCAATTAGTTGAGACTGCCCACGACATATGCCAATTCATTTTTGGCATTAGCCTGGTTGCATCTCTAGCTCGTCGCCCTGCCCTCAAGTTTCCCTTTCAGCATGCCACAAATTGCGGCAAGGCTGGCTGGCTGTGTTGGCTGCCTCATTTCAATATGCATTTGCATTTGCGTCACGCTTTTTTAATTATTTTTATAACAGAATTTACCTATTTTAAATGCAGACGACAATGCGAAATGAGAAAGGCGCAAGAGAAAAGACAAGGGACACCCAAGAGTGAGAGAGAAAGGGAGTGGGAGAGAGAAGACAAAAGTCTTGGGAATGCAAATGAACAAATGAAATGACCCTGGCAGCGTTGGAGGGCAGGACACACACTTGAGCCTGAGGCGATGCAGCTGCGTCGCAGTCTAAGGCAACATGGAAAGACTGAGAGAGAGTTCGATATATGCGACTAGAAGGTACTCTTTAGTAGCTACGAAAATGAAATGCAAACAGTAACTGACTGAAGCTTATGTAACCAATAAAATAGATAGATTTTGAGGGTATATATATTGTATATTTACTATATGTATTATTTTATATCATACTTTTCTATCTTCTTTAGTTTATTCATTTCTAATGTGCGCATAATTAAATTTTTCTGCATTCACAATATTTATGTTTAATTTCAGTTTGCCCAACGCTGTGATACCCTCGCCTAGGTATGAGAAAAGCATCTCCAAGTGGGCGTGGAGTGTTTGCTTCCTGGCACACAACAACAGCAGCTACACAGACACACACACAAACAAATTTATTCACACAGACACATAAACAGCAATGTCAACAGCTTGTGAGTGTGTTTGTGCATGCACTGCGCTCATAAGTAGACTACGGGCATTGAGGGGCATTGTGGGGCGTGGCAATGAAAACAAAGCAACACTTAAAAGTTAAAGCAAACGGAAAGCGACTTGCAGAAAGGTGTGGGACGACAGCAAGAGGCAGGGTCGTGGCTTGTAGTCTTCCAGCATCTCGGGTCGCATATTGACTGAGGCGATGCTAGCAAAAAAGGCGAGAGGGAAAGAAGAAAGTCGACGCTCTGTAAATTAGGTGCTTAGTCATTATGGCTTGTTGGCCATTTTGAACAGTAAAAACGAGAGACGAATTTCTTGAGGGGTTCGTTTAAATGCAAAAGGTAAGACTCGAACTGGGAAGGACTAAACTGAGCATAGTTAGAGAAGCAAGTTGCGGGATTAAGATTGAGATAAAGGGACTTTTTTCCTAACCTCTTTTTGAGGTTCTTGTAGCCTGTGCTCACTGTTTTAATTACAGCTCAAGTCATGTATATGATAGGCCTGTTTTATGGCTTGTACACAGCACTAGCCAATGACAAGAAGTGGGTGCCTCAGCGTTATTGTCTTAGGCCGGCCACACACCCGCCACCAACCCTTCTCTCTGTATGTGGGGCAGGGCTTAAATGCAAATTCATGTTAATAAATGACAGGCCTAGCGCCATATCTCCACACAAGCCGGGCCCATAAACAAGCCAGAAGAAAGCGAATGCGGAAAATGCGGAATGCGGCCTACAGGCTGGCAGCAGCGAGAGCTGATTCATTAAAAAACATTTCCCCCATTCTCCTCCAACTCCCCCAAGTCGATAAGCGTAAATTTGCCAAATACAAATAATCTTTCTGCTTGGGCACTCTAATCCGATCCGAGATTAAAATCTCAGCAAACAAGCGAGAAACCTGATAAATATGCTCGACAAATTTCACTTCTTGCTGGCATATGCAAAACTTAACTCTGGCTGGGAACTTTTAGCGAGTGCAGCCCGTTGTCTGCCAAGTTGTTACGGCGCATAGATTTTTATGACCCCGTTGCAAGGATCTTAACACTCGACTGACTGTGCCCTGGTCGGGACGGGGCGAGCTCCATTGCATCTCGAGTTGTGGAAAGTTTTTAAGTGCAGCACATTGCCTGATTGGCTGCCAGTGCTTGTGATTTAAGCTAATTGCTTTCAAGAGAGGAGTGAGAAGAGGAGGGTAAGAACCAGACCAAAAGCGAGAGAGAGAGGCGAGGCCAGCCTTGGAACCCTTTGGATGCTTTTAAAAAATTTTTTTTCAGTTGTTAAAAGTTTCTCAGAATCGATTTGGAAGTGGAATTTATAATAAATAAAACCTTTCGATTGTCAGCTCATGAAAAGTTGTTTCTATATATTTTATGCACTTTACTTTATCTTCAACACACTTTAAAGTAGATGCTAAAGTTGATATAAGATATTTTATAGATAACATATATTGTGAACTGTAATTTTCTTTATTATGCATTAGATCTTAAGCTCATTTCAACTCGAGCTGCATTCTATCCCCTTAAATACTTTCTCTTCATCAGAAGCCGGTCCCAACTAAGCGTCAAAACTCAATATATACGACATCATTCTCAATAATAAATGATATCTTCGGTGGGATTTGTTTTTCTGTCAGCGACTTTGCGCTGTGTGTAATTATCTTGGCATGGCGAGCAAAAATTCAACTGTCAAACCGATAGAATAAATAGCCATGGGAACGTAGCAGAGACAGAGAATTCGCAGAGCAAGAAGAGATGGCTAAATCTAATAAGTAAGCCAGCAAAAGCAGAATCAAACGCAGAAGCAGAAGGAACGCAAAAAGCAAACAAACTGCGCCGCATTTATCTCAACCGCAAAAATGTCTGCCATATTTCATTTTAAATGCAGCACCTGCAGCTCAGACAGCCTCCAGTTCATCCCAGCTCCGTCCCTGCCCAGGACAAGGCTCCAAAAATACCAGAAAAAAATAAAATAGTACAGGTAGGCAGAGACTTAGAGAGCGAATGTTGAAAACAAAATGTCAACGATGGAAAGTTGTGCACATACAGCGTGAAAACAACTCGACTTGCAGATACCCTGAACAGAAATTCAATAGGTAATGAAATGTATTCTTTTTTAACTTTGATTGATTAGATTTACACTTTTTTAAATGAGTACCAGAACTGCAGCGTGTAGATAAAATATATTGTAGATAAAATATATTCAGTCCTCTTGTTGCAGTTCCAAATGTGCTAAGCCTCTGACAACAACTGCAATAAAATACACCGGCTTTTGAGATTCCTTGCACTCTCTATGCTCTTTTTAAATACATTACAGGGTATTAGAAGGAATCTATTGGTGGACCAGCTGCAATCAACAACATCAGCGCAAACTTAACTGAAAGCGACAAGCGTAACCCAGCCCAGTCCACACACACAATATGCGTATCTGGAACTCGGGCAAATCTGTGCCTACACCCTCCCCCTTTCATGTGTCTGCCTCACGCCTACTTACACGTCAGATAGGCGTGGCAGCGCGAAGAGATATCTAATAACATTAAGTAGTTAGTTGGCGCATCGTTTGAATTATGACCACGTTCGCCAACGCAGCCTGCGCTGCCTGCTGCTGCCCACGCCTCAGGCATGTCCTAGGCAACACACATACATACACACACTCGCACAGGCACACTCACACATGTGTTTAATTCCTATGGTTTGTTTTTGTTGGCATTGTTTTTGTTATTGTTGGCTACTTTGCACTATTTTGGCTGCTCGAGCATGTGGCCAAAATTGAATTTTGAAATATGGTTCGCATGCACGAAATGACTTGAAAAAAAAACGAGCAAACGAAGAAATGACTGACCAAAGAGAATGGCACAAAGCCCCAAGTCCCAAGAGGCATGGGCTCAAGGTCATAGAAGTCTCCAATGAATAGATTTATTTTAAGAAAAATACTGAAGAATGCAGACAAGAAAAATGATTATAAATTACCTATTGAATATTATATTAATTACTCAACATTTTAAATACATTTCAAAGAGTTATGAGTAACACTGAGTTACTTTAGAGTTACAAGTACATTGCAATATAAAAACTCGTTCAAAAATTTCAATTTTGTTTATAAACAAATCGATAGAACGATGGAAATTGATTGTAAATTATCTAATGAATATGAGATTAATTACTCAACATTTCAATTACTTTCGATTACTTTCAAGCTACTTTAGAGTTGCAATTACATAAAATATAAAAACGCGTTCATGGATTTCAATTATTTTTAATGAATATGAGATTAATTACTCAATATTTCAATTACTTTCGATTACTTTCAAGTTACTTTAGAGTTGCAAGTACATTTGAATATTAAAACGCGTTCGTGCATTTCAATTTAGTTCATAAACAAATTGGCAGTACGAAAACTTTTTAGTTTTCGCAAATGAGTTTGCAATTTTGTTTTCAAGGATTTCTCTAATTTTCGGCACTCTCAAAAATAATTATACTTTAGGGGGGCGACACTGCATAGACTACATACATATATCATTTTAGCAGTGCACCCTCACGTGCTTTACACGCTTGCCACGCTGCCAAAAAGGCCAAAGGTAAGTCAAGGTGGTGTCACCTACGACCCCCTCCCCATTTTTAGCCACTCAAGACCCGAAGCTATGCTCAACACTTCAAAAACAGACGCCAGAACACAGAACACAATGCTCGAACAGGAGGGAGGCTTGTGTGCTGACAAGCAAGAACAACACCTGAGCGAAAGTTGACTCAACTAGAAACTGAAACTGAAACTGGAGCCGAAACTGAAACTGGAACTGATATACTATAACTAGGAAAACAAGTTTTCATTCTCATTTCCATTTTCATTTTCATTTTGAATTTGCATTTGGATTTGTATTTTCTTTTTTACAGGACACACCTAATTAAGTGCCAGATATTAGCGTAATTGGTTGCAAATTGTGGGAGGGTACAGGTTGTTGTGGCGACGAATTAATGCCACATTACATATACGCAGCGTTGTTGCGCGAATAGGGCAACTTATTATAATTTGCAATTAATGGATAACAAATAAGGCAAAGCAAAGCGAAATTCTGATTAAAGGCAGCACAAAGGGGGCGCTGCTGTGTAAATATCGCAAATCGATGCACGAGTTTATCACGCATATCAACGTCGCTTGGGCCCTTTGTGTGGGTAATTAACTTATTTACAACCATCCCCACCCCCAAATTGTCCCCTCAATATACATATACTGATATATCTGTATGCGTGCATAAGTAAATATAATCACTTTTCACATTCGTTGTGGCTGCCACAGTTGCGGTTGTCATTATCATTTTTCACGCTGTCTTGTTGCACACATTGTTGTTGTTGCTGTTGCGCTCTTTGAGGTCTGCGACGCTGTGGTTGTTGTTGCCATTGTTGTTATTGTTGACATGTGGTAAAGTTAGCAGACGTCCAGTTAGACGCCATAGGTGTTACCATAGGTATTTTCAAGTTGCAGGATTTTTCTTTTGATTGTATAATTATTATTACTAAAATATTTATTTCATTAATTTTTTGTTGTAGAAATGTCTTTTCAGAATTTAAAATTATTATTATTATTATGCTATTATGATATTATTATTTATTATATTATTTATTTAATTACTTTATTGTGGAAGAATTTTACTTTGAGAATTTATGATTATTATTATTATTATTATTATTATTATTATTATTATTATTATTATTATTATTATTATTATTATTATTATTATTATTATTATTATTATTATTATTATTATTATTATTATTATTATTATTATTATTATTATTATTATTATTATTATTATTATTATTATTATTATTATTATTATTATTATTATTATTATTATTATTATTATTATTAATAATAATAATATTTAAATTTTACTTTTATTATATTTTCAACAAATTAATATGAAATTTTTTGAGAAATTATTTATTGCTGAATTTGTTTTTTTTAATAATGCATTTTTTTTTCTTTTTATTTTGTATATTTATTGATGAAATAATTTGAATTTTTTAATCTAGCATTACTTTTTTATTACTTTTACTTGCATAAAGATTTATTTATATACATTGTTATATTTATATAGTATTTATTGATGAATTGTTCATATGTTGAAATATTATATTATAAAATAACTTCTGCAATTTATTTTTAGAATATTTATTATATTAATTTTTTGTTTTATTACTTTCAAGCATTAACAAAATAATAAAATATGAATACGTTGCTTTGTTTTATTATTGAAATCAAAATCAAGGGAAATACATGTATAATTTTATATTTATATTCGAATGCTAATTCTTTTCCCTGACTCAGATGCAATCATTTCCGAATGAATTAAACAATTCTTTCATCTTTTTTCGCTCGTTATAAAATGGACACATGACAATCATAATTGGCGACTTTTTATCGTATTTCAGTTGATTCTTTTTTATTGATTGCAACGACTTTTATTGTCGATGTTCCGCATATTGGCAGTTGTCACTCATGCGTCGCCATTTGCCAGGACGAAGGGACAAAGGGAAGACATGGATGACACTCTCGGCCATTGTGATTGTTGTTGTTATTGTTATTGTTGCTGTTGCATATTACACTGTAAGTGAGGCCTTCGATTCGCTATGCAGAGCACTCGCATCGGCAGCCATTTGCGGGGTTTAATTATTAACTCGATTTGTCGTAAGGCGATTTGATACACAAAACTATTGCTAAGGCATTAAAACGGAATGGCGAATTGCACTTTGAATTGCACTGGATTGCACGTTGAACAACAACAATTACTAGAATTTGTCGCTGTTTGTTATTGTAGAAAAGGTGTAGAAATATTTCGTTTTATTTTTTTCCTGTATGGTTGTGAAACGACAACGCGACGCGCGGCGTGCAAACTGCAGGCGAGAAACAAGGACCCAGCCTAGGAACACAGCGCTCCTGGTGTTAAGTCCTGCTGCTGCTGCGGCTGCCGCGACGACGACGACGGCGACGACGATAGCGACGACGACGACAGCGAGACACGCGCGACTCAGAGTACAACAAAAACACGACTGAGCCGTCCAACGGCCAGCGACGAATTACGAATGCGAAATTGAAAGCGAAGCGAAGCGAACGACGCGACGATTCTGTCTCAGGTTGAACGAAATTGAAAGCCGCCGTGCCACACACGAAGTGGGTCGCTCGGTCGCTCACTCGTTCTGCATTGCAGCAGCAGCAGCAGAGGCAGTAGCAAGCAGAGGCAGAGGCAGAGCGCGCCTTTTTGTTTACAAGCCGAAGCAGCGCAGGCAAGTCAGGTAACCCAAAACGAGCGAAAGCTTTCAACTCTCTCTCTCTCTCTCGCACTCTCTGTCAGCTGTCAGCGGTGTGTGGGCGTTGCTCGCTTGCGCTCTCTGCTCTCTCTCTCACTTTCTCTCTGTGTGGCAAACAGCTGTTTGCACTCAGTGCCCCAATTTGCTGACATTGCTAAGGCCGCCGTCGCTCGAAAGCTCCCGCCTGCCTCAATGCAATGAGCGCGATTCATGTGGCTGCCTGCATGTTATCCTAGCTGACATTGTAAACATGACCAAAATGCATGTTCCCCTAAAAAGGTGTGTGTGCGAGTGTGTGTGTGTCTGTGAGTGTGTGCGAGTGTGTGTGTGTGCATCTTCGAGTGTTTGGTTAGGTGTAAAGCCGCATTTGACGTGCCAGTGCCACATTCATTTGCATATTTGAGCGCATTTTGTGAGAGTCTGCGAGAGAGAGAGACAGAGAGAGGGAGCGAGAGAGTGAGTGAGATACTGAGAGCACCGCAAGTGAAAATACTTTGGAGTCTCATGTGTAACGCAAAGATAAGTTCAACTTAATTAAAGTTGCAGAAAGGGACAAATCGCTGGCTGACTCGACTTGCATAAATTATGACCAGCAAAAGAAGAGAAGCTCGCCAAGACTTATCTCTGGCTTAACTATTTATGCCTGACTGGGTAATCATCTTGGAGTAATCTTCATAAGATATTTCTGCAAGTGACACAAGGGAAACATATTATGTACTTGCAGTTTGATTAGCCTTATTATGGTATAAAACTCTTGTTAAAGTTTGGTATTGCGTAAGGGATACTTTGTTAGTCTATATCATTATTATTATTATTTTTCCTTTTTTCTATTGATAAAAGTTGAGTTCCTTCAATGATTCTTTATAAACAAAGTTATTTATGAGCTAATCTCATATTGCAAGTTGTATCTAACAAGCCAGTCGAGGTTCTCATGGTTTGTTTGGTTGTTTGATTGTACGTGATTGTGGTAGAGAACTTAAATGAAAGTTTGTTTTAGTTTAAGGAATAAATAGCTATGATAAGTACATTATTATGATTATTTTATGGTGGATAAGAGTTGAAATTCTTCAAAAATGTAGTAGTCCCTTGTAGAACAACGTTTCTTCCTTGCTGTTCTTGTATATAAAGTTCATTCATCAATTCCAAATATCATAAATAGCGTTGAGATTCTTCATAGGTTCTTTATAGACAAAGTTACTTCAATTTCTTCATTTCCAGCTAACAAGAGAAATCATCCAGCCAGTCGAGGTCCTCATCTGGCAGCAACTGCTTGAGATATCGCACCTCCTCCTCGTACTCGGCCTGCAGTGTGCTTATGTTACTCGTATAGGGTGGTAGAGTTCTTGCTATGATGATCTCACGTCGTGCCAGCTCAGCTATTCCCCGTTCGTACACCAACACCTCGTGTTCTTCGTGTGCTGCTTGAATGATACGATCGATCTCAAGACTCGTTCGCTGTTGCTCCGTCAGCGAGGAATCTTCTAGCAGCTGACTGCGTTCATCGATTTCCACATACGCTGCTGTCTCCAGAAGATTCGCCATTGTCAGATTTTTAGACATAATTCAAGAAAGACTTTCTACTCAAGTGACAAGCAATGCGAAGCAAGTTATAAAAAGCAAGGCATGCTTAGTTATTATTATATTATAAAAATTCAATTTAATTTTTACATTATTTTTAAATAGTTATAGGATGTTTCGAGTTTTAGGCTACAGCTTGATAGTTTTTGTCGCTGCTGTGCCTCGTGGTACCACTGTAGTTTCTTTGTTTCATGCTCCAAGGCAGCCTGCCTGATGATCTCGCTGACATCCTGATCCACTTGATCTTTTCGCTCATCCCACTCCATGCTGACCTCCACATAGGCGGCAGGTTCGAGGCAATTCCATGGGTTGGCCACTTTTTACAAACTGACGGGCCTCAGCTCTGGCTTCAAACTGAGCCAAGGCATTACTACAGGCCTAGCGAACGTTGTCCAGCAGCTGCTTGAAGTTCGCGTTAAAACAAACAAATCATCGGATCCGTGTTTATAAATTCGTATATAATATTACCTGCTCTCCTCTCCTGCCCGTTAATAACCATATCGTTTTCATAAACATAAAGTCAATTTGCCACATCAACAAGTCGCCAAGTGTGCGGCAGCTACCAGCGCCTTTCACCCGCCGTTCATTTCAATTTGTGTCAATTTTCAATAAACGATATATTACGAATCCGAAGCATTCTGGCTACTCTGGCTCGGCTCGAGGAAGGCGCCGCATAAATCTCGACGAGTTCATTAAAGGCTTATGAAGCTAATTGGAAGCGCAGTCCGTGTCGAAGCTTTACCACTCCACGAAAGCTATGTTGAGCTTTGGCCGGAAGCTTGTGGGTTGTTGTCTTGGCTAAATATGGTTCAAATTGTAGGGTAGTGTGGGTGATACAGCTACTGCTTTCATGTTGCGGCAGGTTCAGTAGGTCAGTTCGAAAAGGGAATTCTCAACAGTTTCGATAGAATGTTTTTAGTTGAACAGAAGTTTTAAGTTTTAAGTTCAAGAGAAAAAATTCACTTTTATATTATATTGCATACTTACAGGCGCCGAAACGACCACTAACATTGAATCTTAAATAACTTATTTTCCAATAACCAAATAAATAAATATCGTAACCAAATTTTCATAGTATTCAAACATCCCACACATATATATACTTTCTTCGCCATCTTTAACCATAATCATCACTTGTAAAGGGAAACTATTTCTGTCATTAATTTCGCCAGCTGATTAATGCAGTTATGCGTATGCTAATTATGAGACTAAAATAGAACTATATATCTCTATATATTTATATGTAACACACGCATATAGCGTGTCAAGGCTGCGACTTCAATCTTATTGATTGTGCTACTTGGCATCGGATTGTCAGTTTGTCAAGCAGTTTCGTTTATTCTCTTTAATAAATTATTGTTTGTTTTCATGAGCCATAGCGCTTTAATTGCTTAGGGAGGGGTGATGGAGGTAGGGTATGTGAGGGCTATGGTGCCGAAACAAAAATGCGACACCTATTCAATTACGCGCAGCCAAGCTTGGGTATTCAAAATTCCATTTAGACGACGGAAAGACACCAGTGGGAGGTTCCCTCAGCAAACTTATTGGAACTTTCAGGTGTAATAAACAATATGGAGGGTGGGAAGGAGGCGTGTCATAGTCTCAATCCATTTCAGGTACAATAAAGCGATGCACGACAGTTAATCGAACGACACATCAAATTGCCATAAAAACAATCGAAAGCAAATCACGAACATGGATAATCAATTATTTACTTGGCCAGGGAACTAATAAGGGATAGTTCGATGAGATTTAATTGAAGGCTAGGAAACTGTTTGGGAAAATCTTTGGGCATCAGTTATCTATTGATAGGTATAGATAAAGTAAGGTATTATTATTATGGTAATTTATAGTTGATCATAATAATAATTATAACATTTTACAAACGCACAATATATATACAGTGTACATATGATAAATATATTAGTATTATAATATGTATAAAGTATTCATATTATAAATATTAAATTATTATTATTCTTTAATTTTTGGTTTGTTAAGATTGTTTTATTATTGTGTATATTTAATATATACAACCTAATATATATAAAGTATTCATATTATAAATATTAAATTATTATTATTCTTTATTTTTTGGTTTGTTAAGATTGTTTTATTATTGTGTATATTTAATATATACAACCTAATATATATAAAGTATTCATATTATAAATATTAAATTATTATTATTCTTTAATTTTTGGTTTGTTAAGATTGTTTTATTATTGTGTATATTTAATATATACAACCTAATATATATAAAGTATTCATATTATAAATATTAAATTATTATTATTCTTTATTTTTTGGTTTGTTAAGATTGTTTTATTATTGTGTATATTTAATATTTGCAGCGTAGTTTGCAGAATTTCAAGCTGAAAATACGAGGGTCGTTTGATAAGTCCGTGACTTTTTGTATTTGCCGCGCACCTGCTCTAAATACAACACTGCTCCTGTCAGCAGTTATCGATTAACAGCTGACTGTAAAATTTTGAGAAAGCTGCGTTTCTTAGTTTGCGTTTTATAGGCATTGAAAGCAGACGATCTCGTGAATTTTAACGAAAATGGAAAAAAGTGAATTTCGTGTGCTAATTAAGCATTATTTTTTGCGTAAAAAATCCATCACCGAAACCAAGGAAAGACTTGATAAATATTATGGGGACTCTGCACCATCAATTTCAATGGTTAAGAAATGGTTTACTGAGTTCCGTTGTGGTCGTACCAGTACAAGTGATGCCGAACGTTCAGGTCGCCCAAAAGAGGTCGTCATGCCAGAAATCGTCGACAAAATCCATGGAATGATATTGGATGATCGGAGAATGAAAGTGCGTGAGGTAGCTGAGGCTGTAGGCATCTCAACTGAACGGGTACATCACATTTTACATGAATATTTGGACATGAAAAAGCTTTCCGCGCGATGGGTGCCGCGATTGCTCACACACGACCATAAGCGCAACCGTGTGACCATTTCAAAGGAGTGTTTGGCGATGTTCAACCGCAATCCAAACGAATTTTTGCGCCGTTTCGTTACCGTAGACGAAACATGGATCCACCACACCACACCAGAGACCAAAGAACAATCAAGACAGTGGGTTTCTCCGGGTGAACGTGCACCAAAGAAGGCCAAGGTGGGTCTGTCGGCCAACAAGGTCATGGCCACAGTTTTTTGGGATGCACAAGGTATCATTCACATCGATTACCTTGAAAAGGGTAAAACGATCACCGGCGAATATTATTCAGAGCTTTTGGACAGATTCGATATTGATTTGAAGCAGAAACGACCGCATTTGGCGAAAAAAAAGTGCTGTTCCATCAGGACAATGCACGGGTGCACACGTGTGTAGTCAGCATGGCAAAATTTCATAAATTGGGCTACGAACTGCTACCCCATCCAGCATATTCTCCAGATTTAGCCCCCTGTGACTATTTTTTGTTTCCAAACATGAAGAAATGGCTCGGCGGTAAGAGATTCGGGTCAAATGAAGAGGTCATCACAGAAACAAACGACTATTTTGAGGGCCTTGAGAAAACCTATTATTTGGAAGGAATAAAAAAATTGGAAAAACGCTGGACTAAATGTATAGAGCTAAAAGGAGATTATGTTGAGAAATAAAACGCTTCTTTGACGAAAAAAATATATTTTATTCAAAAAGTCACGGACTTATCAAACGACCCTCGTATGTTGCTAAAGATTTTAGAAACTAAAAAACAATTTGTGGGTTGCACGCAGTTTGAATTAGCATATTTCTCGTGTTATTTCGCTTATAGTTTATAACTTTAATTCTTAAATTCTTTGTAATATAACGGAATTCCTCGAGCTGAAACTATTTTCGTTTTCTTTCTTTTTTGTTTGCCATTATATGAGAAACCACGCGCTAAACGAAGAGGAAAACGAATGCCCTGACCAGCGGCAACAACAAAGTAAATAAAAGAATAGCAAAAAAAGAACAGGCAAGGGGGAGCGAGGGGAAAAGAACATCCCCAGCATGTCTGAGCACAATGAGCCGCATAAAGTTGGCGCCAGGCAAGGAAAACCTTAGTGGAGGGTGTGAGATTGTGAAGGGGGATGCGAGGGGGGATGGGGCAGATGGTGTAAATGTGAGCATTTTTGCAGTCACGTGGTAGCATTGGCAACTTAAAGCGGCATGCAACGTGCTACACGCATTGATGGACTGCAACTTGTTGCACTTACTTTGGCATCGGCAGCTGCCTGCAACTCCAGCTGCGATGTGGCGGACTGCAGTTGCAACTGTTGCTGTTGCAGTTGTTGTTGCTGTTGCTGCGGATCCGTATCGCGGCTGTAGTAGTCCGCCAGGCTGGGCACCAGCAGCACGCCCACCTTATTGCGCGCCACCTGCTGCTGTGTGCGGCGATGACGCGCCGGCAGCATCATGCGATGCGCTACTAGAGCCATGCTTGCAACGCACACACACAAACACACAAGTACAGACACACACACAAGACCAAGCACACGCGCGTTTTAACGGTTAAATCTCGCCCGCTTAGCTTTGATCGAAGAAAACGCTCGCTGCCAACTGAAAAGCGTCGCGTCGCCTCGAAAAGGAAAACGAAAATGAAAACGAAAACGAAAGCGACAACGCACCGGAAAAGCCAAAAAGGAAATGTCTAACTGCTGCATCTCACTCGCACACGCACACAGCGAGGACTGCCGCTGCTCGCTCTCTCTCTCTCTCTCTTTCTCTTTGTGACTCGCTCACTCTCTCACACTTTCTCTCTCTCGCTCTCTCTTTCATTGTCGCTCTCTGTCGCGCTTTGTTTGCTTACAACACGCTGCATGTTTGATGAGAATTCTGCGCTATTGTTGTTGTTGCTTTAACGTTAATATTAATGTCCGACGCGACTGTCTGCCAGCTGTGTCTGTGTGTTTGCCTGTATATGTTTGTGTGTGTGTGTGTATGTGTGTGGTGGGACAGTTGTTTCAGCTATGTATGTGTGTGTGTGCGTTACTTTAGTTTACCAACACGTGCAAAGCACATTTAATAAAAAGAACACCACAAAAAGCACAACTGACACACACACACACACACACACACATAAACTCACACACACAGAGAGAGCAGCGGAAAACATGGCGCAAATATAATATTTGTTGTTAAAATAAAACGCAAAAAACACACACAAGTTGGAACATTAAAAAAACCCTTGCAGTCAGTGAGATATACGACTGATGCATACCCTAGAAATTGATTTGAGACGAGATTACAAAATTAAATGCATCAAATTACTGTTAAAACTACTTTAACGGACACGTCTTTGATATCGACTCCCTTTTAAATGAAAACTTTTTCTGTGACTCTTGGGCGGACACTTTTCTAAGGCGAATAATTTTCCTGGACGGACACTTCCCTAGACGGACATTTGACCTGAGCAGACACTTCCTTGACCAAACCACAGTTGGGTGTCGCCTTGGTAAGTGTTTGGATAAGAGAGGTTTTTCTCTACTATACACTGTGTATATATGAAAGACACTTTTAGTTGCTATAGCTTTTCAGTGTTGTTCTTTAAATGGACACTTCTTTGAATCGACCCGAATTTAAATCGGACACTTTTCTTAACAAGAGAATTTCGTGTATTTTTCTATCTGTTTGGATTCTCTTGAGAGGACTCTTCTAGGCCAGACAAAAGAGAGTTTTAGCCGTACGGAAATAATTTCATTGCCCACTTAGCTCAATTGGAATCTGATTTTAAATCTATCTTCAAAATGTATTTATAAAATTATTTTCTAGTTTAGATATTCTAAGAAATTTAGACTCTAAATAAATTCTTTATATATTTAACAAGCTTGAAGTTCATTGTAGCCTATTAATAAACAAGTCAAAATAACAAATTATGCAGCCTTAGCTTATCTGCTAAGGTCGATGCGATTGAAATTCAATTGCCTTCGCGTTTGGGTAGCTGAACTTTTTAAATACGCAAATGATTTTAGTATCTACATATATAGTAGAGTGTCACATGTGGGCAAAAGATTTCATGTAGAAGCTCAAATCTCAGCCAATTCATTCAGTTTCTTCTCTCAATGTGTAACGCTTGTTAATGTGCAACGCGATCTCTCCGAAAAAATGAAAGAATTTCAAATATTTATTATAATTCTGGCAACTGTGGTTAGTTTATACAGAAGGAGTGTGCAAAGAACTACCCACTTGATGAGTAAACTTACGAACTTTGTGGCTTTTTCAGTTCACTGTGTCGAAGGGTTCGAATGCCACCGGCATCGGAGATTGTGTAAATCAACTGGCAACATTGCAACAAGAAATGGAGGCTGTCTTGCTGAAGTGGCAAGAATTCAGGGAGCTTCAAGATAAGCTCAAAGAGCTGGTGGCTACCATTGTGAATAAGGATGCACAATTGGCACAACTGGAGGAAAGAAACAATGCAACTCAGCGGATTTTACTTCTAACGGAGGCTATGATCGGGGAGAAGGACAAGAGAATTGTAGAAAAAGATCAGCGTATAACACAATTGGAGAACAGTCAACAGTGTCAACAGGGGAACTCAAGTCAAGTCGTGATTAGTGAGAAAAATAAGCGTATAAAGGAATTAGAAGCTCAGACTGTAGCAGATGTAGTCAAGATTAAAGATCTGGAAGGGAAACTGACGCTAAATAATTCTCATATAACAGTTACAAATACACGTATAATACAATTAGAGTCGCAATCGATAGCAAATGTAGCAAAGCTAAAGACTCTTGGTGAACAACTATCGGAAAGGGATAATCGTATAAAAGAGTTAGAAACCAAATCAGCGGAGGATGAAGCCAATCTGAAAGAACTTGGTGAAATGGTTACGGAAAAGGACGATCGTATAACGTGGCAGGAGGCCCAGTGTAGTGCAGATACAGCAAAGGTTAAAGAGTTAGAAGCGAATGTCTCGGATAAGAATACGCGTATAGCAGAGTTAGAAACCAAGCTTCAAATCGAAACAGCAAATCAGGCAACTACGCCGATCTATAACCATGCTTCCCTTCCGTCTGGCAACGATGGTACGTGCCTAGGTCGCATGACGGGAGTTTTTAACATAGAACTCTATGGCCTGCCGCCATTTCCGGTCTACTGTGATTCTACTCAAATGGCAGGGCCCGGCTGGACAGTGATTCAACGTCGTCAGGATGGCCTTGAAAATTTCAATCGCAATTGGGCAGATTATAAAATGGGTTTCGGTGATTTCTATGGGGAATACTTTATAGGTCTCGATAAGCTGCACTTGATAACCAATTCACGACGCTACGAACTGTATGTCTATCTACAGAACTTTAAGAACCAGGAACGATATGCTAGATATGATAACTTCCGGATAGGAAGTGAATATGAATCATATAAACTGCAATCAGTTGGCAATTTTCAAGGTAATGCCGGAAATGCTCTGAAGCCTCATGAGAATGCAAAGTTCTCAACACCCGATCGGAATAACGAATTGGGCGGCAGATCATGTGCATCGAAACTGGAATCGGGTTGGTGGTTTATCGGCGGTTGCTATAGATGGTGAGGAAATCTAGTTACTATATTTTTATCTTTGCAGAGGATAGTATATATATTCTGAATCAGTATCACCAGAGGAGTCGATCTAGCCATGTGTGTCTGCCCGTCAGTCTGTCTGTTGCAACGCAAACTAGTCTCTCAGTTTAAGAGCTATGTTGGATAAGTTTGGCACACAATTTCATCATAATCAGATCACTATAACATATAACTGCCATAGGAACAATCGTCTAAAATGCAGGTTTTCGAAAAGACACTAGTTTTGATTTAAGATATAATATTACTTATCAGTGCCAATCAAAATGAGACATAATAATGTATTGTATACACACATTCATTCCATTAAGTTCTGCACCATTATATCATATATAACTAGTATTAGAACGATCGTAGGAGATAAGAACCTGCAAGGGTATAGAACCTTCGGCATGCCGAACGTAGCCTTTCTTCCTGGTTTGTTCTGCATTTGAAATTCTTTTTATGATTTGTAGCAATCTGAATGGAGTTTACGATCCCAATGGCATCACCAAAAGAATCGAATGGAAGAGATGGCAACCTAAGCCCCTGAAGTTGACCCAGATGATGATCAGACCGAAAATGAATTAAGATATAGTGTAGGAATGTAGATAAAAATATGTCTTATAAAAATATTACTAAATCTGTTTCAGGCTGATTCAATTTGTCGAGCTCCCTCACATATTGCAGTGTATTTTCCACTTTATTTATTCTCTACAATACTCATGCCGACCATTATAATTTGACTCATGTGAACACGCAGGCATTCAGCCACACACAGACAGCCAGACGGACAGACACAGACAGACTGGGTAGACCCCACTCACTCACTCGACATCCTCAACGCTAAACCTCCCCTTACCCCTTCGCCTAAACAACTTGTTTACTTGACCTCAACCATTGCCAGTTCGAAACAACAACAACAACAAAAAGGGATAACTGAAAGCGAAAACGAATAAAAAGGAGGCGGAAATAGACAAGCTTGCTTCATTTTGGAGCTGGTAAAGAGCAAACTGTATGTTATGCGAGTATGAGCGTATTTATCAGTTGTACACCTCGATGGCATTAGCTATGATTGGGCGCAATTAAAGCGTAAAAGCCAAGTGTAAGCACGCTAAACACGTATACGCCATGGGTATCGTTCGGTTCGCTGTTTGCGGCGTTGAGGTCAAATAATTATTATTTTTCGAAACAGACTGCAACATCTGGCCAAAACACACATACAGGTTCACATCCAGACACATATACAGCCACATAGACACCTTGACGTTCTTTGGGTCACTTTGTACATTTTTGCTTTCAAAATTACGTTCTAAATAATGCATCAGGGCAATAGCACATTATTGAACTGGTTCTCATTTTTCGAATCGCGAATACGGATAAGAAATATAATATCGAATGGTAGAATAAAAATGGTCGAATATAAAATGAAAAGGCTAAAGTATTTAATGAGATTGCGATAATAATATAATAATGATATATAGTATAGTGGGTTATCAGTTGGGGAACGCCATTGGAGAACTTTGCAATTGCTGCGATGCATTTTGAAATCATCACTAGAACATTAAGAGATACTTAGGATAGACAGAGTTATCACTTACCTTGAGTATGACATGTTAGACGTGCTGCGAGCTACACCAAAAGCATGACGTCATTACAGTAAGTAACACATATATAGATATACATATGTATATATATGTATATAGTATAAGGTCTTATATTGGTAGATAGATTGAATTGATAGGTTGAGCGTTGTGCGGTAGTAGGCTGGCCGTTTCTAACGGTTCTTGAGAAAACGCAACATTTTCTTTTGTTGTTGTTGTTGCTGAAGTTGTTGTTGAAGTTGTGCCTGAGTTTGTGTAAAATTATATCGAAAGTCTTTGTGCTGTGATGGCTAGTAGAAGGATACGCAAAATGGGAGAAAAAGAGAGAAAGAGAGACAAATAGATAGGAAGAGACATTAGCATAGACAAAAATAGTTCTTAAACTTTAAGTCTGATATCACGTATGCTCCATTGTTAACACATAGAAAGGCAAATTGAGCAAAACATTTTGCACATGTTTGTTTTTGTTTTATCGGCTCAGGCGGAAGGAAACGAACGACGGAAGGATATCCAAAGCAAAAACCAAAGAACACAGCCATAAAATTCATTACACTTCAAACCTCCCCACTCTCTCTTGGCAAACGGCCCTCAGCTGTTCACTCATTTTGTCTGGCGGTTTCCGACTTTGCGCTGGCAGCCCATAAATCAAAATGACCCAAAAGCAACATGCACACACAACCAACACACACACACGCACGCACACGAACTCCCACACCCATGCAACAATGAACAACAAAAAAATATTTTATTGGGAGATAGATTTTGATATTTATTAGAGAATTTAAAGAAAATAAATAAACCTTTTTTGTATTTTTTAAATTTTTTCAAATATTAATTTATTGTCTAATTAATGATTTCATAAATTTTTCCGTCAAATTCAAATTATCGCGCGCAATGCAACGAAGCTGCTTGCTACACATCTGCGTATCACAGCAGTCAGCTTGCGCACGGCTGCTTTTCCAGTTATCGATATGCCACAAAAAAATCGTTGGTGCTGCCAACTGATTTTGCGCACCACTATCATATCTGCATGGAACTCCTCAGTGGTTGAATTCGGGCAAAACAGCATACAGACTTAAAAATTATTTTCGAAAGCGCATACAACTCTTATCAATGTGTTGTTAAAATAAATAAAAAAGAGAATATGGTATAATTGTAAAGTTATAGCACGACATAAACTGCATCCACAGCCAAAACGCGCTTTGATTTGCTGTGCACAAGCTCCGTGAAAATTAAAAGGGAAAAAATGTCTCCAATGTCCATCGCCAGCTCGATGGAGGCGACTGAGCTGAGTCCCTTTGTCTATTGGTCACAAACAAAGAGCACTCTGCTGCTGAAGGTGGATCTTAAAGATGCCAAGGTAACTTTGTTTCCCATGCGACAAGTGAAAAATCAATAATAACCCACTGCCGGCCGGCATCCATACAGGGTGTCATTGCAGACTTCACGCCCACAACGCTGTCGTTCAGCGCCAATGGACACGGAGCCCGGGGCAGGAATGCCTATAAATTTCAATTGCGCTTCTACGAGCTTATCGACGATGAGACGGCAACGTTCTCTGTTACAGATCACAAGATTGAACTGCACATACGTAAAGCGGAGCCCAACTGGTGGGTGCGATTGGTGGCCACACCGCAGAAACCTCACTGGCTACGCGTGGACTTTGATCGTTGGCGCACCGAGGACGATGGCGAACTGAACGATCCGCCGCGCGATGTTCGCGAGGATTATGTAGAGGAATATCACAATTTGCAGAAGCAGGAAATCGGATATGTGCGTGGTAGGGGGCATCTCTTATTTTTTTACCTTGCTCTCTTTAACAAATTAATTTCCTACAGAGAATGCTAAGAAGGTGTACCTAGTCATTTACAACCTGGCCATGTTTGTGGGATACCTGCATATACTGGTCATCATGGGCGTGCTTTATCTCCGTGATGGACCTGCCAGCATAAAGCACATGTACGAGTATGTGGGCACCTCGTTCAAGTTTGTCCAGCTTATGCAATATCTGGAGGTGATGCATCCCATGTTTGGCTACTCCAAGGGTAGTCCACTGGTGCCGTTCTTCCAGGTCTCTGGACGAAACTTTGTGCTCTTTCTTATGATTGAAATGGAACCGCGTATGCATGACAAGCCCGTCGTCTGCTATGTGTTTGTCATATGGTCCCTAGTGGAGCTGGTGCGGTGAGTAATGAGCTAGAAGGGATTTCCCTCCATTTCCAGTTGATTGCATATCTCGTTTTCTCACTTTGCAGCTATCCCTTCTATGTCAGTCAGCTGCTGAAGCGTGAGAATGGATTGCTTACCTGGCTACGCTACACCATCTGGATACCGCTCTATCCACTGGGCATTGTCTGTGAGGGCGTGATACTGCTGCGCAGCATTCCCTATATCGAGGAGACGAAACGCTTTTGTGTGGATATGCCCAACAAGTGGAATATTACCTTTGACATGGTTCTCTTCTTGAAAATCTATCTACTACTTCTGGCACTGCCCGGCAGCTATCTGGTCATGTCGCACATGTCCAAGCTGCGCGCTAAAAAATTGGGTCGTGGCCGTGCCAAGCCAAAAGGCAATTGAATTAATTGATAGTTATTAAGTTGCAATGCGAATCCTAAACGTAAGTATATTGTTGCATGTTTCTATTGAGTTGGCACTCAACTGTTTACCTTATAGAAATGTCTATACCCTAATCTATATACAATATACATTGTATGCACTATCCCAAAGAATTTTTATACACGAATTCAGTAAAATAATTTCTTAGCCTAATTTACACTTCATATATCAAACAATTGACTATCAATAAATAAATATTTAAGAACCTGATTCATATGCTGACAATGTTTGAATGTTTTATTGTATTTGGCATTTCTGAAATTCCTTGGATAGATTTGATTGAATTGATATTGAGAAATTATTCGGCAGTGAAATTTATTTTAAATTACTGCTGTATTAATACATATTAAATTGTGTAGTTATCCTGGTATGCACTTGGATATCTCTACAAATATATTTTAAGGTTCGCTGTATGTAAATCATACTAGCCTTCGTGAGGGTACAGAACAGAAAGCACTTAGCAGAAAGCGCTTTGCTCTTGAGCTTCACTTGCATATCGAAGTGCTTAAGCAGTGTATTGTGCTATATGGAAAGAGGCACCTACCAGCAGATCTTGTGCATTGAGCCTTAGCATCTCCTCGAGCATCGTAGTTGTTGTTTGTGTTGTTGCTGTTGTTCTTGCTGCTGTTGTTGATGGCTGCTGCCCAAGCCAATTTGCACTCGAGCGTTAACAAAGTGGCTTCTTCTGCTGACACTCGAGTCGAGAACTGACTTTGCCTGGTGCCTGGCGAGCTCCTTTTGTGCGTCCTGCTGCAGGTTCAATTAGTACTCCAAATGCCAAGGGGGGTTTGGGGGACTAACGTTCAATAATGGATGCGTGTATTTTGGGGTCTCCGATAAATTGCTTTTTTTCTTTCATTTCTTTTGTGGCACCGAGACGTCAATCAAGTCAAGTCCCGTCGTGCGGCACGTGTGACGCAAGTGCAGCAGAAATTTTCGGCTGTCAGCAAAGATAAATGCCCCACACTCGCGCACACACACACATACACACTCGCTTTCAGTGTTAATTGCCCAAGTGGTGTTGCCGCCGCTGCCACTTGTCGCACTTGCCACATAAATCCCCAGCGTAAATTTATCTGCAAGTGCGAGAAAAAAAGGCGTTTCCACTGCACTCGCCAAAAATGAATAATGAATTATTCAATGCAATTTGCCAAGCGCAGCAGCAGCAGAAGTCGCCACCAGAAGTCGTAACCGAACCGACCCGCAGCGGGGTTAACGCACAACTAATCACCTACAGTCAGGCCTACGGCTGTGGCCAGTTGAGAGGCACGAGCCAGTGCCACCAGTATGCGGCCTTGGCCCACCCAAAATGAGTTTTTGATTAATGCTCTACTCGGTCAGATCGAGCAGGGTGTAGTAGTTGGAAGTGGGGAGGGAACTAGGGGGGGGGGGTACGTATTCCCATTGATTTTTTACTCAGACAAATGCATGGATTTATGCCGGGCAGCAGTCAATGGCCGTCAATGGTCGATTTGAAAATTTTGATTTACATTACACTGTGGTCGACTATTTCCATGCTTCTCTCCTCTCCCTTTACAACGGCGCCACTGGTCAGCTTCAGCTTTTGGTTTGGCGCGCAAGTAATCCTGATATATGACCAGTTGCCATGTGCTCGGCTCGATTGCACATAATCAAAGCCAAGCACTGCGCGTTTCCAGCACTTAAGGGTACCAAATCCAGTCAATTAACAATGGCATAAACGCGAACGACTTGTGAGTCATGTATTATATATTTATATAGTACATATATAGTACATATATCTCAATGTAATATTGGCCTGATCATCATTTGAACAAACTTGAGGGGTTCAAAGTGCCAGGTTCTCTATTCTATGGAAGGTTGTTTTCCCAGACTTTGATTATGGTATGGTCCATTAAGATTACTATGGGAAGGAAAAGTTTAGCAATGGATTGTATGGAAAGCTTTCATTTCTTTTTACCATTGATAGCAACCCACGTTAAACCACCAGCCTGATTTAAAGGTTTCTGCACAGTTCCCACTAGATACAATTCGATCGGGAGTTTCGAAACTAAATCCCTTATGCTGGGCCAAAGCATCATCGGCATTTCCGGAATACTCTCCAAATGTTTTGATCATATACGATTCGCTTTCGTTGCCTACCAGAAAATTACTATATCGCGCATATCGAAATTCATTGTGAAAGTCCTCAAGATGAATGTATAATTCGTGTGGTTGCGATTGCGTTAAAAGAGAAAGCTTCTCCAGACCAATAAAAAATTCTCCACGCAAATCACCAAAACCTAATTTATAATCGGCCCAATTGCGATTGAAATTTTCACTGCCATCTTTGCGACGTTGTATTACTGTCCAACCCGAGCCTGCGAGTTTCCAATCACAAAGAACTGTGGATATATATTCATCGGTCGATTTGCCTAGGCAATTGTTGCTCAGATGCTTTTCGATTATCAACTCGCGAGGTTCGTCGGTTTTTATTAGTTTTGCAGGCGCATTTGATCTTAATACTTGGGAGCTTTCTTCATTTGTTTGATTCACATTCACTTGATCAACTTCCTTCACTAAAGTTATTTGGGATTTAGCAACAAAACGCATTTTTTCAATATTATCAGTAGTCTCCTTTTTTTCCAACTTATTCTCACATGATGTCAGTTTGGATTTTAGTTTTTGAATGTCTTCATTTCTTGCTTCTTCTCCTCTTTCATTTTTGGGTATCGTAATTTGATCTTGTGTCAATTTTAGCTGATTCTGCAGGTCTTCAACTTGCTTATTCTTTTCTTTAACCAACTCTTCATTGATTAAACTGTTTGTCTTGTATACATTTCCCAATTCAACTTGCAGTTCCAGCTGTTTCTGTTTATATTGAACAGTTTCCTCCATGTGTCTTACAGTTTTTTCAAGATCTCGAACTTTTTCCTGTAACTCGTCGAACTGTTTCTCCTTTGGGTATATCAAGGCGGCATATTGTAGAAGTGGCTTCACTATATCATAACAATATGAGCTACATTCTTGATCTTGATCTTCACTGTGGAGGTCTAAACAAGACTATTGAGACTTTATGAGTTTATACTCTTCTGTTTCCATACCAGAATTAACTTACAGCATCTTCATTTTGTTCACTCAACTCTATTACCATAAATACTAATAGTAATCTTAATAATTTATAGGATTTTAAATTCATATTTTCACAGTTTCTTCAGCTCTCGAACCTTGCGCTACACAAATATAATGTCGAATATTACTTGAGTCATTAAAATCTGCGGTTATCAGTCGCTCATTGAACTCTCTCGGTAAAACAAAATCAAAAATGTGAATACATATACCATATAATATATACCAAGGGGACTTTTACGTTAAGCACAATCAAAAGAGGCTTGTCAGACCTCAAAGACCCCAAAAATACTTACTATACATTTTTTTTGCATATTTCAGTGATTAATGAGCGGATAGATCTGTACCCCACATCACTTTACTCGCTCATCATTTTGAAAACTGTTGGTTATTTAATATAATAATATTTATATAAATATTAAATCAAGGCTGCCATGAAATAATATTTCAAAAACTACTCATAAAAGCAAAGGGAAAATAAAGGAAAATTCAGGCAGTTTGATTTTTTTTTAAATTTCATACTTTGATTACTTCATAGATAGGAAATGAATCGATGACAGTCAGCAAAAGAGCTTGGGGAGATGCAATTGGAAGCTGGTTTATAGCATCTGATATAGTAGAAGGCAAGTGCAACTGCAACATGTTGCACTGCTCAGCAAATAATACCGAATAATATCGAATATACTCATACATAGTGGTCGCCTATTGTGAGTTGTGTCTTGCGACTCTTTTGGCTCAAATAACTTGCTGTCGTTTTCCTTTCGTGGGATGCTGAGCATTGCTTGGGCTTTACAAATGACATTTCATCCCACTCACATACACACACACACACACACACATTCACACAAAGACATATGAAAGCTTAACCCCTTGTGTGCCATGCGTTCGAGTTTCAGTTCGCATAGTTAGTTGAGGTCGGTTAGTTTATTGGCAACTATTCGAGCATCGGTTACAGTCCCAGCCGGGCAAGTCACGTACGATAAGTTTGTAAGGATGAGCACCAAGGCTCGCACAGAGTTACAAACATATTTTTATAGTTCCCTTTCGAAATTTATGATAAATGAAGAGCAGCTGCAAACAGATGTTTGTGATAACTACGCGCTCTGCCTTCAGTACGGACGAACAACCAGACAGGGCAGGCAGACAGACAGACGTGTGCAGCATGGGACGGAAACTGGAATCCAGCTTATGAAAAAGGAGCTGAAATTATTGTGTGCGGCAGCTGCAAAGTGTGAGTCCTGCAATCAATTTCCATTAGTTGCCACAATTCATTGAGAGACGGTTAAATCAACTTCAGCTACTATACACAATATTTGCAAAAGCATCATAAAATCCAATTTCAACGGCATCAAGTAAATTAAATAAAGATATGTATAAGTAGCTATGCATAGTGTATATATTATATATAAGTACACTCTGCAAGTTAATTAAAACTGATGAGCTTAATTATACTTTCATGTTTTATATGTATATTATTTAAGTGCAATTTGCCTGCATAAATGGCAATTGACTTTGAGTGCGCTTTAAATAAATTAAGCAATAATTCAAAACACCGAATTGCATTTAAGTAAGTATACTTATTAGAGCTGCTCAAGGTGTTAATTTATTTTAACAAAGTTTGTTCAAGTTGCCAAAGTTACTAAATACTCAAAAGAGGAGGACTAGAAGTAGTTTACCTCGGAAAGAGATCTTCCCCTACGGTATGTTTAGTTGTTAAAGTAACCGGTACACTGTTTAGTTGGGATGTCTTGGAATTTTATGACATTATACACAGATTTATATTCTCGATTTATTCTTTAAAGTTGTACTGTTTTGATTATATTTGATCAGCATATAGCAATATAAAAGCAATGATCTTTGTTGTTGCTCTGGCTCAAGGACAGCTCTAGCAACGCTTTCTCATTTGGAGACCAGCAATATGATATTGCTTTCTCTTTTGTGCCTACACACCTGCTGAGCGTCCTTGACACCAGCGCCATCTTTAAATTCACCCTTTCATAAACTAACCTATAAACTAACTAAACAACGCTGCATGTTCTGCTCTCCCAAAAACCAACAAATTTCAAATGAATGCGTGAGGAATGCATGAACTTTTTGACAGTAGCGGCCAAAATAATAGGCAAATAATAATAGGAATGTTATAAAAAAGACACGTCTAAACAAGAAAATGAATTTAACATTTTTATTAAAGCATATTACATAAATTAATTTGAAATTTATTTGACATAATAAATTTCCCCGACATTTTTAACTGGCAATTTAAGGCATGAACTCGCCTGTGCTTGTCTTCGCTTCA
Organism: Zaprionus camerounensis; assembly: GCA_018904165.1. Lineage (NCBI taxonomy): Eukaryota > Metazoa > Arthropoda > Insecta > Diptera > Drosophilidae > Zaprionus > Zaprionus camerounensis. The sequence continues at coordinate 21,346,729 of JAEIFS010000001.1, read as the reverse complement.
ATGCCATTTGCTTTATGACACTTTCAAACGCCCACAAAGCAAGGGCCAGCGGGCGGGCAATGAATCTTCAAGACCCACTTATAAGAGCGCACACACATTTCCACAGACGAGCGCGCACACACACAAACATGCACACTGACACAGAGACAGTTGTTACCCAAAAGGCCAAGCAATTGTGGCCAAAAGGGCTGACAGCGTAAGAGCGAAACTTGGCCAAATGTTTTTTTCTCATTTTCTTCAATGTTTCTTCAATGTATTTTTTTTTTGTAGACATCAGAAATTGGCTACCATTTTCCATGGGTTGAGCTGGGAGTCCTCGCTTAGACGCCGGTCTCGGGACCCAGCGTTGAAGGCCGTCACAATTACTGAAGTGGATAATTAGAGTCTAGGCCCGTTTGCGGGGCATGTGACTGAATAAATATTTAAGTTATATAAATTTATTGAACGGAAGGCAATGGAGGAGCTCAAACTAATATTGGCGACAAAATGATAGACATGGCGATTGCTTCAAGTGGCGTCCAGTTCAGAATAATTACCGCATTGAATTTAATCGTCCTGTGTCTGTGTCGTCCTGTGAAGGAAACTTGTTGCTGCTTTCATACCAAGGGAAAAAAGCGACCGAAGAATAGAAAGCTAACAGAATTCATTATTAATTATGATACAAGCTAGAAATGCTGTCTAATTAAATTTATAAAATATATGAGTTTTTATCTATTTGCCCAGAAATTGCACCATACACGTGTCCCTTATGAATTTATGACTGAAAAGTGGAAGATTTTAATTATAATTTGTTGAAAACAAAAACATAATTTGCCATGGTGAAGCCCTACGTGAGCATGACAAAGAAAAAGTATGGCACACTGTAAGAAAAAGTATGCTATTTATAGCAATGGCAATACCAGTTAGTAGGAGTAATATTTATCACAAATATAGAGCGTGTTCAAATATTTCTTTTTCAATTTCACCTGAATCAAATTAATAACATACTCTTTTGTTTGCGATTTAAAAATGTGTAGAGGTCTTTAACTTTAAAATCACTTATTTTCACGTACAATAATTTGTTTGCCGTCAATAATTTAAAGTTGGCGAGATATAAAGTGATCTCCTTTTGCAGAACAACTGAAGGGTTCCCGACACATACCATTTATATAAAGGTGAGTTTCTAGGCACTCATTGCTCGTAAATTAGCACGCAACCAAAAGTAAAAAGCATGTTTTTCGTCTATCGATTTCTTGTCAAAAAAAAGTACGCCGACTTCAATTACAGTTCGAACAGCTCAAAGCGGAACCTAAAAATAATTTACAGACTGAGCAACTTTCCTATGCATAAATTGTTTATTTTCTTGTAGAGCTAATCTTAATTTTCTAAAATACGCAGAGATAATAACTTATTGACATTGTAAAGTAAGTAAATACATTTAGCTTATAATATTGGTTGATTTCACTAGAACATATTTAACATTTAAACCAATAAATTTAATAAAAACAAGTGCTTAAATTACCGTCGTTTAAAAGCGACTATTAGATACCCTGACCCTAAAAAGGGCTAAATTAAATAAATTCCTTAGGATTTTTATTAAGTCAACCCAGTCAAGTTATCTTTTTATTCACTTTCAAACGGTGCAGAGTATACAAATCTTAAATAAGGCTCCTATGGATACTGTTTTACCGGTTTTTTTTTTTGAATCAATGGTTATGCAGAATTTAGCATATTTTATATACTTTTTTACATTGTCTCTCAATATTGTTAAATAACATAAAAACATTTATATTTTCGATCACTCCACAGTTCTAATATTATAAAATCATTTTGCTAATATCAACTAAGACTTCTCTGTAACGAAGTAAAGCTTGTTGTGGCCGCTTGCCTAACTAAAAGTATTTATTTCTCAGCAATCACTCTTTTATATGTGGGAGACATGTTGTGGTTAACAAGGTACCCTGCCAAGAATATCCGAACTGTTTCAGTTTCAGCTTAAAGTGCGCCTCAGATAAGGGGGCCAGCGTGCTTTTTCTGCCCCTTGAGCACACGTCGATTGTGAGGCATGGCATAGCGCAGTTTGCTCCAGAACAGAGGATCGCCCCACTTGAGGTATGTGTTGAGTTTGAGGTAGGCACGCAGCTCGCTGTCAATGCCATCGAAGTGCTCCAGCTCCTTGTAGAGAATGATGATGATGCGTTTGCGCTTGTCCTGTAGTGTGGCCTGGTACGCGATGCGGAACTCCATGCGTGCCCACACAGAGTCAATGAAGTGCTGCGAGAGTACAATGATCACCCGCTTCGAGTCGTTTACGGTGCGCACAATCTGCTCGGGAATACAGTCGCCAATGAGCCAGTCACGTCCATGGAGACAGACGCGGAATGCATGCAGACCGCTCTCTAATTCGGGCAGGAGTTGGGCAATAAGTTGCTCGTCTTTGTGCGAATAAGAGATGAAGGCATCGTAGGTCTTGTCCTTGTCTAGCTCCTCTTCGGAAACCCACCAAAGGCAGAGGTTGTGATTGTACAGCCAGATTTTGATCTCCTGTTGATAGATCAGATAGACCACGGTAATCAGGCAGGCCACAATCACCAGGCCACCCAGAATGCAGCCAATGAGAAGCACATAGGACGGACAGAGTTCCCAGTACTCCCACTGCTGGAAGGGCTTCTCCGAGTGACTGGCACAGTAGACATCTCCAATGTCCTGAATTCGTTGTGGCTGCACTCTCATAAAGCTCAGCAGTGGCAGAGCATCGCAATCGCAGGCCAGAGGATTTCCAGCCAGCAATAAGTTGACCGTGTTGTTCTCCATTAACAGGTAGTTGACAAAGTTCTGGTCAAATACACTGATCTGATTGTTGCGCAGATCGAGATAGCTTAGATTGTACGGTAGCTGCTTTGTGGCATCCACACTGCTGAGCTCGTTGTCGGCCAGGCTCAGGTAAGTCACGTTGGCAAAACCAATCACTTCGCTGGCATCGGGTAACTCACTGATGCTATTGTTCTTCAGCTTGACCACCGTCTGCACAAGGTTTGTCCGTGGCAGGGCTGGCAGCTCTGTGAGAGCTACGCCTCGGCAATCGATGAAGAGCTGATGCGTCTGACGCTGCACCCAGCATAAGCATTGCGAATCGCATTCCCAGTGATCCGATTTGTACTGGCAGATATCATCATTGGTGCAGACCAACGACTCGAAGGGCATGTTCAGCTTGACACCGTAGAACTGAGTGCCGATCATGTTCAGAAATTTCAGGCTGCGCACCTCGGCGAAGGTCGACGGATCTAGTGCTGTTAGCGCATTATTATTGAGCAGCAGTTTGGTTAGGGAGGTCAGCGGTGTAAACAGTTCACTGCAGAACGACGAGGGATTAGTATAAAGTATAGTATTAAGTTCCCACGGTTTACATAGTTATAATTACCGACTATACAATTTTCAACTATTTGCAGTTCCTTTGAAACTACTATTTAATTACTTATGTAATTAAGAAAGCATTTAGTTTGAAAATTAAAGTAATTATGAGTAGCTAGTGGTGGAAGATACATCTGCAAAGGTTCTACAATATACTTCAAATGTGTAAGGGAGATCAATGAAGTAAACAGTTCAATGAAGAACGTTGTGGGATTAGTATAAGGTATACATAGCTATAATTACCGAATACAAAATTGTTAGCTGTTTGTAATTCCTTTGTAATTACTATGTAATTTAGTTTGAAAATTGAAATTATGATGAGTAGGTGATACATCTGCAAAGATTCTACAGTATACTTTAAATGAATTCATGTTGTGAATTTTTATTTAAATTTACTAGATTACGAAAAAAACTAGAAATATAAAGCAAATACTCTATTCAGTGATCAAATTTTTTTGTTGAGTTATATTCTCTTTAAACTCTAATGTACTATTTAAAAGTGCTCTACAGAATTCGCTCAATATTTTCAGACCATAACTGTCGAGCAGCAGTGTAAACAAACACGCAACAGATGCACCAGAGGCAAATGCTACTGATAAGAGATAACTCAAAGAACCAGGTGGAGTCTAACCAAGAGCAGGTAGCCCAAGTACACATTGATTTATTAGGTTTGTCGAGGCGCAATTATCGACGTTTTTGTCATCTTATAATCAGCATATGGCAAATGAAGCAGATGCAGAAGCAGAGCTAGCGAATAGCACCCACCTTGATAAGTTCGTTAGCCGATTGTTGGACAGATCGAGGAGTTGTAAATTGGTAAGGCTGCTAAAGACATCCACCGGTAACTTGCTTATCGAATTGCATGTCAAGTCAAGCAGCTTCAAATTAGTCTGATCCTCAAAGAGTTCACTTGGCAACTCATTCAGTTCAGGATTTTGATTCATTCGAATAAAGGTTAACTTCTTGCTCCCCTTGAACATATTTGGATCCACAAAGTTATTGGCTCGCGACAGCCTAAGTTCCTCCAACTGTAGCATCGAGGTAAATAGATGTTGCCGCAGTTGATTGGGCCGTTCGCGCGGTGGCTGCGATAGGTTCAGGCTGAGATTACGCAGTTGCTGTAGACCGTGTAGCAGCTCAGGTTGAAAGTGCAACATGAACGGATTAACAATCGACAATGTCTCCAGACTGTGTGTAATGGTCGAAAACAGCATGTCGGGCAGTTCACGCACAGCCAATCGAAGTTCCAATGTTTTTAGGCTATCGAAGGCTTGGAAAATTGTCCCAGGCAGCTCTCGCTGAGCGCTCTCGTACTTGAAGTATTGCAACGCGGGTACCGGACTGAAGACCCAGGTGCTAAGATTGTTGGGCGGTATCTTGCCAAAAGACAGAGCATTGTTTGTGCTAACCATTTCCGTCTCCAAGCTGCGATCACGAAACTGCACACTGAGCACCTCTTGCACTCCCAACGCTTCGAGCAGCTCGCCGAAAAACGCTTCCGGCCAAAAGTTATACGCGTCGAACTCGAACAATGCCACTTGGTTGATATCGAAACGCGGCAACCATGCAACACCGCCCTCCGAGTAGTAGCTCATGGCTATATTCGTGCCCGAATCTGTGATTTGCATGATCATTGCGTATTCCGCTGGGCAATGTATGCGCACCAGATTGGCTGCCAGCTCGCAGGTGCACGATTCGTTTATCCGATGGCAGTAGTTGGCCAACGGAATGATCTGGCCATGACTGACGCATACTACTATGGCTAGGGCAATTGAGACGCCCAGATACCGATAACATAAACAAAACATGTTCTGCACTGTGGTCTCACTCACAACTAATTTCGTATTGGATTCTCATTTATTTGTCGCGCGTTTCTCTCTCGTGTGTTTCTTCAACGTCAACGCGTCGATTGTGACTGACTGGCAAACCTTTATGGCCGGAATGGTTGCTTTCTTTATCATCGCCGTTTCCAGCCAGTCCATATCAGTGCCAAGAGTCTGCTCTTCATTGATATACTGTGAGTACCTGTATGTAAGGCACGAGCAGGTCTTAGATAAATATTGAAGCAAACGAAAAACAAACGAAACGCAAAGAAACCGACTAGTGAGGCGCCTTCGAGTGGAGGTTTGTGAATTCAAAGTGGAATGATGAGGAAAGTAAATAACCCTGAGAGAGTGAGAGAGAGAGAAAGAGGGAGCACTCTTTAACATAGTCAAATATTTGGTAATCCATGTGGGATCAACTTTTACCGCAACTCAATTATGATTACTGGGCCTTGAAAATTTAATATTGTTGTACTACTTATATGCAGATAGTACTCAGTATTCTTTAGTTTACCAACAGTCCGTGTAGGGCCAGTCTTTTCAAAGTGTTTATTTCTCATCTCGCACCGCTTATCAGTTCGTCGAGCAGCTGATAATGAACTTGACTTAATTTATATTTACCTTGCCTGCGGTTCACTGCTGATAATCTTATATAATTTATCAGACCAAACCGATTGCGATTTATAATAGGGGGAGCTGCCGCTTATTTGCCCACTGCCTCTGCCCCTACTCCTTCACTCCCTTTCTTTCTCTTTAAATTTTCACTCACTTTTCGACAATATGTTGTTTACATTCCACGCGGCTTATCGCTAAATTGTCAACGCAGCAATGAGTCAGCAGTTCAAAAATAATAACTCAGCGAAAAATTATGTTGCCTACTTTCAAGGAGAGTCGAAAAGCACTGATAAGCTGCGCTATGTACTGCGCAAGTTGATAAGAAGAGTTGTCCCCTATCTTCGTCGCAGGTGTCGTTCACAATATTCTGGCAAATGAGAAATCACAATATACACTTCAAGTTGCGATCGTTATCTGCGTGAAGGTACATCGAATTCTTAAACAATTTATGATTCTCAAATATAATCAATCGAACGTTGACGCATAGTTCACATAGTTATTATTTAATAGAACCGCTTGGGGTTCACAACAGTGAATTCCCATTTTTTCCGAAATACATATAATATTCTAATTCTTTAAGGCAAAGAAATGGGTTCTACAGCCTGGCGGTTATTTATGCGCATTAAGCTTTTAAAGACGTCTGGGAATATTGGCTTTATGTCTACCTATAATCAATGAGGCGACCACAATATTTAGCTTTAAGCCGCACCCACAATATACGGACACACACACACACACACACACAGATATACACACACTTTGGTATTAAACTGTGCCAGCTGCGTCGTGGCCCACGCCCCAAAAAAATGTCCTCTAAAAAAGCTTAGGTCGAGCATGCGACACGAATCGCAACTGCGACTCGCCACGCACTGAAAACTCAAAATCCACTTATAATGCCGTGTCAATCATAATGAAATGTAGTATATGAGTCAAATGTATTTATATGTTAAATGAACTAAGAAGTTAGCAAATCTTCAGTAAGCCGAAGCTTAAGTACACATTCAGTTTTTGGCTTTAGTCCTTAGTAAACAGCTTGTTTTATTTTTTATAAGTTCGTTAAGTGCATTCAAAACTCGAATGACTTTACAGAGGGTATATTTATTTTGGACACAAGTATGCAATGCAGCTTAGTAGATATTTCCGACTTTATCAAGTATATATGTATATATACATTTTGAATCAGCATCAACAGGTTACTTTTGAATAACATTCCCGTCTAAGAATATAATTTTTAAAAGCGCGTGTCCACATCAGTTTTCACTTATACACCACGAGAATCGGATGTAGTGAAACTTATGTTAAGATACTTTGAACAAGTGCATTTGAAGATCGATAATCGTAAGGCAGAAATTTAAAGCAAAAACCTTCGAATAAAGCAAATTGAAGAAAATAAGTTGAAAAAGTAAAGAGACATTTGGAGAACACAATAAATAAATCAAAATAGGATTCCATGATTCTAATAATCAAAGAAATAATGAACATCTTGACGGATAGCAAAGCATTGAAAAGAAAGGGAACTAAAAGTTGAGAAATGAAACAATCCACAGAGTTGCATTCCGAGAGGAGTATACGTAATGTCACCCTTTCTAACTCTTTTACATTTGAAGTATTTATATTACATTTCAAATGTTGAATGCCACGCCCCCCGCCGCGCAAATCAATAATTTAATTCTTCTGATTGATTTATAGACGACGTAAAATTTATAACGAGCGCGAGACCCATCTGTCAAGCATAATTTAAAAGTATGTACATAAGAATGTGTGTATGAAACAAACAAATTAAAGTACATCGAAACATAGGTCGAAGGGTATCACACTGCCGCGTGCCGCTCAACTGTTGCTCTAGTTTTTTAATTGCATTTTAAAATTTAATAAAACCGCATGTAACTATAAAAGCATAACAGACCATGTGATCCTTTATAATCCATGGCCTAAAAATCAATGCAATCAAATTTGTCATTAAGTAAGTATATTATGTAGTTTAAGTATTATATTTGTGTCAATATCTTGGGGATTTAGGTAGAGATTGAAAACATTTTAATTTGGATCCCTTAAGATATATTATTGATAATTTATTTATTAATTGATAATTTTGATAGAATATATGAAAGTTGAAGTGGCATATGATGAATTAAGGAAGGTTTATTAATTGCCAACAAGGATACACCCAGATTGGTATTGGTGAAAGTTGCCACAAATCGATAATTACTACCTGAGTCGTGTGTACATATGCGTAAATGTATTTGTTCGAACATTACTAACTGCACACAGATAGGATTTTTAATCTGTGTTAGGTCATACGCAAAAAAAAACTATTCTTTCATTTTAAATATCCTAGTAAGCGAAGAATTTATTTTTTTGTTGTCTATGTCTGTTTAACAAAAAATACATAAATATACAAATTAAAAGTTTATTAAAATTTAAGAATAATTTGAAACTATGGAAGATAACAGAACAGAATGGCAGCGTAACTGTGGAAAACGTGGGTATGCTGTAAACTATTTAAACAAATTATATGACAAGATTACGCTTTATTTATAGGTTGCGGGTTTCCGATGCGAGGAGTGATAGGCCTTCTGGCATTCTTTGCTTTAGCTAGCATATATTCACAACGATATTGGATTTCATACATTTTTATGACTGATGTCCCCAAAAACCAAACTAGAGTACAAAATGAATATAAGAGTTTCCATAAGACTAATGAGAAAATGGGGGATATTCCACGTATTCATTATACAGTGAGTTAGTTCCGTGATGGGCCATGTACCAATATGCATTATCAATTCCTTACAGAATCTTAACTCAAATTGGTTGAAGAAAACCTTTAATCATTCTTCTTTTGTAATTGGATATATGTCAACTCAGATTCCTGGCGGAGTTTTGTCCGATTTATATGGATCAAAATGGGTTTTAAGCGTATGCATTCTTCTTTCCTCATTATTCACAATGGCTATGCCACTTTTCAATGACAAAAGCGCACCAGAACTAACCATTTCTATAGTGAGAATGTTAATGGGTTCGGTGCAGGGTCCAATCATTCCAGCTATAAACGCTTTACTTTCTTCGTGGGTACCCAAAAGAGAGCGCGCTACATTGAGTACTTTGGCTTTCAGCGGAGTTCCGATAGGATTCGTCTTGACCGGCTACAGTTCAGCCTATGTGCTGACCGACTATGATAAATGGGTAGTATCAAATAATGTTTTTGGATCAATGGGGCTGGTTTGTTTTCTACTCCTTGTAAGTATGTATAAAATTTTCGAGATGTCGAAGATTTCTTTTCGTTTCTATCACTCATTTCAATATTAATCAAGCATATTGTAGATATCAGCCGGTAGCAGTCATCCCAGAAATCACCCATGTATAAGGCCCGAAGAACTGGCCTTTCTTAATGACCAGATTAAAACATATGAAATAAGTTTACATTCAATACCCTGGAAAGCGATTATGGTAAACAAGCCTATGATTTCTTTAATAGTCGCTCAAATGGGTCATGCGTGGGGCTATTATTTGATGCTCACGGGTTTTCCTAAGTATTTAAGAAATGCACTAGGGATATCTTTATCGGAAAAAGGATTTGTAGTTTGTCTTCCATTTATTGCAATGTTTGTTTGGACCAATTTGGCTGGTATGTTGGCTGATTGGGTGATAAAAACGGGAACTATGGAAGTAGGAACTCAACGAAAAATATACACTTTTCTTGGTAAGCATCTTGGGTATCTCAAAATCAGGTATTATGAAACCAGAAGGAATAGCTACCTTTGGTTTGCCGGAGGTTTTATCCCTGGCATCTGTTCTGCATCAATCTTCCCGATTAATCCGGGATGATGGCGATTCAGAACTTATATTCTGATATATATTCAGGTATATGTATATACCTTATAGGGTCGAGATGTCTCCCAAATTGAAATATTATACCCTCTGTAAGGGTATATCATTTTGTTTTCAATCAAGTGAAATACATTTAAGCAATAATGTTATCTTTTTTTTATTCGCCACCAGCTGCAGTTTGCCCAGCACTCGCATCTTTGATTGCTTCATTTGCTGAGTATCGTAAATTTCTGGTAATAAGCTTGTTTATCATAGCTGTGATTACCAAGGGCTTCTACTATTCTGGACTAAGGCTTTCACCAATGGATCTGTCACAAACCTATGCAGGTACAATTATGGGTATTTCCTATAGTTTTGGCTCTTTTTCGGGTCTTTGCTGTCCAATTGTGACCAATTTAATGACTCCCAATGTAAGTACAAAACACATATCAAACCAAACCATCTGTCAGTCCGTCTATTCAAAGGGACGTTCAATTTCAGGAACTATTAAATACAATTTATTTTTTTTTAAATGTTATAAATTGCAAAGAAATGGAGAAACAAAATTAGAAACTCTATTTCTTGAATATATCAATATGGATTTTAATAAGTATTGGGTTAGAAACTCCATAGATTACGCCGATAGATACAGTAGTCAGTGGTTGAAATGTAGGTTGCTACCTGGATTCGAACGCTTGATAGTCGCTTTTCTTTATGTGTTGTGATACCTAACTTAATTATAAATCAATTATTTTCAATTCGATCTCTTGATTTTAGAACACCATCGAGGAATGGCGTATTGTCTTCTGGCTCTCTCTTTTTATTGTAATCATAACCGCCCTTGGTTTTGTCAAGTGGGGATCAGCTGATGTACAACCATTTGATCCTACTTTTACAGCATGAACAAGTATAGAATCCATTTTAAAATGTAAACTACGTTTAGGACTTTTGGAAAATATAGAAGGATCCAGTCGAATGCTATGCCACCCTTGCAGGTTCTTATAACCTCCGATCGTTCTAATACTAGTTATATATAATGGTGCAGAATTGAATGGTATTGTGTATATTATGCCTCACATTGATTGGCACTGATAAGTTATTTCTAAAATCAGAACTAGTCTTACTACAAAAACCTTCATTTTGGCTGGTTTTTCCTCGTTTTCGTGATGAAATCTTAATCATATTGAATATATAGAATAAGTCCGAAATGCTAAATTAAGATGCAAGAACTTGGCAAATAACCTATCTAAGACCTAAAGCAAACAAAACAGTTGACAACCAGTAAGGAAAGCAACAGTCGATCGGCACGTGACAGTGGGATACCCTTCGACCAATGTATGTTTTATGCTCATACTTTCTTTAATAACTTCTGTGTTTATTGTCCGATCGGATTGCAGTTTTGAGAATATGTAGATAATTTATTCAGGTTAGTATATGTTAAAGTCAGAAAGTTTTATATTTTGTACAGCGCTTACAAATTGAGTAAAAAAATTAAATTATTGATTTGCGGGGGCGGTGGGCGTGGCACCTAACATTTAAAATAAACTTGATCAGCGTATAATACACAAGAGTCTTCCTACTAAATTTGGTAACTCTAACTTTTATAATAGCTGATAACTGTGCGTTCACACAGATGACATGGCTCAACCGACTCGGCTATTGATCCCGAGAAAGAATATATATAGTTTATGAGGTCTCTCACGCCTCCTTCTGTTACATACATTTGACCATTTTCAATGCTCGAAGGGTATTAAAATATATTTTAACGAGTAAAAAAGGCTTGCCGGCATGCCGAAAGTCTTATACCCTTGCAGGTTCTTATCTGCTCCGTCAATACTAGTATATACTGGTGCAGAATTAAATGGTATTGTGAATATGCACTATAATGTCTCTAAGTTTAGTTATTTCTAAAACCAAAACTGGTCTTCATAAAAAAATACAAACGCTACAGTCAGGTGCCGACTGTATAAGGCCATGGATTATCTTAGTATACCGTAAAAAAGTTTGTATATAACGGAATAGAATCGCCGCTCGAATTTTCCTAGGGAACACCAAGGGGAGGCTACTGCACATGTAATGGGGCTAGTTGTTCTTAAAAAGTTACATTTTTGTGACCTACGAGTCGACTTGAGATGTTCTGCGCAACTTAAATGTTCCCCAAATTAATTAATTTCTGCAATCTGCAAACATAGATAACTTATTTATATTCGGATATTTATAAAAACTCGCAATGAAAATTCCGCTTTATTTGGATTAATATTAAAAATTTGGCGGAGATCAATTTTATACAGTTTACGACGACACGCGCAATTTGAATTAACGAACAGAAGAAGAAGAACGCATAGACAAAGCTGAAGCGAAGTGTCGCAACCATTAGACTGAGCGAGAGGGCTATAGGTCATATATGTTTGCATTTCTAGCGTGTACCAAAATTTATTTCATGTGCTTCTTGTTGATTTTTTGATACGATCTAGAGTTGTTCAGTGGCTGAGTGGATTATTATCTCGGACTGTAAGGACAAATAATGTTGGCCGTGTTTTTCGGGGCTCGATTGCTACCACGATCGGCATGTGAAATTTTTTGTTTTTCATTATTTTTCATTACAATATTTTAAAAGCTCAAAACATTGAAAAGGGGCGGCGGCGGTAGACGGTTTTTCTAAGTTTTTGGTACGCAATATATGTAATTAGAACTTAGTTTTCTTTCGTTGGTACACAACAGCAACTCCGAATCTAATTGTATTGTATGTACATACATTCGTGCAATAATGTTGTTGAAGTGGGTTGCCAATACATACATATGGATATGCAGACATGTATGTATGGGCGTCCCACTCGCACATTCACAACTTTTAAAGGGCTTGTAGTGAAACGCTGGACGTCTGCTTATGATGGTGCCGGGCTGCCAGATCGGGCTCATATCGATGAGGCTGCGTCGCTGTTATGTTCTAACATTCTAATTGCAAAATATTGAGAGCAAGACAAAATAACAATATCCAATAAGAATCATATTGAACTTGCAAAGTCATAACAGGCAAAATACGGAAAGAGTGACGGCATTGAAGAACGCATTGTTTACTTTTGGAACCGCGTCTTTTTGATGCGTGCTAAATATAATAAAAATAGTAAACTTTATTTATAAATAATTAATATTATTTGTAACTATTATAATTTTATTGCATAATATAGTATGAAAACAAAATAAGGAAAAGCTATTTTTTATTGAAATTTAATTAAATAATTTAATTTGTTTGTAGCTGCTATAACATATTACAGCCCGCTTGACTGTAACTTTTCTTTTAGTTTCTTAGAATAAAATAAATAAACAAAATAAAATAAAAAATAACTAATAAATGAAAATTCCCACCCGCCTCACAAAATAAATAAACAAAATAAAATAAAATATAAAATAATTAATTCACAAACCACACACAGCCCACACACAACCACAACACAGTCTTTTTCTTAATTCGCCGTCCCCGCCACTCTAACCACTCGGCCATTGCCTCACTCCTTAGCCCATCGGCAAAGCTGCATTGTTAACCAATTCTGTTAGCATACAATGCAAATAAAAAGTTTAAAATGCTGTGTGTCTGACGCTAGATTTGAACTTCGGTATGCTTGCGTAAATTAGGTCTGCTTAAGTATATATGTTCAAAGTGAGTTTAATTCGTATCATATCTCACTTATTAACAGTCCCATTTAAATGAAATTTTCACATAACACCCGTGGCAAGGTATTTGTCATGTAAGATATACAACTTTGTTTGTTGAGCTTATATTGTAGTTTTTAAATAGTTATTACTGATTTACAGAGGCGGAAAGGGGCGTGTCCAAATTTTACAAAAACTTTGAGACACTGCAATATATATGTATGTTGCAAAATTTGATGACTCTAGCTCTTATAGTTTCTGAGATCCAGGTGTTCATACAGACAGACAGACGGACAGACAGACATGGCTCAATCGACTCGGCTACTGATACTGAGTCAGAATATATATAGTTTATGGGGTCGGAGATGCCTCCTTCTGCCTGTTACGCACATTTCCGTTCCGACAAACACAATAGTCCATGAATTTTTTTAAAATCCATGGCCTAATAAGAAAAAGATAATCGTATACATGGACGATATAGATATTCCAACAAAAGACGAGAAAAGTGGATTGCAAATATTAAAAGAAGTTTTAAAGAAAGCTTCAATTGCAGGACTTCAGATTAAATGGGAGAAAGCTCAAATTCTAAAAAGGAAAATTCAGTTTCTTGGATATGTAATAGAGAATGAAACTATTGCACCCACCGAAGATAAAATAAAGGCAGTCGTAAATTTTTCTATTCCTCAAAATAGAAAAGCGATCCAGAGATTTTTAGGCTTGACATCCTATTTACGCCATTTTATGAAAGGGTATGCTTTAGTTGCAAAACCATTAAGTGACTTATTAAGGAAAGAAAGTAAGACGATTAATGGTGGGAATATAGTATTGGACGAACAGTGTTTGCTAAGCTTTAACCAGCTGAAAAATTTGTTAGTCACAGCGCAGGTGTTGAAAATGTATGATCCGCGTGCTGTTACTGAAGTCCATACGGATGCAAGCAAATACGGATTTGGCGGAATGCTTATGCAGAAAGACTCTGAGGATCAGTCGTTTCATCCTATCGAGTTCATGAGCAGAAAGACCACTCCGGCTGAGGAGAAGTATAGCTCGTACGAGCTGGAAGCATTGGCGGTGGTAAACGCAATAGAGAAGTGGCGTATTTATCTGCTGGGAGTCAAATTTACAATAGTAACAGATTGTCATCCGCTCGCTATGACCCTAAGAAGAGACGATGTTCCTCCCAGAGTAGCACGTTGGGCTATGTTTTTACAAGAGTTTAAATTTTCGGTGCAGCATAGGTCAGGTAGCCAGATGCGACACGTAGATGCGTTAAGTCGTTTGAACTGTTTTTTAATCGAAGACTCAACAAAGTATCGTTTAAAGGAAGCACAAGATAATGATGAGTGGATCAGAGCTGTCAAAAAAGTGTTAGAATTTTCTGGAAATTATGATGATTTCTTTTTGGCGAATGGTATTCTCTATAAAGATGCTGTTAAAGAATTATTAGTCGTTCCAGAACCAATGCACGAAGAAATAATAGGGATCGTACATAGAGAAGGTCACTATGGAGTTCAAAAAACGAGAGAATTAATTGAAAAATCCTATTATATGAAAAATCTTGCAGTGAAAGCTTGATAATAGATTAAAAGCGAGGCAAAAAAGAGGGATTGTTGAAACCAATCGACAAAGCACAAGAACCTCTTGGTACGATACTTATCACATAGACCACGTAGGACCATTGACGGAAACAAAAAAGAAGTATAATCACATATTGGCTGTAGTTGATGGGTTTACGAAGTTCGTATGGCTATATCCAACTCGATCGACAGGCACTGAGGAGGTTATAATTCGACTGAGCAAGCAAGCTGCTATTTTTGGGAATCCGCGAAGAATTGTTACCGACAGGGGCAGCGCTTTCACGTCTACGGGATTCAGGGATTATTGCACAGATCAGGGAATTCAGTTGCTACATATAACGACGGGAATGCCTAGGGGAAACGGACAAGTTGAACGAATTCACAAAATCGTGATTCCCATGTTAGGAAAGTTATGTCAAAGTAATCCTTCGAATTGGTACAATCACGTAGATAGAATACAGCAAATACTGAATGACACAAAGCGAAGGACAACTAAATACACACCTTTTCAAATTTTGACAGGGTTAAATATGCTCAAAAAAGACGATAATTTGCGGAAACTGTTAGAGGATTTAGAAATAGATCAATTAATAGATGATCGAGACGAAACTCGGAGAAAAGCACAGGAAAACATAGAGAGAGTCCAGCAAGAGAATAGAATTAGTTTTAATGAAAAAAGAAAAGTTGAACATACTTATAAATTAGGAGAACTTGTAGCTATCAAAAGAACTCAGTATGGAACAGCTATGAAGCTTAGAGCTAAGTTTTTAGGACCCTATAAAGTCACAAAAGTAATGAAACATGGACGTTACGAAGTCGAAAAAGTAGGTAATCAAGAAGGGCCTAAAACAACAACCACTGCAGCAGAATTTATGAAAAAATGGGGTTCATTCGGGACGAATGAATTATCAGGATAGCCAAATGTAGGATTGGGATAGTATCGCTGTAACAGCGCACCCTCCTCGATGTAACATCATTGTACCCATCGATAATTTTAATCGATTGTTCGCTTTGATGGGTCTTTTTTAAGTTTAAGTAAAAAGAAGAAGAAAAGAAGATCGCGAGACACTGAAGAGAGAAGTTGTATTGAAAAGACGTCCGTATTATTTTTATTCGGTGTGTTGAATTGCACAAGACTCGTGGTCGGTTGTTTTGCCCCAGTAACTTTATTTAATACTTTTATTACTTGTTAAACTCATAGTGTTAAGAAAATTAAATCGAACAAATAAACTTTAATTTGTAATCCCACATACATATATACTAAGCTGATTGTTATATTGTATCTACGTATTCTCGAAACTTCTATCTATCCTTTATAATCCATAATCAATGCAAGCAAATTGGTCATTAGTCATTAGTAACTGTACCCAAATTACAAAAAAAAACTATTATTGCATTTTAAATATCCTAGTAAGCTCTTTTATATGTTTAACAAACAATACAAAAATATACAAATTTAAATTTGGTTAAAGTAAAAAAAAAAAAAAACAATGGAAGATAACAGAACACAATGGCAGCGTAGCTGTGGAAAACGTGAGTATACCGGAAACTATTTAAATAAATTAGATGACAAGATTACGCTCCATTTATAGGTTGCGGGTTTCCGATGCGAGGAGTGATAGGCCTTCTGGCATTCTTTGCATTAGCTAGCATGTTTTCACATCGATTAGCGACTGTATTCGTTGACATGGGTGATGAGCCCATCAACAAAACTGATGTACCAGAAAAACATGAGAATAATAATAAGGAAAGTGCTCATACTACAGTGAGTTAGTTCCGTGATTGGCCATGTACCAATATGCATTATCAATTCCTTACAGTATCATAACTCAAATTGGTTGAAACAAAGCTTAACCCTTACTTCTTTTTTACTTGGATATGTGTCAACTCTGATTCCTGGCGGAGTTTTGTCCGACTTATATGGAGCAAAATGGGTTTTAAGCGTATGCATTCTTCTTTCCTCATTGATGAGAATGGTTTTTGGGTTTTTCAAAGATAAAGACACATCAGTAGGAACCATTCGTATATTGAGAATGTTAGTGGGTGCGGTGCAGGGTCCAATCATTCCATCTGTAAACGCTTTACTTTCTTCGTGGGTACCCAAAAGAGAGCGCGCTACATTGAGTACTTTGGCTTTCAGCGGAATTCCGATAGGACTCGTCTTGACCGGCTACAGTTCAGCCTATGCGCGGACTAATTATAGAGAATGGATAATATCACATGCTTTTGGTTCAATGGGTCTCGTTTGTTTTCTACTCCTTGTAAGTGCATGAAATTTTTGCCATGTCGAAGATTTCTTTTCGTTTCTATCACTCATTTCAATATTAATCAAGCATATTGTAGATATCAGCCGCTAGCAGTCATCCCAGCAATCACCCATGTATAAGGCCCGAAGAACTGGCCTTTCTTAATGACCAGATTCAAACATATGAAATAAGTTTACATTCAATACCCTGGAAAGCGATAATGCTAAACAAGCCTATGATTTCGGTAATATTCGCTCAAATGGGTCATGATTGGAGCTTTTATTTGATGTTCACGGGTATTCCTAAATATTTAAGACATATAATAGGGATATCTATAATGGAAAATGGATTTGCAGTTTGTCTTCCATTTATTGCAATGTTTGTTTGGATCAATTT
The DNA here is from genome assembly GCA_018904165.1 of Zaprionus camerounensis. Lineage (NCBI taxonomy): Eukaryota > Metazoa > Arthropoda > Insecta > Diptera > Drosophilidae > Zaprionus > Zaprionus camerounensis. The sequence goes on along the minus strand of JAEIFS010000001.1, from coordinate 21,329,224 downwards.
GTCTGGTATGTTGGCTGATTGGGTGATAAAAACGGGAACTATGGAAGTAGGAACTCAACGAAAATTATACACTTTTCTTGGTAAGCATCTTGGGTATCTCTCTCAGGTATTATGAAACCAGAAGGAATAGCTACCTTTGGTTTGCCGGAGGTTTTATCCCTGGCATCTGTTCTGCATCAATCTTCCCGATTAATCCGGGATGATGGCGATTCAGAACTTATATTCTGATATATATTCAGGTATATGTATATACCTTATAGGGTCGAGATGTCTCCCAAATTGAAATATTATACCCTCTGTAAGGGTATATCATTTTGTCTTCAATCAAGTGAAATACATTTAAGCAATAATGTTATCTTTTTTTTATTCGCCACCAGCTGCAGTTTGCCCAGCAACCTTATCTTTCTTTGCTTCATTTGCTGAGCGTAGTACATTTCTGGTAATAGGCTTCTTTTCATTGACTGTGATTACCAATGGCTTCTACTATGCTGGACTAAGGCTCTCACCAATGGATCTATCACAATCCTATTCAGGTACCCTTATGGGTATAACCTTTCTTTTTGGCTCTTTGTCGGCTTTTTGCTGTCCAATTGTGACCAATTTAATGACTACCAATGTAAGTAGAAAACACATATCAAACCAAACCATCTGTCAGTCCGTCTATGCAAAGGGACGTTCGATTTCAGGAACTATTAAATATAATTTATTTTTTTTTAAATGTTATAAATTGCAAAGAAATGGAGAGGTAAAATTTGAAACTTTATTTCTTGAACATATCAATATTAATTTCAATAAGTATTGGGCAAGAAGCTCTATGGATTACGCCGATATATACAGTGGTCAATAGTTACCTGAATTCGGACGCTTGATAGTCGGTTTTCTTTATGTGTTTTGCTCCTTACATAATTATAAATTAATTATTTTCAATTCAACCTTTTGATTTTAGGACTCCATCGACGAATGGCGTGCTGTCTACTTGCTCGCTCTTGTAATATTAACTATATCCGCCCTTGGTTTTGTCAAGTGGGGATCAGCTGATGTACAACCATTTGATCCCTCTTTTACCGCATGAACAAGTATAAAATCAATTTTAAAATATAAATGTAAAGCTATTATGTAAAATACAGAATAATCCAGTCGAATGCTACCAGAGACTGTAACGGTAATGAGTTTTAAATATACAATTTGTTTATGGAAATCATAAAATATAGATTTTTATTCTACAAAATTTTAAATAAAGATTATTGTGTTCTATAGACATTTACTGAAAACTATTGAATATGTAACAGCCATTAACATTTAAAGTAAGCAAACATATAATCAGGCAACACTGTACAGCCGTTACTAAATTATCTGGCAACATTGTATGAAGCACCAGTTTTTGTATTACTCCTTATCAGTGTTGCCAATTTAGCTATCTTCCCGTCAGTTCTGGCGTTTTTCAATTGCGCAATGCGGGAAAAAATGCAATCTAGCGGCTAGCGGGAATTCTGGCTATTTTAGAAATCGAAATGGCTATTTTTTGTTAAATTTTTTTCAACATCTAAACATCAATAAATTTATTATTAAACCGTGACTGTAATCGATATTTGCCGCAAACAATCTATAGTAGGCTTTAAATATGTGTAAATCCCACCACTAACAACGTATTTCACAATTTTGTTTGATCGTGTGCAAATGTGTCATTAAAAAAAAATGCCTTAAGTTCAATATAAACAAAAACCACAGGATATATGGCTACGAGATCCAGTTTTGAAGGATTGGTTGTGTGTAGATAATAATAATGAACAAAAAAGTTTTTGCAAATATTGTAAAACGAGCATGAATGCGAAACTTTCTGATTTATATGCTCATGCAAAAACATCAAAACATATAACTATGTCAAGCGCATTTACCCAAAAGAACAAATTGAACTTTATTCCTGTTTCCTTGGAAACAAGCCAACAAGAGGCGGCGTTATGTTTGTATATTGTTACACACTCTTCAATAAGTCCTGTGGATCATTTAGGGCAATTATGCGCAAACAAATTTAAGGACGGTGCGAAAGCTAAACTACACAGATCCAAGTGCACAAATATAATAAACGTTTTGGCGCCGAACTTTGTGGAAAATTTAATGAAAGTCATTGGTGATGCCCAATATAGTTTGTTACTTCACGAGAGCACTGATATCAGTGTCTGTAAGACCCTTGGTAAGTTGTAGTTGCGCAGAGAAAATAAATTCTGCCACAATTATATAGTTCCTCCAAATTACCTAAAACTTATTGGAACTAACCAAAGCTATACAAATGAAGACGCAAACTATGCAGATATAGATGAAACCACTATATTTTTGGAGTAATTTTAATAAAGACTAAAAAACTTGAATAAAAGTGTTTAGCTATTTTTTCTAGATATATTAAATTGTTTTTAGCGGTTTCTAGCTTTTTCTGAACCGTGATTTAGCTATTTCAGGTCTTGGAAAGTTGGCAACACTGTACAGCCGTTACTAAATTATCTGGCAACATTGTATGAAGCACCAGTTATCCTCAGTTCTGATTAAACGTTCGACCGTAACACTACGTTGTGTCTTTCTTTATTGTTATACACAAACTCTTACAACAGGTTATGGGCCCAGGAGAGTGCGTGTCGGTCTAGAAATCAAATGTTCGTTACAGTAACTCGTTGATTGCTATTAGTTAATGTCGTGCGCGAATTAACCCGGTAAAATAAGCCAAAATGAATATGTCGCTTCAAATCGAAAAACTTGGTGACGAAAACTATGAAATATGGCACATGGCCATGAAAAGTCTCCTCGTAACAGCAGACTTATGGAAAGTTGTGTGTGGAAGATATGTGAGAGATGAAGGGAATCCATCAGAAGCAGAAAAATGGGATACGCTTGATCAAAAGGCACTGGCGTATATGGTGTTAAACGTAAAACCAACTCAGTTGATGCACATTAAGGCGTGCACAACGTCAGAAGCAGCTTGGAAGAAACTACAGCAACTGCACACACAAGTTGGGCCTATACGGAAAGTACAGTTATATCAGAAACTATTGCGTTTCAACATGCAGCAAGACGAAAATATAGGAGCACATGTAAACTCATTTGTGGAGACAATTGAGAGATTAGCTGAAATGGACATCAAAATAAACGAAGAATTGAAGGTTATAACAACATTATAATGTTGTTGAGCAGTTTGCCTGATACATGGGAACACTTCGTAGTCGCTATTGAAACTCGCGATGAATTGCCCACATTTGAAATCGTCAAAGTTAAACTGTTAGAAGAAGGCGCTCGAAAGAAAGAAAAAGCAGAACGCGAAGGCAATGCAGCGTCACAAGCAGTGTATACATACACGCAAGCTAAAGGCAACAGAGACAAAGGAGAAAACAACAACACCAAGAGAAACGAAAGAACAAGCGAAAAGCAAAAATTTAACGGAAAATGTTTTATCTGCGAAAAGCCAGGGCACCGAGCTAGCGAATGTCGGAATAAGAAAAAGAGTGCGACGGACAGTGCTAAAGGGCATCAAGCAAGTTGTGTATTGCACAACTACGTTGACAAAAGGCGCGAAAGCATTTGGTGTATCGATAGTGGTGCAACATGTCACATGTGTTGCGATCGCAACATGTTCGAAACAATTGACGAGAAGAGGAAGACTTCAGTCATGTTGGCAGCAAACAAATTCGTTGAGTCGCAAGGCGTCGGTATTGTGAAATTACAATACGAAAACACTGTATTAGTGCTGTAAAATGTTTTATTTGTCCCGGAGTTGCATATGAATTTTTACTCAGTAAGCGCAGCAGCAAGATATGACATTTCCACTACATTTAATGGAAAAGAAGCGCTGGTAAAAAACAAATACGGCAAAGTTGTGTTAAAGGCAGTCCAAGAAAACAATTTGTACGTATACTCAAAAAAAAGTGCTGTCTTTACAATAAACAGTTTGTCACCAGCAGTAAATTGGCATAATAGATTTGGCCATCTTAATTTCAAAGATCTAGAGTTGCTTAGCGAGAAGCAACTAGTACATGGGATGCACATCGGAAACATAGAAGAGAAAATTTATTGTGACACGTGCAATCAAGCAAAACTGTGTTCGTTGCTGTTCCCACAAAAGTCAAATCGAGTCACAAAGGAAGTGCTCGAATTGGTACATACAGATGTATGTGGGCCAATGAATGTGAAGTCTATCGCTGGAAATAGATACTTTCTCACGTTTATTGATGATTACTCACGCAAAATCTATGTTTACTTCTTGCAAACCAAAAGTCAAGTGTTTGAGAGATTTAAAAAGTTTCAAAGCTATGTGGAATGCCAAACCGGACACAAAATCAAGTCGCTACGAAGCGACAACGGAACGGAATATGTTAACAAGGAATTCACAAAACACTTGGAAAAATGTGGCATCAAACGGCAGTTGACGGTTCCCTACACCCCGCAGCAGAACGGTGTAGCAGAACGCGCAAATCGTACTATTGTGGAGATGGCGAAGTGTTTGTTAATTCACGCAGGGCTAGAGGAGTTCCTATGGGCAGAGGCTGTAACTACGGCAGTCTATTTGAGGAACAGATGTCCTACAAGAGCACTGGCAGGAGGCACACCATTTGAGGCTTGGAAAGGCCACAAGCTGTCAGTTAAGCACATGAGAGTGTTTGGATCTCGTGCGTTTGCTCTTGATAAATGCACAAAAGGCAAAGGGAAAGGAATACATCTTCGTTGGCTATTCCTTTGAAGCAAAAGCATATCGCTTATATGATAGACAGAAGCGATCTATAATTGAAAGGCGAGACGTTCGATTTATTGAAGGTGAGTTTTGTACAAAAACGATCAAAAACTGTGACCCTTGTGAACAAAATAACGACTTTATGACAAACATCATTCGCCTTGAGTCATGCACTTATACTCCAGAAAACAAGCAGATTGAGCATGAAGAAGCAGTAGAAGACCTGCGCAGTGACTCAGGCAAAGAGGAGGAGGAGTTTGTGAGCGCAAGCGATAATGAAGGCAGCGATGAAGGGAATGGTAGAAACGAACCTCAGCAAGACGATACTACACCCAGACGAGGACCAGGTAGGCCCAGACTAGTGCGTACAGGGCAGCCAGGCCGGCCGAGGACAGAATACCAGATGCTCAATAGTCTGAACTATATGGATGATATTGAGACACCGAAATCAGCTGCAGATGCTTTGCAGGGTCAACATTCGCATGATTGGCAAAAGTCAATGCAAAATGAATTCGACGCTCTTCAAGCAAACGATACATGGACGTTATGTGAGCTACCTCCAGGACACAAGGCTATCGGTTGGAAATGGGTATATCGAATCAAGAGAAGCAAAGACGGCGATATTGAAAGCTTCAAATCACGATTGGTTGCTCAAGGCTGTGGGCAACAGTTTGGCGTAGATTATTGGGAAACGTTCTCACCTGTTATCCGGTATGAGACGATTCGTATGCTGTTTGCAATCGCTGCTGAAAAACAATTGTTTGTGCACCAAGTCGACATCGCAAACGCATACCTGAACAGCAAGCTTCATGAAATTGTGTACATGAAGCAGCCACCGAATTTTATTGACAAGCATCACCCGAACAAGGTTCTTAAGCTACAAAAGGCTCTCTACGGGCTTAAACAATCAGGAAGAGTGTGGAACAATACACTTGATGACGTCTTAAAGAATATGGGGTTCAAAAGATGCAAGAACGAGGCTTGCCTATACATTAAGCAAGAACAACGGAAATTCAGCTATATAGCAGTATACGTCGATGACTTAATCATTTTGTGTCCGAGCGAAAATGACATAACTGAGATTAAGAAGAATATTGCATCAAGCTTTAAGATGCATGATGGCGGTGCGATCAACTATTTCCTTGGCATGGAAATAGAGCGAGATGGTGAGAGTGGATCTGTCAAGATGTGTCAGAAAACGTACATAAAAGGGCTATTGGAAACGTATGGTATGAACAGCTGTCGTCCAGTAAGCACACCGTTAGACCCAGGATACCAAGTGGGATGCACGAGTGAAAGCTGTGTCCAGGTGAATATTAAAGGGTTTCAGTCACTAATTGGTTCGCTTATGTATTTAGCAGTCCTGAGTCGGCCAGACATTTTGCACGCTGTGAGCAAATTGTCGCAAAGAAACACTGATCCACACGAGGAACACGAGATTGCAGCGAAACACATTCTGAGGTATCTTGCGGGTACTATGAATCTGAGTATTACATACCGCAAGTCTGGCGAATCAGTCAAAGGCTTTGTTGACGCTGATTGGGCTAACGAAAAGGACATAAAATCCTACAGCGGCTACGCATTCTTCATGGCAGGAAGTGCGTTCTCTTGGTCATCAACGAAGCAAAGCGTTGTCGCGTTAAGCAGCACAGAAGCGGAGTACATCGCGTTATCCACGGCTGCCAAAGAAGCTATCTACTTGAGAAGGCTTCTGCATGAGATTGGGTGGTTTGAGCAACCGGAACCGATGACCATATTTGGCGACAACATAAGTGCGCAACACATAGCGCAGAATCCTGTACATCATAAGCGCACAAAACACATTGATATAAAATATCACTTTATACGAGAAAAAATAGAGTCAAATGATATTGTATTAGAGTATGTAACAACAAACGATAATGTTGCCGATGTACTAACAAAATGTCTTAATAAGAATAAGCACAACGGCTTTGTAAAGAATCTTGGTATGATTTGAATTATATAATATGTAGCTTAAGAAGAAGTATTGAATATGTAACAGCCATTAACATTTAAAGTAAGCAAACATATAATCAGGCAACACTGTACAGCCGTTACTAAATTATCTGGCAACATTGTATGAAGCACCAGTTTTTGTATTACTCCTTATCCTCAGTTCTGATTAAACGTTCGACCGTACCAATACGTTGTGTCTTTCTTTATTGTTATACACAAACTCTTACAACAAAAACATTTGTTATAATAGTCACTCAAAGACAAGTTAAGTTAACAACTTTTTTAACGATAACGAAACCTAAGATCAGCATGCCGAACGTTCTTTACCCTTGCAGGTTCTTATAACCTCAGATCGTTCCAATATTACCAATTATGCCTCACACTGATTGGCATTGATAAGTTATTTCTAAAATCAGAACTAGTCTTACTACAAAAACCTTTATTTCAGTTGGTTTTTCCTATGGCAGCTATATGATATAGTGGTTTGATTTCGATGAAATCTTATATGCATATGTAATATAATATTATATGTAAATATATATAGAATAAGTCCGATATGCTAAATTGAGATGCAGCAACTTGACATATAACAAAAATGAGCCGATAGTTTGTAGGGCAGCTATACGATATATCGGTCCGATCCGTCTTTTATACAGCGTGCAGTAATAAGAAGCATGTGTACCAAGTTTAATGAGGATACCTTTAAAACTGAGAGACTAGTTTGCGTTGCAACAGACGGATACACGGGCAGACGCAGAGGACTAGTTCGATTCCTCTGTTGATGCTGATTCGGAATAAATATACTTTATGGGGTTAGAGGTTAGTTGCAAACTCCTGGCCAAAATTAATATACCCTCTGCAAGGATATAAAAATAGATTTCTATGTATGTTGTTGATTCGACTTTTCAGTAGCATTAAACAATTTTGCCAGTCGGCCCTGAACCCGCACAAGGTCGCCGCCCAAAAGAGAGCGGCAGCTGTCCCTCAGCGCGAACTGCGAAACTTTGGCGAATTGTGAAGTTGAGCCTGCCACGTAAAAGTTGAGCCTGTTTGGCAACTTTTTCATAATGCATTTGCGCGTTGATGGCTACAACTCAATTAACAGCTCTTTTCCGGGACTGACACATTGCAACCCCTTCAGAAGCACCCCAACCCACAGTCCCTGTCGCTTGACCCGATTTCGAGAGTCACTGAGTGAACAGTGGGAAAACTTTTTCAACGACAGTTTGATGGTGCCTAGATCGTGTACGAAAGCTACAGGCGAGTGTGGTCGACTGTAATATACCTCCTATCCAAATGGTAAAATAATTTCTAGAATATACAATATAATTTATATTTTTAGCGTATTTTATGTTGCATTCTTTAGGGAACAGTTTGAAAATCAGTAACTCTTAAAATGATTTCTTATATTACTTCCATGTTAATCATCTGATCACAACCAAATTCTTAGAAATTTTTGGACCTTAATAGTTATTGAGTTTACCAAAAATGAACTGTCCTGTATTTAAATGACGAACTCGGTTTTTATCGATTGAAAGGGCATGGCCAAATTCTAAAACTAACTTGACCTGTGCGCAGAATTTAGCCATTTTTTCATATTTTTCATATTCTTGGGAGTCCTAGATCTTAATAGTCCATACGATCTAGATATTATTACGGACAGATAGACAGGCGGACACGCAGGTTTTATCGACTTGGCTATTGATGCTGATTAAGAATATAAATAGTTTGTGGGGTCTCCCACGCGTTAATGTGTTAAAGGGATTAATGAGAACTTGCCATCGAGAAAGTACTGCAAGTCAGAGTGGGCTCACTGTAACGGTTGTAACTCACCTAACGGTTCCTGCCACGCCCACACATACCCCCATACTGACCTTTTCACGGTGTAAACACAATTTTCCGCTCAATTACACGGCATTCATGGGCGTATGGCGACTGATATGTGTGGCAGCTCTGTCGGGTATGGCTGCATAATACGCATACGCCGCGTGATGCTATCTGCATTTATCAGCATTAGATCCTGTTTGCCAATTTGTGGCAATCAAATTGAGCCTTTAAAGCAGCTTAATAATTCTGTATTAACTTACAAAGAAAGTGATGTCTCGTCTCCATTGTATGCTCTGCTTAAATTGAAATAGTTACAGTCCCATTGCTGCTGGTGATTAACTGCGTCTAATCAACAACCAGACGTTAATAATAAAGAGCTTTTGACCATTTGGCTGAGTGTTTCTGCCCCGATTGGCGTATGCAAATGGACGCAAGGTGGGGACACGAATCGCTTGAGAGCCACATCAATCAGCCAGTGCTGCGGAGCACTTAAAAGGGCATTTCACATAAATGTCAACACTAAATTGCCACACACACACACACACACTCACAGTGAGCTGAAGTTGACTAATTTATGTCAGTGCTTGGTCCAGTGGCACGTGGTAACCGACAAGCCACAATTGCTATCAGGCAACCCGCAGCCAACTGGCAGCTGGCAACTGTCAGCTAATGCAATTGTTATGGCAGCTTAAGCCAACAGTGGAATGCGAAGGGAGGAGGCTGTCTGGCTGCATGCAAATTAAATCAAAATATGCACAAGCAGACGACAAGACCTAAACTCTTTGGATAAATAAGCAGCATAGCAACAACATAACAAGTATCAGCAGCAGCAACAACAATCACAACAACAACAAAAAAATAACACGAACAGTTGCTGTTGAAGCCACAAAATGAAATGCATTTTCATTTCACTGACAAAACATTTTTGCCTGAGTGGATTGTGCTTGCTTTTCTCTGCCCAAGTATGAATGTATGCATGTGAGTGTGTCTGTGTGTATGTGTGCCTCTGGCATTTGAAAAATCAAATTAAATCTGCTTGCAGTGAAAACAAGATCAACTTTTAGTTGCAAATCAATAAACTTTTGTGTTCTCTGAAGTTGTACAAATTGCGTATATTGCAATGTGGCAATTTGTATGCTCCTCTCGATGTGGGTGTGTGTGTGTCAATCCTTATAGAATATTTGTGTTCTCATTGTGCAACAATTTCTTTTACTGTTTGCTATTTGTCAGTTAGCTCAGATTTTCTTTTGTTAAAATATCAATGGAATTTATAGGAAATCAGAATATTTCTTGATTTAGTAATTTAAAAACAATAAGCTCAATAGCGTTGATGAATGTTGCTTCTTTTTTTTGCCAGGAAATTCTTAACTATTTCAAAATATTTGCAGGTTTTTTAAATTTGTATAGATCTTACCCTCTCTTGCTTTTTTCAGGACAATGCACAAGTGTCAAATTTGCCGACCATCATCATTTCTCATGGTGTTTCTTACGTACCGCATAGCAACGGTCAATTTGTAGTTGCCTAGCGCAAATGTTCAGTATACGCCTTGTGGTATCAGAGCCGTTTTTAAGCTCTGAACTTTCATGTACTTTATCTTCTTCTACTTCTTTTCTCCCCATGCCTGCCCTGCCCTGACCAAATTGTCAAAATGCCGCAACAAATGGCGACCGTGGCACGTCCGGTTTTTGTTTTTGCCTTATCCATTTGTGTAGGTGTTGCCCTCATTGTAAGGCGCTCTTGTGGTGTGTATGCTTGTGTGTGTGAGTTCGTTTCTCTCTGCTACTGCTTGGGCTGAGGTTCTCATCAACAGCGACCGATTGTCGTTCTATTTTGCTGCTGCTTCCATTGTGTGCAACAGCAGAAAAGTTGTCAACATTTCTTGCAGCCAGTTGCATGTGTGTGCCCCACACTCGCACAACAACACGCCTTGAGCCATGCTCTTATGTGTTTGGTAAGAAAAATTGCATTTGGCAATTTGTGCGCTACATTGAACAAGTTTTCCTTGTGGCAGCTCGAGAGAATCGCATGATTTATATTTGAAATTTAATATGACAAGTGGAATGGTGTATTTTAATATTTGAATGGCATATCCTGTCAACTACTCAGGGTGCACTCCCTAGTTCCTCTCTCTCTCTCTCTCTTTCATTCCCTCTCTCACTTTCTTCTTTTGTTGAAGTTGACTTTGGGCTGCAAACAAATGAGTATTTTTAACCTGAGCGATTTATTTTTAATTCAAAGCCAACCGACGCCATTAAATTTAACGCTCAACTGCAGCCCAAAGCGAGCTAAGTAGACGAATTTTTCTGGTTTCTCTTGTTGTGCTCGATTTTTCATTTTTATATTTTGTTGTTGCAGCTGCTGTCGTTGTTGCTGTAACTGTTGTTGTGCTGTTGTGCATAGACCGCAGAGAGAAAGCGGCGAAAAATGCCGCGTGGGGCGTACTATGAACTGCGGGCGTGACGCGCAGCTGCCAGTGTACACGCCAAGGACACGCACAGCCAGCCGCAGCACATACACACACACACACACACACACACACAGAGGCAACGAGCATTCACTGGGCTTTATGAAAAATCAGCATTGAGCAGGATTAGTTGCCACGCAGATACCCTTTGCTTCGTCTTATAGAAAGGAAATGTAGTTTATATACCTATATAAACCATGTATATACCTATCTATATGACGTATTAAACCTGAGACTAAATAGACTCTGATTGGTTCTGAAAATGATGTTGCACAAATAGCGTTGCATACTTTAAGGAACGATCTGCTTTACAGGGTATGCCCATAAGAATTCGAAAAAACTAGCACCCTACTGCGCTTGCAGGGCCAGCTAAGAAATTAAACAGCTGCAGCACATGCTGCCACTGCCACTGCCACTGCAGCTGCTGCTCCTCCTCCTTCTGCTATGCTGTCAACTTTGGATGCAGATGCAGTCGACATCGAAAGTGTTCGAATGCAACGGCCCATGAAGCGACTGCGACAACGAAGCGAAATAAAGAGCCGGCAACAGCAGCAAATTCGACAAGCAAAAGTTTTTGGAATCCGTCTCCAGATGCAAAGGCTGCAAGATACCCAACAGTTAGTTGATCCCTTTCCTAGCACTGAGTTTATCAACCAACCCCCCATGACGCAATACAGGGTATAAGTGAAAAATGCAAAAAATAAAAGCAAGTTGCCCTGCCCAGCAAAGTTTCATACAGAGAGTGCGACGAGCTGAAACACAGCTTGTATCCTTATATAGTGTGCACTCGCTATATAAAATACATAAATGTATATAGTATATCTAGTCTGTAGTTTGTACGTGTCTACCTGAGCGAAAGCTGTTGTCCCCCATGCAAAACTGACTGCAACTGCGGAGAAAGGGGACCACCAGGGGGCAGAGGGAAGGAAGACACTTCAAGTTTGCCAGAAGCCAATTTTAAATAACTTAAATAACGTTTCTTGCGATCCTATGCTCGGCCAGCGGATGCAAGGGATAAACTTGCAACTTTCGGATTCGGTAAACAGCAAATAATAATAACAATATTAAGCACAGGATGCCCTCTTGGCAGTCGGAAAAGTGCATGAAAAATAAGATGAACATTTCGCCAGCTGACACAGTGGCACAAATGAGCAAAACTATAAGTTAAGCGAGAACGAAATCTACATTCGGCATGCCGAAGTTTCTATACCCTTGCAGGTTCTTATATCCTGCGATCGTTCCAATTCTAGTTATATATAATGGCGCAGAATTAAATTGTATTGTATAAATTCAATATTATGCCTCACATTGATTGGCATTGATAAGTAATTTCTAAAATCAGAACTAGTCATACTACAAAAACCTTCATTTCCGCCGGTTGTTCCTATGGCAGCTATATGATATAGTGGTTTGATTTCGATGAAATCTTATACGCATATTTAATATATAGAATAAGTCCGATATTATAAATTTATTATATATGCAATTTCTTGACAAAAAACAGTCAATACGGTTCGATACGGCTCCTTGCGAATTATATATACAGTCCCTTACCTTTACCTTTAAACCTACCTTTAAAACAGAGAGACCAGTTTGCGTTGCAACAGACAGGCACACGGATAAACGGACAGGACTAGTTCGATTCCACTGTTGATGCTGATTCAGAATATATGTATATACTTTATAGGGTCGGAGATGTTTCCTAATGTGCGTTGCAAACTTCTGGCCAAAATTAATATCCTCTCTGCAAGGGTATAACTAGTACATATATATAAACATATATATTCAACTTCTGTGCTTAGCGTATCTTATATTGCATAGTTGCAGGCGACGCCTTAGAAGTTAGTGCACCCCTAAACTATTTCTTAAAAAACTTCTATATTAATTATTGATTCGTAAACAGGTTTTCCAAAACCATACAAAGAGTTATAGATAGAAAAAGATATTTCCATGGACGGACAGAAAGACAGACGGCTATATCGAATTGGCTGTTGACGTGGATGAAGAATATATATGATTCTTCTTCTGCCTTCTACATACATTTTCTACCCTTTGAAAACATTTACATATTTATATAGTATAGATTTTTTAAGTAACAATAATAACAATAAAATAGAATGTTTTAAAATTTTATATTTTTATACATAAATACCACTAGCTATATTGACTTAAGAAATTCGAATATATCTTCATAATCTAACATACACTACAAAAATGTTGACAGAAAAAACCAGAACAGAAAGAATAGGTACAGAAAATTATTAGTATTTGAACCATACATAGTTGCACATTGTTTTTGTACTATTAGTGGTACATTTAGTAATTACTACGTAATGTTTTTTTGAAAATTCTACATTACAATAAATTAGCTTAACCTTAGAACACAAAATATTGTATGAACAATCTATTTATCTATTAATATATATATTTATCTACCTAATTAACTTTTCTTGCTGTTTGTGGTCTAAAATAGTTAAATAAATATTTAATATTTTCCAGGCATTTCATATTCTGCGCACTGCTACTGCATTGTGGCCCACTGTGCGGGCTGCCAAGGCCTGTTGGCCAAAACAACTGCAGCGAATAAATTATGCAAGCCTCGCCAAGACCAAAGCACACACACGGGCACACATCGTTGGAATATCTGTTTCACACACACATGCACACACACACACACTCAGATGCACTTGTGTGTACCTTTCAGTCATCTTTTGCCACTTTTATTTGCATAAGCAGCAAAGTTGCCGAGCAAAATTGTTGCATTCGCTGGCTGCGTTTATCGTGCGGCCTGCCGAGCGCCGGCTTGGCCAAACGTAATATGCAAATGCCGCATAAGTGCAGCAGTAGCAACTCGCCAAATGCCAGTGCAGTGCCACGCCCCCTCTGTAACGCAGCCCTTTCTGTCGCCCTGAGCCATTTTACCTCCCATTTCGCATGCGCTCGAGTGTAAAGCCAACATACAATAAATTATAAGAACCTGGACATCCCACGCTTCCCACACTCACACAGACACACCCACATGCACAAATACACGCACATGCACACCCACACACACATACACTCACTTATATGGCAGGTTTTGTTGTTGTGCTTGTATTCTACACTTCTTGTAGAAATTAATGAGACGTGAAAAGGTGCTGCAAATGGCAAGCTTCGAAGTTCGCAGCTTAGTTCGATGTCTGCTGCATCATTCGCTTCACCGAACTGTAAAATTTTCATTTTCACAAATTTTCAACACAAATCAGAAATGCAGAGGGGGAAGGGACTCTAACATAATTGCAGTCAATGCAGAAACATAAATCAAGAGAATTGTGCACTTTCTAAGTATCATAATTACCCGAGAGATGCAAGCTCTTTAAGAGTTTGATGTGATAGATAAAAAATGCACTATGAGCATTCAGTTATTCATAAATATATATAGACAGTATATACACATAGATATCTACATATATAAATAAAGTTAGTATTTCAGTTTTTGATCTTTTTAAATGGTCCGAAGACCATACAAAACGAATCTTAAATAGCAAATTATCTCCTTTCATTTCATTCCTTTGTTTCTCCCTTTGCATCATCTGTCGAAAAAGTTGATCAACATGGTAGATGTATTATTATCATATCAGCTCATCTGCCCTTTATTTCGTCTTCTAAGTACTTTCACAAACTTTGAGCCAATAAATAATGGGGAAAACTGAGAGGAAATCTAACAAAATTTTGGCAGAACTTATGCACAGCCGAAAGCTAATCAACGCCTGATTAATCAGCATAATTATCATTATAGCAGCAGCGGCAGTGTGGCAGTGTGGCAGTGTGGCAGTGTGGCAGTGTGACAGTGTGGAAGTGTAGCAGTGGGGCAGTGTGGCAGTGGCAACAGCAACCCGCATTAGCAGTAACTTTCAATGCAATTAGCTGCGACAACGAAAACTTAAAAGCAATTTTCCTCATTTTTTCTCCCTTTTTTACAGCCCACCCGCCTAATTAGTAACTTTTCAGAGAGAGTGCAAAAAAAAGTGAAATAGAGATATAATCAGTCACACACACACGGACACACAGACGTGCATGCCGTGGGTTATGTAACGGCAGCTGTGCCCAGTGTCAGCCTGACATCGTCATCTCGTAACAGGAAGCAGCAGGAAGCAGTTGGTCGCCCTCCCTCTGCTTCTGTCTCCATCCCCCTCTCTCTCTCTTCTTTTCTCTCTCACTCTCCCCCTCTCTCTATTTTTGTCTGCCTCTCTCATTCTCCCTTACTTAGCAGCAGGCGGAAACTGCAGCGCTCGATTATGTCATTCGAGTAGCGTCCCAAACTCGCTCATATTTGTTATATCGCCATAATGCATGCCATATCTTCCGCATCAGTGGAGCCAACAACAAACACACACACATACAGTAGCAACAGCAACAACAGCAACAGCGTGCGGCAACAAGAACCGAAAACAACGAGCAACAACTTGATGCGTGTGTTTGCTTATGGGGCATGCGATAATTTTGATTACATGAGCGAGGCAAACTGACTTGTTGTTGTTGTCACTCATGTTGCTATAATAATTGTTGTTATTCCTCGTGTTGTTAATGCCCTCGAGCAGCAAAGTCAACTCTTTAATGCTTTAATTATAAGACAAGCTGGTTACTTTGATTGCATAATTCGGACAGCGTTCTGAAAGGTTTTCAAATATGTATATGAATTATCAGAACAAGAAGAAAGGATCTATAATAGTCTTGTATGTTTTGTCTTTAGTCTCTAGCGATTATTCCTTTATGAGTTACAGAATTATAAAACATTGTTCAACATTTTTAAAAACCTTTAAATCTTACCGATGACATTGAAAAAGTATACGAATGCATTGTACTTTGATTGGTAATGAAAGGTTGAGTTATTTCAAAAAACAATACATAACTTCAAAGAAAATCAAACATTTTGACAGATTGTTCCTAGAGCAGCTACATGTTATATTGGCACAAAAACATTTTTTAAATTATTTATTTACATAATAGAAACGAGAACAACAGTCGAGCGCACTCGACAGTAGGATACCCTTCGGCCTGGTTTAATATGTCAAATTTATTCACATGCTTGTCGACAGATAGAGCTCGAGCCTCCCTTGATAAAGCTTTTTTAAAATAATTATGATCCTAAAATTACTAAATTATTATCTTAAAATACCATAAATTAAAGTCTTTTCTAGTTTTCGATGATCATAAGGCATGTGAAAAAAATTACAAACACAAAATTCAAGTGAAAGCAGCGAGAAAAATAAAAAAGTGTTTTACGGCTTCCTTCAGTGTATTCTCTCGTGTATTCAGGCGTATTCTTATTATTCTTGTAGTGTTCTTAATTCTATAAGGATTTTCGATATTTCCTGTTTGCTCTCTCTCTCTCTCTACGTTACACTAACACTAACAAACACACTAAGGAAGGAGACACAGTTTCGAAATCCTGTTGTGTTCGGGGGTACTCTCGAACTTTCTACATGACGGGTCGGTCAGTCGTACGGAAGGCAAGCAACTGCGCCTTATCGTTGTGAGCCATCCCGTCCCCCTTTGGAAGAGTTGTCAAATCCCAAATAGAGTTGTAAGGAACTCTGTTCTTCCAATTATTCGACATAGTTCTCCTAGCGAAAATTTTAGTTTGTGGGTTCGAAACCCAGCGGGATCCATGTTACATATATGTATAATATTGTTATTTTTTTATTTATGCTGTAATTATGCCTATTTTTTATTTATTTAAAAACGGCTACAGCTATGTATAAGAACGATATGCGGCCAGTTCCAAGAACATATTTCTCCCACTCGCAGACAAGTTTACATGACTTACGAGAGCAACAGTCGAGCGGTGTAGAATAATTTTTTTTTTATACACATATTCATATCTACATACTTTAAAATTATTCACGACAGATGGCGCTCGCCTGTATCCCCTGTTAACCCACGCAAGCACTTTCTTGAATAATTTTGTGTTTATTATCCGATCAGATTGGAATTTCTATAATACGTAGGTATAACAATCAACTTAGTTGTTGCAGTCAGAAAGTTATATATTTTATACGACGCTTACGAATTGAGCTAAAATTATTGATTTTCGGAGGCGTTGGGCGGGGCATTCCACATTTGAAATTAACTTGATCTGCGCATAGTATATAGAAAACTTCATTCAGAGTATGGTGGTGTCTCTAGCGTCTATAATAGTTACGATCTGTGTATTCATCTAGTCAGACGGAAATCCGGACAGACAGACGGGCATGGCTCAATCGACTCGGCTAGTGATCCTCAGTAAGAATATATACACTTAGTGGGGTCTGCTACGCCTCCTTCTTCCTGTTATATACATTTGCATAAAGTTAGTATACCCTTTTTATATATATGATCTGATACAGCTCGTTTCGACTTATTTAAAGCTTGCAATAATAACAATAATATGTATCTATGTTGCATCTAACAGACTAACAGACGAAGGGACGAAAGAACATGACTTGTTCGATTCGCCTATTGATGCTGATCAGGAATATATATAATTTTTAAGGTTGAACATGTCTTTTCATGTTCTCTCTGTTAGGGCATAATGAAGTTATGGTTAAAAGACGTTTTTTTAAATTAAGCTTAACATTGTAGTTTCGAAATAGATTCGATAATCGGTCGGATAACAAGTTTGTGACATCGCCCCTCGGCCGATTTTGGGCATGCCTTAATTTTTAACCATTTTTTTAAACTCTACTTATGTCTTTCCAGATCTGGGTTTTTCTTTGGGTTTTTCTAGACTTTTCCCAATTTTACCCCAAAAAAATATAAATTTCCCTTTATGTAATTTTAAATTTTAATTTCAATCGTAATCAAATGTCTATAGTCTAAAGTCGAGTTCAAATAAATACAAATAAAAATAAATAAATAATGGACTAATTTCCCCAAAAAGTAGCAACAGCATTTACTTGGGCCAGTTTCTTGTCGAATTAACGATAATTTATAGACGCCATTCGGAGAGCATTTCGACTGAGTATAAAAGCTGCCAAGTCGTAAATATGAGCAAATAGCCCATTGGCGCTGAGCTCATAATTAATATTGATATGTAGAATATGTACATATCACTTATATATACATATATACATATAATAAGCAACTAAGCCTACAGTCGAGCTTGCCAAACAGTAGTATACTCTTAAAAAGTGTTTACTATTTTTAAAGCTTCTCACAAGAAGTTGTGATCTTTCCATTACTATCCCACTTTTATATCAGAAATAAGTCAACATAAATAGGTATGGTCAAAGAGTTATAGTATGTCGATTAACCTTTATAGTCAAATTGAGTTAAATTCAAATTTAATTTAGGAACAGTGGTATCAATCTTTTAAATTGAGCATGAATTTCAAATGATATTTAAGAATCTTTACACCAAATTTTGTGTTTGTGGTTCTTATAGTTTCTGAGCATTCATAGGGGCAGTATTTGCCATTTTAGGTTACTACTCAGTTTGTATTCTCTGTTTTGACAATTTTTAATGAAGGGTATAAGAACAATCCATATAGATATAGAAAATATCAATTAAATTTGAATAAAAATGCAGTCAAAAACATTTTTGGAAAATAAACGAGCTGAGTGCGAAATAAAAGATGCATCCGACTGCTAAATGAGGCACAACCACTTATGGCTTTCGCTTCAGTTACGGTCATACACACACACATGCACATGCATATCCTGTCACGCATTATAAGTTTATTATGTGCTTTACTGGCATCCAACCCGCTCTATTTCCGGCTCTGGTTCGGCTTTGGTTCTTGGGCTAGAGTCCGTCTGCGGGTCTGTTTGTTGGTCGCCTCGTTTTTACGACTATGTGAAAATGAATGTGCATCATTTGTCAGCACAAATCACTGGCAAGTGTCCTCTTGCCTCATCCCCCCCTTGGCCAGTCTCCACTGTCGCAGGACGTGGCGAGAGTGCAACAGATCGAGGATAGTACGTTGTTAATTGCCTTACAAATTGAACAATGTATTTGCATTTGATTGGCAACTATGAAAATAAGGAATGACATACTATCAGATACCCTGTGGTAGAGAAGTTTTATATCGGATTCGCAATGAATCCCTACGACAGTCCTGTTGTTGTGCAGTTCCATTACATATGTATATTTTGACAGGGTATAGCGTATAGTTTTCGTGTCTGAAAATGTGCCAGTTGTGACCTTGAAAACGCAAAATGAGAAAACAAAGCAACAATAATGCAGCTAATTCTATATGCAACAGTTTCAACAAACTAAAATTAAAAGTTTTCTAGTTGTTCTTGTTACAGTAAGCTAACGCAGGGGAAAACAAACGAGGCGAGCATATGGCACGAAGCATAACATTTCCTAATTGAGGCAGGCGTAAGTTCTGATGCCGTGATAAGTTCAAATGCAACCGAGTTGCACTGGCAGGTTGCATGACTCGGCCGGCTGTCATACAATGCCACACATAGACACACAGCCACATACGCATGCGAGAGTGAAGGGTCACACCGCACCCTTGCACACCTTCGAAGGCAGGCACCCGCATGTGCACACACACCTAAGACGGCAAGCGCGTCCTTGAGCGCACTTTTCTGCCACTTGCCTTCTATTTGTAATTTTAACGAGCTTCAACTTGCTGCTGCTACTCCTGCTGCTGTGCCTGTTGTTGTTGCTGTTGCTTCTGGGACTGTTGCTGTTGTTGTTGCTGTTTTGCTTACTGTTTGCGCAGCTCAACGAGTGTCGAGCACTTGTGCAACATTTTCCCCTGCTGCTTTTGCTGTTGTTGTTGCCATTTTCTTTTCAACTTTTTCCTCGTTGTTGTTTAATATTTGTTTTTTCCCGTTGCATCCATGTCTCAAAAGAAAATGAATTTCCTTTGGCATTTCCTCGTCTGTGTTGAGCATTTCGCACAATTCTATACGAGGCATCCCAAGCAAACTGTCTCTTTTGTCCCCCTTCCTTACCCCTTCTCGTACTCTCTCTCTCACTTTCATTTTCTTTTTGTCTTCCTCTCAGTCTGTATGTTGTGCATGTGGAGCAATTTCCGGCGGAAGCGCGCAAAACTTTACCAGGTATTTAAGTGGCCCGCTACGCGTTGCCAGTTGCAAGTTTAGTGTGTTATTTAAGCCGCCCCAAGCTACTTGCAACTTGACTTTGACTAGCACCATTTCTCAATGTGCACACTTCCGTTTCCGGTACGAGGCTCTGCACAGCTACAACCACAAACAGGCGCTCTCTGCATGCTTTAACAGCTGCTGAAGTTGCGACTGGAACTGGAACTAGTTCAAACTGTATGTAAAGTAATCAATTCAGATATTCGAAGAATGTAAAAGCTAATTCCGTTTTAGAAATAATGCTGCTGACTTGAATTCCCTGCATTTTCGTTATGTACATTAGGTGTCACTTATTTTCCAATCCCTAACAGGAATTAAACGAATTCGGCATGCCCAAAGTTTTATAATCTTGCAGGTTTTTATCTCCTCCGATTGTTCCAATACTAGTTATATATTTATAATAGTGCAGAATTTTGTATATTCATGCATTATAATGCCTCTAAGTTAAGTTATTTATAAAACCAAAATTGGTCTTCATAAAAAGCTGCATTGTTCCGTGGAAAGCTATATGTTATAGTGATCCAATAGAAAAAGTATGCGTGTCAAGTTTGATCAAAATATCTCTAAAACTAAAAGACTAGTTTGCGTTGCAACAGACACACGGACGGACGGCCAGACAGACATGATTCAGAATATATATACAATACTTTGGGGGTCCAAGATGCAAAAATATTTATACTCTCTGCAAGGGTATAAAAACAACAAACAACAGTTAAGAGCGCCTGTCCCTTACACATTTTTGTGGGATCTGCCACGCCTCCCTCTGCCCGGTTAATTTTCAAAAAAAAAGTATACCCTTTTCGACGATATTCCCATTAAAACTAAACATAATAAAATAAGTTTTGAGAATCTAATAAAACTAAATAAAATGTAACATTTAAAAGGATAATTATTATTATTTATCAAATTGAATAGTAATCATATTTTTTATACCCTTCGACCATTTAAATGGCAATAAAGGGTGTACTAACTTTGTGCACATGTATGTAATAGGCAGATAGAGGCGTGGTAGACGAAGTGAATATATTCTTCGTCAGGATCACTAGTCGAGTCGATTGAGCCATGTCTGTCTGTATGTGTGAACACACAGATCTCAGCTATTAAAAAAGCTAGAGTTACCAAATAATAAATAAAGTTACCAAAGTTTATTTCAAATTCCACGCCCACCGCCCCCGCAAATCAATAATTTAATTTTTAAAATCGATTGCTTTTAGTAGCAGCAGCACCCGAGACCAGCCTATCAAATTATGCAGGCATTCCACTCGACTGATTTATGACGACAGGCGACAGCTGCAAATAGTTTGTTGGGGAGTAGCCAAATGTCACTTTTCTATATAACAAAAACGAGCAAATTTTAATTAATGTAAAACATTTTGAGCCACCTCAAAATGCCGTTTTAAGGGCAAATTGCTTCAGTTACATTTTTACGCCCAACAGGAATTCAGGAATTCAAATTGCAGAAATGCTAGAGAAACTTGCCATGCAAATTGCTTGCTGACCTTAAAGAAAGTGTTGCAAAGTATATGTATATATTGACTTTTGCATATAATAGGATGTACATATGTAATAAGCCTTGATCTTTATCAACTGAAAAGTGGATTAAGACCACTACATCTGTTCATCTTTGAAATAACTTAAGAATTGTGTAAGTTAGAGAGAATGAAGTGTTTACCTTAATGACATATTAGTTTGTAAGTAGAAATAAGAAAGCATAACAGACCAAGTGATCCAAAAATCAATGCAAAGCAAATTGGTCATTAAGTAAGTATATTATGTATGTAGTAACATATAAGTAGGTATTATATATGTGTCAATATATTGGAGATTTAGGTAGAGAATGAAAACATTTTAATTTGGATCCCTTACGATATATTATTGACAGTGGCGGATCTAGGGGGAGGGGGGTTGCTATGGGGGCCATAAGCTAAGGAAAAACCAGTAAGAAAAGCAACAGTCGCGCGGCACGCGACAGTGGGATACCCTTCGACCTATGTTCCTATATATGTAGACATATACATATGCACATACTTTGAAATTATTCTCGACAGATGGCGCTCGCGCTTCGCGCTCGCCCGCCTCCCTTGTTAGCTGACACAAGCACTTGGTTTTATGCACATACTTTCTTAAATAACTTTTGTGTTTATTGACCGATCGGATTACAATTTCGAGAATACGTAGATATTTTAATGAGCTTTGTGTATGTTAAAGTCAGAAAGTTGTATCTTTCATACAGCGCTTATAAATTGAGTTCAAAAATTAAATTATTAATTTGCGGGGGCGGTGGGCGTGGCACCCAACATTTGAAATAAACTTCATCTGCGCCGGCTACACAGAAATGTTCATGCCAAATTTGGTAACTCTAGCTCTTATAATAGCTGAGATCTGTGTGTTCATCTGGTCATCCATACATCCGGACATCCGGACATCCGGACATCCGGACAGACAGACAGACATGGCTCAATCGACTCGGCTAGTGATCCTGAGCAAGAATATATATACTTTATGGGGTCTGCCACGCCTCCTTCTGCCTGTTACATACATTTGCACAAAGTTAGTATACCCTTTTTTGACCATTTTCAATGGTCGAAGGGTATAAAAAGAGAAGATGCCTCTTCTGGCAAAGAAGGTATTTTTCGGTGACTGCTAGCATTCCGATTGAGTTCTGGAGACCAAAATTTAAAGCATCATTTGGAAACGGCACCGCGACATTGTACTGTGATTAGCAAAACAGTTCAGAATGAAATTATTGATATTATCGGCCAAGTAATTCGCTGCAAGATTGTCGAAAAAGTTAAGAGAGCGAAATATTTTTTTGTTGATGAAGTGGATTTTGTCATGCGAGAGGATTTTCTCGGGTTCATCCACTTAAGATCCACTGTTGGAAAAATATCAAAACTGCTATCTTAGATGAACTAAAGGCTCTAGGATTGGACATTACCAACCTGCGTGGACAAGGGTATGATGGAGGATCTTAATTTTCAGGGAAAGAAAATGGACTTCTACGCATTGTTCAGTCATTCTGTGAATTTATGTGTTTCAAATTCCTGTGAAGTTCCTGAAATTTTAAATATGCTGGGAATTGTTTAATCATTGATAAACTTTTTTACGTTTTCACTGAAAAGAACACAGCTTCTTGAGGATGAAATAAAAGCCAACTTGCCCCAATTGAAAAAAACTCATTTAAAAACTCTCTGCTTCACTCGTTGGGATAAAACACATAAAAATGTAAGCACAGTTTGTGAGTTCTTGCCGTGTATCGTGCCAGTTTTAGATGAATTAAAGAGCGAAAATGCTTCCAAAGCAACACAACTTCTCTGTGCAATTGAAAGATCCGATTTCTTAATTGCATTACAAGTTGTGAATGATAGTAATATTGTGACCGTGAGTAAAACTCTTCAGAATTCTCAGTTGCAAATTTGCCACTCAGTTGCAAATGGCACTGTTATATAGTATTTAAATAAAGAAAAAATGGCACTGTTATATAGTGTTTAAATAAATATTGTTTAAATAAAAATAAGCATTCCTTCTGAAAAAAAAGAATAAAGTGGCACTGATTTTCATTTTTCTTGCAAACATCGATTTATAGAAAACTTCCAAGCCTCCCCCCCCCCCCTATAGCAAATCCTAGATCCGCCACTGATTATTGATAATTTATTGATTAATTGATAATTTTGATATAATAGTAAATGTATTTGTTCGAACATTAGTAGCTGTACACAGATAGGATTTTTAATCAGTGTTAGGTCATACGCAAAAAAAACTATTCTTTCATTTTAAATATCCTAGTAAGCGAAGAATTTTTTTCTTTATTGTCTATATCTGTTTAACAAAAAATTCATAAATATACAAATTCAAATTTAATTAAAATTTAAGAATAATTTGAAAATATGGAAGATAACAGAACAGAATATATGACAAGATTACGCTCCATTTATAGGTTGCGGGTTTCCGATGCGAGGAGTGATAGCCCTTCTAGCATTCTTTGTATTAGCTAGCTTCAGTTCATAGCGACTATCGATGACATTCGTTGTTATGATGAAAGAACCCATCAACCAAACTAATGCACAAAAAAACCATCTGAATTGCCCTGATAATAATGATAATATTATGGATATTGAACGTGCTCATTATACAGTGAGTAAGTTCCGTAATTGGTCATGTACCAATTTGCATTATCAATTCCTTACAGTATGATGCCTTAAATTTTTCGAAGAATCTTGGCAGTTTTTTTCGTCCTGCTTTGTTCATGGGATATATGTCAACTCAGATTCCTGGCGGAGTTTTGGCCGACTTATATGGAGCTAAATGGGTTTTATGCGTCTGCATGCTTCTTTCCTCATTGATCACATTGCTTATGCCATTTGTCATTAATAATTGCAAATTAATAACCATTTGCTATTGAGAATGTTAATGGGTATGTCGCAGGGTCCAATCGCTCCATCTTTAATCAGTTTACTTGCTTCGTGGGTACCCAAAAGAGAACGCGCTACATTGAATACATTGGCTCACGGCAGAGTTCCGATGGGATTCATCTTGACTGGCTATAGTTCAGCCTATTTGCTGGTTAGTTTTAGAAAATGGGAAATAACACATTATCTTTTTGGTTCAATGGGTCTCGTTTGTTTTCTACTCCTTGTAAGCGTGCATGAAATTTTCGACATGTCGAAGATTTCTTTTCGTTTTTATCACTCATTTCAATATTAATCAAGCATATTGTAGATATCAGCCGCTAGCAGTAATCCCAGCAATCGCCCATGTATAAGGCCCGAAGAACTGGCCTTTCTTAATGACCAGATTAAAACATATGAAATAAGTTTACATTCAATACCCTGGAAAGCGATAATGCTAAACAAGCCTATGATTTCGGTAATATTCGCTCAAATGGGTCATAAATGGGGCTATTATGTGATGCTCGCGGGTGTTCCTAACTATTTAAAAAGTGTACTACAGATAACATATCTCCAAGGGATAATGGATTTGTATTCTGTCTTCCAGTTATGGCAATGTTTGTTTGGATCAATTTGGCTGGTATGTTGGCTGATTGGATGATAAAAACGGGAACTATGGAAGTAGGAACACAACAAAAATTATACACTTTTCTTTGTAAGCATCTTGGGTATCTTAAAATCAGGTATTATGACACCAGAAGGTATAGTTACCTTTGGTTTGCCGAAGGCTTTATCCCTGGCATCTGTTCTGCATTAATCTTCTCGATTAATCCGGTCTGATGCCTATTCAGAATATATATTGTAGTGTCTTGTGCAAACGTGTGAATCGTTCTTATGATCTAGTTCTGTATCTGCTCGTTTATCGATGATTGGTAACATCGATGAAACGATGTTGAACTATGTTTAAATATATGTTTATAACAATAATAATATCCAACATATATATATATATATATATATATATATATCATATATATATATCATCTAAAAGGGTATATCACTTTGTCTTCAATCAAATGAAATACCTTTAAGCAATAATGTTATCTTTTTCTATCGCCAACAGCTACATTTCTCCCAGGAACCTTTACTTTGTTTGCATCATTCGCTGAGTGTAATACATTTTTGGTAGTATGGTTCTTAGCTATGGCTGTGATTACCAATGGCTTCTACTATTCTGGACTAAGGCTTTCACCATTGGATCTCTCACAATCCTATGCAGGTACCCTTGTGGGTATTGTCAATGGTATTGGCACTCTTTCGAGCTTTTGCTGTCCAATTGTGACCAGTTATTTGACTACCGATGTAAGTAGAAAATACATATCAAACCTAGCCGTTTGTCAGTCCGTCTATTCAAAGGGATGTACGATTTCAGGAACTATTAAATACAATTTTTTTTTTTTGAATTTTGCAAAGAAATGGAGAAATAAAATTTGAAGATTTATTTGTTGAATATATCAATTTGGATTTCAATAAGTAATGGGCTAGAAACTCGATGGATCACGCCGATAGATACAGTGGTCAGTGGGTAAAATGTAGGTTGCTAGTTACCTGAATTCAGGAGCTTGATAGTCGGTTTTCTTTATGTGTTGTGCTCACTAACTTAATTATAAATCAATTATTTTCAATTTGACCTCTTGATTTTAGAACTCCATCGACGAATGGCGTACTGTCTTCTTGCTCTCTCTTTTAATATTAACTATATCCGCCCTTGGTTTTGTCAAGTGGGGATCAGCTGATGTACAACCATTTGATCCCTCTTTTTTACCTCATTAACAAGTAAAGAATCAATTTTAAAATGTAAACTACGTTTAGGACTTTTGGAAAATATAGAAGAATCCATTCGAATGCTATCCGGAGACTGTAACCTTTATAAAATTTGTTTATGAAAATCATAAAATTTAGATTTTTACTATACATAATAAAAATTATTGTTTTTAAAAGACATTTACTGAAGACTTTTGTTTTCATAGTCACTCAAAGACTTTTGAATTAAAAAATTTTTTTTTTAAAGTCTTTACACATTACAATTGGTTGTGTCAGACGAAAGATACAAAATTTGGCAGGAAGACTTCTATATACTATACGCTGATAAAGTTTATTTCAAATGTTAGGTGCCATGCTCACCGCTCCCGCAAATCAATAAAATAATTTTGAAGTCGATTTGTAAGCGAAGTATATTAAAGATACAACTCTCCTACTTGAATATATACTGAGCTGATTAAAATATGTATTTACGTATTCTCCAAATTTCAATTTGACAACTACACCGGAACATAACTCGAAGGGTATCCCACTGTTGCGTGCCGCTCGACAATTGCTCTCGTTTGTGTGGTTTTGCTTAAATTTATTTGTAAGCGCAAGTAGACTTATCAACATTATCGCAAATACTTTGTTGTCCTCTTCTGCCAAAGCACTATGGGAAAAAAGTAGTTTTTTTCGGCATCAACTCCAATTTTAAAGATAGAGACCTGAAATTTTCGTTTCAATCGTATTCCAACCTTTCTCTTGAATTATTAAACGTGTTGATTCAGCAAAAGTTTATTAGTGACTTAAGAGTAACGGATTACAAAGCAAGCTGCACGTAGGGAGCGAATAAGCATAAAGCGTAAGCACGAAAATTCAAACGGTGCTTTCACATGTGTATGTGTATGTGCATATGTGGTACGCAAGCAGTTGTTAATTTATTTTCTGAAAGCGCTTCAAAATGTAAATTATTGTGGTCATTTAAGCTTAATGTTGAGCTAATGTTTTTGAAAAAGGGGCAAAATACTAAAATGGATGTCAATTGTAACTTAACAACTTCTCATTTTTAACCTTTGTCTCAACTCGACTCAACTAAAGTTACAGACCGCACAAATAACAACTACAGTATCCCAAGCAGAATGCTTTCAAATATAAAAGCGAAGAGAATTTAAATTCGAATTACCCCTCTTTTTGCACTAAACTGGGTAAGCACAGCATAAAGCTTTTCTCTTTCCTCTCTTAAAGTCGCCCACGCGGTTTGGTTATTCGTATGATTTAACCGTAACTCCAACTTAAAGCTTTTTTTTAGAAGTTATAAAAAGAGCTTTTACCTTATCTATAACACATTTTCTGATCGGCTCTTTTGTTAAACAGACGCATTGTCTTTGTAGTCTGAAAAATTTAAATTAAAAAGTCTTAATACAAAAATAAAAAAACAAAACGCTGCAATCGAAATCTGGTTATATCACCAACAATTTTGCGGCTGCGACCAAAGAAATCGAATTAATTCCATTAATTGAGCCAGTAGTGTTTTATTCCTCAAAAGGTGATATTATTGCAAGTGCTATATAGTGTGGCAGGCGGTATTTTTTGGAAGTCTAAAAGGCCTGGCCACGCTTTCTTCAACTTGATCTAGAGCCCACTGGCTGTCGAACGACCTCGGCCGACCTTGGTTAAACCCAGACAAGGTCATGGGTTGATAAAGGTTCTCCACTGGTTCTGTTTTGTGGACCTGATCTTCCATAATATCTGATCAGTGTATAAGATAAGTCTTGACATTGCTATGTACGATGCTGGTGCAACATTTTACATAATCACCCCGTTTTCGGCTTCAAACCAAATTTGATCTTTGTTAGAAAGAGAACGCGCGAAGTGTGTACAACTGTTTTCTCAGGCACAGTTTCGAAGTCAACTATGTTTCTCAAACTAAAGGCACACACGCACGCACAACCAGAAAATTAGTTTTTACGAGAGCTGCTGATGAATTCTATAACTCGAGACAACATGAAGTAATTTAATAATCGTTTTTTTTAAATATTAGGGGCAATGCTTAGACATCACCAGATACATTGCCATGGTAGGGTGGGTAGAGACGAGGGACAACAACACCTAGTTCCCTCTGATGAATAATTCCAGTATTCGTTTGAGAAGGTGTGTCGGCACCCATTTTGTTATTCTCGTAGATATTATCACCATGCTAGTTAAACCGTGCATTTATATTTTATGATGTGGTAGGTACTAGGGAGTTTGGCCTGGAAAACCCCGACCAATCCGGCAAGCTTAGACCGAGCAAAGCAAGAGTGCACATCCTCCGGACCCAAAACCTCACGGGCTCAGGCTTCTATCAGTCACCTTACCCTGAGCTTGAAAGCCATTAATAAATACGAACTAGGCTGTACAGTACACAACTTATACAGTTTTTTATTTATTTATATAATGCTAAGTTACAAAGTGGATTTATAACATAACTTAAAGCTATAGCACTGGCTGCAAAGGCTTTTGGCTAGGAGGTTTTTAGTTGTAGGTGGTTGTGTTTGTATAATTTAATATATATTATATAATATATATATATATATATATATATATATATATTTATTATGTTATTGTATTGTGTTGACAGTATGTACAAATGTAGTTTATATTATGATTAAAGTAATGTTCGTGGGTAATTTTAGTATGTCCAAGTCTTAGTCTAATAAATTTGGTTTGAATGTTTTTTGGGATTGTATCATGTTGTATATATTTTATATACTGGTTGTGGTTTACATTATTGTATTGTATTGACAGTATGTACAAATGTAGTTTATATTATGATTAAAGTAATGTTCGTGGGTAATTTTAGTATGTCCAAGTCTTAGTCTAATAAATTTGGTTTGAATGTTTTTTGGGATTGTATCATGTTGTATATATTTTATATACTGGTTGTGGTTTACATTAGCATTATTTATATTTTGATACCATCTAGATGTTTGGTTAATTCGATTTAATTTGCTATTAAGCAGTCTTATTTTGATGACGTTGTTTAAATCTCAGGTGTTAAAGTTGTTGGTAAAGATTGGAGGAAACTTAGGTGCTAATTTAGCTTGGTAGTCGGCTAGTTCATTTCCCTTTATACCTTTGTGGCCCGGTACCCAAAGTAATAATATCTTAGGGTAAAAGGACATTAATAAAGTTCTTATTGTAGCAGGGTAGTATGTGACGTTTACACTGTTTTCAATGGCCTGGAGTGACGATAGGGAGTCAGAACAAATTACAAATTTACCTGATTTAGTTTTAATAAGTTGGATAGTTTCGTAAATTGCTATAATTTCAGCAGAATACATTGTAGAGAAATTTTGAAGTAAACATATTTTTTAAAGTTTGTTTTTCCGTAGAAATAGAAAAGGAAGTGGAGTGTTGTCTTTTTGAACCATCTGTGTATATAAAAGTATGTTTGGAAAATTGATTTTTAATGAAAATAAACTTTTTTGAAAAGATTATTGCATTGGTGTTTTGTGCATTAAGATTTGAAAGTTCCATGTTAATTGTATACCTGTTAAGTTTCCAAGGAGGTTGTTTGAGTGAAATTTCAAGAGGTTGATAGAGTTTAATGTCTAGATCGCGGCAAAAGTTTACTTCTCTATTTATAGCTGATAGGAATTTAGTTTTAGTTTTATTAATTCGCTTGATTTTAAATTTTTTTACTATTAAGTTCAATGGCGATTCTTTAGAAAAATATATGTTTAGGCCATGGATTTTAAAAAAATTCATGGACTATTGTGTTTGTCGGAACGGAAATGTGCGTAACAGGCAGAAGGAGGCATCTCCGACCCCATAAATTATATATATTCTGAATCAGTATCACTAGCCGAGTCGATTGAGCCATGTCTGTCTGTCCGTCTGTCCGTCTGTCTGTCTGTATGAACACCTGGATCTCAGAAACTATAAGAGCTAGAGTCATCAAATTTTGCGACAACATACGTCTATATTGCAGTGTCTCAACGTTTTTGTAAAATTTGGACACGCCCCTTCCCGCCTCTGTAAATCAGTAATAACTATTTAACAACTACAATATTAGCTCAACAACCAAAGTTGTATATCTTACATGACAAATACCTTGCCACGGGCGTTATGTTAAAATTATGTCATTTAAATCGGACTATTAATAAGTGAGATATGATACTAATTAAACTCACTTTGAACATATATACTTAAGCAGACCTAATTTACACAAGTATACCGAAGTTCGAATCTAGCGTCAGAAACACAGCATTTTAAACTTTTTATTTGCATTGTATGGTAACAAAATTGGTTCACAATAGAGCTTTGCCGATGGGCTACGGAGTGAGGCAATGGCCGAATGGTTTGAGTGGCGGGGACGGCAAATTAAAAAGACTGTGTGTGGTTGTGGGTTCCAACTCCCGCGGTTTGTGAGGCGGGTGGGAAATAAATATAAACTATTTTTTATTTTATTTTTATTTTATTTTGTTTATTTATTTTATTCTAATAAACTAAAAGAAAAGTTACAGTTACAGTAATATAGCAGCTACAAACAAATTAAATTATTTAATTAAATTTCAATAAAAAAATAGTTGTTCCTCATTTTGTTTTCATACTATATTATGCAATAAAATTATAATAGTTACAAATAATATTAATTATTTATAAATAAAGTTTACTATTTTTATTATATTTAGCACGCATCAAAAAGATGCGAGCCAAAAGTAAACAATGCGTTCTTCAATGCCGTCACTCTTTCCGTATTTTGCCTGTTATGACTTTGCAAGTTCAATATGATTCTTATTCGATATTGTTATTTTGTTTTGCTCTCAATATTTTGCAATTAGAATGTTAGAACATAACAGCGACGCAGCCTCATCGATATGAGCCCGATCTGGCAGCCCGGCACCATCATAAGCAGATGATAGTTCCACCGTTTCACTACAAGCCCTTTAAAAGTTGTGAATGTGCGAGTGGGACGCCCATACATACATGTCTGCATATCCACATGTATGTATTGGCATCCCACTTCAACACACATTATTGCACGCATGTATGTACATACTTATGTACAATACAATTAGATTTGGAGTTGCTGTTGTGTACCAACGAAAGAAAACTAAGTTCTAATTACATATATTGCGTACCAAAAACTTAAAAAAACCGGCTATCGCCGCAGCCCCTTTTCAATGTTATTGAGCTTTTAAAATATTTTAATGAAAAATAATAAAAAACAAAAACTTTCACATGCCGATTCGCGGTAGCAATCGAACCCCGGAACACGGTCAACGGTCAACAATCATTACTCTACAGTCCGGGACATAATCCACTCAGCCACTGAATAACTCTGGCTAGCGCCAAAAAATCAACAAGAAGGCGCATGAAATAAATTTTGGTACACGCTAGAAATGCATACATATACCTATTGCCTTCTCGCTCAGTCTAATAGTTGCGACACTTCGCTTCTGCTTTGTCTATGCGTTCTTCTTCTTCTGTTCGTTAATTCAAATTGCGCGTGTTAATTTTTAATATTAATCAAAATAAAGCGCAATTTTCATTGCGAGTTTTTATATATATCCGAAAATAAATAAGCTAGACAGATAGAATTTATATATGACTGCAGATTGCAGAAATTAATTATTTAATTAATTTGGGGAACATTTATTTAAGTTGCGCAGAACATCTCAAGTCGACTCGTAGGTCACCAAAATTTAACTTTTTAAGAACAACTAAATCCATAACATTTGCAGTAGCTTGGTGTTCCCTAGGTACTGATTATTTTTGATAATCGGTGGGAAATTCGAGCGGCGATTCTATTCTGTTATTAACAAACTTTTTTACGGTATACTAAGATAATCCATGGCCTTATACAGTCAGCACCTGACTGTAGCGTTTGTATTTTTTTTGGCACGGCTTGTCAGAAAATCGCATTTGATGTAATAGAAGATTTTTAAACACTAGATCAATTAGTCATTTTTAATCGATCATTGAACTGTTGCTGAAGGCGGTAAAAATCAACAAAAATATTTTTAAGTATTTTGAAATATGGTTAAACAAAAAATTATATATATTTTTATAAATTTGCAACAAATTATAAATTGTAAAAATGTCAAAAAAATTGACTTTTTCTCCATAGTGCAAAGTAAGTAATCCCTTTTTTGGCATTTTTAATGAGCGAAGGGTTTATAAACTGCGTATCATAGTATGGAAAGGAGGAAAAACGAACAGTAAAAATTCTTATTATAAATGGTTCCTCCTTCTCAATGATCTTAAGGATTTTCTTTCATATGAGCTAGCAGCCTAAAAAATAATTGTTAGGTAACAAATGTGTTGGTCAATGATACTTTTTCTTTATTGTCTAAACATTGTCTACATGCTTACATTTTTATAGGTTATTTTTATTTCAAATCAATTCTGTTAACAAATTGTACGTAATTAATGAAATTCTAAGTTTTTTAAAGCCACATAATGGAAGATAATAGACCAGAATGGGGACGTAAATGCAGCAAAGGTAGGCTTAATTACATCGAGCTTAAGAAGCAAATGACAGCTGAAGACGTTAACATACTACTTTCAGGTTGTTTGCTTCCAATACGAGTCGTTGTAGCCATAATGGGATTCTTTGCGCTAGTTTGTGCCTATACACATCGAGTGTCGATGTCTCATGTAATTACTGTGATAGTGAAGCCTCATAACCGAACACAGGAACAAAGCGATAGGGAGGTCTGTCCCAAAGAAAACGTGGCTGCTCCACCAGCTTCTAAAGAAGTGAGTTGGCTAATCATTTCAATAACAATGATAATGTTCCCATTACTAATCCTACTTTTTCAGAAAACCGAACTATACGATTGGGATGAGAGTTTGCAGGGTTTTGTTCTTGGGAGTTTTTATATTGGGTATCTTATTTTTCATATCCCCGGAGGAGTTTTAGCAGATCTTCTTGGTGGAAAATGGGTTTTGGGCATAAGCATCTTTTTATCCGGGTTGTGCTGCGCGCTTTCAGCTCCTGTAATTCAATATTGCGGAGTAATAGGCCTTATAGTATTTCGAATTTTCATGGGTGCAGCACAAGGTTCAGTTTTTCCAGCAATAACTACCTTACTCTCAGCATGGATACCCAAAAACGAGCGCGCCACATTGGGTACTATGTGTTTCAGTGGAGTTACTGCAGGTACTGTCATTAGCAATTCATGTTCGGGCATTATGTTGCATAATTTTAAATGGCAGGTAACACTTATTGTGTTTGGATTAGTTGCTGTATTATGGTTTATAATCTTTGTAAGTTTTATTTTTTATTAATCTTCCCAATGTTGACCAAGCCGCCTTGTAGGTTTTACTTATCAGCAGTTATCCCGGCGCCCACAAATGTATCAAACCAAAAGAACGACAATTTCTTACTGAGAATATTCCACAATCAAATGTCAAGAAAAGCATTTTTTCTGTTCCTTGGAAAGACATAATGACGAGCAAGGTTACGTGGGCTGTAATATGCAGTCAAATAGGTCATGACTGGGGCTATTTTGTCATGATCACTTGCTTGCCCAAGTATGTGGCCCAAGTACTACAATTTTCAATAAAATCAAACGGTATGGTAACGTCGCTTCCATTTATTGCGATGTTCATATGTACTAATTTAAGTGGTTGTTTCGCTGATTATCTAATAAGAAATGATAAAATAGGAATCGGATATCAACGAAAATTGTGGACGTTTATTGGTAAGTATTTTAAATATTTCTTGTCCCATCGTACCCTTTGGATTCTGAAAGTTAAATTAAGAAAAGGATTAATAATCCGGGTTTTATGCTTTTTGGAGTATTATGTCCAATACATTTCATTGAAGACATCCGTTGATTTTCGTATCACTTAGATTTTGCAACCAAACTAAACGTATCTGACTTTTAATGTAATTATGTAAGAGAAAGTAAAAGAAAACATCCTATTACAAAAAGAAATTAACCAAAAACTAGTAGGAAAGCTACAGTTGAGCTCGCGCTTGACTGAGCAATACCCACAACCCACCTGACAAAAATGATTTCTTAAAAAAATATAACTGCATACTTTCAAGAAGCGGCTTCGAAATCAGTACATTTCAATTATTTCTTAAATAATTGTAATATTAATTATCCGATCGCAAGCAAATTTCAAGAAATCATTTGGGTGTTGGTAGTTATTGTGTTTACCAAACTATGTAGCACACGGTTTTTATCGATTTACGGGTGCCAAAGTAGGCGTGGACAAAATCTAAAATAAATTTGATCTGCGTGCAATAATAACACACATTGATACCATAAGATCTCTGAGATCTTGGCTTTCGTAAGGACGGATAAACAGACAGACCTTTGGCGAAGCTGTATATGAGTCCATTCAATATTTTAAGCAATAAAAAACCGTAAATATTTCCAGAAAATATTTAAAAACCACTCAGGGGTGTAAAAGTTGCATTGTTAACCATTTGAATTATTTATCTATTTAGATAAATACTGTAAAGAGTCGGCTGATGTGAGCAACTAATATACTCTTTGAAATTAAATATACCAAAAACTTTATTTAAATTGACTTGCGATTTAATTTTTGTTCACATATACAGCTGCAGTTGGCCCTGGCGGATTTACTGTGATTGCCTCGTATGCTGGATGTGAAAAAAGATTAGTCATACTTTTCTTTACTTTAGCAATGTTTTTTATGGGCTTCTATTATTCTGGCCAAAAGCTTTCACCCCTGGATTTGTCCCCAGCCTTTTCGGGAACCATCACGGCTGTCACCAATGGCCTTGGCTCAATATCAGGTTTTCTTTCGCCAGTTGTTGTCGGATGGATGACTCCAGAGGTAAGTAAGAAGTGCATACATTATACATTATATCCTTCAGTTTATATCCTCGTCAGTCTCTGTTTTGATTTCCGGACTTATAAATGAAATACGACTGACACGATGAGCCATGCGTATAAAAAGTTTAATAAATTTGAATCATTTTAATGTCAATTTCTGTCTTTTCCCCATGTCATAACATGTGACATTCGCATAAATACAGCAATAGAGACATGAAATCTGAACAGAAATAGAGACATCATTTCATACGTTTTTTTTTGTACATTTAATTATTTTCGTAATTTTAATACAATCGATAATCAATCAATCAGTAGTTATTACAATTTTTATAACAAATTTCAAATTTATTAATTCTCTTGTTTTTGATTAGGCAACAATGGGTCAATGGAGAGGTGTATTTTGGCTCGGACTTGCAATCCTGGTTATCTCAGCAATTGTTTTTGCTATATGGGGCTCAGCCGACGTTCAGCCCTTTGACCCCTCTTACTCAGGAGATAAAAAACAGTAGTACTTTATAATTCACACAGTTACGCTATGAAATTTGAATCAAATCTTTGTTTATGTTTCTTTTTATTCTTTTTTGTTACCTATCAATAGAAAAGTGCGACCACAAATACAAAGATTTTATATTAAAAACAAGCACGTAAGCAAGAGATATACCCTACCCACCTAACCAACAATCCATTTTTATACTTGATTCACATGCTTCTTTTTGCTGCACGCTATATATAAGTCAGAACGAGCCGGATTGGACTGATATATCGTATAGCTGCCGTACAAACTATCGGCCGATTTTTGTTATTTGTCAAGATATTGCATCCAAATTTACTACATCGGACATATTCTAAATATATATAATATGCATATACAACTTCATCAAAATCGGACCACTATATCTTAAAGCTGCCATTAGAACTATCGCCTAAAATGCCGGTTTTTGCATTAAGGCTAGTTCTGATTTTAGAAATAACTTATCAGTGCCAATCAATGTAAGCCGTAATATTGAATATACACAATTCTGCACCACTATAAATAACTAGTATTGGAACGATAGCAAGATATAAGAACCTGCAAGGGTAGAGAACCTTCGGCATACCGAAAGTAGATTTTTATACCCTTCGACCATTGAAAATGGTCAAAAAAGGGTATACTAACTTTGTGCAAATGTAGGCGTGGGAGATCCCATAGTACATATTCTTGCTCAGGATCACTAGCCGAGTCGATTGAGCCATGTCTGTCTGTCTGTCCGGATGTCCGGATGTCCGGATGACCAGATGAACACACAGATCTCAGCTATTATAAGAGCTAGATACCAAATTTGGAACGAAGGTTCCTATATACTCAGCGCAGATCAAGTTTATTTCAAATGTTGGGTGCCACGCCCACCGCCCCCGCAAATCAATAATTTAATTTTTGAACTCAATTTATAAGCGCTGTATAAAAGATACAACTTTCTGACTTCAACATATACTAAGCTGAGTGAAATATCTTCGTATTCTCTAAATTACAATCCAATCGGACAGTAAACACAGAAATTATTTAAAAAAGTATGAGCATAAAACCAAGTGCTTGTGTCAGCTAACAAGGGAGGCGGGCAAGCGCGAAGCGCGAGCGCCATCTGTCGGGAATAATTTTCAAGCATGTGGCTATGTGTATGTGTATGAATTTAACAAATTAACTACACTAGATCATGGGTCGAAGGGTATCCCACTGTCGCGTGCCGCGCGACTGTTGCTTTTCATACTGGTTTCTCGTTGAAGTTAAATAGATAACTTATATGTTTAACGTATTTTGATCTGCAAATCTTCCTTTTGCCGACTACATATTATAATATTTCTTTAATAACTTCTATGTTAATTATCTGAACGCAACAAAGTTTCAG
Source organism: Zaprionus camerounensis (assembly GCA_018904165.1). Classification (NCBI taxonomy): domain Eukaryota; kingdom Metazoa; phylum Arthropoda; class Insecta; order Diptera; family Drosophilidae; genus Zaprionus; species Zaprionus camerounensis. The sequence goes on along the minus strand of JAEIFS010000001.1, from coordinate 21,292,286 downwards.
AAATGATTTTGAGGGCTCATAGTTATTGTGTTTACCAAAAAAAAAATACAAACGCTACAGTCAGGTGCTGACTGTATAAGGCCATGGATTATCTTAGTATACCGTAAAAAAAGTTTGTTAATAACAGAATAGAATCGCCGCTCGAATTTCCCACCGATTATCAAAAATAATCAGTACCTAGGGAACACCAAAGGGTAGCTACTGCAAATGTTATGGATTTAGTTGTTCTTAAAAAGTTACATTTTGGTGACCTACGAGTCGACTTGAGATGTTCTGCGCAACTTAAATGTTCCCCAAATTAATTAATTTCTGCAATCTGCAGACATAGATAACTTATTTATATTCGGGTATTTATAAAAACTCGTAATGAAAATTCCGCTTTATTTGGATTAATATTAAAAATTTGGCGGAGATCAATTTTATACAGTTTACCACAACATGCGCAATTGAATTAACGAACAGAAGAAGAAGAACGCATAGACAAAGCAGAAGCGAAGTGTCGCAACCATTAGACTGAGCGAGAAGGCAATAGGTATGCATTTCTAGCGTGTACCAAAATTTATTTCATGTGCTTGTTGTTGATTTTTTGGCACGATCTAGAGTTGTTCAGTGGCTGAGTGGATTATGTCTCGGACTGTAAGGACAATAATGTTGGCCGTGTTTCGGGGTTCGATTGCTACCACGATCCCACGATCATCGGCATGTGAAATTTTATGTTTTTCATTATTTTTCATTACAATATTTTAAAAGCTCAAACATTGAAAAGGGGCGGTGGCGGTAGCCGGTTTTTTAAGTTTTTGGTACGCAATATATGCAATTAGAACTTAGTGTTCTTTCGTTGCACAACAGCAACTCCAAATCTAATTGTATTGTACATAAGTATGTACATACATGCGTGCAATAATGTGTGTTGAAGTGGGATGCCAATACATACATGTGGATATGCAGACATGTATGTATGGGCGTCCCACTCGCACATTCACAACTTTTAAAGGGCTTGTAGTGAAACGGTGGAACTATCGTCTGCTTATGATGGTGCCGGGCTGCCAGATCGGGCTCATATCGATGAGGCTGCGTCGCTGTTATGTTCTAACATTCTAATTGCAAAATATTGAGAGCAAAACAAAATAACAATATCCAATAAGAATCATATTGAACTTGCAAAGTCATAACAGGCAAAATGCGGAAAGAGTGACGGCATTGAAGAACGCATTGTTTACTTTTGGCTCGCATCTTTTTGATGCGTGCTAAATATAATAAAAATAGTAAACTTTATTTATAAATAATTAATATTATTTGTAACTATTATAATTTTATTTTATATAAAACAAAATGAGGAACAACTGTTTTTTATTGAAATTTAATTAAATAATTTAATTTGTTTGTAGCTGCTATATTACAGCCCGCTTGACTGCAACTTTTCTTTTAGTTTATTAGAATAAAATAAATAAATAAAATAAAATAATAAATAATTAATAAATGATAATTCATAATTCGCAACCGCCTCAACCGGGAGTTGAACACACGCACGCACTCTCTCATAGTCAATTTAATTTGCCGTCCGCCACTCTAACCATTCGGCCATTGCCTCACTCCTTAGCCCATCGGCAAAGCTGCATTGTGAACCAATTCTGTTACCATACAATGCAAATAAAAAGTTTAAAATGCTGTGTGTCTGATGCTAGATTCGAACCTCGGTATGCTTGGGTAAATTAGGTCTGCTTAAGTATATATGTTCAAAGTGAGTTTAATTCGTATCATATCTCACTTATTTATAGTCCGATTCAAATGAAATTTTCACATAACGCCCGTGGCAACGTATTTGTCATGTAAGATATACAACTTTGGTTGTTGAGCTAATATTGTAGTTGTTAAATAGTTATTACTGATCTACAGAGGCGGGAAGGGGCGTGTCCAAATTTTACAAAAACTTTGAGACACTGCAATATATATGTATGTTGTCGCAAAATTTGATGACTCTAGCTCTTATAGTTTCTGAGATCCAGGTGTTCATACAGACAGACAGACGGACAGACGGACAGACGGTCAGACGGACAGACGGACAGACGGACAGACAGACATGGCTCAATCGACTCGGCTACTGATACTGATTCAGAATATATATAGTTTATGGGGTCGGAGATGCCTCCTTCTGCCTGTTACGCACATTTTCGTTCCGACAAACACAATAGTCCATGAATTTTTTTAAAATCCATGGCCTAAAAACTGTTCTCCGATAAAATTACGCTTGAAATTCGGTGGTTAAATTTCAAATAAACCTGTTCTGCGTGCAGAATTTGGAAATTTTTAAAGATTTTTTTGTTAGCTCTTATAGTCTCCGAGATCTAGGTTTTCATAAGGATAGAAAGAAAGGCATACAGACAGACAAACAGGAAGACAGACAGACGGACATGTCTATATCGACTCGTTTGTTGATGCTGATTTAGAATATGTATATAGTTTGTGGGGTCTTCTGCCTGCTACATACATTTTCGGTTGGCACAAAGTTATTATACCCTTCTACTCTATTGGTAGCGGGTTTAAAAAGGCGTAATCGTCAATTGATAAAAGTAAAGACATGCCGTGTTAATTAAATAAAAAGACTTTTGCACAAAATATGTTGTGTGTGATCCCTAGCCAAGAAGAATAAGCCAAGTCCAGGCAATCCAACTATCAATGCGTCCGTGTGAATACACAGACCAAATTACATAAGGTAGAGACACCTGATGTGATGTCTGTACCAAACGCTTTTAACGTTTATTTTAAATTCCGGAACGAATTTGCATCTATAAATATATTTCTGCTTTTGGTATTTCAGATATGTTCTTATCTCAGTCTCTCTCTAATAAAGTTAAAAGTATCAAAACCCATCACAAATTCAAGTGTATCAAATGTTTCTCATACAGTCTTAGTAGATAGTTGAATTAAGAGAAGAGTTATACACTACAAGAAACAGTCTCGCGGCAGTGGGATACCCTTCGACATATGTTCCGGTGTAGTTTAACTTCTTAAATTCATACACATACATATGCTCATACTTTAGAATTATTCCTGACAGATGTCGCTCGCCTGCCTCTCTTGTAAGCTCACACAAGCACTTGGTTTTATGCTCAAACTTTCTTAAGTAACTTCTGTGTTTATTGTCCGATCGGATTTTAATTCAGAGAATACGTAGATATTTCATTCAGCTTAGTATATATGTTAAAGTCAAAACATATTATACAGCGCTTATAAATTGAGTTCAAAAATTAAATTATTGATTTGAGGGGGCGGTGGGCGTGGCACCCAACATTTGAAATAAACTTGATCTGCGCCTCGTACACAGAAAGCTTCATGCAAAATTTGGTGTCTCTAGCTTTTATAATAGCTGAGATCTATGTGTTCATCTTGTCATCTGGAAATCCGGACATCCGGACAGACATGCCTCAATCGACTCGGCTAGTGATCCTGAGCAAGAATATATATACTTTATGCCTCTTACATACATTTGCACAATACTAACTTTTATAATTATTATGTGTCTACTGATAAGTCTTACGCTATTACGAATTTAAAACAAAGTTTTGAAACTCGAATGTCAATAGTTAAAAATGTATGTTGACTAGATGATTGCAATGCAAATTAGAAGATATCTCAAAATAAAGTATATATATATTTTTTTTCGGCATCACAGGCGAGTTGGATTAGCGATGAATGTCCGTCCGTTTATACAATGGCTGAATTTAAAGGAATGAGTAAAACATCTTCGGGAAACCATTCTTTCTTATTTATAGATTCGACAGTTTTTCAACTTGCTCAATAATTTAAATTGTCATGGGTACGTTCTCAAGTCCATATAATGTGCTTGTAAATCTTAATATTAATGTTCGCACTCTCATCTTCTTTGTTCTTAATTTTGTGTTTGTGACTGTGCCCATGACTTTGATTCGTTTTGTGTGTCCTCCGAGTGCCATAAAACAATTACCCAACATACTTTCATATGTATGTGAGCCCGTGTGTATGTGTGTCGGTTTGTGGCTACGCTATTGACAAGGACCACATACAGGGAGGACACAATCGCACACAAATAGCCTGGTAAACAGAGCACAAAGCACACACGGACACACTCAATCGCATACAAACGCATTGGAGCTTGGAACTGTTGACTGTCTCTGATTTGAGTTGGTAACTTTTTCTGTTTGTTTTACCTTGAAAATATTTTGCCGTATTTATGTCAACATTTTGACAATTTGTGCGCCATCAAATATTGATATTGATATTTGCCAAATAGTATGACAGCTACAGCTTCAACTTCAAATAAAGAAATATGCGAAATATAACGCATACGCCCAAGGAGCTTTACTTACTCCAACCACTCCTACAGCTACAATATTAAGCCTATCAATGGAGCATACGTGATCAATCTAGTAATCTAATTGAAATACATATTTTTTATAGCTAAAGCGAACAATACTAGATAATTTTCAAAACATTTTTGTTACATTTCTCTCAATGACTTTTTGCCAATACTAATAAAATAATTCCATAATTAATGGTTAAGATATATAATGAGAGATATGAAATTTGTGTATTTACTCACATTTAGTCTGCATGTCGTCCGTTTTCATTTGAATTTTCCATTTGTAAACATGATCCATTGCAATGCACAGCTATTTTCATTCAGTTTTCACTCACTCACAAAATTTTATTTAGCATTTTTTTTCTTATTTGACATATTTAGCTCAGGATGTGTTTAGGTAATCTGTATGCTCAACTGAAAATAGAAATGAAAAATACTTTTATTTAGTAATGAGAAGGTTATCTATCAATGCTCCCATTAATGTTTGACCTTAGCATTACTTAATTTCTATGTGGGGAAAGGGCTACTTGCTCTGGCCTTGCCACACAATACAATTGTCACGCTTTCTATCAGTTATTGTAAATGCATACGTAAGCGGCGCTAACACAAAGTCAACAGCCAGCGACTTGGTGGACAACAATAACAAGCAATAATAATATGATAACAACAACAAGTAATATATTTAGCTGAGTGTGTTTGTGCGACCATCGAAAAGGTAATAAAGGGTTTATCGGCGCATTCCAAAGACTAGAAAAAACTCCATGTAAATGCTTTTCCTGTCTCTCAATCAGCCAGACTTGAGCCTTGCACAGTGTAACAATTTAGCGCTACAGAACAAACAATAATATGCAAATATAGTGTGGATTGAAAATACTCTTTGATTTGTATATATTGTGATTTATGCCACAACTATCCATATCTATCATATTCCTACCTTTCATAGAGCTTTAAACTATTCACTAGTTTTACATTCCCAACTAATGCACGTTCTTCATATGTTTAATAAATTTATATAGCGACGTGTTGGCCTCTTGTCTGCGTATTGTGATAAATCATTGCGAGGGTGGTTCGGTTTATGAATGGTATATCGTATTCGATTTGCATAAATATCTCCATTGGCACGTCATATGCATATGCATATAAATGTTTAATGTAGATTAGGCATGTGCCAGGGATTTAAAAACCGGAATGAAAGAGCCTCAACGATTCCTTTCGAAAAATGCATATTTACTGCCGCTATAAAATACGATAATATAAAATATACGTATTGATGGATGGGCGTACTGCATTTACGATCCACATTACAATGGCCAATCCTCCAGTTCTCCACCCACACAAAAACCCCCGCACAGACTCTGGCTTTGTGCACATTGCATTTATGGCCACATAAAAAGTAGCGCAAATGCTCTCATTTGTTATCGAATTCTTCTGCCAATGGAGAAAGTTTGCGTAACTGAATTTACTACAGAAGACAAACATAAAATAACGGCAGTTCTGGGAATAAAACCGTACAGAGAGTGATAGTTAAGAAGAGAATAGGTGTACGTCTAACAGAAGTTTTAAGTTGAGATAAAAGAAGATTATTTGACCTAGTGAGTACTAGAATTGAGTATATCACCCGATCGTTCCAATACTAGTTATAATGGTGCAGAGTTGTATGGTATTGTGTGTATTCAATATTATGTCTCACATTGATTGACATTGATAAGTTAAGGTTTTTCTGATTTTCATTCACAAACCTAAATTTTGGCGTATTGTTCTTATGGCAGCTTTATGTTATGTTGGATCGATTGTAATGAAATTTTATATGCATAATAAATGTGAAGAAAAAGAATGATGTAGTACATTTGGTTTCAATATCTTGACAAATAACAACAATAAAATAACGATCAATATAGTTTGGTCGGTTTGTATGTCTTGTATATATCTCTGATCCGGTTCGTTGCGACTTATTTACGGCGTTCAGCAATAAGAAATAAGTGTGCCAAGTTTCATCAAGGTAGCTTTAAGACTGATTGACTAGTTTGCGTTGCAACAGACAGACAGACATGTCGTACGTACGGACAGACGTACGGACAGACGTACGGACAGACGTACGGACAGACGGACGGACAGACGGACATGGCCATATCGACTTCCCTGGTGATGCTGATTCAGAGTATATGTTCCCTAAAGTGCATTGCAAACTCCTGGCCAATATATACCCTTAACAAGGGTATAATTAATTGAAATACACATTTCACTATATTTTATAGGGTATGAAGCAGTTTGGCCACAGCCAATGTATATTGGAACAGTTAAGATATGCAGTCGTTTGGGATATTAATTAATTTGCTGGCAAACGTTTACAGCACATTTACAGGCCAGGACAGTTTATGGCCAAGTGTCATATATATCACAATTCGGGCGGAAAGAAAACTGGAAAAACAAAAATTGAAAAAACAGAGCGAACACCCACGAAAAAAAATGCAGGATGTAGGTCAGCAATATGAATTGAAAAGCGGCAAAAACAACAAAGAATTAACACACATGCAAAGTTAATGTGTGTGTATATAAATATGTGTGTGTCTGTGTTTGTGGCAGTGTGTGCGCTTTGTTTGTCACACTGTAAAATCAATTTTCATTAAACTGTACCGCACGTCGTATGAGTAATCAGCGGGCAAACAAACAAAGAACAAAGCACAACGCTGCCTGTGCGTAGCTAAGTGTATGGGTGTATAAATGTGTGTGTGTTTGTGCAGTTGTTGTTTGTGGTGCCTGCCTTGGCGTTAACATATTGTGCCATAAATCAATTTAACACTAATTTCAATAAGACAAAATGCCGCATTCAATGAAGACTGAACGTAATTATGTGACAAACAACACGCAAACGTGCTCAACAAGCAGATACCCCTATTTCTCTCCAATTGATTTCGACCGCATTATCGATAATACACTGTTTACAGCGTATTTGCGCATGCAGAAGACTAGCTTACGCATATTTATGGTCGTCCCTTGCAAGGATATTCCAGGCGAACATATTCAAATACTCTTCGTTCAGAAAATTGTACTATAATTTTATTTCATATTGATTAGCTCGGTTAGCTCAACACGTACATATATGGAGTGACTGTATAGCACATAAATGTGCATTTTATAGAGACCCCCTTTGAATGCTGGCAATAATAATTTACCTGCTGATGCGATTTGTTGTGGCCTACGATTAAGTTATGCAAATCGCTCGCTGTCAGCTACACTATTATTACTCGCGCATAAAGATAGGTATCACTGGATTTTAGATCAGCAGAATGATGATGATGAAGTAGCAACAACACATGAGAATTTTAAAGCTCGATAACTTGGTGCCGCCTGCTGCTTTTCGTGGCAAATGCAACTGCAACTCGTACTGGATGACGTTCTCGCCTGTCTCCTTTTCGTTGTCTTCCTCGTTGTTGTTATTGTTGTTGCTGTTGCTGCCCCCGTACTGAATGTTAGCGCAGTTTTTAATGCACATTTTCCTAGTCTGACCTTTTGCGTTCGCCGCGATTATTTTGTGTCAGCCAAAAATTTATTTGATTACACTTTTCCACACAGTTTTTTAAATGACGTTATTTTCGGTATTCGGTTTGCGGGGTTTTGTTATCAAAGTCGTTGCTTTAATGGCTGCCAAAGTTTTCTTGCTTACGCAGATAGAGTATGGGGTTAGTTTTAAGTTTCACGCACAGCTAAGCCTTGCAGTGTGCATCATCATATTTGCATAAAACGCACGTAAAGAGCTGCTCTAAAACATGAAAAACTCCATGAAAACTCAATTTTCTAACACCAAAGAGAGCCAACTAAAAACATAAAGAAAGACGATGAAAGAAACATTAAGCAGTAAGCGCATTAACATAAAGCCGAAACACTAATTCTGTAATTCAGGAAATAGCTGAGACAACGAATGGCCTGTCCAATGGTTGAATTAAAGCTACCCTGTACAACTCTTGACTGATTATTCTCTTTAAACTCATTTAATATACAACAAAGTGTACCCAACAGTCCTGTTTTCATTTGCATCTGTTAGATCCTTTTCACTTGTTTTCTAAACAAAGAGTATTGGAAAATGCATAGAAAATTTGCAGCAACAATAGAAAACTCATTGATAATGAAAAATATGCGCTTGACAGTCGGTCAAAGAGGCGAACAGAAAAACTGTGATCCTAGAGATGAGAGCGTGAGCAGACCCCTGGGGTAAAATATACGATTGATTGATAGAATTAGAATAATTGAATAAGAATAGATAGTTGATAATAGTAATTAACTTATTGTATTTGAAAGTTAAAGCATTTTAAAGAAGGAAGAACTCTATAAGAACCTTCGCTATGCCAATTAAATGGGAATCAACTCTCGTCAAACCTTTCATTCCATCATCAGATTTGGAATATGAATAAACTTTGTAAGTGTTCAAACTTTTCAAAGCGCCTTCAGGTCTGTTATGCCAAAAGTTCTCCTGCCTTTCTAAGCACCTTCAGGTTTGTAATCTAAAAAGTTTATTTATCCTGTCTGTCTAAGCTCTCACGCGCCCATCTCTAGCTATCACAACGCGCTTAGACGACGCTTTTGCTGTTTATTGAGCAGCATTAAAAGCCTTAATAACCCAAAGAGGATTCACAGAGTGAAAGAGAGAGAGAGAGAGAGGGAGAGTGAGAGAGAGAAAGAAGAATATGGAAAGAGGAATTCTGAATTGCAAATCGAACTGGGCGAAGGCACCTTGAAAAACGACATAGACCAATGGCCACCTTGAGAGCAGCTCGGAAAACTTTCACTTTTCCATTCAACATTCACTTGACGCACTTTTCCCCGACAACAGTTGTTCTTGCTGTAGTTGTTGCTGCTGTTGTTGTTGCTGTTGTTGTTTTTGCTGTTACCCGCTTCAGCTGGTGTTGCCTGTGGCACGCGACGCGTTCGCTGGCGTATCGTGTACTAAGCGGCAGCATGTGGAGCAGCTGCCTGGCAGGCTCCTGTGGGAAGAGCGCCATGTCTGTGTGAGTGTGTTTGTGTGTGTGTGTAAAAAATGCGCGCGCAACACGGCGTCCAAAGAGCGTCTAGCTAAAAACGGGAGAGCCAACATACTCGGCTCCCGACTTGTTTATGACAACAAAACTCTCTTTCCTTATCTGCACAGTGTATAGAGACAGATGTTGTTGTTGTTGTTCTCTATGATGTTGTTGTTGTTGTTGCTGCTGCTGCTGGCGCTGCTGCACTTAACTTGAACTTTTGAAAAGTTGGCAAGACGCACGCAGCGTCTTTTTTAACTGATTTCAAGGAATTTACTTAGCATTTTCCCTTACCAAGTTTTATTTTCTGCTTTTTTTTATTTTTTGCTGTTTTCTTTGAGACATTCAGGCGTTGGCCCAGTCCGTACATATGGCCAGGCCTTGGGAGGAAAGCGGGAGTAGAGGAGCATGGGAAATGAAGCTTCCCTTCCA